>CM031612.1:30254429-30266929 GCA_018398815.1 Conus ventricosus | reverse complement strand
AGCAATCTCTTGAACAGACGTTACTCCACCAAAGGAGACTTGACGCCCACACGGGCGGTCTGTCTCCTCCATTGAGCGTCTTGACACCCTCCCCCCTCCCACTCTCCACCCTCCCCCCATACACACACTTTTTTTTCACCCACCCCTCCTTTCCCACAAATGGCTGTGCTCAAGCCATCAGAACAAGCCTAGTACTAACAAGACGTAAGGGCGACAACTCTCGCCCCGTCGTGGCAAGGACATGTTGAAGGACTTGGTGTCAGAGGAAGTGACCTATCGGTGCACTATGTGAATCCCTTTCATTTCGGTCATCTCACTCGATGAGGTTACAGCTGGGGGGTTGAGAAGGAACAGTCTCTGGATAGAAGGTCTAATGCGGTGGCAGGACCTAGCGGATGGAGTGTGGATTTTTTGTTTGTTTTCAAAACAACGTATATACAGATTTTCTAGTGGCATATGAAAGATATACCGCCGTGTTTATCTTTGTAAATGCAGACAATGGAGAGGTACATCTGAAATATAATGTGATGCGTGTCACCGTTCAAGAAGCTATGAGGAAGCCCAAATTATTCAGAACGTAGTGGCGCTGACATTCACACTGAATCTGATGGTGTGTATCAACAGGCCCCATGATAACAATGCCAAATACAGGACATTCTGTAAGTGATCTTCAGGAGAAGAAGCGGTACATTTTAAATGCCTTTTCATTTCAGCTACCATAGCCGATATAACTGACATCACACACACACACACACACACACACACACACACCACAACACACACACACACATACACACACGCACGCACGCACGGGCGCGCGTGCGCCCGCGCCCGTGTACATATTCGCACGAGTTCACACACACACACACACACGCACGCACGCACTCACGCACGCACGCGCACAGAGAGAGAGAAGAGAGAGAGAGAAGAGAGAGAGAGAGAGAGAGAGAGAGAGAGAGAGAGAGACAGACAGACAACAGACAGACAGACAGACAAACAGACAGATAGAGGCACAGAGAGACACAGAGAGAGACACAAAGAGAGAAACACAGAGACTGACAGACAGACAGACAGAGGGAAGGAGGGAAGGAGAGCGGATGTTCGCATGGAAGTCACACTTTAAAGCCTGTCACCGCTGCTGCCCAGAGTAGGAGGAAGACTTCAGACACAGGCTGAACGTTGTCATCCCTGGGACAGACGTTACTCACCAAATGAGACTTGACGACCACACGGACTGTCTGTCCCCTCCAAGGAATTTCTGCCCCCCCCCCCCCCCCCCCCCCCCCTCCATCCCCATCCCAACCCCGCTCACACACACACACACACAACGCGCGCGCGCACGCACGCACGCACGCACGCACGCAAACACACACACACACACGCGCGCGCGCGCACGCGCACGCACACACACGCTCGTGGGAATGCACGCACGCCCCACGCACGCGCGCGGCGCACACACGCACTTGCACACACACACACACACACACACACACACGCGCGCGCGCGCGCGCGCGCGCGCGCTCCTTCCCATCGATATACGAGCCTCAAGCCACTTGAATCCTGGCACTAGGACATAGAGTGAGTGTCTCTCACCCACATTACAGGCACATGTTGAAAGTTCTGCCCTCCTCAGTCAGACAAGGTACCCATTGCCACGCTACGGGGCTAACATTCAGTTTGGTCATCGCCAAGGTTAGGTTCTAGCTAAGGTGGTTAGAGCACAAAACGTTCCAGGCTGGCTGGGTGCAGAGACGACATAATACTCAGACAGACATAAAGAGATAGGGGTGAAAATAGAGCGAAAAAAGATTCTTAAACGAAACAAGATTTGAGTCGTATGGGAAATGCTTGTCACAATGGCTGTGGAGAGTTACGAGGAATGACTTCATGGATTGGGGGGGGGGGGGGGGGGGGGGGGGGATTTTGATAATCTTCTTGACAGATGTTACTCCGCTGACAGAGACCTGAGGGCTACACCAATCATCGGTCTCCACAGAGGAGCCTCTCCTTCCTTCCCTCTAGTTAACAGTTCTCTAGTATTCAGTCTGAGCTAATATCACAAGTATAAATGTCAGCAACTGTTGTTATTCAGAAATTGAACCCTGCATATTTTATCCTTTTACTCATTATTTCGTATGTATGTACTATTTTCCATTATCATTGGATCAAACTTTATTTTATTTTTTTTTTAATTCACGGGTAAACTAGCATTTGTTCTGTCTTATTTTTTTCTTTAATTGATCACCGATTCACCTCCTGTGGCCTTGTCAGTCGTGTAAATAATTGGCGTAGACTATATTGTGCATTTATGTTTCTCACACTTTCTTCTTCTTCTTCTTTCCTCTTCTTCTTCTTCTTCTTCTTCTTCTTCATCTTCTTCTTCTTCTCTTCTTTCCTCTTCTTTGCTATACTTGTTACATATATAGACAATTTACTTTCTGCACTATTGTTGTGAATTTTTGTTTAGCCTCAGGGCTGAGTGTAAAAAGGCACGCTTGTATGCTTATCTCATATCCCTGAGTAAACAAAATTTCGTTCGTTAAAATTTCGTCCCTCCATTCCCTCGCTTTTGATGCATGGCTACGGTCAAGGCGTTGGAAGGAACCTGGCACTGACAATACATAAAGCCAAACTCTCGCCTTCCCACATGGCAGGGACATGTTCAAGATCCTGCACTCTTCAATAAGAGATAGTGACCAATTTCACCACTACGTGGTTTCTGTTCATGTCAGTCATCTCAAGGGACCAGGTTACAGCTGACTGCTTAACACCTGGACAGGCTCAGAGAAGCAGGTTTAAGAAGCTACACCACTGCAGAGCAAATAGGGAGTGGGGTTTTCTTTTCAGAACAATGTTTGTAGAGAGCTATGGATTCTTTAGTGCGTGTCTTTACAAACATGCACCAGGCTGCATGCACACATTTAAGATCTTGTGACCTGTGCCATAAGTAGGTGTGTAATCAGGACAAGAAAAATACTGAAGAGACAGAATGGAAGAAAGAGAAAAGGAACGAATGATAAGGACAAAGAGAAAGGAACAGACTAGAGATATAGTTAGTTATAGAGAGGGAAACAAATGGTGTGAAAAATTTTTTAAGCATACAACAACCTTGACAGTTACACGTACTCACCTGTCACTGCTGTCGTGAACAGCAGGAGGAAGACTTGAGATGTTGGGTGGACATGGCAATCCCTTTAAAAGACGTCAATGCGCCAAACGAGACCTAACGGCTGCACAAAGGGTCGGTGTCCTCTACGAAGCTTGGTCTTCCTCCCTCGCTCCCAACTTCGCCTTCTTACTCCCTCCCATCTACCGCCCCCCCCCCCCCCCCCCTTCCGCTGTCCCTCCCCTCATCTACCTCTACTTTTCTGTGTGGAGATCAAAGCTGTCAATACCGTGTGGCCAGCAATTCTCACTCCACATGGCAGAGACATGATAAATGTTCTTTCCCCCTTTAGTCAGAGTGAACAATATCTATTGCCCAACTGGTGACCCCCCATTCATTTCGGTCATCTCAGTGAGTCAGATTACAGTTGGGCAGTAAGAAGATGGAGCAGCTTGTTGTGGTGGGTTTAATGGTGGTAGAACACGATGGGTGAAGTAGGCAGTGGATGTTCTCGTTCACACAACGTTCGTGCAGAGTTGATAGTGGCGTACGGAAGATACTCCTCTGTGTGTATCTATATGCGTGCAAGCGATTGGACACACCCATTAAAGATCCCGTTAACTACCTCACTGTCCGATGGGTCATTAAGATAAAATGGAGAGAGAGAGAGAGAGAGAGAGAGAGAGAGAGAGAGAGAGAGAGAGAGAGAGAGAGAGAGAGAAGAGAGAGAGAGTGAGAAGAGAGAGAGAGAGAGAGAGAGAGAGAGAGAGAGAGAGAGAGAGAGAGAGAGAGACAGACAGACAGACAGACAGACAGACAGACAGACAGACAGACAGATGGATACTTAGAGATAGTGAGCGGGGAGAGGCGAAGAAAAAACGGAGCGAGCAAAAAATCTGGAATGATGCAAGATTCTACAAAAGGAAGCCACACCTAACGCCCATCAGCTGGTCAAATGTAGGCGGAAGACTTCAGACAGTGGTTGGGTGTGCCGATAAGAGTTGATGCTACGTGTACTGTCTGTGTTTCCTACATGGAGCTTCTGTTCTTCCTCTCTCTTCTTCTTTTTTTGTGTATCAATCCTTGTCACCATCCAATGGATTATGAAGACACAAAAATAGTCAAGAGAGCAAGCGAAGCAAGCGAGTGAGAGAGAGAGAGAGAGAGAGAGAGAGAGAGAGAGAGAGAGAGAGAGAGAGAGAGAGAGAGAGCGAGAGAGAGAGAGAGAGGAGAGGAGAGAGAGAGAGAGAGAGAGAGAGAGAGAGAGATGGACAAAAATGATCAGACACAGACGGATACTGAGGCACAAGAGAGTGAAAGGGTGTTACAATGGATTGAAAACAAATCTAAAATGACACAAGATTCTTTCCATAGGAGTCAAACTTAATGCCTTCCACCTACCTCTGCTGCCAAACGTAGGGAAAAGACCTCAGTTACTAAGCCAACAGAAGAAAGTCTTTAACAGACATTATCGCACCAAACGAGACCTGATGGCTAAACGGACTGTCTCCGTCTCCTCCATGGAGATTTATCCCCCACCCCGTTCCCTCCTCGCATGCCCCCTCAACACTGACACTCACGCCTCTGTCTTCTGTGCACGTCAATGCCCGACCTATCAGTAAGAGTGTGGAACACATAGGACATGAGGGTGACATCTCTCACCCCGTGTGAAAGGACATGTTGAAGGCCCTGCCGTCTTCAGTCAGATGGAGTGACCCACTGCCGCACTACGGGACTCCCATCTGCTGAGTGATTAAAATACAGAGTCTCAGGCCAGGTCGTGGCTCTAATGCTGGCAGCAGTTGATGGGCGAAGTGTGGA
This sequence comes from Conus ventricosus, assembly GCA_018398815.1. NCBI lineage: Eukaryota > Metazoa > Mollusca > Gastropoda > Neogastropoda > Conidae > Conus > Conus ventricosus. The sequence goes on along the minus strand of CM031612.1, from coordinate 30,262,002 downwards.
CTGCTTTTCTCACTGAAACACAGGACTGGAATTGTTCAGAAGGTAGAACGCTGCTCTCGTAAACCTGGTGATGCAAGGGTTGCAGGTTCGAAAATCAGCTGGATCGTTTCAGTAGAGCGGGATTTTGGCTCGTGTCAGCATTGCTTCTTACTTCATTTTGTTAACAGTCCTTCGAATGAGACGATGATTCGAAGTGCCGTGTGCGAACCCGCGTACTATATATTGCACATATCAGCTTTTGGAAGAGAAGGCCAGTTACGGCCTTTGGTTTCGATGACATGTTATACATAGCGTGCACCTTGCATGAGAAATTGAAAGAAGGGAAACACGTTAAGTGACTGGCTATGACTAAACAGCACGGGAAATGACTGAATGTGTCGCCACCAGCAGTTCTTCAGTCGGCTCTGCTGAAGTAGACAGTTCGTTGATAAACGAAAGCACGATTGGGAAGCTTTGGGGTTTCTAACCAAAGAAAGGCGCTATATAACTACTCTCAAACAAAATGTAGTGAAAATAAAACAACCATACAATGAAAAAAATCTCACCATCACATCACCCCTCACATCATCATATCATCATCCATCTTTACATCATCATAAACAAAATCCCAACCATAAAATAACAACAATAATGATGAGAGGTGATAAAATTTTACGAACATAATGATAAAAAAAACAACAAAACAAAAATAATAAAAAACAACCCCAAACAACAATATAAAAACGAGAAAAGGAAAAAAAACTAGAGCAAGTCTGCTAGTAAATTTTTAAAACAGAACCGCAGAGGAGTTCTATAGCATGCACACGTAAAAGATGCTGGATCCACGTCCCCATTCAAGGAAAAAAAGGGCATAAAGTACTAAAAAGGGGAAAGTGGACAGCAAGAAGAGAGAGAGGAGAGAGAGAGAGAGAAGAGAGAGAAAGAAACAGACAGACAACAGCAGAAAGACAGACAGACAGACAAAGGCAGAGACGAAGACAGACATACAACAAAAATTAACAAGATAGATCAACACACACACAACACACACCACACACACACAACACACCAAAACCCCACACACAACACCCCCCACCACAGGGAAATTAAAAATATGCCAAAGTTCAATTCAAGACAAAACAAACCCGGGCCGTAGGGGTCGGAGATAGGGGGAGACAAGTAAGGATGAAGGGGATGGAGGGAAGGGGTTTGAAAGGGAGGGGGGGGGGGACCGCGCACCAACCCCTGTCACCCTTTGTGTCAAAAAGGGGAAAGAACATTTTCAGACAGGGGCGGATGGGCAATCCCTTTTTACAACGTTACTCCACCAAACGAGACGTGACGCTGTGCACCTCCTTTGGAGGGAACCCTTCCCTCCCCCCCCCCCCCCCCCCCCCTTTCCTCAGCCCCACCACCACCCCCCTCCCTTCCCCTTTTTTCCCTGTAAATAACTGTACAAGGAAAAAAGTGCAAACAAAAAAACCCGGGTTCTTTCACCCACAGAAAGACCGATCAATAATCCCTTACGACAAGTCTGAATGACTGACCAGTGCCCCTTTATCTGATTATCTTGATTGACCTTTTTTTCAAGCCCTTTTTCACAGTGTGACGAAGGTTATGGTCTTCGTCTAGTCACATCAAGTCTCCCTCGTAAAAAACAGCTCTAAAGTGGAAGGGAGACTGAACCCCCTTTTTTTAGAGCTTATTTCAGTACAGTCTTTTAAAAAAAAAGCAGTTAAATTTCGCAAGTCAAAGGCTAAAGATCAAAAATTAAATTTTTTTTAAGATATACTCAAAGACATCGCAAGGTATCCTGAAAAATGGCTCTTTTTCAGGTTCGCAATTTTGTACACCCCTTTTGGTATTGCATTCATCTAATCCCAAACCCTTTTAAGAATCGTCATCACTTGAATTTTGGGTTTTTTTTTTATCGAAAACTGACTGCAAGGGAAAAAAATCCGTTTAAAAACCCCACTTCGGAGCGGAAAGGGGGTGGGGCCTAAAATAAAAAAATATTAAATTGGGGAAAGAAGTGCACATTCTGCCAAAGGCCGGTCCAGGACGTTCAACTATACTCTTTGAATGGCAAATTTTAAAAAACATCACAAAGAGAGAGAGAGAGAGAGAGAAGAGGAGAGAGAGAAGAGAGAGAGAGAGGAAGAGAGAAGAGAGAAGAGAGAGAGAGAATGGCATACACACTACTAGTGTGAGAGAGAGAGGGTGGGGGGCGCACACACAAAACACAACAACACACACACACAACACACACACACACACACACACACACACACACACGAGAGAGAAAAGAGGAAGAGAGAGAGAGAGAGGAGAGAGAGAAGAGAGAGAGAAGAAGAGAAAGAGAGAGAGAGAGGGGGAGAGAGAAGAGGAAAGAAAGAGAGAGAAAAAAAAAGAAGAAGAAAACAGGCAGGAGACAGAGAGAGATGTGGGGCACGAGGAAAACCAAGACAAATTCGGCAAAGGATCAATACTATATATCGCAAACCGTTTTGCAAGCTTTAAAGGGGAACGAAAAACACAGGGGAAAAAAAAAGAACAATTTTTCTGCCTCACAACCATCGAAGAGTGTTTTGAACTTGCCTTCCGTCGGGGATTTTTTATGTTTCAAAAACACTTTTTTTTTAATTGTTAGGGGTTTGTTTTCGTTATTTTTTATTCCTCTGCAAGAATGACATGTTTTCTCCAGAATAAGTGTTTTTGTTTTTGCTTGTTTATGTGTCTGTTTGCAAGATTACGCCCAAACGATAAATACATCTTATCCAGACTTGTCGGAAGGATGAATGGTGGGTCAAGGCCGATTTTGTTGCATTTTGGTGCTGGTCTGCGGCGCAAGGTTTTCATAAATATTCTACCGAACATGAGCATTGTAACTTTGTTTGGCTCTTTTGTTTTCTGACTGAGAGCAATCTATGAAGTAATAGATTTCTACTACTGTTATTATCACTGTCTCCTGATATTACAACATAATTATTATGACATAAGCCTTTTTATATCCTGTTTAAAATATAGCATTGTATGTAGTTTTACAATGCTACACTTTAAACAGGATATAAAAAGGCTTATGTCATCATATCCAATGTAAGGCGCGTATTGTGAAGTTTATGTCATAAATTGATAAGTGTCTATGAGACGATACGTTTTCATAGAACTTTCTCATGCTATACATTTTCAGTGTGGGTGCTTTTCCCAAGTCTGATTTTTTTTCCCTTAAAAAACCGCACATGGGAAGCAATTATTTTAGATTGTACCATCTATTACTTTTCCTGGAAGATGGAGATTATAGAATTCATTAAAAAAAGTGGAAAACAGTAGTATATGGCATCTTAGACTGCAGATTACTAAGAGGGGACACAAAGACGACACATGGCAGCTATGCCATCATTTGGAGGGGGGTGGATTCAAATCAAATGCTGCTCATGGAGTAGAATTCATCATACACCCAGTCATAGCAAATATATTTTCAAAAAGACTTCTCAGAAAGAATGATCAAAATCAAGATAAAGCAAGGAAGAAAGACGGCTACCTTTATCCAAGTCTACGCCCCATGCGATGACTCGTATTGAGAAAAAGAGAATGGTGAAATTGTCGGAGAAGCTGGCAGACACCATAGAGTCTGTACAAGACAACGAAGACCTCGCTGTCGTGTGGAATGACAATGGACGCATGGGCCCAAGGAGAACACCATGGAATTGATATGCTAACCCTCATAGTGATACCTTGAGGTAGTGCGACCGCAGTCATTCCCTTGACCGCTGGGTCGTTGGGGGGGCGTGATAAGGCAGCCGCCTTTCTCTCCAGGCTCTTCTGTTGGTGGCTGTCGTGAGGAGATCTGGCATGGTCATTTTGGTCCAGTCCTTTATGTTGTCGGACCAGCTCTTTCTCTGCCGTCCTCGTCTGCGCCCTCCTTCAACGGTACCTTGAAGGATGGTTTTGGAGAGGGTGTTGTGACGAATGACATGGCCAAACCCTAACCAAACCATGGCCAAAGTCTCAGTGCGACCGTAACTGAGAACAAATAGTAGCTCTCTGTGCTATGAATTACATACACCTTCTACCAGCATTGGCGCAGTCAGACACAGACCTGGTACAAATGGAATGACTTAACTGTGCCATCACAGATTGACTCCATCCTTACTCGCACAGGCCAGAGGAGGAACATTCATCTTTTATTGCGGGTCAATTCCAGACATCATCTCTATACAGACCTTCGCCCAGTAATAATAAGGTCCAGGCAGCAAAAATAAATACCCTGTAAGAGCAAAAACAAACACCCCCCCCCCCAAAAAAAAAAAAAAAAAAAAAAAACAAAGGAAATCATCATGTCCGTCCAACGACGGCCCCATGAACCTGTCGATACGGCAACACCGACGGAATCTTACCAAGGCCATAGACGTGGAGAGGACATCGAAACAAAGTCACCATGATCGATGAGAATGAAGATGCTGAAGACGATGCTACTTATTTCCGTTCTGGTCTGATATTGCATGACAGGGCTGTACTCTACGCTTACTTTCAGGATATATCCTGACGTCAACAAGGTCCGAGAGATAAAGACACCTGCAGTACTGGTCAGGAAATTTGAGCAACACTCTCAGAGACGAACCCATTTAGTGGATGACACTCGACTGTGTGGCCCCAGTCTTCCCACTGATCCCGTAGCAAATTCAATCCAGAATAGGAGCCTGTCAGGGCAGAAAAATCCCACATGGTTCTGATAAAATCAAACCCACGACCTGCCAGCCGGGAATCCGGACGTTAACCACTTCGCCAGTGCGGCTGGTTGACCCTTTGTTCTTTGTTCTCATTCTATCCATTTATTACATTCCGATGATATTGTGTCTACAAGCAGACACCAACCAGACATCATTAGTGTAGAGGTCATCAGGACAAAAACAAATTAATTGTGTTCTGTTATTCTTCTTCTGTCTGAACGTCACTCTCTTAGCATTCTGTGCGTACAGCACACCAGCATTTGGAGTGAGACTGTCGACAGCCTCAGGCCTAGACAGAAACAATTTCCTCCTTGATCTTGTTCTGTCTGCTTGCGTCGTTAGCAGGACATCTTACTGGTAAAGATTGTTGAGGTCCACAAACCAAGACAGAGTGAGACATTTGTTTTCTGTTCTCATTACATCTGTTCATCCACATCCATGTCTTCTCCACCAGCTCACCCTTTTTGCAGAATCTCCTATTTTGCAAGAAGGAAGCAGAGGTCAGGCAGTCTCTTGACATGAATTACAGAAATGGCCAACAGAGAAGGTCAATTATAACCGTGGGAAGAAAAGTCTCGACAGGCATGGCTGAAATATGCAAAGCTTATTTCCATATACTTAAGCTGCAATCTCCTGTGACGTCCTTTCATGAATAGAGAGGATAAAAAAAAGCAATGCAGGCAGGCGGGCATGAGGGAGTGTGGACATGCGTGAGTGCATGCTCGCATACAAATGCATTTGTGTGTTTGTGGTGTGGTACGTCAGCTGTGTGGTTGTGTTGTTTTGGTGTCGTGCGTGCATGCGTGTGTGCGCTGTGTGTGTGGGTGTGTGTGTGTGTGTGGTGTGTGTGTGTGTGTGTGTGTGTGTGTGTGTGTGTGTGTGTGTGTGTGTGTGTGTGGTGTGTGTGTGTGCGCGGCGAACGAGCGTGCGTCCAGAGGAGGGAGACAGAGACAGAAGAGAGGGGTACACGTGGAAAGGTGTACAATGAGAGAGGTAGACAGGGAGAAAGAAACAGACAGACAGAGAGTGATAGCAGTAAGACAAGAAGACAGCAAGACAGACAGAGAGAGAGAGAGAGAGAGAGAGGAGAGAGAGGAGAGGAGAGAGAGAAGAGAGAGAGAAGAGAGAGAGAGAGAGATGAGAGAGGGGGGGGGCAGGAAAAGATTGGATAGGCATACTGACTGAAAGAGAAACTGACGAGACAGACAGGCATATAGGCAGAGAGAGAGAGAGAGAGAGAGAGAGAGAGAGAGAGAAGGAGAGAGAGAGAGAGAGAGAGAGAGAGAGAGAGAGAGAAGAGAGAGAGCAAACACAGAAAAAGAGACAGACGGGGAGCATTTAGACGACGACAAAGTTCAAGACAAATAAAATAAAAAAATCCTGCCATTGAGGTTTCAGAGAGGGCGGACGTCTGAGTGAGAGAGAAGCTGGGGTAGGATGGGACAGAGCTCAGAAGCCGCACCCCCGGCGCCTGTCACAGTTGCTGTCAGGAGAGGGAAGAAGAATTCAGACAGTGGCTGGATGTGGCAATCCTTTTTTTTTTTTTTTTTTTTTTTGCAGACGTTTATCCGACTAATGAGACTGATGGCCACACAGACTGTTTCTTCTATCCACCACCACCCCGCCGCCCCTCCTCTGGCACCACCACCCCTCTCTGCACCACCACCCCCTCCTTTCCCCCTCTTCTCTTTCTCCCTGTAAACAGTTGAAGTAAAGGAAGGAAGCTCTAACCAGAAATAAGACCGATATGTTTCATCCCTCACAGCAAGTACATGTATGATACTGTCTCCACGGTGAGACTGAATGACCGACCCATTGCCGCAGAACCTGACTCATCTGGATCGCCCCCCTTTGTAATGTCTCCTTCAACCCTGTCTGCTTCGATGCACCCTAGCCCCACGCGGTAGCTCAAAATCGATGGAAGAGGTCTGCATCCACTTTTACAGAGCTATAGGCAGTATAAGTCTCTCAAAGTAATACAAATTGTGCAGCCCAATGTCCAAAAATCAATACGGTGTTAAAGGAAATACATTCAGTCCTGTAGTTTAAAGTCAGTCTGAAAAAAAAAATCTCTCTTTAGAGGCGCAGACTTGGTATACCATTCTCAAGCACAGCATTTGTCTGGTTATCATGAAGATAATGTTACCCGAGTACACTGGATTTTTTTTTTACTTGCCTGCATGAGTACGGGGAAAAACGAAACGTACTGATTTCAGAGAGAGGACTGTGGCTCTAAGAACAAATCATAAACGTAAGAGCAGAGAAGTGCGAGAGATCCGTTTAAAAAGGTAGATCCAGGATCTGTTCAGCCAGACTTTTTTGACGAATTTCCGGAAAGCGTGAACACTGCGACACTAGCGTTTGTAAGACATCAGTGTCTATGAAAATATATATTTCATGGAATGTATAAGTATTAACATTTTGTATTTTCCCATATCCTATTTTGAAAAGAAAACGGAAACAAATTCTCTTCGGCCGCACGATTACTACTCAGGTAAGCCTTCGCCCGGAGTGAATTCTTGTTTACAAAATATCTTTTCAGTGGATTCACTTGAATGTGATGAGTCTGCCATCTGCATAACTTGCATTCTAAAGGCTTTTTCTTAACTGGGTAAAACTGTAGGTTATGATGAACCCACTTCGTTTATTTGATTGTGTGGGAGAACCTGCTGCAACGTTACGAGCCCACCCCCACCCCGTCCACCCCGTCTCCTTCAGGCATACCTCCCATACTGCTCAATCCAGATCCTCCCCCCCCCCCCCCCCCCCCACCCACCACACACACACACTCCATCCGAAGCTGATATGGCCATACCCGGATTTAGTTTGTCACCGTGTCAGCAGCAGTCGTCCACAGGAGCAAT
>CM031612.1:30236929-30244429 GCA_018398815.1 Conus ventricosus | reverse complement strand
ATGAGGCCATCCCTCCCTCCTCACATGGCAGGGCATGAGGCCATGCCCTCCCTCCTCACATGACAGGGACATGAGGCCATCCCCTCCTTCCTCACATGGCAGGAGGGACATGAGGCCATCCCCTCCCTACTCACATGGCAGGGACATGAGGCCATCCCCTCCCTCCTCACATGGCAGAAGAGACATGAGGCCATCCCCTCCCTCCTCACATGGCAGAAGGGACATGAGGCCATCCCCTCCCTCCTCACATGGCAGAAGAGACATGAGGCCATCCCCTCCCTCCTCACATGGCAGGGACATGAGGCCATCCCCTCCCTCCTCACATGGCAGGGACATGAGGCCATCCTCTCCCTCCTCACATGGCAGGAGGGACATGAGGCCATCCCCTCCCTCCTCACATGGCAGGGACATGAGGCCATCCTCTCCCTCCTCACATGGCAGGAGGGACATGAGGCCATCCCCTCCCTCCTCACATGGCAGGAGGGACATGAGGCCATCCCCTCCCTCCTCACATGGCAGGGACATGAGGCCATCCCCTCCCTCCTCACATGGCAGGAGGGACATGAGGCCATCCCCTCCCTCCTCACATGGCAGGGACATGAGGCCATCCCCTCCCTCCTCACATGGCAGGGACATGAGGCCATCCCCTCCCTCCTCACATGACAGGAGGGACATGAGGCCATCCCCTCCCTCCTCACATGACAGGGACATGAGGCTATCCCCTCCCTCCTCACATGGCAGGAGGGACATGAGGCCATCCCCTCCCTCCTCACATGGCAGGGACATGAGGCCATCCCCTCCCTCCTCACATGGCAGGAGGGACATGAGGCCATCCCCTCCCTCCTCACATGGGAGCGACATGAGGCCATCCCCTCCCTCCTCACATGGCAGGAGGGACATGAGGCCATCCCCTCCCTCCTCACATGGCAGGAGGGACATGAGGCCATCTCCTCCCTCCTCACATGGCAGGGACATGAGGCCATCCCCTCCCTCCTCACATGGCAGGAGGGACATGAGGCCATCCCCTCCCTCCTCACATGGCAGAGGGACATGAGGCCATCCCCTCCCTCCTCACATGGCAGGAGGGACATGAGGCCATCCCCTCCCTCCTCACATGACAGGGACATGAGGCCATCCCCTCCCTCCTCACATGGCAGGGCCATGAGGCCATTCCCTCCCTCCTCACATGGCAGGGACATGAGGCCATCCCCTCCCTCCTCACATGGCAGGGACATGAGGCCATCCCCTCCCTCCTCACATGGCAGGGACATGAGGCCATCCCCTCCCTCCTCACATGGCAGGGCATGAGCCATCCCCTCCCTCCTCACATGACAGGGACATGAGGCCATCCCCTCCCTCCTCACATGACAGGGACATGAGGCCATCCCCTCCCTCCTCACATGGCAGAAGGGACATGAGGCCATCCTCTCCCTCCTCACATGGCAAGGGACATGAGGCCATCCCCTCCCTCCTCACACATGGGCAGGAGGGACATGAGGCCATCCCCTCCCTCCTCACATGGCAGGGACATGAGGCCATCCCCTCCGTCCTCACATAGCAGGGACATGAGGCCATCCCCTCCCTGCTCACATGGCAGGAGGGACATGAGGCCATCCCCCCCCTCCATGCAGGGCATGCCATCCCTCCCGACATGGCAGGGACATGAGGCCATCCCCTCCCTCCTCACATGGCAGGAGGGACATGAGGCCATCCCCTCCCTCCTCACATGGCAGGGACATGAGGCCATCCCCTCCCTCCTCACATGGCAGGAGGGACATGAGGCCATCCCCTCCCTCCTCACATGGCAGGGACATGAGGCCATCCCCTCCCTCCTCACATGGCAGGAGGGACATGAGGCCATCCCCTCCCTCCTCACATGGCAGGAGGGACATGAGGCCATCCCCTCCCATCCTCACATGGCAGGAGGGACTGAGGCCATCCCCTCCCTCCTCACATGGCAGGAGGGACATGAGGCCATCCCCTCCCTCCTCACATGGCAGGAGGGACATGAGGCCATCCCCTCCCTCCTCACATGACAGGAGGGACATGAGGCCATCCCCTCCCTCCTCACATGGCAGGGACATGAGGCCATCCCCTCCCTCCTCACATGACAGGGACATGAGGCCATCCCCTCCCTCCTCACATGCAGGGACATGAGGCCATCCCCTCCCTCCTCACATGCAGGGACATGAGGCCATCCCCTCCCTCCTCACATCCTCCTCCCTCCCCTCACATGGCAGGGACATGTTCAAGGTCCTACCTTATTCACACATAGTAGATGGCCCACTACGTCACTCTGTGATTTCATACTCACGCCAGTCATCTCGAGGGATCAGGTAACAGCTGACTGGTTAGAACGTGGAAAGGCTCAGTGCAGCGAGTTTCAATGATGGAACCAGTAGTGAATAAGCAGGGATGGGTTTACTTTTCAGAACAAAGCTTGTGCAGAACATCTTATTCTTCTGTGTGCCTCCGCGGACATGCACAGGATCGGATGCACACATTTAAGCCGTCATCTGTGACATCATTAAGTGTGTAAACGCGACAGAAAAGACTAAAGACACAGAATGGAAGAAAGAGGATGTAAGAGACAGAGAGAAAGACGAAACAGACAAAAACAGGTACTGAGACAGACAGACAGACAGACAGACAGAGAAAGAGAGAGAGAGAGAGAGAGAGAGAGAGAGAGAGAGGAGAGAGAGGAGAGAGAGAGAGAGAGAGAGAGAGAGAGAGAGAGAGAGAGAGAGAGAGAGAGAGAGAGTGAGAGAGAGAGAGAGAGAGAGGAGAGATGAAGAAGAGGAGCAATTAGAATAAAGTAAACAAAAATTCTAATAGAATACACGAATTTTGGCAGGAGAGCCACACTAATCACTTGCCACTGCCTCTGTCAAGAGTTTGAGACGTCGAGTTGACATGGCAATTCCTTTAACAGACGTCAATCCGCTGAATGAGATCTAACGGCTGCACAGGCGGTCTGTGTCCTCCATGGAGCTGACCCCCCCCCCCCCCCCCCTCCCTCACTCCCAACCCTGCCTGCTTATCTCCCCCACCCTCTCCCTTCCCCCTCCCTGTTCAATCTGCCTCTTCTAGTCCGTGAATGGTGGATTCCAGTGCTGTCCATAGCGTAAAGCCAACAGTTCTTACCCCATATGGGAGGGACGGGTTACAGGTCCTGCCCTCTTTGGTCAGGGTGAGTTATCCATTACACAGCTTCGTGAACCCATTCATTTTGGTCATCACAGTGAGTCAGATTACAGTTGGGCACTAAGAACATAGAGAAGCTTGTGGGTGGTGGGTTCCAATGGTATTAGCATATGGTGGGTTGTCGTTTCAAAACCACAGTTGTGCAGATCTGATTGTGGTGTACTGAAGATGCCCCTCTGTGTGTATCTATATACATGCAAAGATTGGATACGCACATAAAAGATCTTGTGATTTACCTTACAAGCCCACGGGTCATGAGAAGCGAAAATGATTAAGATGCAGGCAGGAGAGAAGAGAGAGAGAGAGAGAGAGAGAGAGAGAGAGGAGAGAGAGAGAGAGGAGAGAGAGAGAGAGAGAGAGAGAGAGAAGAGAGCTCAAGACTCAAGACTCAAAAACTTTATTACTCAAGGATAGAGATTTTAGGCAGTGCTTATTCTTCCAATCTGTCCTTGCTATTCTACAACATTCAACAAGAAGAGAGAGAGAGAGAGAGAGAGAGAGAGAGAGAGAGAGAGAAAGACAGACAGACACACGAGACAGACAGACACACAGACACACAGACAGGCAGGCAACAGACAGGCACACAGACAGACAAGACAAACAAGACAAGACAAGACAAGTAGACAAGCAGACAGACAGATACTCAGAGACAGTGAGCAAAGAAACGAAATATCTGAAATGATGCGAGAGTCTTCACGAGGAAGCCACAGTTAACACTTTTCACCTCTCCTGTCAAATGTAGGAGAAAGACTGCAGACAGTGGTTCGATGTACCGATCCTTTCTACAGACATTACTCCCTGAATGAAAGCGGATGGCTACATGGACTGTCTGTGCTTCCTCGGTGGAACTTCTGCTTTTCCACTCCCCCCCCCCACCCCCCACCCGCCCCCTTTTTTTTGGAGGGGGGAGGTCAATATATGTCACTATCGAAAGGATTAGGAAGACACGAAAATAGTAGAGAGAGAGAGAAAGAGAGTAGATAGATAGAAGATAGATAGAGAGAGAGAGAGAGAGAGAGATAGAGAGAGAGGAACCAGAGAGACAGATGACAGACAGACAATATACAGACGACAGACAGAAACACATGCAGGCAGAAGACAGAGAGAGAGAGAGAGAGAGAGAGAGAGAGAGAGAGAGAGAGAAGGGAGAGAAGGGGAAGAGAGGGAGAGAGAGGGAGAGAGAGGAACACAGAGAGACAGACTGACAGACAGACATATATACAGACAGACAGAAACACATGCAGGCAGACAGACAGACAGAGAAGAGAGAGAGAGAGAGAGAGAGAGAGAGAGAGAGAGAGAGAGAGAGAGAGAGAGAGAGAGAGAGAGAGAGAGAGAGAGAGAGAGGAGAGGCAAGCAAGTAGAAAGAAATGGTCAGAGACAGAGAGACATAGTAACAGAAAAAGAGGGAAGGGTGAGAAGTTTAAAAAAAAACTGGAGTGAAAAGAGAGATCTAAAAGGATTGGGGAATCTTTACATGGGAGTCACACTTTAACGCCCGCCACCTGTCGCTGTTGTCAAGGGAAGGAAGCAGACCTCGGATACTAAGCCAATAGAAGAAACTCTTCAACAGACGTTACTCCGTCAAACGAGACCTGGCGGCTACACAGACTGTCTCTGTCTCCTCCAAGAAGATGTAACCTCACCCGTCCCCACCCCCCGCCCCAAACCTTCACCTCCACCCCCTCACACCTAATAAACACCCAGACCCATCCCTCCTCTCCCTTTCTGTGCATGGCTGTGCCGAAGCCGTCACTAAGAACCTGGGACTAACAAGACAGAAGGGTGACGTCTCTCACCTTCCCCGGTGTGGCTAAGACATGTGGAGGGTCCTGCCGTCTTCAGTCAGATGAAGTGACCTATTGCCGGGCTACGTGACGCCCATTTGCTGAGTGGTTCAAATACAGCGAGTCTCTGGTCTGGTTGTGGACTCAAATGATGGAAGCAACTGGGGGGGGGGGGGGGGGGGGGGGGGGGCGAGAAGTGTGGTTGCTTCGTTTCTCTGAAATAACAGGGGCTGGAATAGCTCCGTCGACGGAGCGCAGGACTCGTACTCTGGTAATCATGGGATTACGGGTTCGAATATTCGAATAATGGGCCGTTTCAGTGCAGGGAGCAAGGTGGGGGGGGGGGGGGTGTCTTTTAGAGTTAACACTGGCTCTAATTTCAATTTCCGACACGTGCTTCGAATGAGACATATAAAAAATGAGTTTCATCATTGTGTGTATGCACACAATGTATCTCGAAAACACATCAAATCCCATCACAAACTTTAGGAAGAGAAGGCCAGCTTGGCCGTTGGTATTGATGACACGTTACACATAGCATGCATCCTGCAAAAGAATGAAGGGGGGAAAGCTGAATGATTGATCTTGACTGACTGAACACGGGAAACAACTGATGAAGTGGCAGCAAGCAGCTCTTCAATCGGTCCTAGCCAGGTGGGCGGCCCTTTGCGTTAGATGTATGTGTGGATTGTTAATACGCTTAGAGCTCAGTTTCTCACCAAGGATAGGCACTGTATAAGTGTTCTTATTGATATTGATGATGATGAGTAGTAGTAGTAGTAGTAGTAGTAGTAGTAGTAGTAGTAGTAGTAGTAGTAGTAGTAGTAGTAGTAGTAGCAGTAGTAGTTGTTGTTGTTGTTATTGTTGTTGTTGCTATTGTTATGGATAAAAATGAGCAAATCTGCTAGTGACACTTAACAGATACCACAGACTGAGTGTCGTGTAATGTACAAGCACAAGTCTGGTGCTCCTAGTGTTGCGGGTTCGAATCTCCGCCGGGCCGTTTCAGTACAGGGTTTTTTTTTTTTCTCTCAGAGTTAACATTGGTTCTGACTCCATTTCCTATGCAGTCCTTCGAATGAGACTATAAGCCGAGGTTCCGTGTGTGAACGCACGCATAACATCTTGCACACATGTAAAATCCCATTACCAACTTTCGGAGAGAAGGCCAGTTTGGCCGCTGGTATTGATGACACGTTACATATAGCACGCACCCTGCGTAAGAATGTAAAGAATGAAGGAAGTAAGGAAATGAGAAAACTATTAAAAGTAGACGGGATGCCCGGGGAAAACGATGAATGATGCCCCGTGGCAGCTTTCGTCGGCCAACCCAGGTAGGGCAGCCGGGGTGAAAACGGTGTGGATTGTAAAGCGTTAGAGTTGGTCCTCCCGAGGTAGGCGTATTTAAGTATCAATAATAATAATTTAATTTAATTATTTTTTTTTATTTTATTTTTATTTTTTTATTATTATTATTTTTTATTTTATTATTTGTGTTTATAGTAATGAAAATAAAATAATGTTGCTTACTCCATGAAAGACCCTGGACCCACGCCCCCATTCAGAAAGTGATTAGGATGTAACTGTGCAAAAAAAGCGAAGGAGGAGAGGAGAGAGAGAGAGAGAGAGAGAAAGAGAGGGGGGAACAGAGAAAAAGACAGAGACAGAGCAAAACCAAGATTGAAGAAGACAGACAGTAGATCGAGACGAAAAAAAGGCAAAAAGAAGCACAAAGTCGAGACATTAGAAATAACTTAGTTAAGACAAAAAAAGGGAAATACCCCCTTTTAGAGTTCAGAGGAGGGGGATGGGGGGAGCAGAAGGGGGGGTGGGTTAGGATGGGGGGACGGGAGAACCACACCCCCCCCTGACCCGTTGCTTCAAGAGAGGGATAAAGGGTAAAGTGGCTAGATGGGGAAACCCCCTTTTTTCAGACTTTATCACCAAATGAGACGTGGCGGCCACAAATGTGGTTTCAACCCCCCCCGCCCCATCTCCCCTTCTTTTTTTCCCTCTTTTTGTAAATTTTTTGAAGTAAAAGTGGAAAAAAAGAGTAGGGTGCTTACCCAGAAAAAAAACCAAAAAACCCCCTTTTTTCCCTCTTTCTTGAAAGGGTTTTTTGAAATTTAAAAGTGGTAAAATTTGAGCCGAGGGTGCTTTCCCCAGAAAAAAAAAACCAAAAATTTTTACCCCTTTTGGGGCAAGTATTTAAATTGATACTTTTTTTTGGGGGATCTGAATGACCGCCCAATTGCGATTTTACCTGACTCATCTCGTTTCGACTTTTTCCCAATCCTTTTAAAAAGGTTTGTGGGGCCCTTTTTTCCAAATCTTTTAGTCCTATCTGTCTCCCCTTTTTTGTTTGTCTCTTAATTTACCAGATAGCTCGAAAAAAATGGAATGGAGTTCTGCTTCCACTCACGCAGGTTTTATGAAATTCTTTTTTGTGAAAAAAAAATTGAAGTTTCGCAAGTAAAAGGCCCAAAAAAACAACCCGCTTTTTAAAGGG
>CM031612.1:30216929-30231929 GCA_018398815.1 Conus ventricosus | reverse complement strand
AGATATGCATGCGAGGAGAAATCGCACATACCAGTTAGAGTTACGCGTCCATTGCTTGTATAATTTGCGCCTATGTGGCCGGTATTAAGTACTTTGTTGTGGGGGAGAATTAGAATCAAGCGTTCAGTCGTTCACGAAAAGAGCATAATTACTCGTGAGTAAACATTAATGCGATCACTTATCTATTCTTGTTGCGTCGCTCCAGTTCTTTTGTACTCCTGGTGGTATTTGTAGATACGAATGTCAAGCCATTGTGCCTAAGATTGCTATGAGACTTCGTGCCTAAAACTGCCGAATGTGCCTAAACTGCGCTTGCATTTTGTGCATTAAGATTATCAGTCAAAATGGGCTTACGTATATCAGCTTTAGACGCTAGACTAGGACTAAAACGGCTTATCGGATGTTTTTGAGCATAAAACCGCCTTCCAGACTTCGTGCAGGAAAATCGTGGAAAATGACTTACTCTTTTTACCTAAAAGTGGACAAAAAGCATGTAGAAGCAAAGGAGGATTCGGTCGCAGTTAACCTCATCCCATTCTACCACACCACTTTTAGTGCTTGCGTTCATTTTGAATTGGGGGGGGGGGGGGGTAATAGTTGAAGACGATTGCAGATATTAGCCCAACAGAGAGCCTACACATATCTCTCTCTTGATACTGGACATCGTCGGGAAGATATGCTGTCTGTTGAACAAGGTTGGGATCACATGTGTTGGCAAGCGTGGAAGTGTGTATTTGTTCGTGGTGTTGCGCATTTCTTGCGTCAACAATTTGGAGCTGATTTATTAATCTATGGCATTATACATACAATCGTACAATATCATAGTCTGTGGTTTTTTTTAATGTTTTTCTGTTGTAAACTAATCGTGGATATATTATGACCTTAAAAGCGTTGAGATGGGAATGTGGATCTGTGTTTCGCGGCATGGGTTGTACATGTGGGATTAGAGGAGACTCGGAAAGCCAGTGAGGAGATACTGAAAATGTGGACTATCAGTCTGGAAGGATTCCTTTGCTGACCTTCGTATAATCCACGCGTTTGTAGACTATTTTTCCAACTGGAATATATGTGGAATGGCCATATCATTTGACGTTTTTAAACATGAAAATGTGGACAATCAGTCTAGGACTGGATTCTGTTGCTTGCTGATCTCCGTTTTGTCCTGCGTTTAATAGATCATCTTTTCGTACCGGAATAAGCGTGAGACAATTTGCTAGAATATTACTCGAGTATTTTTAATTGTCCAAATGTGATACCAAATGAACACACAGCACAGGGTATTTACACCTATTTCAGCCCAAGTGTAAGCCTTATATGACAGAAGGATAACTTCTGTTTTGAAGGGGAAGTAGACTTCGACTCTCGATCATGCTGATTCCCTCTGGTTTGTGCTTGAACGGGGTTCGGCAATATCCCAGTTATCCCCGTTTTGTACTTTTCTGCTCGGAGTACGGCAATTGCAACTTTCTCAAACTTGTTGTATACCTATGGAACTCTACTTTGATAAAGTTATTTTTGTATTTACGTTAAAACGTGAAGCATATGGGATAATAGCCAAGGAATGGTTCCTTCATGTGTGTGTGTGTGTGTGTGTGTGTCGTGTGTGTGTGTGTGTGTGAGGTGTTGTGTGTGTGTGTGTGTGTGTGTGTGAGCTGTGGGTGTGTGTGTGTCTGTGTGTGTGCTGTGCGCGCGTGTGTGTGTGTGTGTATTGGTATGCGAATACAAACCAAAGTGGTGGAGGTTTGGAAGCATTTGGACGAGCATACTCCTTGTTGTATGGGTTTTGAAAAATTGGGCCTCTATCACAAGAAATTGCCAAGTGACTTGGAAAAAAAAAGAGGCTCGCGCCTGTCTAAATCATTCTACCCATCTCGTTCAGGAGCGAATTACTACACGGTTATCTTCTCCGATAGCAGTGAGAGGGCCAGGATTGATGGGGGGGGGGGGGGGGGAGAGAGAGAGAAGAAAGGGGCTGGGGCTATGGAAAGAGTGACGGTGATCATGTTGGGAAAGGAGAGAGAGAGAGGGGGGGGGGAGAAAAAGTGCGCGAGAGCGAGAGGAGAGAGAACGAGAAGAGAGAGAGAGAGAGAGAGAGAGAGGCGGGAGAAGAGGGAGGAGAGAGAGAGCCTGGAGAAAGGGGTCAGAATGAAATGTTTGGTTAAATAGAAGTTGCTCTTTTCGACTAGTTAGTAAGTAAAAGAATCAACAAAACTCATGTCCCCCCCAAAACCACTAAACCCCCACTACCACTAGAGACACAATAAATGTAGGAAAAAATATTTTTTTGCATTCCTGTATAGTTGATATCCGTCTCAGCTCTGTTTCTGTCTCTCTGTGTCTGTCTGTCTGTCTGTCTCTCTCTCTCTCTCTTGTTTCTCTCTCTCTCTCTCTCTCTTCTCTCTCTCTCTCTCTTCCTCTCTCTCTCGTATAACACACACATCTATATACAGCAATAATAATATCCATATATATATATAGATTTATATCTCGCACTGCCATATAGTATATATATATATATATTAATATATATATTTATATATATATTATTATATATAAGAGGGAAGAGAGAGGAGAGAGAAAGAAGAATACAGAATACTTTCCTTCCTCATTAAACTTTTACGTTCTTGCATGTTTTTGTTGGTGGTGCAGGTTTTAAAAATGTAGGTGACCGTTTTGAAACATATGAGAGAGAGGACAGAGAGACAGAGAGAGAGAGGGAGAGGAGAGAGAGAGAAGAGGAGAGAGAGAGGAAGGGAAGAGAGAGGAGAGAGAGAGAGACAGACAGACAGACACAGACAGAGACAGACACAGAGGACAGAGACAGAGAGACAGACGGCACCCGATTCTGGGGTGGTAGTGGGAAAAAACAGTACACACGTGGAATTTCGTAAATAACCAGTGTATAGGTTTGATTGTTCATCTTCTCTTAACCTTTTTTTTTTCTGTGTTCATGTTCTTTTGCCATACATGTAGCACCCACTCCTACTTCACACTTCAACGCACTACTGATAGAATCACAGGTTAGGTATCTCCAAGCAGCCATCTAAAGCAGAGTTATTGGTACTTGGCGGCCCAAAAGGCCCCCCAGGAGAAGAACGGAGACACTGCAGCATTTCACGAGTTCTATTGGTCATGATTTGTGGGCGTGGCTGTATTGACTGGCCATATTCAACTCACAATACTTTGTAAATCGCCAGTGGACTGCTAAATGCGGGGCCAATTAAGGTCATTGGGCCCGGTTAATCATTTATTCACCGAAAGAAGTGCATTCATCAAATCAGAATTATGCGTGTGATGTGTCTGTAACAGGCGTCCTTCAGCCATTCTTCATTAGCTTCATGGAGTTAAGAGACCCAAGACACAATTGAAAACAAATTACTTCTTAACTGTATAAATGACTTCATTCATCCGTTGGATTTCATTCATCCTGTCATTCATTTGCGTGACTGCGTTTCGTACCCCACTTGGACTGGTCTTTTTTGAATGATTTAGTGATCGATCACTCTATATTGATCGATCAATCTATCAAATTGATTAGTTATATTGAAGTGAAGTGAGATAGTGACGTGATGGAGTGAGTGACGTTACAGTTTCTTCCTTTATTCGTTCATTAGTATCTATTATCGTTCCCTTTACTCCATTTGGTTTCCACAGGGACTGAGGAGCCTCACCCTGAGAGACTGGTTAACCAGATCATCCCTACCATGAAGAACGGACTCAGGTTGAGCTGATTTGCACGTGGCGGCCCATTGCCATCAGAGACATGGTACAGTTCTGGGAACGAGGTATTCAGAAGGTGTCCTCTATTATCTTCTGCTCCATACGCCGCACTATACACCGCTTTCCGTGGTCTGTCTACAACCAGAGAGGAATTACGAGGAGGGGAGAGAGACCAGGAACTCGGAGAGGAATAGGGCAAAATACCAGCCAAGCAGAGAACAGAAGCAATGTAGAACAATCTCATGGGACGGAGACTCTAATGATCAGACCGACGACATTGATGATAGCTGACGCTCGGTTTGCAGTATTGCTGGCCTCGGGCTTTATATGACAAGTGGGGAAAAAGAAGCTTTGGGTTTTTCAGTTTCGTCAAAATTTCTCACGTTTCTCTCAAATGTTTGGTTTGTCTTTCGTATTCTATACTACAGACTATACGGGAAAGTGAATGGAAAAAGAGACGATCGCTTGATGGTGGATTGTATTGCTAGAACTCGAATGAGCTCGGGGCTATCCATGATGCGCCTGCCCTAACATAGTGCGTTACTATGGTTCAATTCCTTGAGCATGATTGGTATGTTTTTGTCTCTTGTTATGGAGAATGTGCTTGAACTTCGCTATTCTTGATAAGCCATTCATTCAGAAACTTGCTGGGAAGTTAATTTTGGCTTCACAAAGTCACGCTCGCAAGCGAGAACGTCTGTATTTTCACTTCTTTTATTGGCAAAATTGGGGGACCAATGGAACTCATTTGTTGTTTTTTACTGCTCGCTCTCTCCTGTCAGCAGTGTCGCCACACCCGGAATGGCTAGACACTGGATATACCAACTAAGTGAGGTACGTGTTTTGCAGTTGCGACTTTGAAGGGGCTTCACGAATCTCCTTAAGTGTGAGGAAACGGTGCCATTTCATGAAATCATCTGCCAAAGAACGAAGTTTTCCGAAACACAGTTACGACAAGGTCGGCCGCCGCGGCAGGAAGTGGACGCTTGTGGTGTGTTCATTCTGGTTGAGGGACCTTGCTTGGTCATGTCTATAGGGGACGATCACCGGGCCGCGCTGACAGTCTACCTCTTGGCGCGTGGCTTACATCTATCTGTTGGTGGAAATGAATTATTTTTCCTCTTGGATGGGCGTCTTACGGCGTGGATGCCCGCCCGCGCTGGAGATCCTTTGTGCAGTTCGAAGAGGAACGTGGCTCTCTGCCGCTCATGTCCTCCGGTTTCTGGAAAAGCTCGTGGAGCTTGGTGGGTTACGGCTAAGGAAAAAAGCTCCTGTGCTCAGTTGCGCACTTTTTAAAGAAGCTTCTAGGTCCCCGAGGAAGAGAAGGAAATCAAACAGAGTTTTGCTTGGAACTGGCGTTGGGGAACTCATTTAAGGACAAGTAAGAGGTTGGATCGCAGAATTTTTGAGTAAATGTACTTGAGTGAAAGGATCAGAAGGTTCTGTGTGTCATTGAACGTGTCTGAATATTACGTCATTCTGCGGTTTTAAAAAAATGTGAGTTCGTGATTTTCACTCTTCTGATTATTACGTAATGACAGGATCAATCTTTGGTTACGATATGTTCCTGCCAATCGATTCATCGAGGTGTTAGGTAATGCCTGTAGAGAGGATGTCTGATATCGCGATTTGACCAGAACGCGTTAGGTGTGCTGATTCATGAGGACTGATTGCTACGTCTGACAAGATTCGTTCGTCGGCAGGTGAATATAATGTGCCACAGGATTTAGCTGTGGTCACTACTAGAATGGAGCATAGCGTGATGGCCAGAGAAAATGCTAAGAAATATGTACCATTTGTTTAATATGGACGCTTGACAGGAGGAATGAAGTGGAAGTGTGATTATTGTTTTTGCTTTTTTTTTTTTTAATTGTTCATGCGCATCAAAAGCTTTTGTCTTCACGAAGCTTACAGCGATGACTTCAGCTGAGCTGGTGGAACAGCAGGACAAAGCTATCTGATCAGGAGGTGTGGGTATTATAGCCGCTCTTAAAAAACAAACTTTAAAAAATGTTCACTCTTACATCGTGATCTGAAGTACTCACATGGTTTTAAACACTGTGATTCCCACAAGAGCAAGAACTTCGTGCGACAACAAGCTTGTTTTACAATTGAGTTTACAGACCATGTGGCCAAAAGGATACAAGGAAAGGCCAAGGATAAAGGAGGAGGTCAGGAGAAGGAAAAACAACATAAAACAGGATATGCCAAGCTAATACATTTCTTCAAAAAGCGCCACAGTCATATCGTTATTCGTTGGATTGTGGTTGTTGTGTGTTTTGTGTGTGTGTGTGTGTGTTGTGTTGTTGTGTGTTGTGTGTGTGTGTGTGTGTGTGTGTTGTGTTGTGTGGTGTGTGGGTGTGTGTGCGTGTGTCTGTTGTCTGTCTGTGTTCTGTCTGTGTGTGTGTGTGTGTGTGTGTGTGTTGTGTGTTTGTGTGTGTTGTGTGTGTGTGTGTGTGTGTGTGTGTGTGTGTAAGCTTGCGTTTGTGAGCGTTAGTGTGTGTTGTGTTGTGTGTGTGTGGGTGTGTGGTGTGTGCGTGCGTGCGCGTGTGTGTGCTGTTGCGATTTTTATGTGTGGTGTATATGTATGTGTGTGCGCGTGTGCGCGCGCGTGCGCATGTGTGTGTGTGTGTGTGTTGTGTGTGTGTGTGTGTGTGTGTGTGTGTGTGTGTGTGTGAGTGTGTGGTGGTGCTTGTGAGTGTGTGTGTATGTATGTGTGTGTGCGCGCGCGCGCGCGGCGCGTGGGGGGGGGCCCGTGCGTGCGTGCGTGCGTGTGTGTGTGTTGTGCTTGTGCGTGCAGTTGCGAGCGTGTGTGTCGTGTAGTGCGCGCGCGTGTGTGTGTGTGTGTGTGTGCGCGCGAGTGCGTTGTGTGACTCAAATAAATTATAGCGCTAACAAGATGAGCAAAAAAAATTTAAAATAAGACAGTGCGCAGATGTCAGCACACAGGGTTGCATATTACGGTGCGTACACACTCCATGAGCAGTTGTTGGTTCTGTTTGCTGGACGAAACAGATAAAAATGAAGAAAAGAAAAGGACCCAAACAGCAGCAACAACAACGACAATTGAGAAATGCAAAATGCCAAGAGGCGCATAGAGTCTGTATTGTCTGTGATATACTGACAAAGACATTCAGCGGAAATCAGTGGGGAAAACATGGACGATGACAATGATCCCATACTATGATATTGTAACAGGCACAGGGACACTGGCGATACATATCATATCATAAATTAACTGCGTTATTTGTTTCGACAAATGGAGATCTGTAGCATTTTGCAAATTCTTTCCAAAACATCAAGGCAGCGGCCCCGTAAAACTCGAGTGAAAGGAAAGGGCTATATAATTTTCATCAAAGAAATATTGACATATATTTCGGTACGGCTGCATTTCAATTAATGGGGAAATAAGTCTTCTTTTTTTTTCGTCAATAGAGAGATTGCTGCGCCCCCCCCCCCCCCCCCCCCATAAAAAAAAAAAAAAAAAAAAAGAAAAAAAAGAAAAGAAAAGCAGAAAGGAAAACAACAACAACAACGTCACAAAATCAACCAGAGAATACAAAACACAGTGTGAAGTAAATAAGAAATGAATATATAAATTAAATGAAATATATAAAATGTTTCATTAAACACACACTCACCACAAACACACACCACACTCTCACACACACACACACACACACACACACCACACCCACAACACACACACATCACTTACACACAAACACAACACATGTACACGCACACTCACACAATGCATACAACACCTTACAAACATACATATTCTTCTTCTTTTCTTTCTTTCGTTCTTTCTTTCTGCGTAGCAGGCTGAATACTCTGCGGATTACTGCCTGGTATAGACAGGCATGTGCGAGTTATGTGTGTCTGACCGTTTTTTATCCCGCCATTAAGGCAACCATACTCCATCTTCGGGGGAGAAAACATTACATATGAACATCACATCCATCCATCATCTACACTTACTTACAGACATGCATAATAACACACATACTGTTACACAGTTAAAGGCGATGACTTCTCAGTACAAGGTTATGTGCAGTATAGCCTAGGATGTAAGAGTTCGTGTAGATCCTGTGGTAGGTGTTCGGCTCGCGACGACAAAAAACACCAGGCGGTATTGAAACGAAGAGGATCCTTTTATTTACATTCGTTGTAAGAATATAGGAACACAAAACGAACCATGACCTTCAGGTTCAAAAGTCGTACAGGAAACTCAATTCGTACATGCAGCGGCCGAATATTCTACTAATGGCAGCTTCTCGTTGACCTAGAGACTCAAAAAACTCAATGGAAGACTCGAAACATCTAGACTAGAACTTTCCACAAATCTCCTCTCCTCTCTCTCTCTCCTCTCTCTCTCTCTCTCTCTCTCTTCTTCTCTACCTCTCTCTCTCCTCTCTGTCGTGTCGTACAGCTCTCATTCTTTTATATGTAATCTAAAGAATTCTCAAACATACTGGATTATTCTTTTCTAGAATATTCGATACAGTAAACTTAACCAGTGACATTGACAACCGTATGGCAATTGTAATTCGGTCAGCACTACAAACATTCGCGAACCTTCGATCGGCCAATGCACTAGGCAACTTAACAGCAAACCTGGTGAACTTCTAACATAATCTTTGATATCCCAATCGCATTTTTAATCGATCCAATAACAGCCGCGTGGGCGAAGTGGTTAGCGGTCGCGGACTCCGGCTAGGGAGGTAGTGGGTTCGAATCCATCAGAGTCCATGAGGGTTTTTTCTGCCCGACGGCTCCTCCCAGAGTTAGAGTTTGCTGCGGGACTCAGTTGGGAAGATGGGACAACACAAGTCGAGTTTCATCCACTTAATGGATGCGTTTCTGAGAGTGCTGCGCACATTTCATGACCAACACTGCAGGGTGCCTGGTATCTCTCGGGCTGGTTGACGCTGGGATATATTATGAAAGGAAGGTAGTAGGTACAGCCCTATCATGTAGTGTAAGACGAAATAGGAAAATCCGTTAGCATTCATCGTGATTATCCTCATTCTTATTGATCAGCATAAAAGAAATGTCTCAAATGCTGTGGCCCTTCCTGCGCTGCTCTTATGGTGACCTAAATTTCGATGTCCTCTCCACGTCTGTGGTCTTGGTTTGGTTCCGTCGGGGTCACCGGTATCGGCTAGTCCATAGTGGCTATCGTTGGACGGACGTGGTGGCGCCTCCGGAGGGAGAGCTCACTCACGCCGGCTCCGTGACTAAGCAATTATTGTCGTCAGTAGGGGGCTTAGTAGGTGGTGTCCTGCGTATGTTAGATCAGAACAGACGCCACTGAACACCACCGAAGTGACTCGGCAGCAGTGCAGTGTCTCCTCCGGTGGGTTAATTGCCTCTTGACGACTTGACATTGACTGCTCCTTTGGATTGCGGTGCCGGGCTGTGGCGGGGCCGACCGGACTGTAGCTGTGGACGGGGTGTCGGAATGAGCGGCGTGGGTGCACTGCCTCTCAGGTGGCGCAGAGGTTGGGACAGCAAAAAAAACAAAAACAAACAAAGAAACAGACAACCAAAAAACCTGGTGAACATTCTAACATAATCTCGAATATCCCAATCGCATTATTAATCGATCCAAAAACAATACAGAACAATTAGGCATATGTTCACTTTCCAAACGTTTCACACAAATCAACAACAGCACTGCAATGACCGAAAATACAAAGATCTAAAAGCGATAAATAAAAGGAGGCTTGCAACGCGTCGTTATTGCAAAGACGTCTTTCACAAAAGTTCCCCTTCTCTTGTCTCCCTTTTAAATTTTAAAACATATATACATAAAATCTAGGTAAATATTGTCAAGGGGTGTTAGGACAAGGCTCATCTTCCAACGACAAAAATCAGCACAATAAGGGAAGAGGGGAGGGAGAAGAAGAAGAAGAAGAAGAAGTAGAAGAAGAAGAAGAAGACGAAGAAGGAGAAGAAGGAGAAGAAGAAGAAGAAGGAGAAGAAGAAGAAGAAGAAGAAGAAGAAGAAGAAGAAGAAGATGATGATGATGTTATGATGATGAAAATGGAAGAAAAGGTGCGGTCAGCTTTCGATGATCAAAATCAGCAAATCGCTGGTGACGTGTATTCGGGTCGTATGGTTTTCGTCCCGTGGATTTCAGGCCCCTAAAAAATGACCATATCCACGGCTTTAAGCGTCGTCTCAGTTGAAAGGGAGAGACAAGAGTTTTAAACTGAGTTACGTTTTTTCTTCCATTTTATCAGGACCCCAGGAGTTTAAGACTAAATTCCTATGGCATATTCTCCATGAATTATACTAGAAGAAACGTGGCACTTGGATTATCTCAGGCAACGACTCGACGCATACGCATTGCGTGGTTAGGTTCTCGCTGTGGCTCCTTCTCCAACACCACTCTGTCAGGTAGAGAGGAGGGTAGGCGCGTCCAAGACTCTAACCTGAAGTACCTAAAGTACCTGGCGGTCTACATCCCTCCATTCTGCCGCCCATGGCAAAGGACTGGAGGCTGTGGAGATCGCTGACTGTCCAAACGTCCATCATGGTTTTCCACACAATGTTCTTTCATGGACGATTGCTACGCTATCTTTATTGTGTTTCCTCTCCTTGGTGGTGACATACCTTATTTTTCACCCTGCCCCAACACGGAAGGCTCTACATCTGTTCTTGGACTTTGAGCAGGTTGTACTCTCTCTTTCCTTTTATGTGTGATTGACTGTCTTACGTACTTTCGCCCATAGTCCCTAGGGGAGGATAACACATCAACGGCAGCTCTTCGATCGGTTTTGACTCTGAGTAGTTCTTTCAGCCTCTGTATGGTCGGTTCCTTTTTCTTTTTTATTTGATGTCTGCCTTGGTGACACTCCTCCAACTGTTCTGGGTCTAAGCACACCCCCACTCCCACCCCCACCCCCGCCAATTCCAACGTGCATATCAGGTCAGAGCCAACGTGCATATCAGGTCAGAGTCAACGTGCATATCAGGTCAGAGCCAACGTGCATATCAGGTCAGAGGCTGACAAGAAGTGTTAAAGGCCAGCTTCATTTGACTGTTTTAAGCAATGCATAAATTCCATTAATCCTGTTTTGAAATACACCAAGGCTGACTTCTACCACTCTAGAACGCGCATACGTCATTTGGAAGTCATTTATTTGATGACGCTCTCCTGGTCATTTGATATTACTGGCAATATATTTTCTGGAGGACACACACACACACACACACACACACACACACACACACACACACACACACACACACACACACACACACACACACACACGCACGCGCGCGCGTGCGCGCGCGCGCACGCGCATTGCGCACGCACGCGCGCACTCACACACACACAGGCGCGTGCGCACACACTTGCATGCACGCGCGCGCACACACACACACACACACACACACACACACACACACACACACACACACACACACACACACACACACACACACACACACACACACACATACACACACACACACACACACACACACACATACACACACACACACACATACGCACGCACGCACACACACACACACATGCACACACACACACACACACACACACACACACACACACACACACACACACACACACACACACACACAACACACACACACACACACACACACACAAAATTCAATTCAATTCAATTCAATTCAAATTTAATCCTTTGACCCCTGTTGGGGCATGGAGGGTACAAATGTAACAAAGAGAAATACGAAACTCACTCAGAACAATGTGTGAACACAGTTGCGAAATGCTGAATTCTCGTGAACTGTAACGATCTCATTAAACAATCTTCCCAATTTTTAGAAACTTACTAATATTCAAACAAATGCGTCTTCCTTTTTGAAATAAATTACAAAAAGTTGAAAACAGACTTTGGTTTTAGATATTTTTAGGGATGAATTTTTCACGAAGTTCATTATATTTTGGACATTCCATGATGCAATGAAATTCATCTCCAATTTCACCATTTCACAGTTACGACAAATACGCAATTCTCTTGGAACATTATGGTGTCTTCCAATTTCAATTTGCAATTTATGGTTACCACATCTAAATTTGAATAAAGGTATAACATAAATATCTGGTAAGGTAGAAATATAATGTTCTTTTCCAAAGACAGTCTTTATACTTTTATAGAATACACACTTGTTGCTGTTTTCAAGAGAACTGCGCCAATCACGAGCATAATCATTTTGCAACTCCTTTTTAACACACTTCCATAAGTTATTTCTGTTTGCGAATGAATGAGATTCACACACAGAGATACCAGAACAACCTGGACAAGTTTGGTCATGTGCAGTTCACGGTTCTTTTTGCATTTCCCTATTGATGTTTAACCCATTTTAGTTGCTGTTTGTCATTACAGCTTTACAGCTTTACGGTTTACAGACTTCTCCTTCTTATTATCATAACTGAATGGCATCCAAAGCGGAGGAGCAGAGTGCCTTCTCTTACCCCCTATATCTAAAGCACAAAACGTGTGATCATAATGCAATGTCATGGTGCGTCCCTCCTCTACGCATCTCTTTTACAGACGCCTGGAAGATTAAAGAGTATTCCCTCTAAAAAAAAAAAATTGGGAGATGAGAGCCCACATCCCCGTTTGCGTTTACAAGAATATTGCCTACCCCCACCGCTCTTTCCCCGATTAGTACCATAAATTGCAACTCGGACTTGTGAACACAAAGTCTGAATTAGACTCTCTCGTAAACAGTAGAATGAGCTCGCGGGAAGTGAGCTAGATTACTGCAACTGTGTTCTCCTTGGCTGTCCCTCAACTGTCATCCAACCCCTCCAATGTGTAACAGAACTCTGCAGCCCGTCTCATTTGCAAATCTCCTAGGACCCAACCCTGCAGCCCTCCCCTGAAAAAGTTGCACTGGCTCCCCGTTGAAGAAAGAATTAAATACAAATGTTGTTGTCTCTGCTTCAAGATTTTCACTGGCGATGCCCCTGCCTATCTATCCGATCTCCTTCAAGTATATGTCCCATCACGTACGCTCCGCTCCTCCACCGACACTAGGCCCTTCCGCTTTCCCAGTTACCGCCCCCATCGTAAACAGCATGGCGAACGAGCTTTCTCATACGCAGCTCCCAAACTCTGGAATAAACTCCCTATGACTTAAGACATTCTCAAACCTTTTCTTCCTTCAAAACCTCCCTGAAAACCTACCTTTTCAAACAATACTAAAAGACAGTCATTACCAGATAGTTGATTGACTTTTGTTATTTTGTGGATTGCTTAGTAGTTTGTGCTTGTTGCGGCTTTTGTGGTTTGTTGTGTCTGTGCGTGAGAGTGTGTGTGCTGCGTGGGAGAGATGAGAGAGAGCCTTTGTTTTTCATTTCTGAGCCGTTTTTTTTCAATGCATTTTCTTTACATTAGCAATTGCATTTTTTCTGCCTTGTAAAGCGCCTTGTGCCGTGGAAGGCGCTATATAAATCCCCATTATTATTATTATTATTAAGTGTTCGCTCGGAAGTCGAATTCGTCACGTGACCATCACCCGCTTCAGAAATTAGTTCATATCGGTTAGAACGTTTGCAAACTTTGTGGAGAAAAGGGCAAGCGAAGAACTTAGTATGAGGCGACAACTGCAGCTTTCCGGGATGGGTATCATCTATAAAATCTATTACCTCTATGTCAGCGCAATGGTATTCAAGGACTGAAACGGGTGACTTTTTAAAATTTTGAATCTTCCGTTAAAAATAGATAAATATATAAAGTGTCAAACCGGGGAGATGGGGATGGAGGTGGGGTAGGGAAGGGATGTGAGGTCCCATTCAGTCATTGCGAACGATGTCAGAATTCAGACGGCCCACGTTTTCAAATGTGGGAGTCCCACAAGGTTGTGTCCCCAGCCCAGTGCTCTTTGTGATGTGCACCCATGCTGGCCCTTGGCTTCTTCAAACCCACCCTTGTCCTGATCAGTTGTTTGCCGACAGCATCCACTTACACGCTCAGGTAACGTCCTCTAGCTTCGAGCGAATGGGGGACACATTGTCTGAGTTAGTCTGGATGGTCGACAACGAAGTACGAGTTAATTCGAAGCTGTACTGGTCGGTTTTGTCAGCCCAGAAGCACTCCCTCTTCCCATCACTGCTTTAACTTCTGATCTGTCACTGTCCCCTCTCTCTTTCTGAAAAAAAAGTACAAGCAAACTGTGGTGAAAACACAGACAATGATCAGGCTATTGTGGCACGAGGAACCATGTTTGCAGAGAATGATTTTGGGGGATGTAAATGTCGGTGCCACGTGAAATTCCCGGACAACTGATGTAACTGAAGCTTTTGTCACGTCGCTTGTGCTCTTGTGGAAATGAATTGTTTCTTACTCTTGTCAACTAGCTGGACTTCCAGTCTCCATCCAAAATCTTCAGCACGTCCAAAATGTGCAACGCGATTAATTTCAAAAGCTGGGAGAACACACTCACTCTAGCTGGGCAGACTTACTGGCTGTTGGTAAAAGTGAGGATTGTGCGCAAAATCGCCTAGCTTTGATTCAGTGCCATGAAATTCAGCGTTTATCTCTCAGAACTGCTATGTCCCCCATAGCGTGTCTAGAATCCTTCGATCTTTTGATGATTCCTAGCTCTTCATTGTATCCCAGTACAGATGCAAAATACGGTGTGCAAAAAGGGTGATAGCTCCTTCTCAATTTTCCCTTTTCCCTAGAAACTGGAAGTCTCTAACGACACGAAATCTGACATTCATAATTCCAACGTTCAAGTCGAAGTTAAATGCTAGTCTTTTTGGCACCGATTTTCATCACAAGTCTAAGATGTTTGGACATGGGTAAAATGTGTGTGTGTGTGTGTGTGTGTGTGTGTTTTGAGTGTTGTGTGTGTGTGTGTGTGTGTGTGTGTGTGTGTGTGTGTGTGTGTGTGTGTGTGTGTGCATGCGTGTGTGCGTGCGTGCGTGAGTGAGTGTGTGTGTGTGTGTGTGTGTGTGTGTGTGTGTGTGTTTGTGTGTGGTGTGTGGTGTGTGTGTGGTGTGGGTGTGTGTGTGTGTGTGTGTTGTGTGTGTGTGTGTGTGTGTGTGTGGTGTGTGTGTGTGTGCGCATGCATGTGTGTGTGTGTGGTGTGTGGTGTGTGTGTGTGTGTGTGTGTGTGTGTGTGTGGTGTGGTGTGTGTGTGTGTGTGTGTGTTTTGTGTGCGTGAGTGCATACGTGTGTGTGGTGCGTGTGCGTGGCGTGTTTACCCAGGTATGGCTGGCATCGACAAAAGATTATATGAGAAGGTGAGACAAGAAAAACATTTTCC
>CM031612.1:30211385-30215929 GCA_018398815.1 Conus ventricosus | reverse complement strand
AGCTAGTTCCGTTATTCAAGCTGAATATAGGAAAACATTTTCATCTCGAAAGGATTTTCAATTTTACTGCAGAACTGTATGCTATACTGATGGCTTTATTTTGTGTATATAGTACTCCAATATCCTTTTTTAGTGTGCTGTTTTGTGTTGATTCCAAGTCTGTTTTGCAAGCACTGCAAACTTGGGATTGTAAGGCCAGAAAAGATTTACTATATGAAATAAGGTACCTGATACACTGTATTATGTCTCAGGGTATAATAGTAGACTTCTGTTGGATTCCTTCACATTGTGGTCTCAGAGGAATGAAATAGCAGATAATCTAGCTAAACGTGGTGCACAGAACTGTCAGAATGTGTGAAAATATTTGCCATTACATCCTTCCAAGTGTGAAATACTACTCAACCTGGAACACTACGTTTACAAAACCTTTTTCTGTGAAAAATGCTACACACTGCCTAGCTGCTCACGCCATCTTGCTAAGATTATCACAAAATTAAGGCTGAACACATGGAAGACCAAATTTTCCTCCTGAAGTTGCGTGTGTCTGTGGAAAATTCATCTCTGTGCATCACCTTCTACTAGATTGTCCAGTTTTAACTAAAATGTATAAGGCGAAAGGTATCAATCTTGACAAATATGAAAATGAGAGTCAAGTTCTATCTGACTCATGCATAATTGAGTTTGCCGCCACTTTAGCCAGTTCTGATGTAGCTAGACTATTATGAGGGTCCTTAACTGGCATGCTGTTTTCTTTTTCATAAGTGTATGCAGATGTGTGTTGAAATGACTTAAGTGGTTTATTTTCTTTTATTTTATTTTATTTTTTGTCCCCCCCCCCCCCTTTTTTTCCGTCTAATATCATCTGCCGGATGAAAAAACGTAAAATTAAACCACCACCACCTCACCCTGCTCCAACACGGAAGGCTCTACATCTGTTCTAGGACCTTGAGCAGGTTGTACTCTATCTTTCCTTTTATGTGTAAATGACTGTCTTACGTACTTTAGCCCATAATCCCTAGGGGAGGATAACACATCGACGGCAGCTCTTCGATCGGTTTGACTCTGAGTAGTTCTTTCAGCCTCTGTACGGTCGGTTCCTTTTTCTTTTTTATTTGATGTCTGCCTTGGTGACACTCCTCCAACTGTTCTGGGTCCTAAGCACACCCCCACCCCCACCCCCGCCATTCCAACGTGCATATTAGGTCAGAGGCTGACAAGAAGTGTTAAAGGCCAGCTTCATTTGACTGTTTTTAAGCAATGTATAAATTCCCTTAATCCTCTTTTGAAATACACCAAGTCTGACTTCTGCCACTCTAGAACGCACGTACGTCATTTGATGACGCTCTCCTGGTCATTTGATATTACTGGCAAATATATTGTCTGGAGGACACTTACACACATACACACACATACACACACACACACACACACACACACACACACACACACACACACACACACAGAGGCGCGTGCGCACAAAGCTTGCATGCGCGCGCGCGCACGCACACACACACACACACACACACACACACACACACACACACACACCACACACACACACACACACACACACACAGATACCAGAACAACCTGGACAAGTTTAGTCATGTGCGGTTCACAGTTCTTTTTGCATTTCCCTATTGAAGTTTTACCCATTTTAGTTGCTGCTTGTCATTAAAGCTTTACAGCTTTACGGTGTACAGACTTCTCCTTCTTATTCTCATATCTGAATGGCATTCAAAGCGGAGGAGCAGAGTGCCTTCTCTTACCCCCTATATCTAAAGCACAAAACGTGTTGATCATAATGCAATGTCATGGTGTGTCCCTCCTCTACCCATCTCTTTTACAGACGCCTGGAAGATTCCCTCTAAAAAAATTTGGGAGATGAGAGCCCACATCCCCGTTTGCGTTTACAAGAATATTGCCTACCCCCCACCCCTCTTTCCCCGATTAGTACCATAAATTGCAACTCGGACTTGTGAACACAAAGTCTGAATTAGACTCTCTCTTAAACAGTAGAATGGGCTCGCTGGAAGTGTTCGCTCGGAAGTCGAATTCGTCACATGACCATCACCCGCTTCAGAAATTAGTTCATATCGGTTAGAACGTTAATGGTGAGAAAAGGGCAAGAGAAGAACTTAGTATGGGGCGACAAACTGCAGCTTTCCGGGATGGGTATCATCTATAAAATCTATTACCTCTATGTCAGCGCAATGGTATTCAAGGACTGAAACGGGTGACTTTTTTTAATTTCGAATCTTCCGTTAAAAATAGATAAATATATACAGTGTCAAACCGGGAGATGGGGATGGAGGTGGGGTAGGGGAAGGAATGTGAGGTCCCATTCAGTCATTGCGAACGATGTCAGAATTCAGACGGCCCACGTTTTCAAATGTGGGAGTTCCACAAGGTTGTCTCCCCAGCCCAGTGCTCTTTGTGATGTGCACCCATGCTGGCCCTTGGCTTCTTCAAACCCACCCTTGTCCTGATCAGTTGTTTGCCGACAGCACCCAGCTTACACGCTCAGGTAACGTACTCTAGCTTCGAGCGAATGGGGGACACATTTTCTGAGTTAGTCTGGATGGTCGACAACGAAGTACGAGTTCATTCGAAGCTGTACTGGTTGGTTTGTCAGCCCAGAAGCACTTCCTCTTCCCATCACTGCTTTAACTTCTGATCTGTCACTGTCTCTCTCTCTCCTTTTTTTCAGAAAAGGTACAAGCAAACTGTGGTGAAAACACAGACAATGATCAGGCTATTGTGGCACGAGTGAACCATGTTTGCAGAGAATGATTTTGGGGGGATGTAGAATGTCGGTGCCACGTGAAATTCCCGGACAACTGATGTAACTGAAGCTTTTGTCACGTCGCTTGTGCTCTTGTGGAATGAATTGTTTCTTACTCTTGTCAACTAGCTGGACTTCCAGTCTCATCCAAAATCTTCAGCACGTCCAAAATGTGCAACGCGATTAATTTTCAAAGCTGGGAGAACACACTCACTCTATGCTGGGCAGACTTTACTGGCTGATGGTAAAAGTGAGGATTGTGCGCAAAATCGCCTAGCTTTGATTCAGTGCCATTGTCACGTGTGAGTACACCTGACAGGGGGGG
Source organism: Conus ventricosus (assembly GCA_018398815.1). Classification (NCBI taxonomy): domain Eukaryota; kingdom Metazoa; phylum Mollusca; class Gastropoda; order Neogastropoda; family Conidae; genus Conus; species Conus ventricosus. The sequence goes on along the minus strand of CM031612.1, from coordinate 30,212,819 downwards.
GGGGGGGGTTCTTATACAGGTAATGTGCAGTGGCAGAAACGGAGCGATCACTCTATCCCTCACACCACCAACCACAAGAGGAAGAAGTTTCGACAATATTTTTATTCACATTACAATCACTCACTCGCACTAGCACTCTAGATGGGGTATGGGTCATAACAAAGAAGAGAAAAGATAGCCGAGAGAGGAAAAGAAAGGAAAAAAAAGGCATAGAAGAGAAAGGCACTATTCAGAACTAACTGTCTTAGGGACAAAGTAAATTGAATAGACCACAAAACCCTCCAATGTCCCGGGATCCCGCTACTGTCCCAACCTAGCCCACTAAACCACTACAAGGACATTCAGCAAAATAACAGAAGAAAGACAGTATTAGAAACAATGCTACATCCAACGGGACCTAATCAACTAGAGTTAAACAAAACAAAACAAAAAAAACAACAACAACAAAACAAAACAAAACAAAACAACAAAACGAATCAGTGACCGGCTTTAGACCCACACACACGCACGCCAGAACCACACCCACACACACACAAGATTGCACACTCAACTCAAGTCCATGAACCGAGGAGGTTCGCCGAGGGAGGTGGATCCTGTAGAGGGTGACGTTCGTAGTGGGCTGGTCTTCCAGTCCGAGGTGAAGCAGGTGTCCCAGTAAAGGAGACGAGGTTCACCTCCATCCGCAGGTTGGAAAAGCGACTGGTGCCTGGACGCAGGATGATGACTGCAGGGTCCGTGGATGCTGGTCGTCCAGCCAGCCAAAGACCGAGCTGCAGCTTAAGAAAAACAGGCGAAAATCCCGCCTACGGCGGAGATCAGTCTCCAGATGAGAAGTCATCACCCTATAGTCCCTGTTGTCAGTGTGTGGCAGCATAGTGGGTCCGGCAGTGCGTCACAGTGTGAGGGTCACAATGCCGTTATAAGGTCAACAATGTCTTTGTCACTACAAAAGGGCCAATAAACTAGAATAACTTCTTTCCCTTTTTCCTTTTGCTTTTAAATTTGACCTGTACTAAGGATAATTTTCCTTAGTCAACAAAAGCTCCAATGAATAAAACAATTTGAATTCATCCACACGTCTGTCACACAAACATAAAGACAAGGACACAACGAGAACGGAACCACATGTGGGGCGATACGGCAGGAATTCCACACTCCGCAATCTAAATGTTTATCCGTTCGTACGCACACGCGTTCCCCGATCCGTCTCGTGTCTATAAAGCAACAAGGAAAATGAAACTAACATTTCTGATATCCTTCCGCCCAAATCACATATTGAGCGAGATAAGCATTGACTCAACCTGTGTAATCATAAAACAAAACTAAACAGTTTCCATTGACCGAAATGAAGGATATTATATAGTAAGAGATTTTCAACTTAGTCCAAAGTAACAGAATCCCTAGCCGCTAAGGACCGAAAACGCAATTAAAGAT
>CM031612.1:30198885-30201385 GCA_018398815.1 Conus ventricosus | reverse complement strand
TGGTGGTAGAAGGGGGGGAGGCAGGATGGGAAGCCAGCATCCAACACCCCCGTCAGACTCTGTCTGGATACCGCAGAGAGAAAGAAGAGGCGCCACGACGAAACAGCTGGAGGACAGATGATGAGGGAGAACTGAAGGGGAAAAGAATCAGGTGGGCAGAGGCAGAAACGTAACAGCCAAGATCCAAATCCGACAGAGAGCTGTTGTCCTATGGAGTACGATCCCTTTGCGAATGAAGGCCTAAGTATATAGGAAAGGATTCCGTTCTTGCCTCTTAATGCTTGAACGTTTCCTCCTGGCAGCTTTGTGAACGCTGTCCGGTGTGGGAAGGCATTGGGACTCGATGAAACTAATGATAGTTCATGTACAAAGCCAGATGAACGACCAATGTAGACCCCATCAATAGCTTACTGGAAGAAGCGGCGAGCGGAGCAGATCCATAAAGATCTTAATTGATAGTTTCATGGAAAGACACGAGGAGATAGAGACGAAGTAGAATGGGGTGATGATGAGAAAGACATATTTTAGCATGCCTAGAAACATCAACAAAAACAAAAAACCCACACATGAATAATCATAATGGACCACTCGGACACAACACCTTGACCCCTCTCCCCACTCTCCACTCCCCCACTCCATCCCATCGCAACCCTCACCTGCCAAAAAAAGAAAGCAAGAAAGAAGAAGAAGAGGAGGAGGAGGAAGAGGAGGAGGAGGAAAAGATATTGAACGATATTGACTGGATGACACGGGAAACGACTGAATGAAGCGCCAGCTGGCAGCTCTTCAGTCGGCACTACCCAGGTAGGCAGCCCGTTGTGAAAACGAGTGTTGATTGTAAAGCGCTTAGAGCTTGGTCTCTAGCCGAGAATAGGCGCTATATAAGTATTCATTATTAAGAAGAAGAAGAAGAAGAAGAAGAAAACAACAACAACAACAACAACATCATCATAATGAAGAAAACTGAATTGAAGGACAGCTGGATGAAAGGGAGGGGGAAGAGGTGGGGAGGAATCAAGGAGAGACGGGGAGGGGCAGACGCCAGATGGGGGGGGGGGGGGGGGGGGGTATGCAGGAGGATGGGATGGGGTGATGATGGTACCTCAGTGGGCGTGACTAGCAAAGCCTAACTCTACCAATGGATCTACTCTACCAAAAGCATTTGCGCACTCAGCAGACCTATTGACAGCTGGCACGTCTGGAGTGTGTGTGTGTGTGTGTGTGTGTGTGTGTGTGTGTGTGTGTGTGTGTGTGTGTGTGTGTGTGTGTGTGTGTGTGTGTGTGTGTGTGTGTGTGTGTGTGTGTGTGTGTGTGTGTGAGTGTGTGGTGTGTGCACGCGCGCGCGCCCACGCTTTCAAGGCCAAAGTGCATTACACGTCAGCACTGTGGATAGTGTCTGCGCTCTTATTTCATGTCCGTCCGGATTATCCAACATAACCAAGGCAAAACCGAGAATAGCGTGTGCACACTGTTTCCTTGTCAAGATTATTTCTATCACTGTAAATGGTGTGATGCACATTGTTTCTGTGCACAAAGTTTTTAAAAAAATAAAAATCAACGCACCATAACTGAGAATAGCGTGTGCTCACTATGTAAATATCACCGCACAAACGCTAACATTACTATACCACCATTGTGGAGGGTATATGAGCAATGGTGTGTGCACATTGTTTCATTACAAAAACTCCAGTATTAACACATCCTAGCTGTGAATGGTGTGCGCTCACTGTGTAAATGTCCGTGAACACAGTCCAACACTGACATAATTATCATCAATGTGACTGGTATGTACTCATTGTTTCAGTCTTGATGCAAACACGCGTACACTGTGAATGGTATATGTGCACTGTTTCAATATCCGTGCACACATTCCAGCCATTAAAGCACCAGCATTGTGAATACAGATGGGGACGTGGTCGTATACTTAAAACGTTCAGCTGTGAGTCGTGTGGGGTTTGAGTTCAAAACATCTGTGGTGTCGAATGTCCATGACTTTGAAGCCCTCCCTGTTCCCCAGAGGTTGATGGACACCGGATTCAGTTCAAGGATTGTTACAACGGCGGACGGGGATAATGGGCCCCGTTTTCTATGACGTCGTGTTCATGACACGGTAAATCTTCAATAGTCCTTCCACCCTTCACCCCCCCCCCGCCCCCTCCACACACACACACACACACACACACACACACACACACACACACACACACACACACCTTCCACGCTGGCCATAAGATTATGGGACATCAACTCTTTTTTTTTTCTTATGATATTGAATTGCATGTGCACACTTTTCAAGTGCTAGTGGACACACATCAACATTAACACATCTGCGTCAAGTCAGCCCCTTATGTACACTTGGTAATAAAGACGTATCATATCAATGTACAATGTACACACCATAAACTCGTGCGGTTGAGCTATTATCTTCAGGTAGGATCACAGTCTCGGTCAAAGCCACCAACATAACTCAATCGGTCGTCGGCCAATAATTTTTTTTTCC
>CM031612.1:30188885-30196385 GCA_018398815.1 Conus ventricosus | reverse complement strand
CCCTAAATACAGCCACTGAACTGAGCTGAACGGAGCCATGTTGCTTCAATCTGTCCTAGAGGACCGGAGATAATTCAGATTGCTGTTAAACCATGGGCAAGCTTGGTATCTTCGACAGAACGTTTTGCTGTTTAGCTGGATGTGTGCTCCTAAACGCCACCTGACTCAGTATTGAAAAAAAATGACTTCAAAAAGCTCAGATCGGTATGCCACGGCTTTGAAAGTTTGCCAGTGACCCGACACATAGTTCTACTCCTGTTCCTAAATGCACTACTGCTCTTTTTTAAATAGGTTGTAGTAATAGCAGCAGTAGTAGTAATGCACCACAGCTACTACAACCATTACTACTACTATTACTGCTACTACTACTACTACTGCTGCTGCTACAACTACTACAGCTGCTACCACTATCACTACTACTTCTCTACTACTACAACAACTACAGCATTAACAGCTACTACTACTACTACTACTACTGCTACTACTACTACTACTACGACGACGACGACGACGACGACGACGACTACTACTGCCACCAGTACTGCCAATGTTACTCAAAGACAACACTTACATTTGCATATACCAAAATAATATCTCCCTTTTTCAAAGCAAGTATTAACTGTAAACAGCTGTGCACACAAAACAGAAGATACACGTCTACAATTTCCACCTTTAATGGAAAACAGCACCAAAGCATAATGTCAATGGTTAAGATACAGGACAGACGCAACATTCCTGATGAATAACCTCGCACAGGTCGTGTTGGTCCCCCCCCCCCCCCCCCCCCCCCAAGACTTCATTTACAAATAACGGTTAAAAAAGACACGAGGGCATTATCACGTAATTGATAAGTAAATCATGTCTCACGTTTTAAGCTGGAAAGAAGTCATGCAAGCGAGCGAGCAACAATAAATGATAAAATACTAATCGTCTCAAAACCGAAGATTGTAAGAGAACCATGATGAGCGTTTGTGTTAATGATCCCACAGCCCAATATCCTTCGTCATGGGCAATTTGATTGAGGTGTGTAGCCCGTTATGTTGTCTAATGGGGACTTACTGGGTCTGACACCAGCTGTTGGAAGTCTCCCCTTCCCTGTACGTGGCGGAATAATGTTAGACAGATAATCATTGGCAAGGGCCATACCTGTATTAGGCAAACTTACGATGCTTTTTTGTATAGAGGGGATTTTCTTTTACAGTGAATGTTCACTCGTTCCCTGAATTAGTTTTGTGCCATATTTTCCTTGAACGTTACATGATGAATTCGTATGAATGTGAACTTCCATGTCTTCCCCTCTCTGTCTGTTCGTGTTCCTTTCCTTAAAGTTTTCAATCGTATCGTAGTTCTTTTGTTGATGTCGTGATACGCGGATTTTGTTTGTTTTTGTACAATCATGTTTAACAACATAATTACATAATTAGTTCCATGGAGAGGACTATCTGAGTTTTAATTTTTGACTTCCAATTCAATCTATGTAGATTGTGGTCTGTGGAATTGATATTACCCGCTAATCCATATGGGTTTATAGATACCTACGCAAAGAATTCTATTATAACGTTGAATTAAAAACAATGCTTTTAAAACATCTGTCTGAAGCATGGATTCTCTAACTCCTGTAGTGGGCTTTTTTTCATGGATTGCCGTCAATTTTCTCGTGCACGGAGAAAAATGTGTATAACCAGTAGTGTAGGTTTTCTTCTTGCATGCAAAACTGGAGAGTTTGGTTCCACAGATAGTGCTCAGTATTGTCAATATAAGTGAGCCACGCCTTGATCTCCTGATGTTAGGTACAATATTACCTAGTCTGATTTTGTGGCATCTACAAATTCAAAATAAAATGTAAGTCGAATTTCCCCAACAGTTGAAATGAAACAATACTGCAAATCTGTGTTTTCTTCAATTTGGTTAAAATGCACTGCCATCATTTCCATCCATATGGTCAATGAACAAATAAAAATCGGGGTTTGTAGCTTTCAGTCTCGTTCTAAATAAACCACTTTATCGACCACGTTGTACTCTTCAGTCCCTTTATAAGGATGAATAATTTCATAGTGTTTGTCAGCATGGTCAGCTTATGCCTTTGATGGTTACTAGATAGTTTGGATTCTTGTGTTTTTTCGCGCAGTGTCATCCGTTCTGCTTCGAGAAATTAAAATCTGTTAATGCTCAGCTAAAAAATATTATAATCACGTGTCCTTCTCATTTGTTTCGTCATTGCATCTTCCTCAATCAAGAGGTAAGCATTTCGAATTGTTTCTCTAGCTGCTAGGTTATATCGAGTCTTATGATGAATTTAGCTAATCCTGTTACTACATAATGTTTATCCTGACAACAAACGCATGTGAACACGCATACCTAATATTCAGTCTCATGGTTAGCTGATTTAATCACATACCCTGTCAAAGTGTGATATAACATTTATCAATGTGCTCATTACGTAATCTTTCGATGATTTAGATGATAAAAACGCCTCCTGAACAATGATCCCGTAATTACGTAATACTTAGACGAATAAAATAACAATACACTGATTTCTTTTTTTCACAGCGGAATGGCATAATATTCACACAACTTCAATGTCCTTTTCATTGTGCATCCTGTCACTATGCAGTGCCAATCCGCTCTTAAGAACCCCTTCAGTGCTTTGCCATTTATCGGGCTGTTTCCAGTAACAAAATTCAAACTGTTGATTCAGTAACTTGCGTCGGGGGCTAAAAGCAACAGAAAAGAGTCAGAACATGTCTCAGGCATTTGATCTAGCGCTGTCCCAAAAATGTTCATGGCTTTGAGAAACCAGTGGACACGAACGCTGAGAGCCACGTTCCGCTTGTTCACAGTAGAAATGATCTTGAGCAAGGCTGGCAGCCCACGCCGCAAGACGACGCCCCACAGAAAAGAAAAGTCATTGTCCACAAACAGCCCAATGTAGAGCAAGCGCCAGACGTAGACTGTCAGCGAGGCATGATGATCGGCGGTAGACGTGACCAGAAGGTCCCTCAACCAGATGTGAACACACCACACGTCCAACTCTCTCGCCACGGCTGCCACGTTTTGTAACTGTGCTTCGGAAAACTTAGTTCTGAGACAGGGGATTTCATGGAAATGGCACCGTTTCCTCACACATGGAGGAGATTCGTAAAACACCCTCAGAGTTTCAACTGCATAAACGTACTCATTGCGTTGTATCCAGTAGTCTACCATGCGCTGTGCGACCACCACTGACATATTTAAATCAATAAAAGACTGTAGTGAATTCCATCGTCCTAGTGCGGCCAGCAAAAGCAGCGAAAAGTACTCTCCTCTCTTCTCTTCTGGTCCTTTCATCTTCAATTCTGACGCTATGAAGGCAGTGTTGACCTCCCAGAGAATCATATGAATGAACAGAAACATCGAAACGTCACGAGTTTCCAGTGTCATTATAAGGGAAACTAAAACATACCAAGCTTTTTCGTGGTGACGAAAATGGTAAATGCTGTCAGGGCGAAAACAGACGGCAGAATACTTTTCCAGGACTCTGGAACTACGTCCATCATGGCGCAGCGATTCCTGTGTGATAATCAGATTAACTATATTGTTGATGGTCTCATCGCATTCTTCTCTGCCATCTCTGTCATATAGAAAACGGAATAACGAAAGCATGTTAAAGCAGCTGTAGAAATCGTGACTAAAGCTTGGAAACCAAGGCTGGGTCTTCGTGAGATCATATAACAACCGTGGCCAGCAATACCTCAAAAGCACAGCAGCTACCAGTACAATTTCATCCATTTGGCCAGTCTCGCCTCCGCCTTGAGATTGTCTGGCAAAGCCTTTGTTCTCTGATTGTCTGGTATTGCCTGGATTCTGGGAGTTCTCTGTGTTGTCGCCTTTCTCGTTTTCTCTCTTTTTTTTGAGCGGGATATTGAAAGCAGCGTGCAGTGCTGTGTAGTACAGAAGATCACCAGGAGCCACCCGAAAGACCACTTCCCAGAACTCCTCAAGATCTTGGGGCCTGCTACTAATCAACATGTTGCTCACTCTACCTATGGCCGATGTATCGGAGGATTGAGCTTCGGTCAGCCGTTTCGTCAGTTCAGCTCTCTTCAGACCTGCAGTGAGAAGAAAAGTAGCAACAGATGAACAAAGCGACGAACGAACAATAATCAAGGAAGCAAGCAAGCAAGCAATTAACGAGTTTTTAAGTCCAGAACAAAGAAATGACATGTGAACGGACGAATGAATGAATGAATGAATGAATGAATGTAATTTTATTGAATATATGTAAGACTGTTTCCATGCGTATGAGTCATCTTGATGAAGCACATGGTTAACACTCTCTCTCTCTCTCTCTCTCTCTCTCTCTCTCTCTCTCTCTCTCTCTCTCTCTCTCTCTCTCTCTCTCTCTCTCACACACACACACACACACACACACACACACACACACACACACACACACACACACACACACACACGATAGCTATCATCACCATTGACTAGGTTATGTAGACAAGATTATGAGATGCAATCACGGCAACACGAAACAGGTGAATGTAACTGGGTGACAAAGATTGGGGGGGGGGGGGGGGGGACAACAAAACTTACAGAAAACGGGTTTCACATGACATGGTCAAATCAAGAAGTAGGGGACGAGAATGTGTTTGTCTCAGGGCTAAAAAAAAGACTAATGTGCATTTCAAACAATCTGGTCTTCACATCTGGAAGGAAAAGAAACTTATGGCTGGTTTCTCGAATTCAAAATTAATTTGCAGCCAGAAAAGCAGTTAGCAGTAATAGCACGTAAATTGCATGGAGACGTCCTCGCTAGATATAGAACCAGAGCCTTTGGTCTAAATGCAAGCAAAGCGTGGTCTTATACATGCAAAGTTTGCACGGCTAATGCTTGCGAAAACGGGTATCGTTTTCTTTTCAAATGCAAAGCTTCTGACGATGTCGAAAAAAGTACTGTAAAGGGGCCGGAATAGCTCAGTTGTAGAGCGTCAGACTCGTAATCTTGGTGATCCTGGGGTTGCCGGTTCGAATATCCGCCGGGCCGTTTGGTTCATGGAGATTTTTCCCTCGGAGTTAAGATTGGTTCGGACTCCATTCCCCATACAGTCCTAATGAGACTAACCGAGGTTCCGTGTGTGAACACACGCATAACATCTTGCACACACGTAAAATCTCATCACCAACTTTCGGAAGTGAAGGCCAGTTTGGCCGTTGGTATGGATGACACGTAGCACATAGCATGCACCCTGCGTGAGAAATGGAAAGAATGAAGAAAGTAAGGAAACTGAGTGAACGATATTGAACGATATTGACTAGATGACACGGGAAACGACTGAATGAAGCGTCAGCTGGCAGCTCTTCACCAGGAAGGCAGCCCGTTGTGTAAACGAGTGTGGATTTTAAAACGCTTAGAGCTTGGTCTCTAGCCGATGATAGGCGCTATATTAGCATTCATGATACTGATGATAATAGTGATAATAATAATAATAATAATAATAATAATGATAATGATGATGATGATGATGATGATGATGATGATGATGATGATGATGATAACAATATTCAAAGCACCTGTTGTAAGTAGTTTGAGTGTACTAGACATTTTTTTTTCACTTCACATTCAGGATCTCATAAATGTTCAGGTAAGTCTGTCGCTTAATCATATAAGCCTCAGACAATCTTTTAATTTCAGTTTAAAGTTTATTCATTGTGTTTTTCATGCACATAATTATACAGAGCTGTTTTCTAGCGAATTCCTGGTTGTCGTAGAAAAGACGGTCGGTAAGATTTCGGCTGCACAACGGTTTCTCTTTGATTCAGGCGAAGAGAACAGCGAGCATACACACTTGTTCCAATAGATAAACACTGACAGATGGATGAATGTTTCCCAGAAAACAGTGAGCATACACATTTATTCCAGTACATAAACACTGACAGATGGATGAATGTTTCCCATGCATATTTTGCTGATTCATGATAAGTGATGATCTGATTTCTTGTTTGCATGAGATAATGTTCCTACCCCATGACATTATTGCTTCGAAGCTAATGCCATTAAAGTTTGTTGTCATTCTCTGTCTGTCTGTCTGTCTATGTCTGTCTCTCTCTCTCTCTCTCTCTCTCTCTCTCTCTCTCTCTCTCTCTCTCTCTCTCTCTCTCTCTCTCTTGATAAGAGAGTGAATGAATGAATGAATGAATGAATGAATGAATGAATGAATGAATGAATGAATGAATGAACGAATTCTTTTAATCAGAAGGCCATTGACCCATTCACAATACAGGTACACACGGTAATCATACACAGTGTAAGTACATATATACAGGTACAATGCAAAGTGCCAAATTGAACATCTTGCTAATGACGACGGCACGTCCTGCAAAGGCTCTATACAAGTATAATGACAAGTTTCGCATCGTTACAACGTTAGCTGATGAAAGTAAGAGGTATAACCTGAACAAACATGGATTCGTATAGCACTTTCTTTGGGATTAGTTCTTTTCTTAGATCACTATAAGCTGGACACACAGGGACAAAATGTTTTTCATATAACAACTGTGACTCAGTTGTTCTTGTATACCATTAAAGAATGTGCAAATATAGATGAAACCCCAAAATATATATTTAGTCAGAGCATCCTCTACAAATCTATCTATATTGATAGACACATAAGACTCCCTGAAATAACTATTTTTAAAAGATCTATAAAATCTATATATCTCACTTGTATATATTTACCAGAGGTATTAGGATCCCATTATAAGTCCACCTTTCTCTGTCGGCCAAAGATCCACCTTTTCTAAACACCATTATAATTGCGTTTGGTCGAATTTACATTCAAATGTTCAAAAGTTCTTGACGTTGCGCGATGTAGACTATTAAACTGTGTCTGTAATCCAGCAACGGTTTCAGACAATCGAACTACATCAACTGCCAATAACAAAATGAATGACTCAGAAAAATCATATGTGAACCTTGCACCATGTCTCCCACACATGTTCACTTCTAATTACTTAAAAATTTCCGACCCCCCCCTCTCTCTCTCTCTCTCTCTCTCTCTCCTCTCTTCTCCTCTCTCTCTCTCTCTCTCTCTCTCTCTCTCTCTCTCTCTCTCCGATGTTAAAAATCACAACAACATCCAATACACGCAATATACATATTAATTGTCAAGAAAAGCACATTATATGTTACGTCCCCCTGTACACACACACACTCTCTCTCTCTCTCTCTCTCTCTCTCTCTCTCTCTCTCTCTCTCTCTCTCTCTCTCTCTCTCTCTCCATAAACTTTATGAATGATATTGCTCGTTTTATTTATCATAGTATGAAATTAAGATTAGGTAGTCAAATTTCGTAAGTTAAATTGCTTTTTTCTCTTTATTCTACCTGGGCTGATGGCCACGTATTCAATATCTTTACTGTGTGCGTGCATACCTTTCTGTCGGCTGGTTAGCGTGTGTGTGTGTGGTGTGTGTGTGTGTGTGTGTGTGTGTGTGTGTGTGGTGTGTGTGTGTGT
>CM031612.1:30178885-30186385 GCA_018398815.1 Conus ventricosus | reverse complement strand
CAAGTCAGAGATGGCCGGTGTATAGGTCTCTGTTTTACTGCATGTATCTTCTTCTCGAGAGTGTTAGTAATCTTTCCGTGCTTTTAAATAAAACATAATGCGAACAGGTAGTCAGTGGGATGGACTATCGGCGGCGGAAGGTGGGGCTGAGAGGGAGGAGATGTGGTGTTTAATGATGATGGTAGTGTCGGAGGCCTGACATCAGTTTTAGCCGAAATATCTAACAGCGCATTTTAGACCAGAAGTTAGAAGATTGGCACTTTAAGGCACAATGGGTGATAGCGCGTTTTATACACAACTTCGATTTGTGCCTCTAGGCATAATGTCCTACAGAAACTGTAACGAACGACATTTGATTTATACTTCCAATGCCTGGTGGAGACTTTTAGGTACACCGATTGATTGGCACTTTAAGGCGCAATATATGATTCGCAGTTTTACGCACATCTTCTGCAGGATGCACAATCCTTGGCACAAGATCTGAATTGCACTTTGAGATACAGTCTGACTGTCTAGTTTAAGCTCAAAGTCTCATGCTGAAATTAAAGACGAGAAGACAAGACATTGGAACATGGAGCTGACTGAAATAGGTACTTACTGTCCATCTCTTCCCCATCATGCGACTGACTTGGTTGATTCATGATTATTCCCAGTGACAGAATACTTGTTACTAGCTAACACAGCTATAGCCTTGCGAGCAATGCCGGGCTAGTTCTAATTAGTTGTGTATGCTCCCGCAGTTGGGTCTGTTCAACACAGAGGAGTCAGTGAACAGCCGCTAGTTCAGGTAGAAGAAGAGCGTTTGCCACGTGAGTGAAAAATATAATGCCAAGTCCGACGGCTGTTTCGTCATGGACATACGATTACTGCCCTAACCGTAAAAAAATGGTTGACCAGTCTTAATTCTTTTTAAGCCCTAGCTAACCTGAACACTTACCACCATCTCTCAGACACTCAAATTCCCTTACCATATTCAAAGAAGGCTTGAAAATGCTTCTTCGCCGTAATTAGTAGTAAATCCGTGAGCTGATTGAACAGGTATATGTAAGGCAGAAATGGAGGGGAGGTTATCGTGTCTCGTCTCGCTTTCCCTCTGTCCGCCTTTAAAGGCCATCCATTCGATTGTGCAGGTGATAAACGCTTGAAGACAAGGAAATTTGTTCCACTGGCTAGCATGCCCTTTCAGGAATCCACCTGCGCCAGCCTTCTTATTGTCAGCTCTTCAGCGAGGTTGCCATATTGCTTGCACATAACCTTTGTGTTCGTGAGAATCGCAGTGTGCGTGCTCCCAGCTTGACAATTTGACATCGCCACATTTTCCTTGAAGCCCTTGCCGCACAAGCTCAAACAGCAGTTGTTGTTTTTTTCGACGTAATGACACAAATGCACGATTATATATTATCTGTTTTTGTTTGTTCAGATGTTTTATCATCAAATGTTGGAACGTTTGGACTTTCATACAAATGACTTTGAACTGCATTGTTATTGTTATTATAATTAGTGTCTGCATGTGTGTGTCTGTGTTCGTGCCTCTGTGTGTGTGTGTGTGTGTGTGTGTGTGTGTGTGTGTGTGTGGTGTGTGTGTGTGTGTGTGTGTGTGTGTGTGTGTGTAAGAGTAGAGAGAGTGAGAGAGAGAGAGAGAGAGAGAGAAGAGAGAGAGAGAGAGAGAGAGAGAGAGAGAGAGCATATCATTTGTCGCTACATATAGCTTTGAAAAAATACTTTAAAAAAAACAACAGGCAAATGCAAGATTGAATGTTCAGTCCTTTAATGTTCCCCATCACATCCCTACCCATACTCCCCATCTCTGTTTTTAACCATTCTTTGAATATCACTGTGGCACAAAAAAGGAGATACAACCTAAACTATTAATTTAACAATAGAAAGTAGCGTGTAGTCGCACAGTATGGATATACATTTTACTTTTTTTCTGTTCACAAGCATCGCTAACGTTTTAATCCATTTGAATGTCTCCCTGGAAGGGTCGTAGTGGTCACGTGACTAATGCAAAGTTACAAGTGAGCATACTCACGTGCTCATTCCTTTCGGTAAGAATCTTTACAACGGAAGCAGTATTATTTAGTGGGGGGGGGGGGGGGGGGGGGGGGGGGGGGGGGAGGGGGGGGGGGAGGGAGAGGGAGGGAGAGGGATAATCAAACATTTCATAGAATTGAGAGACCGGCTCTCGTTAAGACATTATGTAGCATAGTGTCGCGTGAACATCAAGTGTACAACAATAGTATACCTGGCGTTGTTTTCACATTGCAATAATGCCAGTAAAACACTGATCAAAACCAGCATGTTCAAAGTGCAAAGTGCTACAGTGCAGCTCCACGCTTACTTGTTGTTGACGTTGTTGTCATCGATGTGTGTGTGTGTGTGTGTGTGTGTGTGTGTGTGTGTGTGTGTGTGTGTGTGTGTGTGTGTGTGTGATGCCATCAGTTTTGTAGGCATGGAGGGCTTTCTATTGGTTCTAAATGGCAGGACTTACATTTTTTATGAAAATAGCTGAGTCCCCCCCCCCCCCCCCCCCCCCCCCCCCATCTCCCACCCTCACCCCAACTTCTCCCATCCACTTCTTCTCCCTTCCCACCGCGATCCACGGAAGTAAAAAATCCGAAGTCTCCAAAGAAGAAGAAGAAGAAATCCCAGTCTCAGCTCGAGTCATAATCTCGTCAGGTGCTTTGCTCTGATGGGATTCTGTGTGCTCGTCTAGCCCAGAGTACAACTGCAGCTGAAATGTTCCACTCGTGGAGATCAAAAGAACTGCATGGCGACAATTTGTTCATGCTTCTATTTGTCTTTCTCCACGTCCAGGCTTAGTCTATGGAGCAGATTATTGCCTTTCCTCCCACCCTTTCTTCTGTCTGCCTGTCCGTCTGTATGTCGGTCAATGGACGCGCGAACAGTTGAGCAGGCACCCTTTCAGTTTCACAGATTTGTTGATCATGCGGATATACCTCCAAGAGCATCCAATGTTAAGATCGCGGGTTGTGTATATTAAGGAATGCTGGAAAGAGTTACTTTCGTACCCCTGTACAAGCGCTTGTTTCCGTCAAAAGCAAAGGACACTGGTCCTTATTGAGAGTGCTTCGCCATAACTGTATAGTATTTCAATCCGCTTGTAAATGTGATCTGTTGACAGGCAGAAGCTCTCTGTTATTATTCTTCGAGGTTTTTTTTCCCCGTCCTTAAGGTATCTTCCTGTATGAGCCTAATGTTAATATAGCTGAAGCTGGAATATGACAAAAGAACGTACAGCGGCACTAAATTCTTGTAAACGAGATTCAATATTTGGATAAAATGAAATGGTTTACAGTAGCGGGCTAAGAAAGGACCCCCGACCCAGCCACCCCCACCCCCTCGAATGCTGAAGAAAAATCTTTTCGCACATTAATAACGGTTTGGGGGCCTATGTACTGCTGCAATACACCACGGAAGCAAAACGGATCTCTGGCATGCAATGATCTTCATACTGGAAGATAAGTAGGTATGGCTTATTCATGTAAACTACATGGAGCTGTGATAGACATCCATGCAAATCCTGGCGGTATGTTTGCCACAGATGATGTGTTGTCGGATTAAGAATTTACTGCGCTACAATATGTGCAGATGTGTGTGCGTGCGTGCGTGTGTGCGCGCGCGCGCGCCCGCGCGCGCGCGCGCGCGCGTGTGTGTGTGTGTGTGTGTGTGTGTGTGTGTGTGTGTGGGTGTGTGTGTGTGTGTGTGTGTGTGTGTGTGTGTGTGTGTGTGTGTGTGTGTGTGTGTGTGTGTGTGCAACCACTTTACAGAGACATATCGTAATATTTGGACATTTGCACACTCTTAGGCCGACATCTTCACTTGTTTTTAACCTTTTTAGTGTCCGTCGCTATGCAGCTATTCTCGTCAGGATGGGGCTAAATCCCTGCCCATGCTGGATAGGGAAAGGTTAATTCTCATAGAAAATACCAAATGTACAAAGAGGTTTGGAGCAGGCCAATAACAATGTCACAGAACATAGGGGTTAGCAAGGTGGGAATAGGCTTGCCTTGAAACAAAACGAAACAAAAAAAAAGGGGGGGGGGGGGGCAGGTGAAAGGGGTGGAGGAGAAATCGGAGGTGGGATGGAATGGTCAACAGAAAAGCCAGGTCGGTGGAATTACCAGGGTGAAAGCGCACAAGCTTTCTTCAAAACACTGCCTCGGCGCAGTGGCTAGTGTTCGCGGTCATGCAGGCTGGTAAGCCGTCGGTTCGATTCCTGTCCGAGACACTTAGCTTTGGGATTGTTTCTCTTTCCAAGCCGGTTTCTTCCCGGAGTTAAGTGCACTGTGGGCTGAGCTGGGAACACTGGACCCAAACAGCTGAGTGGTATTAACGCCATGGATGTGTCTCTGACCAATGTAACTCAAATGTCCTGACAAACACTGCGAATCTCCGCAACTTTCGCTTAGGCACATTAAAGAAGAGAGGTCAGACTACAGCTCTGTCATATAGTTACTAGCCAGAATGAAGCTTCACAACAATATCCTCAGAAGTCATGAAAAATGTCAAATTCTTTGGCCTTGGAAGTCCCGCTCCTGGGGTAGCCTCAGTTCCGAGTCTCGTGCCGTGTCCATTTCTGTGGTCAGCTTGTGTCAAACGTTGTCGTCGGCAGGTTCATGAGGACTGTTACCAGACGGACATGGCAGTGGCCTTCCAGCGGAAGACGTTATTTCACGCTGACCTGGTGGCCAAGCAATGGTTGACGTTTGTAGGTTTAGCAGTGATGTCTGGTGTATGCTGCAGTCGAACAAGCACCATGGAACACCACGGAGGAGACCCGGTGTAATGTGCCATAACCCCTTCACGCCCGAGAGTAGTCTCTGGTGGATGAGAAAGGGCACGTGCCTTCACTCATCCCCCGGGATGTAATTCAACACCGACCTCCTCCTTTGTTCCCAAAGCACTTCCCCCCATCTCCCTTCCTCCTTCAAAATTCTGGAAGAGTCTCAGACAACAAATCCTATCAGTTAAAAAACAAAGCGTCTGAATTTGAGAGGGAAGGGCGAGATTCTGAACCCGAACCAGAGCGACTCACCATCCTGTCCCAAGCCACAAACCACTCCCCAGCAAGGGATTTGGGCGTGATCCAGAACGATGCAAGGTATTAAGCATAGGCGCGTGCCCATTTCCGCCTCCCTGTCCCTGTGGGCGGGTGAAAAGTGGGTAGGTGCCTATATTTACTCTACGAAATACGTTTGGTCCGTACTCCAAATCATTCACCGAAGAGTTATTTTGAAACAGGGCTGGGGGGTGGGGGTGGGGGTAGGAGAATTCAAACTCAGATCCAGATTCACACCCCACTCAAATTCAGGTGCAGTGTGCTGCAACTGATGTGTCTTGTCGTTTAGGACACTTTGAGGATTCTAAAGGAGGAGAACGGTTTTGAAACATGAGAGGAGGGTTGGTCTGCATATACTCCGCAGGGAAAAAGGGAAGTTGGGAGTGGGGACGAGTTCAAGCACGTGCCCTTTCTACCCGCCTGGGGAAAAAAATCGGACGGGGAGTGATTGCAGAACACCACACCGGAATGGCATTGCAGTGTCTCCTCTGGCGCCGTGCTAGGATTGCCACAGGACAAACCTGGGTCTGTTTGTTTACTGGGAGTCAGAATGACCATTTTTGGTGCAGTTTCAGTGGAAGGCACGAATAGAGAGAGAGAGAGAGAGAGAGAGAGAGAGAGAGAGAGAGAGAGAGAGAGAGAGACGACAGACAGACAGACAGACAGACAGACAGACAGACAGACACAGAGACAGAGAGAGGCAGTTATTGTGTACTTGTACGTGTAGCGTCAGAACATTTCTTTGATTCCGTTTCCACTACCCAGCGGCATTAATTCTACAAATCTCACCCCTGCTCCTCTTACACACCCACACCAAGATGTGCCCTGTTGCAGCTACAACACTCTGAGACCAGTCCATCAGCCATCAAGATGAAGTCGTCATTAAGACAGCCCACCATAGGAGACACTGCACTGCCGAATTGCGTCATTAGTGTTCAACAGTGCCTGTTTTGATGCACCCCCAGGACACCCCCTAGTTATCAACAATAAAAGTTTGTTTGTGGAGTCAGCATGAGCGAGCGTTTCGCAACTGGTAGGGCGCCACCACGTCCATCCAACGACAGACACTATGGACTTGCCAACGTGAACGACCCTAGATACAAAACCACTACAGACAAAGCCGTGAAGAACAATTCAAAACTCAAGTCATCACGAGCCTTGGCCACTGAGTCCGCAGCATTTGAATTGTTTTTGTTGTTGTTCGTCTTAGACGAACTATGGGGAGTGGGAGGATAAAGATGTTGTTTTGCAGTTCAGTTCTGCTCAAAGACTGCTTAACAGAGCTAAACGCTAGGCTTTCTTTCATATTGTACATCAGCGTTGACCAGGCCTAAGACATACAGAAAATTACATTGTAGGTCAGGAAATGTTAACTAAAACAAGCACACAACTGCATCGTTGGTCTGGAAATTTGAACACTGTCAGAAGCGCATCCATGATTAAAGAGATGAAAATTCCCACAAATAAAAGCTCCCGCGACCTCTGACCTTTCACCCCAGAGGTCCGAGATGTTAATCACTGCCCTACAACGGTTTGTGTCAGGTCAGAATTCATCGGGTTCGCCCGCCATTTCTTTCAATTGTTCGATTCGTTAATCTTGACACATTCGTCTCAGTTGATTTTTTTTTCTCATTTCTAATCTCCCTTTCGTTGGAAGGGAATTGAGAAATGGTTTCTGTCTCCACTGGAACATCCTGTCTTCTGTGCGAATTTTTGGAATCAATTTGTCTTTTCTTTCAAATTCATGGGTTTTGCCGGGGGAAAGGAGAACGATTTCTATCAGTGTTGTAGCCTCGTGTCTACAGGGCTCTGAAGTGGAAGCGTAAGTCACATTTGGGTTTTCTTTTTCATCTCTCATCAACCATTACATTTTTTGCGCAATGTTTTTAATCCCAAATTTAAAACTCCAACTCGGCAGGGATTTTAGTGTTGCATCCAATCCATCATTTGTTATGATTTACGCATACTCATTTTCCCTACCCACCTTGCGTACCTAGATTACATAATATAAGTAGTAACCGGTGAGATACGGTTCAAAACCGAACACTTGCAACCAGAAGCAATTCGTCCCATAGAGGACAGGAGTGTATAACCTGCCAATGCAATTTGTCTCCCACAGTGACATTCTGAATGCAGGTGACACTCTGTGTACTGGATTGACATTTTGTTCCGGGACAACACTTTGTTCCACAACAGAAGCCATTCATGAATGAATTAGAAGAGGGACTGGCTGCCAAAGAAAATCTCAGACACTGAGGAACACACACACACACACACACACACACACACACACACACACACACACACACACACATACACACACACACACACACACACACACACATACACGCACGCACGCACGCACGTACGCACGCACGCACGCACGCACACACGCACGCACGCACGCACACACACAC
>CM031612.1:30166385-30176385 GCA_018398815.1 Conus ventricosus | reverse complement strand
GTGAGCGAGAGAGGAGAGAGAGAGAGGGAGAGAAGAGAGAGAGAGAGAGAGAGGAGAGAGAGAAGTCAGAGAGAGAGAGAGAGAGATTGTGTGAAATTGGGAAGAGTGAGATTGGGACACACATTCAAAAAGAGAGTGTGGATTTTTTTTTTTTACCCTTGTGAAGAGGAGAGGGGCGTTACGAAGGGAAATAGATGTGGGCATACGAAATGTTTCCCGCGGCATCGATGGCAGTGTTAGTTGTGGTCATTTTTTGATGGAGACATGCACCATTTCTCCGCTGATTAGCTCGTTGCTTGCTCTCATCTCGGCTTAATGCAAGATAGTTGCCGTTTAATGGGCTTTAAACTTCAGAGGCTTTTCTCTTATTGTGGTTGGTGTTGTTGATGTTGTCTGTTGTGTTGTTGTTGCTGCTGCTGGCTGCTGCTGCTGCTGATCGCGTGACCTGTCGTTGTTTGTTTGTTGTTTGCTTGTGTTATGTGTTTGTTTGTTTGTTTGTTTTTTTCTTTCTTCGTTTTTCTTTGAGAACGATGACGACAACGACAAAGAAGGCAACAACAACAAGGCAATGCTTGGTGATGGTTATGTGATGATGATGAGTCATTAATGGAACCACTTTCTCCTTTTTCAGCTTTGTTTTTGGACGGGGGAGGGGGGGGGGGAGGAGATAAGTGGGAAGTGGTGTGTCAGTGGCTGAGGTGGGTAAGGGGATGAATGGAATCTGAGGGTGGCGGGTGGAGGGGGGGGGGGGTGTGATTGAAAACTGGAACCACTGTGAGGGAGAGGGGATGGGATGTGTGGGGTGGTGGGGGTGAAATGTGATTGTTATGGCCGTGTTGTAATGGTATTCTTGTGTTACGGATGGGTGTGCGGTGCGTATTTTGTTGTCTGCCCCTACCCCTCCGCCCCCTCCTCACCAAAAGTTTGGATGCGTGTAATAATTATTACTAACACACCCCACAACCATACGTTACATGGATAGCCAGGCAGCACCACGAGTTTTGATTTCTGTTCTTTCAATAATATGCTGCTGACCCATCAATAGGAATGTTACCAAATCATATTACATGCCATTACATAGAATACAGATCAATGCACGTCAATTAAGACTCAATAATAAGATACCTTCAATCATCATTTTCAGCGTTATCATACTACGTATCTTAATATAATTCACATATCTCGCCGGCGCCCGTCCACAAGTATCTCTCATATACAATCAACGCATTCAGTTTCACCGTACCCCCACGTCCACAGTTACAGCATTAAAATAAGACGAAGAAGGATAACAGGTCCCCACACGGTAAAAACAACAGCGTTCACAAAATACATGCGAATGAAGAGAAACAGGGTCTCAACCAGCAAGCACAATTATTACGTCGCGAAAACTATCTGAAGAAGAACCGCAAATTCACATGGCACAGGAATCCCACAGTGAGAGGAACCGCAGATTATAAAGCACAGCAATCCACAGAAGTAGAAACCGCAGGATTTCTTTAAAGGCCACAGCAATCCACAGAAGAAGAACCGCAGATTCATAAAGCACGCAATCCACAGGAGATAGAACGCAGATTCAAAAGCACAGTAAACCATATTGAATCCCCGGAGAACACAATTTCACCAAAGTCCATGAACACAATAAACTTCCCGGTTCGACGCACCGTTGATCTAAAACAAATATTAACTTCTCGTGTATTTATACATACATGTTCTCAATCATAAATTCAGCCCACCGACACACATGCGGTGGTTACAATTGAGAGCTCATATTAACTATTCTTACAGGAGATTTTAAGTTACTTCGGCGACACAGCATTCACAACAATTTTATAACAAATACATTTCCTGCTACATATACTCCGTGGTCGTCATCAAAAGTATCCCACATACACAGTGAGCATCGACCGCACTACTGACACTCGGTCGCCTCTCTCACATAGTAACACTACGGAGAGGAAAAAACGTTGATTAAAAAAAATAAATTAAGGGCGGACACCAAAGCCCTCATGCCGTTAATTCTTGCTCCCTTCCTCTTGTTAATATTATTATTTTCCACAGGTATTTAAATATGTCATTTTAAGTTGACGTCCATAATTTACCGTTGACGTCACAATACATACCTCCCCCTCCTCAAGAATTTCCAATGAAAACAATGACCGACATGTGTTTTTAGATTACAAAGAAGTAAACGAACAACAGAATACACAAACCTAAAATTACATTCACTCGACGGAAAAACGAAGCCGCTCACTGAAGCAGTTCGTGGACTCTTCCTGGGGCTTCTACACAACAGAAAAACACAAAGTGTCGTCCCAACGAAACTCTGAAAGCCCTTTTAAATGCTAGCTTGTTGTGTACTCAAGGACAACCTCTCATACCCACACGGGTAGTGTACGCGGCTGGGCATGGGCTGCTGCACCCGCACCCTGATGGCTAATGCATATATGATTTTCTACTGACAGCGGTCAGTCTTCCATACCCACATGGGTTAGATGACACACATTGTCTACTGAAACTCGGTCAGCCTCATCCCATACCCCACGGGGTATGAGACAATGGTTGGGATACGGGCTGCACCCCACACCCAGTGATAATGCACATACAATGTCTTACTGACACTCAGTCAGGCCTCTCCTTACCCCATCGGGTTGAGACAATGGATAAACATTCCGCTTCAATTAGTGCTGTACGCCTTCTTCACGATTCAGCAACTTTAGACTAGCGAATACGACTGGGGAAGGACACATCTTCATTCGATGGAGCAATACGGCAACCCAAAATCAACAGAACTTGCATCAGTCCTGAACACAAAAGTATTAACCAGTCTTAGTAAACACAACAGGTGCAGACGGACAAGATTCCTGAATCTTCCTCAAAGCTTCAGCCACCCCAGGAGTGAAAAACGAACGCTACATCTTGCTTCCTGACGAACACAATGGAGATGCATTCCTGACTATTCGATGGCTCAATGATATCAAGATCCGGACATGATACCAATCTCTCTCTCAACAACCTCTTCACAGAAAAAGGGGATTCATAACATTTCTTTCTAAAAGGGACATTCTGTGTAAGAGGGAGCTCTAAATAGTACAATCACCTGAGAAAGAAATGGTTTGGGGTCAAAATGTCTCTGAACATCATCAAAGAAAGACTGCAGGCAACTCCTCCAAACCGTTGTCAGACAAAGTACATTCAAACTGCACTGAGCGGACATCTTCATTTGGCTATGGAAGCGCGCCATCGGAACAGCTAAAAGTGGGAATGGGTTAAAGCGTCATCACAGTCCTGGGACGACTCACCTACTGTAGAACGGCCACTCACGAACAGTACAAACAGACTCCAAGTGAGGGATCCACGAACGGACCAAACTCCCGGAGACGTGCTCAAGAGAAACCTGTTCCTGCTCCAAAGCCAAGGCGCTTATCTCTAACCAGGGCACTGAAGTACCTTGTGAAAGAACGGACTGTAGGTACACATCAGCAGTAGACACAGCAGACACATCAGAAGTCCGTTAACTGAAAGCAAGACTTCAGTGACTCATCCTCTCTGTTTTGACAAGATCAGAACGGGAAATGTTCAGATCATTAGGATCTGACCAAAGGCTTTTTGTCCCCCCAACATGCTTTGTTCTAGCCTCGTAACGGAGGCTAAAGGGGTAAGGTTCACCAGATACATCATCTAGCTCACAGCTCAAGAAACTCCAGGCACTTTACCCACTATGGATCTGCGACAGGATATCCATGACAAACAAGTCAAATCGCCCACAAAATAAGGACAAAAACTGACTGAAAACTGTAGCCAGTGGGAAAACTCATCCAACACGGACCACCCAAACAGAAAACACACTTCCCCACTGTGGTTCTAGCATCTGACTGTCAGAAAACTAACCGTCTGCGAAACGCCACAATTAGTAGCTCCAGTATCACGGCAGAACAGAAATCAAAGTAGCCATTCCACAGGGAACCAGACTCAAATGCAAATTTGCCCTTGTCGAAAAAAAAAAAAATAAACTTCCCAAACCCATAAAAATAGGGCCAAAAGGCGGGCCCTTTTAAAAGGGGGGGGGGAAGGAGCGAGGGTGGGGGGTGGGGGGGGGGGACCAAAGGGAAGGGGCCAAAAATAAAGTGGGGGGGAGGGGGCTAAAGAAAATGTTATTCTAAAGGGGAAAAAACAGAGCAACAAGCACTGGGACTGTTTGCTGTCAGCTGAGTTCTCGATAAAAGTAGAGTTACCAACCACAAAAGGACATTATTGGGTGGCTAAGGGTGCAAATTCTACAGGGGTTTCTACCTGTCTTCCATGGACACCTAGCAGCTACATGTCCTGTCTTTTTACACAAAAAACATACAACACTTGCAAACTGATCAAGAAAGCACTTTCTGAGGAACTCTTATTGCCAGAGGTATAACGGGCGCCACGACACGGTAACCCGGCCCCTCCCCCCGCCCCCCCAAGTTTATTTCACGACAGGCAGAGTAACCAAAACATCTGATGACACAATATAACAGCTACACAAAGCTTACTTCCACGATCAACCGAGGAACCAGTAGTAGTGGCCACTGTTTGAAAAGTAGAGTATCTGTTTCCTCTGTCATACTGATACACGTATTGGTTCTATCAGAACTGACCGCGGATCAGATTTCTATCAAAACTGACCAGGAGTTTTGCTACCAACAGAAGCAAAAGGTTTACATTCAGCTTTCCTAAGAAAGCACTTAGTTGGTATTGAGCACGTCTGTATGACTCTGCAGACTTGTTCATTTCATCAAAAGTTTTCAATCTCTCTCACACAAAAAAAAAAAAAAAAAAAAAGTGGGGGGGGGGGGGGGGGGGGGGGGGGCCAACTCCTTAGTGACACACTCCAAAAAAACTGCTCACGCAAAATAAGATCCACCAGATCTTCAAAGGACTTATCAATTTTGCAAAGAGACCAACGGTCAACCAAACCGCCTACAGTTCAACTTGCCAAAGGTTCGAAATGGTCAATCGGAGCTAGGCTTAGCCTCACGAAAACGCTTTCCTCACCACCATCTGGAGTATATTGAAATTTTTTCAGCAAGCTCTCTTTCAAAGCTGTAAGACACAACATTATTTTCAGCGAGACTGTGTATTAGAGAGTTAAAGCAGACCCTGTCATGTAGTGGCAGACAGGTTATGTTACCCACACCCCCCCCCCCCCCCCCCCCCCCCCCCCCCCCCCCCCCCCCCCCCCCCCCCCCCCAAACTCTCAGACCATCCCAAGGACGAGCATGGGTTTCAATACGAAAAACGAGTAACTGTCTATTCATCCAGTTCCATCTTTAAAAGGGGGCCAACTTAGGACAGGGTTGGGCGAGGGGCGTTAAACCTGGGTGAAAACCCGAACCCTTGACTCTCACTGTCCTGTCCTTGAGACGCACTCTGCTGAGAGGTTATTTGTAACTGTATTCGTAAGTTTCCTCTACCTCTTGCATTCTTTTTGTTTCCTCTGCTCTGTTCTCGTATCTGCTCTCTTTTAGTTTCCTCTTGTATCTGTCCCTTTTAGTTTTCCCTCTTTGTGATCTGTATCTGCTCTCTTTTAGGTTTTCTCTTCTTCCTGTGTACTCTCAACTGAAAATTCTTTCAATCGCATTCTTTTTCTCTCTTTCCATGTCCTGGGCAATTCACTTGTCAAACATTAGGCCAACAGATCTTCTCCCTCCAGACCACATACCTTACTCGTTGTAAAATATTTAGCGAAATTTGTTCCTCGTCCACAGAGGATACAACAGGACTTTCTTCCTTTGCTTCTGTGCCATCATGAAAATATGAAATAATGTCCTTGTCAAACCAACACACACACTCTAGTGGAATCAATTAAACAATTGCTTCACAAGCAAAAAAGTTTTGAAAAACCCTGTCACTAAAATTTTATTTAAATTCCAAAGTGGATTTTTTTTTTTTTTTTTTTTTTCAAACAAGCATTAATGGCATTCAACTCTTAAAAAAGACTAAGTATTAATCAAACCCAACCAACACAAAGATAGAGTGACAATGAAAACAGGACTTTAGGGATAGTGGGGAGAAAGAAAATAACACAATCGGTAATCAATGCTACATTTTCAGCAACAAATATTAAATCAAGCAATGATGACATGAGAGTAATAACTTTATAATCAATGTTCTGTGGTTTGCGGGGTCACCAGATGTTACGGATGTGTGCACGGTGCGTATTTTGTTGTGGAATCTCGCTCTCTAAAGTTTGATGCGGGTTTATAATGGATTTACCTACACACACCCACACCTTACGTACATTGGATAAGCCAGCAGCACACGAGTTTGATTTCTTTTCTTTATAATTTGCTGCTCTTGATCCATTCACATATGAATCGTGACCAAATCAATACATGCCATTATTAGTAATTACAGATCTAGGCACGTTCAATTAAGACATCAATACATAAGTTACTTCATTCATCATATATCAGCGTTTCATACTACGTATTTAATATAAATCACATATCGCCGGCGCGTCCACAGTATCTCACATATACAATCAACGCATTCAGTTTCACAGGTACCCAGTCCAGTCATACAGATTAAAATAAGACGAAGAAGGGATAACAAGGTCCCCACACGGTTAAACACAGCCGTTCACAAAATTACTAGCGATGAAGAAGAAACAGGGTCTCATCACACAGCAAGCACAATATATTACGTCGAACTATCAGAAGAGAACCGCCAAAGTCACAAGGCACAGTAATTCCAAGGAGAAGAACCGCAGATTCATAAAAGCACAGCAATCCACAGAAGAAGAACCGCAGAATCATAAAAGCCACCATGCAATCCACAGAAGAAGAACCGCAGATGCATAAGCACAGCAAATCCACAGGAGAGAAACCGCAGAATCTTAAAGCACAGTAAACATATTTGAATCCCCGGAGGAACACAATTTCACCAAAGTCCATAGACACAATAAAACTTCCGGTTCGACGCAACGTTGAGCTAAAACATTTATTAACTTCTCAGTGTATTTATACTACAGTGTTCACATTCAATAATTACAGCCCACAGACACACATGCGGTGTACTATTGGAGCACATATTAATATTCATTACAGGAGTTTTAAGTTACTCTCGGCGACACAGCATTCACAACAATTTTATAACACATACATTTCCCTGCTACATATCCCGCTGGGGTACGTCATCAAAAGTATCCACATTACACAAGTGAACATCGACGCACTACTGGAACCACTCGGTCAAGCCTCTCACATAGTAAAACACTACGGAGAAAAACGATGATTAAAACAAAATAAATTAGGTGGACACCAAAGCCTCTGCGTTAATTCTTTTCCTCCCTTCTCTTGTCTAAATATTATTATTTTCCTCATGTATTTAAATCTGTCATTTAAGTTGACGTCATAATTACGTTGACGTTACAACTTTTTTATTTATATTCCACCCCCCTAAACCACTTATTCTACCCCTTCCTTAACAAAAACCCCCCCCCATAAATAATCCACTATCAAAATATAGTAATCCCCCACCCCTCCCCCAGCCGCACCCCACCCCCCCCCCCCCCCCCCCCCCCCTCTTTGAATTGAAATCTTTACTTGACGTTTTTTCAAGCGTGAACTATTTTCAGCAAGTGTGACGTTTGCATTTCTTCACCGTCGATGTTTCTGTTTGGTATTTACTGAATGGAAAATGTATAACTTGCTGCTGTTACAGATGATACTATATATGATGCGGAAGTCTGCTTACATTTGTTTTAAGAAAATACAATAATTGAATTCATGTGCCACCATTCCTAGGTCCACTCAGGCCGCCACGGTTGCTCGTGTGGTTTTGTCGTTGTCTGGCTGTGGTGTTACGAGATTTAATGACGTAACATGTCACCAGCTGGTGGCATTCCAACAGAGGTGCTGTCATATGCATGGTCTCAAATAGGAAGATCAAATCAGGCACACAGTCTTGTTTTCATGCACCTCTTGGAGGAGCGTCTGAAAGAGGGCTTTTAAATGATCATTTCGACTGCTGCAAGTGTCTGTGTTTCACACTCGAGGTCTGGTTGATGCAGGTGCCCAGTATGAGGAGAAGCCCCCAATATCAAAGCCGTCGTCATGAAGTTCTCAAATGGAGTGTGAACGTCTTAGCATGATACCATTAGCTGCATTTATCAGTATCTAATGAACGTAATTCGTGTTGATCATGTCACATGGCACTTCATGTGCAGTATCACCTCAGATTCATCACTTTTTTGGCGTTTTTTGAGTTCGTGTCAGAAGTCTTCTAAGTCAGCGAGTTCATGAGATCTGCCTTGGAACAGAGTAGTAAGGTCTTCTTCCACGCCGTTCCCCGAAAACATTTATTGTCAACAATAAGGTGCATAGAAGCTGGTGTCCTAAATCCCGGTATGTTACTGCGTGACGCTGCAGCATGGCCGTGTCTTCCTGGTGGGTGGCCCAGTGGTGACCTGTTAATAATCTCTTCCCATTGACTATCTTTCGCCATTTGGTCTGGTTGTGCGTGCATGTAGTATCAAGAATGAACTATTTCTGTTTCGCATAACAGTGTCGGGCTTCGAGCTTCGCCGAATCTCTCTCCACTCTCTGTCTCTCTGTCTCTGTCTATGTCTCTGGATCTCTGTCTCTGTCTCTCTCTCTCTCTCTCTCTCTGTCTATGTCTATGTCTATGTCTCTGTCTCTCTCTCTCTCTCTCTCTCTCTCTCTCCTCTCAGTGTGCATGCGTGCGTGGTGTGTGTGAGTATGATCTTGAAAAACTGGAGACTATATATATTTTTGTTTAATCACTCGCAGCCCTAAAGGTCTATCTTATTTCCACCATGTAGCAAGAGAGAGAGAGAGAGCGTGTGAGTAGAGATGGAGAGCGGAGAGAGAGCTTGAGAGGAGAGAGCCGATTGAGGAGAGAAGAGAGAGACGACCGAGAGAGCAGAGAGGAGAGTGAGGAGAGGTCCTCGGATTGGGAGGGAAAGCGTGGGGGCTTTTTTGACTTTGGTTACTGTGTCTTTTACCCCATCGCTTCATCAAACGTGAAAGTCGGTGCACACACCCTCACCCCCCCGCGCGCCCACTCTTTTTTTGTGGATAAAGGGAGGTAATATCATAGCGCTTACAATCTGTTCTAGCGATTCCACAACGTCCTCATCCTTGCCTAGGCCTTAAGGTCTTCATGTCGTTGTTACCGTCCTGGCCAGTACCTGTCAACGGTGGGCCGCGCTTCGACTTTTTTCGTCTCGTTGACACATTCTGAAGGACCCGTTCGCTTTCGCCGTGAAGGACCCAGTTCAAAATATCCACCCCCTCGCCACTGTGTCCCAACACCCACCCCGCCCAGCTATTCATTCCCCTCTCGTTTGCCTGTTAATATTATTAATGTCCATTGTCCAAATATTGAATTCGCAGATTTTTTTTTTTCATCTCCTTGTCTGACATCGCTGTATGAATGCTAATCAGGCTCTTTCTGGTTCCTTCAGGGCTGTTACGTGTTTGTAGAGATGTTTTTCTGTCTTGCTTCTACCTTATTTTGGTTTCGTTTTGTTGTTCTTTTATTTCACCTTTTCTTTCCGTCCCACATGTGGCACTATTCTCCTCTCTCTCTCTCTCTATCTCTCTCTCTCTCTCTCGAAACAGTATAATATGCAATCTTTTTCGTACAGTTGGTACCTAGGTAGCGAGACTATACACTGTTCTGAATGGATAAAAGCTTTGCCTTATACAATATAGTTTGTCCCACCAAGATTGTCATGTGTAGGTCATAATATGGAGAATGATGTTGCGTGATGCTTCTCAATAATTATCATTATTATCATGGTCATATTATCATCTCTCATCATCAATATAAGTAGCAAGTTTTTGTCGTAGAGTATAGTAGTAGCGGCAGTGGTGTACTTTCAATCGCATTATCATTAATATCATTGATGTTTGTTCATATTACCGTCCACTATTATTATTATTATAATTTTAATTTCATTACATAGATTTGTAATGTGCAGCTGTATTGTTGCTTTACTAGA
>CM031612.1:30156385-30161385 GCA_018398815.1 Conus ventricosus | reverse complement strand
GGTTGGGGGAATAAGCCATACAATTTTAATTTTCAAGAAAAGGTTGTGGTCTATCACATAAATTTTTTTTTTGAAATCAATAAAAGGACACCCAATATTTGTTTTTGTTAAAGCTGGGTTTTGCCAGTCATCAAAAGAGGTTGATAAGTGCTGTGTGGCCTTAATGGTTTTGTCGGAAAACCCCGGGCTGTCTTGGATGAAAACAAATTTGGAAAAAATTAAAAGGGGGTTTAAGTGTGTTTTTTTTAAAGTGTTTTTCCAAAGGTTTGGGAAAGGGGGGAAATGATTGAATTTGGCTTTTAGTTTTTTAGGGTTTTAAACTGTCACCTGCTTTGTAGATAGGAAAACTTTTGCTTTTTTGAAACTATTTGGGAAAAAAAGATTTTTGTCCCATACATAGAAATTTAAGAAATAACAAAGTATCTTAATTGCAGGGGCTTATAGTTTGAGAATTTGCCGTCTAGGCCCTCCCCCCCGCAGGGACTTTTTTTGTTTTAGGTGGTTAGGTAGTGATAGACTTTTAATTTCGTTATTGGTGGAAAATAAAGTTCAGGGCGTGAAAGTTTTTTTTCATGGCAATTTTTTTTTTCAGTTTTTGAAGGTCGTTTTTATCTTGAAGAATCAGGCCCCGGGGCAACTTATTGGGTTTAGTGCCCAAAAATGGGTTTTCAGTTTTGTTCGAAGAGATGTCTTTTAAATTTAGTTTTTTTTTGAAAAAAGTTAAATTTTTTGTAAGCTCGTTAAATAGCCCTTCCCCTAAACCCAAAATTTTTGGGTTTTTGATTTGATGAAATTGTTTTTTTCGTTTGTAATTTTGTTTTTTCTTGCCTTCTGTGAATTTATTATTTCTCAGTATTCTAGATTCCTCTTCATAGCCATGTTGTTTAAGCAGATCTCTAAGATAACCTGCCTCCTGTAACTCTTTAGTGTACCATTCCGGTTTGGGATTATGTCGTACTCTAATCGTTTTTAGGGGGGCGTGTTTTATCATATATTTCTGTAAATGTTCTGATCCAAAATTCCACAGCAACATCTGGATCAGTTATGTTGTAAACGGATGAGACATTTGAGCTAAGCAAGTCATGTAGAAAATCTTGGTTGTTAAAGTTTGTAAAGCAACGTAGGTTATTGTCTTGTGTCCCGTTTTGGGAATTTTTACTCCTTTTTTGGACCATGTGACACACACTGGGTAATGATCACTACAATTTAGAACAGGGACACAGGCTTCTGCTACAGGGTCGAACTTTAATTAAGGACCACTTATACACAGTCTCACAAAACATAGAAAGAAAAAGCGACAAACGACAGAAACGTTATAAATGTTTAATTTCATTATCAGTGAACAACATTTTGTCACTTTCATCGAAAAAATCATTCTTTCTGATTTGACAGGGGAGCCTGAATGAGACTACCCCCCAAAATGACATTCACAAAAAGAGTGTTTCTTTACAGTCTGATCAAATCCGAGTGTGCCCCTCTCGTGCTGCCACACAATCCACACAGCGCTGCCTCATGGTGTTGACTGTTCTTGTAATGAGTGCCTGGGGGAGGTTTGCCCACTCCTGCTGCAGGTAGTGCAGCAGCTCCTGTCGATTTGCCGGAACAGGGTGATGTTCTTGAACTCTCCTCCCAAGCTCGCCCAGATGTTCTCAATAGGGTTCATGTCCGGGCTGTTTGCCGGCCATGGCATCCTGGTGATGCCAGCTTGCACCACAAAAGTGTTCACGGCTCGACAACGATGTGGGGTGACATTATCGTCCATGAACACAGCCTGAGCCCCAATCTGCTGGAGTGCTGGGACAACCAAAGGCCGTAAAATCTCCTGCAGGTAGCGTTGGCCGTTCAGGTTGCCATCCACATGGTACAGGGGAGTCTTGTGGTGACTGCTGATGCCCCCCCCCCCCCCCCATACCATGACGGAGCCACCACCAAAAGCGACGACCTCCTGGATGACGTCATCTGCCAGCTGCTCCCTGGGACGCCGCCACACCCGAATGCGTCCATCTCGTGGCTTCAACTGGAACTTGGACTCATCAGTGAAAAGCACCATCCGCCAGTGAGCCCGAGTCCATGTTCGATGAGCTGTGCACCAGCCCAGGCGACGTGCCCGGTGGGCCGCAGTCAGTTTTGGTTTCCGGACTGGGCGCCTTGCTCGAAGGTTGGCAGCATTGAGGCGCCGCCGTATGGTCATCTCACACACTGCTGTGTTAGTGGCAGCTTGGAGCCGACGCCTGATGGTGTTGGAGGTGGTGGTCCTGGTCCGAAGAGCATGTCTGCGGATGAACCTGTCATCTCTTGCAGTGGTCTTCTTTGGCTGGCCTGGATGGGGTCTCTCTTTGACAGTTCCAGTGGCTTGAAAACGTTCTCTCAGCCGAATGATGACGGAGTGGGACACTTGTAGTCTTCTGGCCACTTTTCGAACGCCAACTCGATCCTGCAGCCATGCAATCGCCCGGGTCCGGTCAAAATCAGACAGCTTGCGTCTTGGAGGCATTTTTGTGTTATGAAGAATTATGCTCGTTGGGCTTCTTTTAGGGCATTCCAGTCAGTAAAATGCTCTGCAATGCATTGGTTTTTGCACGTGCATTTGGAATTTCCGTTTGAAGCAGTGTTCACTCTTGCTTAAAAAACAAAGCAATTTTGACAACAATCTGCAACTTTCAACCCCCCCCCCCCCCCCCCCCCCCCCCCCCCCCCCCCCCCCCCCCCCCCCCCCCCCCCCCCCCCCCCTCTGCATGCCGCACGTGACAATAAGACAGCTTTCGCAAGCTTTGCGGAATACTCTGTTAACCCCTTAAACCTTTCCCAGTCGAATTCTTCGAAAAAATGCATTGCTTGTATTTTTGGCCAATTTAAAAAGAAAGGGCCTTTTTTCGGGGTGGTCCTTAATTAAAGTTCGACCCTGTATGTTAGTTTTATCTGATAAATAAATATGGTCGATAAGTGTCTTTGAGTTTGGTGTGACTCTCGTTGGAGATTCGATGAGTTGATGCAAGTTAGATTGAATGCTTGCGTCCATTGTTTTGCGCTTCAGAAGGTCTGTGTTTAAAGTCTCCGAGTAAAATAATTTCCTTGGATTCTAGTGAGACTGCATCCATCATCGGAATATATTTGTCGACCCAGTTTACTCTTTCAGATGGGTTCCTGTAGCAGAATCCAACCAAAAGGGAAGGGTTTCTTTTCAGCTTAACTTCTATCCAGACACATTCTACACCGTTACGTTCTAGGTGTAGAAGTCGTTTGAAGCTAAGGGTTTCGCTGATGAAGATAAGAAGACCCGTCTCTTTCGTTTGTGCAGGATCTTCTCGGATTACGTTATATCCTGGAATAGCTACATCATTGTCGGTAATGTGTGTAGTTAATCTGGATTCAGAGAGCCCTAAAATATGAAAAGGTTTACCATGGTTCCAAATCAGTGTTGATATATCTGATGTCTTGTTAACTGCATGTTGGATATTAAGGTGACAGATTCGAAGTCCTTCTTTGCATGGCCATACAGACTGGTTCTTGCTCATTTGTAGTTGTGCACTGATGTGATGATAGTAGGAGACGATTTCGCACGTTAACTGACGTTGGGGTTTGTATGATCAAGGAACACAATAAGATTCACATAAAAGGGAGAGAAAATGGGTTTGGTTTACACACTGTGACAACTTTGGGAAACCAAAAATGTATGAGAAGAAAGAAAATCTTCACAGTATTATGTCAGTAAGCTCCTCGATCAGATGGTACTGATGGATACACTTTTCTGAAAGGAAAATATACAGTCACTCATAAAGGAAGTAAATTTGAAGCAAAATTACAAATAAGGGGATAGAAGGAGAGGGGAAAAAAGAAGTAAAACTGAAGACAAAAAATGCAAAGAATCAACACTTCAAAACGAGAACAAATTTTAAAAACAGAGAGGGAAAAAAGTCACTTATAATTTCACAAGTCACAAAGCCGCACTTGTAAAGTGCGAGTTGGCTATGCACAAATTGCCTCGCTTGCAGTAAATAGCAGTTTTTTCTGGGAGTCTCCTGCTGCAGAGGCTTTGTTCAGTCTCTTTTCTAAGGCTCACAGTCTCGCACTTTTACGAAAACTTCTTATATATACGTGGTAAAGTTCACTTAGATAACATGGAATCAGCATGGGCGTGGAGAGAGAGAGAGAGAGAGAGAGAGAGAGAGAGAGAGAGAGAGAGAAGAGGAGAGAGAGAGAGAGAGAGAGAAGAGAGAAGAGAGTGGAGAGAGATGAGAGAGAGAGAGAGGAGATGAGAGAGAGGAGATTCTGATGGATCAGAAAGTTTACTTTCCGACGGAGAAAGAAAAACAAGATGCAAAGCATATTATCCTGAATACGCGTGAGATATTCCATAAAGAGGAAAAACCGTCATGGGCTGGTGTAGTTGTTGGTAATGGCTATTCTGGTAAACATCGGCCATCATCTGTAACCTATAATGAACATACTTACAAGTTTTCAGAACGATCGGCCAAGTACTTTCTGAGATTTTCCATAAAGAAGAAAACCATTATGGGCCGTCAGTAACGGCTATAACGGTAAACTAAAACATCGGGCATCATCCGTGATCCACAAGAAAATACCTACAAATTTTCAGAAAGATCGGCCACATACTTTCTAAGATATTCCATAAAGAACGGCTATAACGGTAAACTAAAACATCGGGCATCATCCGTGATCCACAAGAAAATACCTACAAATTTTCAGAAAGATCGGCCACATACTTTCTAAGATATTCCATAAAGAAGTAAAACAGTTATGGGTCGTTACAGCCGTTAGTAACGGTTATAACGGTAAACTAAAACGTCAGGCATCATCCATAATGAAGATACCTACAAATTTTCAAAAAGATCAGCCAAGTACTTACTGAGATATTCCGTATAGAAGAAAAACCGTTATGGGCAGTTAAAGCCGTTAGTAATGGCTATAACGGTAAACTAAAACATCGGACATCATCCGTGACCCATAATGAACACATCTACAAATGTTCAGAAAGATCG
>CM031612.1:30141209-30146209 GCA_018398815.1 Conus ventricosus | reverse complement strand
CATATCTAATTGTTTTGAGCGCATATATAATAGTTTTCTACATGCGTGTGTGTGGGCGCACACACGCGTGTGTGTATGTGAGTGTGCGTACGTGCGTATGTGTGTGTGTGAGTCTGTGTATGTGTGCGCGCGCGCACGCGCGCGTGCGTGTGTATGTGTGATCGTGAATCTATGTGTATTTGTTTGTTGGTTCGTTTCCTTGTCTGGCCTGCTGCAGTCTGTCGGGTGCCTGTCAGATGTATTGCACGATTGTTACTTTTATCTCAAGAAGTGTGTTCTATGGTGTTGTTGACAAACAAAAACTGGTGCGTCGACATCGAAGTGCTGCCACTCAGTGGTTAAAAAGGACAGAGCAAAATGTGCTGACGTTGGGATTGTTGTAGACAATCAAAAACTGGTGCGTCGTCATCGAAGTGCTACCACTCAGTGTTTAAAAAGACAGAACAAAATGTGCTGACACTGGGAGTGTGACGCGTGCTCGTATTGAGAGACTCTACGAGTCATTATCATAGACCAATACTCATTTTTTTTTTCCTATGAACATTGTTTACCTTTTTTGTATATGTTGTTGCACAATTGTTTGTAACTTTAACTTTTGTTGTTTCTCATTTCATTATCATTTTGCATGAAGATTGTTCTGTTGTGTGTGTACTATACGGACACATTTGTGTTTGTATTTAAGTAAAACAAAGAAAAAAAAATCCTTATAGAAAAGAGACTGAACAAAGCCTCTGCAGCAGAGACTTCTGCAATAACTACTATTTACTGCGAGCGAGGCAATATTGTGCATTGCCAACTCGCAGTTACAAGTGCGACTATACGTGACTTGTGTATTTGTTTTTGTTTTTTTTTTCTTCCCTACTTGTTTTCATTTTGGGTTGTTGGTTCTTTGCTTTGTCTTAAGTTTCATTTTACTTTTTTTTTTTTTTTTCTCTTCTGTACCCTTCATCGCAATTTTGCTTTAGAAGTATTTCCTTTGTGTGTATCTTTTCATTTCAGAAAAGTGTTTCTGTAAGTATACTATCTGACCGAGGAGCTTACGGCCATATTCTGTGAAGATTTTATTGTCTTCTCATTCGCTTCTAGTTTCCTAAAGTTGTTACGGTGTGTAAACCAGCCCCATATTCCCTCTCTTTTATGTGCTTTTATCGTGTTCCTTGACTATACAAATCTTAACGACAGTTAACGTGCAAAATCGTCGTCTCCTATAATCATCACATCAGTACACATACTTGAATTGTCCTTTGGACTGAACTTCATTGCCCTGCTTTCTGATTTTGTGTGTTCTTGGGATATTTTATAATTGCTGATCTTATATTTTTAATTGTTGTTGTAACAGTATATCTATTTTGTTTTATTGCTCAGGACTTTGCTCTAGAATTAATACAATGGACCATTGTAATGTAATTAATAATGATACTGGATTACGCATTGGTCACCTAAATGTTTATCATCTGCCAAATAAGATTCATGATGTCTGTTTTCTTCTAAACGAATCCCCTTCTATTCATCTGCTTGGTCTTAGTGAAACTCGCCTTGACTCCCGTTTCACTGATACAGCTTTATCCATAACTAACTATAACTTTGTCCGACGCGATGCACATCACTCTGGTGAAACAGGACTTGGAATATATAGTCATCAAAGCATCGCTCACTGTACAAAAAGGCGGCGTGACCTTGAGCCTGATAATGTTGAATGTATGTGGCTGCAGGTCAAACCCTCCAACTCAGCCCCTCTTCTAGTTGGATATGTGTACAGGAATCCCGCTGCCACTTTCCTTTGGTATGACAACTTTGTATACATGATGGATGATGTATATAAGAGCTATCCAAATGTCATTCTTCTTGGTGATTTTAACATTGATCTGTTAAAACGGCAGCCTGCCTGGGATGCGACCACCACACTCTTTGGCTTGCATCAGCTTATTCATAATCCAACTAGAATCGCAAAGACATCTTCTACATTGCTGGATCATATCTACACGAACAACAAAGCCATGGTATCCAATATAACAGTGGGCAACAAAAGCATCAGCGACCACTGTCTCATTTTGTGTACTTGGTCTTGTAAACTTCCAAAGCAACAGAATAAGGGCCACACAACCATTCAATATCGCTGCTTTCAAAAATTTCAGTAAGGATGAATTTTTCCTCGACTTAAGCTTAGCTCCTTTCTACAGTGTACTCAATTACACAGATCCAAATGAAGCGTATAATACCTGGTATAATATCTTTCTCTCAATCGTTGATAAACATGCCCCACTTAGAAGAAAAAAGGTAAAACACAGAGTGCTTCCCAGCTGGCTGACAAAAGACATTATTATAGAAATGGCACTAAGGGATGCACTTAAAACCGCAAAAAAAGTAGATGAATATAAAAAGCAGAGAAACAGAGTATCAGATCTAGTTAGAAAATCAAAATCTGAGCATTTTAGGAAACTGATAAACGCAAACAGGGATACAGCATCATTATGGCGTGCTGTTAATGAAATAACTGACAAGTCGAGAAAGGGAAATCAGATAATACTGCGACTATGTGGTCTGCTAACACTTTCAACAATCATTTCCTTCAGGTAACTGAATCAGTACAAACAGCTGCCAGTGTCACATTCTTTAATCGATATGAGACTCCAGCTGTTCTCCAATCGTTTTGCCAAGAACGATTGAATACTAGAGATTTTTTTTAGCATCCCCTTGCTTGCTATTAATGAAGTTGGTTCCTTAATTTCAAAACTTAAAAATAAAAAAGCAATGGGTCCAGATAACTTAAATGCTTCTATACTCAAGCTTGCTCTACCTTACATTGTTGATACCCTTACGTATGTTTATAATTTGTGTATTGATCAGAATGTCTTCCCATGTGGTCTAAAGGCAGCAAAAGTCATTCCCTTACCCAAATCAAGAGATCTCACTGATTTAAAACAATTTTAGACCAATATCTCTTTTATCCGTTGTATCGAAACCTCTTGAGATGCATATTCACAAACACCTAACTAAACATATGGAACATCACAAACTGTTCCACCCATTTCAGTCAGGCTTTCGTCGAAATCACTCATGCCACACAGCCTTAACACGCCTCTGTGATACATGGCTATCAGCCATCAACGAAAGAAAACTCACTGGAACTGTTTTCCTCGATTTTAAGAAAGCCTTTGATCTTGTAGACCACAACATATTATTAAACAAAATGACTGCATATGTTCAAAATCCGGCAGTAGTCACCTTCTTTCAGTCATATCTTGAAAACAGGAACCCAGCGTGTTTACTTAAACGGTACTTATTCCTCTGAAGGAATAGTGAGCTGTGGCGTTCCACAGGGCTCTGTCCTTGGACCTCTTCTCTTCTGTATTTTATAAAAAAAATTTAATGACCTACCGATGCACATATCTCACAATGATGTCATCTGTGATCTGTTCGCTGACGACAGTTCTCTTCACTGTAGTGATACAAACATCATGTCTGTACAAATATCGTTACAACAAAGTATAAATGACGTCTTAGAATGGTGCAACCGAAACCGAATGGTCCTTAATCCGCACAAAACAAAATGTATGGTCCTAGCATCGAGACAGAAACATCAAAGACAGCATCTTATGTTGAGCCTAAAAATGAGTGAAACCTTGATCGAGCAGGTTACCGAAACACCGTGTCTTAGGCGTGATTATTGATGATAATTTTAAATGGCAATCACATATAAATCATGTTTGCAAACAGTTGGCTCGCAATTGTTTTTGCTCAATAAACTCAGTTATTATGTTGAACCACACACCGGAAATTATTTTTTGAAGCCCATTGCCTTTCTCACATCAACTATGCGTCCACTGTCTGGAGTGGTGCCGGTGAAAATCACATAAAAAAGATCAACTCTATGCATAGACGGGGAATTAAGCTGATTCTTCCCGACAAGTTTCTATCAACCACGGGCAAATTCGCAAAACTAATGATGCTACCACTGCAGAGCCAACTGATCTATAATAAGGCAGTACTAATGTTTAAAGTCCATGCAAACATGGCGCCAACATATCTTGCTGAGTTTATCCAAATGGCAACAACGCGATATGATTCAAATAATTACATTTTACCACGTGTCCGCATTGATTTGTTCAAATCTAGTTTTGCATTTTTTGGTCCATCTGTGTGGAACTCTCTTCCTCCATCTGCCAAACATGTCAATCACTGCCGTCCTTCAAATCAGCAATACATAAACATTTACTTGAACAATAAATCTAACCTTTTGATCATAGTCTCAACGCCCTACTTTTATGTTTGCCTCTATATTAGCTGATGAAAATGTGTATGTATGTATGTGTGGGTGGGTGGGTGGGTGTGTGGTGTGTGGGTGTGGGTGTACGCGTGCGTGCGTGCATGTGTGGGCGTGTGCGTGCATGTGAGCGCGCACGTACGTCTCTGATTATGTTTGTGTAATTTTGTAATGGATTTTTTTTTTTTAATCATTATTATTCTTATTACTATTGTTATTGTTATTATTATAATGTTGCTATATTCTTCATTGTTTCTACCATTATTAATATGTGCAGTGTGTTTAGTTGAATGTTGTAGAATAGCAAGGACAGATTGGAAGAATAGGCACTGCCTAAAATCTCTATCCTTGAGTAATAAAGTTTTTGAGTCTTGAGTCTTCTCTCTCTCTCTCTCTCTCTCTCTCTCTCTCTCTCTCTCTCTCTCTCTCTCTCTCTCTTCTCTCTCTCTCTCTCTCTCTCTCTTCAACATACTCAATCACATATTCATCACACATAGAAAGTCAAATCATTACATTATTGTTATAATTTAGAATGTTGTTTTCTTTTCTTAAAATCATTTTAACTTTCTTTTTTTTTTTAGCTTCATTCTGTAGGGGTTCAAGACAACGGACTTCAAACATTTTAATGTTTGTCGATGGAACCGTTGCGCCATTTAAACCGTGATGTTACACACGAACACTTCACGGCAAGCTCAATGTTCCAGGACCTTGTTCCAAGATATTCTCCCGCATTTGA
>CM031612.1:30133709-30136209 GCA_018398815.1 Conus ventricosus | reverse complement strand
CACACACACACACACACACACACACACACACACGCACGCACAGAGAGAGAGTGAGAGAGAGAGAGAGAGATGCAGGCGCGCACGTGCATATACAGGTAGTGGATCATCTTGGGATGTGCTGACTTTGTTCCGTTAACACTGTTCTTATCTTCAATGCTTCTGTTAAGAAACAAGCCAGGCATTTCGTTACATTTTCATTTTTATTTGAAAGAATATAATTATGCTACCGATTTCTGATCAGGATTTCCTGTAAAGTAATTGAGAATATCACAACGTCTGCGTTTTTCATCATTAGCAGGGCAATTGAAAAGTAGATTAACTATATCTTCTGTCCCATTTCCACACGATGGGCAAACGTTGTTTATATCTTCTTCACTTTGAAACCATTGTTTGAATATTTTTTAGACCGCTAACTCTTAATCTGAATGTGATAAGACTAATCACGTGCCATTTATCCAGTACCAATGATAGATTTTTGTTCTGCTTGAAATACATTTTTGAAAGAATGAAACCACCTGTAGTCATCATTATTTTCTAATTTCGAATATCACTGCTGTTTATAGCAGGGGGAAAAGTCTGTCTTTGAATTCATTGATAAAACCATACTCACAACCAGCACCTTGGCTTAGCCACGCAATACCCAATCCATTCTCGCATAGAATTCTCTTAACGTTTGATCCTCAGTTTAGATGGCCAGATTCATGCTGTATAACGAGCATTTCATAGGACTGTCTGCATATTCTCGACATTGGTAGGTTTATGAGTATAAGCTAAGATGGAATACACTTTGTATCAAAGCATCCAACATCACACGCCAAGCCCTGACATGGAACCCTTAGGGGAAAAGGAAGAGAGGCCGACCTCGCAGCAGCTGGAGGCGAGACACTGAGGCAGAGATAAAGAGGCAGGGGACCAACTGGACAGGCATTCAGCGAGCAGCCCAGAACCGAGTGCTATGGCGGAGTGTTGTCGATGGCCTATGCTCACCCTTGAGCT
The DNA here is from genome assembly GCA_018398815.1 of Conus ventricosus. Taxonomy (NCBI): domain Eukaryota; kingdom Metazoa; phylum Mollusca; class Gastropoda; order Neogastropoda; family Conidae; genus Conus; species Conus ventricosus. Next base: position 30,135,213 of record CM031612.1, on the reverse strand, counting down.
ATGGGCCTAAGTAAGTAAGTAAGTAAGCAAGTAATACGCTTTACAGACATTCGAATACAGAGGGGGCGTCTTCCAGTTTTGCTATAAACTCATTTATCAGAACTGTGGAGGGGAACACCCAGCGTGCTCAAGTCAAATATACTTCTTTTTTTTTTTTTTTTTTGGGGGGGGGGGGGGGTGGTGCAGAATCCTCCATTTTCTCGTGCCCTTAAAGAGAACCAACCTTATCCCCCATCCACCATTAGCTGACCCTCCCCAAATACCATTAGCTAACCACTCATTTCTAGCCCAGTCTGTCCGTGACCTCACTCTGCACATCCATGTCTCTGTCTCTGTATGCCTCTGTCAGTCTGTCTGTCTGTCCGCCTGTCTGTCCGTTTGTCTGTCCGCTGTCTCTCTGTCTGACTCTTAACTTTTTGGCCGTCTGTCTGTCTGTTTGTATGTCTGTCTGTCTGTCGCTGTCTCTCTGTTCGTCTGTCTGTCCGTCTGTCTGTCTGTCTGTCTGTCCGTCCCTGTCTCTTTCTCTGTCTGGCTGTCTGTCTGTCTCTCTCTCTCTCTCTCTCTCTCTCTCTCTCTCTCTCTCTCTCTCTCTCTCTCTTCTGTCTCTCTCACTGTCTGTATCTCTCTCTCTCTCTCTCTCTCTCTCTCTCTCTCTCTCTCTCTCTCTCTCTCTCTTTCAACTTGGCACCAAGTGCCAACAGACCATGAGCAGCAGCACATCAATAAGTTCGCTCCAGAGGACGACAAGCTGTGGACAAGTTACACAAGACCCCCACATAGCAGGGTCCTGTGCCGCTGAGGGAATTACAGATGAAGAAGAAAGCAGGAGACCGAAGCAGGAAGGGCGGTGAAGTTGGAGATGGCGATGGGATGGGATGGGGTGGGGGTGGGGGTGGGAATTTAGGATTATGGGAAAGGGGCGGCTAAATGGTGAAAGATGATAAGGGATGAGGAAAAGTAGGGGGGAAGAATAACGCATGTCGAACAGAGATGACATCGCTTCTGTTGAGAGAGAGAGAGAGAGAGAGAGAGGGAGAGAAAGGGGGGGGGGGCGGCAGAGACAGAGACAAAGAAACAGGGTGGGAAGGAAAAAGGACAGGAGAGAGAGAGAAAAAAAAGGGGGGGGGGGGGGGGGGGGGGGGGGGGGCGGGGGGGGGGGGGGAGGGGCGGGAGAGATAGACCGACAGACAGAGAGAACAGGATGAGGCGGGTTGAGGTTGGGGGTGGGGAAGCAATAGTTGGCAGAAGTATTAGACCGGACGGAAAGAAAGGGAATGAGGATACTGTACAGGAAATGTGTGAAAAGAATTCAGATCAATGAAATAACTCTGAAAGAGCTTTCGCAAGACCACAGACACCCAGTAAGGTTGAACGGTCATCTGCCTAACTGCAATGTGCGGGCCATCAACATTTTATACAAGTTGCAAGACTCATGGCTCAGGTTGGTACAGGAATGACGCAGCTTGCATATATTGTTATCAAGCGTCATTTCCACTTTAGTTTC
>CM031612.1:30108422-30128422 GCA_018398815.1 Conus ventricosus | reverse complement strand
GAGGGAATTACAGATGAAGAAGAAAGCAGGAGACCGAAGCAGGAAGGGCGGTGAAGTTGAGATGGCGATGGGATGGGATGGGGTGGGGGTGGGGGTGGGAATTTAGGATTATGGGAAAGGGGCGGCTAAATGGTGAAAGATGATAAGGGATGAGGAAAAGTAGGGGGGAAGAATAACGCATGTCGAACAGAGATGACATCGCTTCTGTTGAGAGAGAGAGAGAGAGAGAGAGAGGGAGAGAAAGGGGGGGGGGGCGGCAGAGACAGAGACAAAGAAACAGGGTGGAAGGAAAAAGGACAGGAGAGAGAGAGAAAAAAAAGGGGGGGGGGGGGGCGGGGGGGGGGGGGGGCGGGGGGGGGGGGGAGGGGCGGGAGAGATAGACCGACAGACAGAGAGAACAGGATGAGGCGGGTTGAGGTTGGGGGTGGGAAGCAATAGTTGGCAGAAGTATTAGACCCGGACGGAAAGAAAGGGAATGAGGATACTGTACAGGAAATGTGTGAAAAGAATTCAGATCAATGAAATAACTCTGAAAGAGCTTTCGCAAGACCACAGACACCCAGTAAGGTTGAACGGTCATCTGACACATAAAACTGCATGTGCGGGCCATCAACATTTTATACACAAGTTGCAAGACTCATGGCTCAGGTTGGTACAGGAATGACGTCAGCTTGCATATATTGTTATCAAGCGTCATTTCCACTTTAGTTTCACCGCGACTTCCAATCCGATTGCAACTTTCCGGTCTTTGGAAGGCCCGTAGGCCTAACGCAGAAACAGTAGTGATTTCATTCGCACCGACTCCGACTCAAAAGTTCATGGTTCGTCCCTGAGAAACATTTTTTTTTTATTTGTTTGTTTGTAGACGGCTCTTGGTAAAATGGCTTTAGTAGAAGACATGCAATGCACGATGTTCGGAAATCGGCAAGGGATGTAATCGAGGTTAGAGCTCGCGTTCAGTGAGAGTAACCCCGCCGTTTTTATGGACAGATGTTGCCGGAGGGCCGTCCTAAGCAACTTTGCCCATTGGGCAGCTTAACTCTTCAACCAGAGAGAGAAAGGGCCAAAAGCTCATTTAAAGAGAGAGAATACCAAACATGCGTGTAAATAGTTGCCTTCGTAAATTCTGTCAAAATCACAATTGTTATCTTTGAGTGCGTTTAAAATCTAGACTTATTTGCCTGACCCATAAAGTAAATAAAAAAGTAAACAATTCGCAATGGGAAAGTAGGCATTATCTTCCCTGATTCTCTTTGCTTAACAGGCCTTACTGCTAACAACTACAACAACAGCAACAGCATCATCCTTCTCTATGTTCTTATACCCCCTCATTCTTGCTGTCTCCTGTCCTCTCCTTTCCTTCATTTCTTTGAACGCAATACAAGAAAGACACACACACACACACACACACACACACACACACACACACACACACACACACACACACACACACAGAGGAGGGAAGGGGTGGGATGATTGAATGCCCAAACCAAAATTTAGTAGTGAGAATCGGAAACGGCAGGTAAGGTGAGGGATACGACTAGTGCATGTACCATCAATTCTTCTTTACGTAAACTTCCTGGAAACTTTTTGGAGAGAGAGAGAGAGAGAGAGAGAGAGAGAGAGAGAGAGAGAGAGAGAGCTGTTCTTGTGAAAACCTGGTAGACATTTTCAATCTATCAAGCACTCTGTGGTGACAGTTTGCCAAGTTTTTCTCCTCTCTTGGGCTCACATCAATGAAGGGGAGGTCGAACGTTGCATTAACATGGATATCAGTGCTGTCACTGGGTTATGAGAGTGGCGCAGCACTAGGACGGAAATGGAAGATTGTTGTCCGTATGTGTCTTTGTAGCTGGTAAAAGCATGCTACTATAATGATCATCTATTCCCATCCCCCGTCCTCCAGACCCCGGGGTCTCCTGAGGTGTTTTTTTTTAAGCAAGAAGCAAATACAGAGCACAAAAGAATGCATAGAATTGTTGATGTGCTCTCTCTCTCTCTCTCTCTCTCTTCTCTCTCTCTCTCTCTCCTCTCTCATCTCTCTCTCTCTCTCTCTCTCTCTCTCTCTCTCTCTCTCTCTCTCTCTCTCTCTCTCTCTCTCCTCTTCTCCTCTCTCTCTCTCTCTGTCAATGCACCTATAGTGAAAGAAATGATGTCGTCTTCTGTTTGGCATGTTTTGCCCCTCCCTACCGCTTCTTTCTCCACACCCTCCCCATTCTTCCGCTTCCTGCACCCTGCGTTCTTCCCTCTCTCCAATACAGCACTAAAGCAAAGGGACCTAACTCGTTGCATCTTTGTTCTCTGCACTGAAGCTATTGATGTTCGATGTCTGCGGGTGACTGGTGCCAAAGTGTGTGTGTGTGAGAGAGAGAGAGAGAGAGAGAGAGAGAGAGAGAGAGAGAGAGAGAGAGAGAGAGAGAAAGAAAGAGAGAGACAGACAGACAGACACAGACAGTGACACAGAGAGAGAGAGAGAGAGAGAGAGAGAGAGAGAGAGAGGTGGGTTGGGGAGAGGCAAGATGAAATCCTCTATATTTAAAAAAACACATTGAAGGCAACGTATAGTTTATGGTTGAAACAAAACTGTTTTTGTATTAATGCTAACAAAGTAAACGTATGGTCAGTTATAGAATAGCCTATTTTATGCGTATTCTAAATCAGCATCTCTGATATCGACGCTTGTGGTTGCATGTACTTCAATCAGATATCAACAGTTCAATTATTATGAAATTGTATTCCTCAAAAGTATAATCATGAACAGTTTCCCAAAACTCGCTTTGACTGTTCACTGTAGAGACAAGTTTTCTCCATAACATATCATTGCATTGTATTTCTCTTCTGTGTGGCATATTCTTATATAATCCTCTTGCATTACTGTAAGCATCACTGTCATTTTTATCCCTCGTTTTCCTGAACATTGAGAGCAAATGTTTAATCTTACTTACTCTGCATTCCTTTTCATACCAGTCATTTTTATAACGCTTTAACAAACAAACCTTCTTTTTCACACAACTTGCTTGTTTTATAATGCTTTCATTAAACATGTTCAAAGCATCGTTACAATTATAGTCAAGCAAATCAATGGCACGATCGAGGAGCTGTCAAGTTTCATCAGACCGCATCTCACTAATATAAACATTCTCAAACTCAAAGAGTTCCACACAAATTTCTAAATACATTGCTGTTCATCCACTTCAGCGGAAACGTTACCTTATTAGAACCTCAGGCAGTCTCAAATATAACTCAACGGGTAAATGGTTTGATCTCAATCTTTCTCATACAATCAGTACAAACAAGGAGAAAACAGAATGGTTTGCAATTTTTCAGAGACTAGAAAATAATCATGAGCACTGTTTCCTGTTTCTGATATGAATGTGTAGGTGAGATTAGTATCACCATTGCAAATACATTAAATGTACATGAACCAAGCGCTGTACACATATTAACAAACATTTTCCTTAACAATTAGGTACGCTGTCAGTAGATTTTCTAACAAGTAGGAACAGAATGGCTGTTAAAATGAGTTCAACATAAACCATCGTCATCAAACACATCAGAAGAAAAATCGGAAGTTCTCCGTTTTGTATCTCCAAATTTAACACGACTTAATTGTCATGGAACTCACTCATGCAATCCAAAAAACATTATTCAAGTGTATTTATACCGTTATCAATATCAAAAATGAGTATGATAAGGCGAACCTCTGATAGGACATAGGTACATGCATATTGTCACGACCGACCCCTGGAGGTCTGCCCTGACAGGATCGGTCTAGGTGGGAGTGAAGGGAGTGACTGACCTCACACGCCCGCAAGAGACCACACAATAAAGATTACGATACAACACCCCATTTATTCACACCAACATACAGCCATAAATAAGCATTCAACACACACAACATGTACAATCACAATCAAGCATTCCAACACACACACATGCACAATTATAAATAAACATTTCACCATACGACGTACACAATCATAATCGCAGCATTTCAACACATATGACATATACTCAATTATAAATAAACATTTCCAGCATCCACCCCTTTTCCACACCATGGAGTGTCTCCACACCCCTGCCTCTCTCAAGTCTACTGGGAGCACCCTGTCGCACTAGGTGCTCCGAACTGGGTCGGTTCTTGAAAAGAGGTCGTTCAAGGCCGACACCCTTGACACGCACAGCCAGACAGTGAAGAGCGCGTCCTGGGGGGGGGGGGGGGGGGGAACGTGGCGTTGTTACTGGAGGTCCTGGGACGGGGATCAGGGCCGGCCATTCAAGCCGGCGGGCTTTTCTACCAGTCCGCGGTCCCGACCAGAGCGTGGCCTCAACCAGCGCGTGGCACCAACCAGTCCGCGGTCCCAACAGAGCGTGGCCTCAACCAGCATGTGGCACCAACCAGTCCAGACTCGGGTGAAGCCCCCCGGGAGGGGGGAAAACGTAGCTGGGAGGAGAGAAGAAAGGGAGGGGAGGAAGAAGGAAGGAAGAAGGAAGGGCACTGGAACCCGCCGTCAGTACAATCTGACCCATGCTGTTAAATCCTAACAGCCACTCGCATGATGGGCGAGGGGAGGTTACTAAATACTAACACCAGCTCAACACAGACCTGAGCATAACACAGTAAACCAATCAAATCAGGACTGTTCGTTAAAGTCTTCTCACACGAAGCAGGTAAAAGACCGCATTAAATCAACAGGCTATAAAACCAATATGAATTATCTTCACTCTTCTCTCACTCACATTTAACAATTTCCTTTTTAGGAAATAAACCAACACAGCGACCATCGCTTTATAACTGCCACCACATTTGCAAATTAATAATTCAATGGCATAATTGTCACATTTTATAGCCACATTTCAAAATAACACAAATCCCCAAACCACGCATCCGAACGACAAATCATGCGTACGCACGCTCGCAACATAAAACTCGTTCTCCTTGCACACACAAACAGACGGTGGCCCGAAGGATAAGAGTCCGGTGAATGTGACAGGGCGGACGAGCGAGACCAAGCAAGTACCAACCCTGAATCACCAGGTTCTCTTCCATCCCACGACTACTGCATCACCAGATGCATAAACAGGAGAAAGAATTTTGGATATAATTTAGAATGGCCAGGTTAAAGATTGAATTAACCAGAGAAAAGGTCTCAAAACAATATTTCTTTTACAATTTTGCAAACAAAAGAAAATTGCGCAAAAGAGAAGAATAAGCCGGCTAACAACAACAAACCAAAACAAACAAACCATGAAACTGATGCTTACCAGCTACCCGTGGGTGACCCCGAAGAGGCGGGTCAAACGACTCTCTCTCCCCTCTGTCCAGTCGAGAGGACAGAGGCGCAGATGCGGAAAAAGAAGAAGTGATGTCCCTCTCCTACAGGCCGACTGTAGGAATTGAAGATCCCGACTGTACCTTCGACGATACGGTGAAGAACCAAGACCGGAGCAGGCGCTCCCAGAGACATCTTCCGCTCGAGTGAAGAGCTAACCTCCCTCAGCGATGGCGGCCAACATGCCATGCTACGTCACAGAGTGAGCATACTCCAAACTAAAAGAAAATGAAGCACGTGCGACAGGTAAAAAGACAGGCGAGAGGCCGATAGACAGCAAGTTCGAGAGAAAGGTACCAGCCACCCGTGAACCTGCAGGATGAATAGCACGGGCAGTGGAATTAGAGAGAGAGAGAGAGAGAGAGAAAGCAAACCGAACGTGAGCTGAACTACACCAAGGTGCAACCGCACCACAAGCCACACTAAGGGACGGACACGTGACAACAACAACGATAATAAACAATAATAATTCCGCCACCCCAGTTGGGTCAAACGTCGTAGGCCTCGTGACAAACTCGTGACAAACCCCCCTTCTAAAAGCATCTGTTTCTCTGAGATACAGTGCTCCTTTGAACCTTGACGCATGTGCAAATTCACAACAATGGGACCGAACCCAACCCTCTGTGATCGACAGAGTACGATAAATCCAATACAAACATTCTACGATAGAATCACACAGGGAAATACATAATACTACATTTATCAAACAACTAAGCAAACCTTCCGACCATGAAAGTAACAATCCGAACCATTGGTGATTCACTACCGTTAACATCACTGAAGTGAAAACTGTCACTACACCTGATACAAAGACCAAAAGGGATAAAAACCCTGGTTGAGGGGAAGTATCCCTCTGACTGATTTCTCCAATGTGCTGACTACGGAGCTCGGCTAAGATAGTCAGCATCCGTATTACAGGAACCCTTGATATGACGAAAAGTGAACCCCTGACTCTGCAGTTCCACTCCCTACCTCATGAGTCGAAGACTGACTGGCCGGATCCGGTCCAAGCACTGGAGAGGATGATGATCGCTCTCCAGTACAAACTTCCGGCCGTACTTCTTCTTGGGCACGCCAGTGCGTGTCCAATCTGCCGGAGAGCCTCAGCAGTAGTGGGGGTATCGATAGTCCTAAGCGGGGCAGCCTCTGGGCATCGAGTCGCATAGTCTACCGCTACCGAAATGTAGGGGTTTGACCGCGATTGGATGGTGGATTAATGGATCCCACCAGGTCGACCCCAACCTTGCTGAATGGCTCCCCACCCGTGGCACTGACCCTAGGGGAACACGCTTCAAGCGACCCTTAGGCGTTGTCCGTTGGCAGACATCGCAACTGCGGCAGTATGCCTAACTGCGAGTTCATCCTCGGCCAAAAGAAGTCCTGTCTGACTCGCTCGAGAGTCCGCTTGGAGCCCATATGACCTGCCATGGGGGAATCGTGGGCCTGCCGGGAGAACAGATTCTCTCAAGCTTTGGGGAACAACAAGTGCTTGGCCACACGATCTGCCTGAGTGAAAACCCTAAAGAGGATCCCCTTGTGGAGCTTGAAGCTCACCTTGGCGTGTCAGGCAGACTGAGCGGGACGATCTCCCGGTTGTCGCAGGCGTTGGACATCCAAGTCCCTGGCCTGAAGACGGACCATGGTAGCAGGATCGACCCTGGCCAGAACCTCGTCAGAGATCGGCTGGAGAACGGGACGCAATTCCTGTTCCTGCTTCTTAGCTTTGGCGCGTGTGGTAACTCCCACACACGCCTGTACGGGCAGATCCGTAGACACGGACTGACTGCGTCCGTCCGCAAAGGTGACGGTATTCCCTATGAGAAGGGAATACTTAGGTCGCTCCACCGCGATGGCCCATACTTCGCCACAGAAGTACGGGGTGGAGATAGGAATGAGTACAAAATGGACGGGTGGAGGTAAAACCAGCCTCCAACCCGCACACATCATAACTAGCGCCCTGCCGGGCCTCAGGGGAAACCAAATCCTTATCAACAAAGAGCGTTGATGCTCCTGAATCCCTGATGGTGTCGACCAAGGAGGAACCAACAACAGAGAGAAACACTGGGCACTCTGAATCTCCAGAAGCTGGGATGGAACCCACGTTAGCCGAGGCACGAGGACGTTGGAAAGGACTAGCCCCACGACTACCAGCGGTTTTTAGGACAATCTTTCCTAATGTGGCCAGGACGACCAAAAAGAAAACACAGTCGGGGCGCTGAAATCCCCGATGAACTGCCTGCCTTGTTCACCCCGCTAGCAGTCGTCGGCGCCTTATTGCCGCTAAATCCTGTGGAGGGCTTCCTCTCCGTATCTGGGCGATGCCCATAAGCCCTGCGAGCTTCAGCAAACACCTCAGCGGTTATGAATCGCAGCCGCGAAATCCTGAGGTGCTGTCTCGCCTATCCGGATCCTCAACTCTGGGGACACAGTGTTGGTGAGCTGTTCAATGAGGATCAGATCCTCCAGCTCCAACTTAGCCAACTGACGCCAGTACCCTAGCGTTTTGCGCAGCCTATCACCAAACTGCACGAAGGTCTCGTCGTTATTCTTCTTCATGGACCTGAACTTCCTCCTGTACGTCTCTGGGGTAAGGTGGAAACGCTTACGCAGAGCCAACTGCATGTCTGCATAAGACGCGCCTTCATTTAGAGTGAGAACACACTCCCTTGCAGCACCAGATAATCCAGAAAAAAAGGTGCATAGCCTTTTGTTCCTCAGACAATTGGTATGAACTAGCAACCTTGTCAAAATGCCCTAAGAACATATCAATGTCCTCACTAGGTCTGAACTCTGGAAGCTTTAACTTTGGGCCTCTACTCTATCACCTGCCTGGTGATTAACCCCCTGATTTACAGATGCGGGAGACTGCGAAAGAAGTTGTTCCATCTCCTCCCTGCGCAGAGCCTCCTGTCTGGCAGCCTCTTCCCTACGCTGATCTAACTCCTCCCGACGGAGGGCAGCCTCTTCCCTACGCTGTGCTTCCTGTCTAGCAGCCTCCTCTCTGCGCTGTGCTTCCTGTCTAGCAGCCTCCTCTCTGCGCAGAATAGCCTCTTCCCTATGCAGAATTTCCTGTCTGTCAGTCTCCTCTCTGCGCAGAGCCTCCATCCTGTCTAGCTCTTCCCTACGGAGCCTGGCCTCTTCCCTACGCAGAGCTTCCTGCCTAGCAGCCTCTTCACTACGTAGGGCTTCCTGCCTAGAAACCTTTTCCTTACGTAGGGCTTCCTGCCTGGAAGCCTCTTCCTTACGTCGAGTTTCCTCTTCCCGACGAAGGGCTTCCTGTCTGACAACCTCTTCCCTACGGATGGCCTCATCCTCCCGTCGCTGTCGCTCCAGAAACATCAGGACGGGGGGTGATGTCCTGGGCGGGGTTCACCACTCCCGACACGGGAGGATGACCCGTCTGACCCGTCCCTTGGGTCTCGACCTTACTATGAGTAAAGTCTCCCGGGGCAAAACTCCTTACGAGGGGAAGCATGGAGAAGAGAGGGCTTCGGTTTCTGCGACTCAACGAAGCCCACAGTTGCTTCACTATACTCTGACGCTTCCGAGCGGAAGTGCAGTCGGGGTCTCGACAGGAAGATCCTTAGCGAAGAGGTAGTAAAAGTACTCACTGGACTATCTGCTTTCAGCAATGGAATAAGTAGAAGTTACTGTAGTCCCAAGTACTGGTACTAATAGTAGGGACTACATTTTGAATACCTTTCTTCTTCGACGCACGCGTCGCCATACCACCACCACCGGACGTTTGCCATGACAACAATATCCTACGGTTCTCAAATACAGGGGAAAGACGATTCCAATTGAAAAACAAATATTTTAGGGATGTGTGTATATGTGTGTATGTGTGTGTGGTGCGTGTGTGCGGACAAGTTCCGGCTGCTCCCACTCTGGCAACACCGCGCTCCACAGCACGAGCAACAGTGCGGTGGGGCTCACCAAAAAAAACAAAACAAAAACTATGTCCGGCTGCCCCCACTCTGGCAACACCGCGCTCCACAGCACGAGCAACAGTGCGGTGGGGCTGGCCGAAAAAAAAACAAACAAACTGGCAGACGGAATCCGGAGAGAGGGAAAAAAAACACTAACGTCAGATACAACCCCCTGTACTCAATAACCCGGTAAAAAAAAAAAAAAACAAAAAAAAACTGGCTAACTACAAAACAGGAATGGCAGACTGAGCGGCAACAGAAAGGCAAGACTTACGGCCGTCTGCGTGAGGGCACCGGCGGAAGGAGGTCTGGACGCGGTCGATTCTGCCCAGACTCACCTCGATTCCCCAGTCACGCCAGATGTTCCTTCAGGCCACAAAAAGACTCCCTTCACGCTAGAGTCACCCAGCCAACCACCCACGAACAAACACGACAAACTGACTAAAACATATACAAAACAGACAAAACTAAACAGGTACTCCGCGAAACGAGAGAGACAGTCAGAGCCTTCACATCCCGGACGAGCCCCCACAATTGTCACGACTGACCCCCCGGAGGTCTGCCTGACAGGATCGGTCTAGGGGGGAGTGAAGGGAGTGACTGACCTCACACGCCCCGCAAGACCACACAATAAAGATTACGATACAACACCCCATTTATTCACACCAACATACAGCCATAAATAAGCATTCCAACACACACAACATGCACAATCACAATCAAGCATTCCAACACACACAACATGCACAATTATAAATAAACATTTCACCATACGACGTACACAATCATAATCGCAGCATTTCAACACATATGACATATACTCAATTATAAATAAACATTTCCAGCATCCATCCCTTTCCACACCATGGAGTGTCTCCACACCCCTGCCTCTCTCAAGTCTACTGGGAGCACCCTGTCGCACTAGGTGCTCCAAACCGGGTCGGTTCTTGAAAAGGGGTCGTTCAAGGCCGACACCCTTGACACGCACAAGCAGACAGTGAAGAGCGCGTCCTGGGGGGGGGGGGGGGGGGGGAAACGTGGCGTTGTTACTGGAGGTCCTGGACGGGGATCAGGGCCGGCCAGTCAAGCCGGCGGGCTTTTCTACCAGTCCGCGGTCCCGACCAGAGACGTGGCCCCAACCAGCGCGTGGCACCAACCAGTCCGCGGTCCCAACAGAGCGTGGCCTCAACCAGCATGTGGCACCAACCAGTCCCGACTCCGGGGTGAAGCCCCCGGGAGGGGGGAAAACGTAGCTGGGAGGGAGAAGAAAGGGAGGGGAGGAAGAAGGAAGGAAGAAGGAAGGGCACTGGAACCCCGCCGTCAGTACAATTGACCCATGCTGTTAAATCCTAACAGCCACTCGCATGATGGGCGAGGGGAGGTCTACTAAATACACTAACACCAGCTCAACACAGACCTGAGCATAACACAGTAAACCAATCAAATCAGGACTGTTCGTTAAAGTCTTCTCACACGAAGCAGGTAAAAGACCGCATTAAATCAACAGGCTATAAAACCAATATGAATTATCTTCACTCTTCTCTCACTCACATTTAACAATTTCCTTTCTTAGGAAATAAACCAACACAGCGACCATCGGGTTTATAACTGCCACCACATTTGCAAATAATAATTCAATGGCATAAATTGTCACATTTTATAGCCACATTTCAAAATAACACAAATCTCCAACCCCGCATCCGAACGACAAACATGCGTACGCACGCTCGCAACATAAAACTCGTTCTCCTTGCACACACAAACAGACGGTGGCCGAAGGATAAGAGTCCGGTGAATGTGACAGGGGCGGGGCGAGCGAGACCAAGCAAGTACCAACCCCGAATCACCAGGTTCTCTTCCATCCCCACCGACTACCGCATCACCAGATGCATAAACAGGAGAAAGAATTTTGATATAATTTAGAATGGCCAGGTTAAAGATTGAATTAACCAGAGAAAAGGTCTCAAACAATATTTCTTTTACAATTTTGCAAACAAAAGAAAATTGCGCAAAAGAGAAGAATAAGCCGGCTAACAACAACAAACCAAAACAAACAAACCACGAAACTGATGCTTACCAGCTACCCGTGGGTGACCCCGAAGAGGCGGGTCAAACGACTCTCTCTGCCCTCTGTCCAGTCGAGAGGACAGAGGCGCAGATGCGGAAAAAGAAGTGATGTCCCTCTCCTACAGGCGACTGTAGGAATTGAAGATACCGACTGTACCTTCGACGATACGGTGAAGAACCAAGACCGGAGCAGGCGCTCCAGAGACATCTTCCGCTCGAGTGAAGAGCTAACCTCCCTCAGCGATGGCGGCCAACATGCCACGCTACGTCAAGAGTGAGCATACTCCAAACTAAAAGAAATGAAGCACGTGCGACAGGTAAAAAGACAGGCGAGAGGCCGATAGACAGCAAGTTCGAGAGAAAGGGACCAGCCACCCGTGAACCTGCAGGATGAATAGCACGGGCAGTGGAATTAGAGAGAGAGAGAGAGAGAGAAGCAAAAACCGAACGTGAGCTGAACTACACAAGGTGCAACCGCACCACAAGCCACACTAAGGGACGGACACGTGACAACAACAACGATAATAAACAAATGAATAATTCCGCCACCCCAGTTGGGTCAAACGTCGTAGGCCTCGTGACAAACTCGTGACACATTTTAAAGCATCTACTGTTAAGCCAAAATGACTGTCTATCAGAAACGCAAAAAAAAACTTTTGGAGAATTTCTCTTGACTTCTTGAATATAAGACATAAGTTCATTTTGGAGAAGAAATAGTATGCCACCTGGCATTCTTCTTTTTATGGTAAATGTAATGACTAGCTTGAAGAAAAGTAGTATAACCTGGATATGTGACATGTAGAAGATCATGTACAAAAGTTTCTAATAGACTTATGACATCAAATTAAAACAATAAGACATGAAATCTCTTTTGTTTACCTCAAATAGCAGTCGATTAATATTCCAGTGCTTAAACGAAAAACAAAACATCTCGCATTTTTTAGACTCATCACTAACATTGTATAAATTGCCACTATTCATACATTGACTTGCTTTCTGGGATCTAGTGTTTGCATCATCTTTTCTTATTTGATCGACGGGACATCGTCATAAGTTTTACGCTTTTCGTTTTAGCCAGAGATGCTCCTCTGGAAGTTCCCTGTATAGGCTTCAACAGGTTTGGCACCTCTTGCTGTCATTGATATCTTACACAGTCAGTCAGTTCTCTAGTTTAGTCCCTTGGACTGTGGTCTGTCGTCGGTTCGCGAGGGAACAGAAGACCTAGATACGTAAAGACTTCCAGTCTTGACTTTACCTCGTCGTGTTTTTTTTTTTTTTAATTTCATTACTTTTTATTTGTTTGTTTGTTTGTTTTGTTGAGCGCTCAGCAAGAAGGGATGATTTCACTCTCCACAAGTGAGCCACAACTGGTTTTCCAAGCGTCTTATAACCGTGTCTCGAACAATGACAAACTGAGTGATGGTCTTCTGTACCCTCGCGAGCCGACGACAGACCACAGTCCAAGGGACTCGACTAGAGAATTGACTGACTGTGTAAGATACCAATGACAGCAAGACGTGCCATACCTGTTGAAGCCTATACAGGGAACTTCCAGAGGAGCATCTCAGAAGTAAAATGGCTAAAACGAAAAGCGTAAAACTTATGACGATGGCCTTCTTCCTTGCGCTGAACTCTGAAGCGATCTGAAGCGATCAAAGCTAAGTGAATTTTCGTTGTTTTATTCGTTTATATCTCACCTGAGGAAGACCTAAGAGGTTGAAACGCGTTGTGTTTTGTCTTGTGGCTCGTTTGTCCACGTTCTCTGGGCGGTTCGCTAACATTTATTTAAGATTTGTTTAGATTTCCGCCTGCAGTCTCGCTTTGCAACTAGATCTGAGTGATACTGGTTCAGTCAATAGAATTACTGGTCTCACACAAAACACACACACACACACACACACACACACACACACACACACACACACACACACGCGCGCGCGCGCGCGCGCGCGCGCGCGTGCGCGTGCGCGCACACACACACACACACACACACACACACACACACACACACACACACACACACACACACACATCATGAGTTACATTAATAATTGTGAAAAGCTAACCAACCAAGTCTCCCAGTTAATTTGGTTCAACCAATGGAATCACGAGTGTGTCTTTACATACGCACAACGAGGAGTTGGATACCCTGTGGTTAATGCATAACGCCTGATTCTACTAACTCATGTTCGATTTCCCTGAAATACCCATCGCGCCAACAGTCCAGGCCTCTCCACAAGCCAAGACCTAATGCCTCAAATATTTACTTCACCCCAGGGCCCACAAGGTGCAAACCATCTTTTAGGTTGAAGCCTTCTCCAGGGTGCTCACCCTCCAGGCTCAGCAAGGGTGAAACGGTCCACAAGAGCAGTTGCACACAGGCCCACGGTCACAGGACTGAGACACCGACCGCCCAGACTCACTTGTCTCGAGTCCACTGGAGAACCCTGTGAATAGCCGCTAGTGACGGTGAGTCGCGTTCACTTTCAAGGCTGCTACTTTTATACCTACTTGTCGATATCCCCTAGATGTGCGAAATACTTCACACAATTTCTTGTCATATTTCACATCTCACTCGGGGTACCCCCCTCCCCCCCCCCTCCCGCCCACCCCTCTCCTCCCCGTCCACACACACATGTGGTATTGGAGTTCGAGCATTTGAAGAACCCAAGGAAACTTATTCCCAACATCAATAAAACTACCCTAAATCTGCCTACGGGACAGGAGAACATTCTGCTGACTCATCACAGACGTTGGATTTAGCTTTGGGGAACTTACTAAAAAAAAAAAAAAAGTTTTAAATGTGGAAATATATACACCCATCATTACACACCGTTGCCTACAGCTGTGTGTGACATATGAGTGGAAAAAAAACTGCAAGGGTTTTTATGGATGAGTTCATCATTTTTCTATTTCCTGAGAAGGTCGTAGTTAATTGCATTGCAAGACTTTCCGAAATCGACGAATAGGACACTATAATATCTGGAGATGATGTTATCTATCCAGTCATCAACAAAGTTGATCAAGGCTGTATGACATGAGTGTTTTGTTGAACACCAGATGTCGCAGCTGGTGCGCATTCAAGTGGCGTTGAGTGTGTTTGTTTACGCGTTGTTGTTTTCGTTTTCTCAATGGTTTGAGGAAAAAGAAAAGAAAATGATATCAGTCCGTTCTAGCAGAGTTGAGTTGTTGCCTGTACTGAAGATAGGAATAATTTCAGCATATTCTAAATTCTAGGGAATATTGTTTAGCTTCCTTTGTTTGATGCTTTTTTTATTTTTTATTTTTTATTTTTTTAGATCAGTGCATCCATTGAAGAAAACTGCCAATGTAAGTGCTGTAACTGAGATTTGTATGGTTTTTACTGTCATTGCCATTAATACCATGGGATCCTTAATTGTATGAGCGGCATTAAGTGTTGATAAACTTTCAATTCAGTCATGGGTGTTATGCATAATTCAGAATCCATGTTTTTATCACGGTAAAATTATTTTGCTTTCTAATGGTCTTAAGACATCTATCTGAACCAGCAGTTTTAATATATACAGTTAAGAAGTGAGTGTAAAGCTGTTCAACAGAAATATCTTTGATTACAGTTGGTTTGTGTGAGCATTTACTATTAGGGAGCTCATAAACTGCTCGGGAGCTCATACACTGCTCGCCAAACTGATTTGAGATTCTTGTTTAAGGATAATAAGTCTTAATATAATCTATAGTTTTCTCCATGCCAGTTTGTGAGCTTACTGCATTTCTAAGTATTCTGGATTCCTCATTACAGTCATTTCCCCTAGTCTCTGAGATCACCTACTCCCTATAAAGTCTTTAGGGTGCCATGGTGGTTTAGAAACATGTCGTACTCTAACTTATTAAAGGAGTATGTTCGCCATAAATTCTTGTGAATTTTTTTTTTTCAATCCAGAACTAGAATGTTAATCAGGATGAATTATGCTAAAGACATGTCAGTGTTTAGCGCTAATGACTTCATGTAGACAGTGCTGTTCATTAACACTCGTGAAGCAACGGCTTCTTCATGGCCTTGTGTCCCAGTTTGGTCATTGTAATTCCCTTTTAAACTATGTGACACAGACCATGTAATGATCACGGACTTAAAGAACAGGGACACAATCTTCTTATATGCTGTGCTGTGTAACATTGCACTGCTATGTAAGACGTATGGAACCGAAGCGTGTATATAGCATGTCGAATATACCTGTTCATTTACATTGTGTATGCTTCGCTGAACTCTGTCACTGTAACCCGTCTTTACTCCAGTCTCCCATTTAAGTCTTTGAGTTGTGCGTGCAATGCTTCAACCCAAAACGCATTCTGGTTAGAGAGAGAGAGAGAGAGAGAGAGAGAGAGAGAGAGAGAGAGAGAGAGAGAGGGAGGGAGGGAGGGAGGGGAGGGAGGGAGGGAGGGGAGGGGGGTGGGGGTGGGTGGGGGTGACGACAACATCCATCAGTACTGGCTGCATAAACAAGAATCCGGAGATTGGAGTGATAATCTGCGGAACAGAAGGCCGATCGATGTCTGCGTGGTCTGATCATCGCGCGTACCACGGGACTGTCTAGCCTCTTGGTGTTGTGTGGTGTGGTGTCTGCAGTTCGCCCACTCCCCCACGGTCGGTTTGGGGATTCAATAACAATGCGTACGTTTGATGAGCTGCGCCTTTGACAGCCTGACTGGGGGAGAAGAGCTGTTAGGTTGCAACTGCATAGATAGCTGTGTATTAACAATGTGTTGTTCAACAATGCATGACGAATTTCCATAGATTGGTTTGTGTGGTATCAGAATCTTTTTTTAACACACAGTTACATACAGATACGCTCGCGTACGCATCCGGGCACACAACACACACACACACACACACACACACACACACTCTCTCTCTCTCTCTCTCTCTCTCTCTCTCTCTCTCTCTCTCTCTCACACACACACACACACACACACACACACACACACACACACACACACACACACGTCGTGAGTTACATAAATAGTTGTGAAAAGCTAACCAACCAAGTCTCCCAGTTAATTTGGTTCAACCAATGGAGTCACGAGTGTGCCTTTACATACGCACAACGAGGAGTTGGATACCATGTGGTTAATGCATAACGCCTGATTCTACTAACTCATGTTCAATTCCCCTGAAATACCCATCGCGCCAACAGTCCAGGCCTCTCCACAAGCCAAGACCTAATGCCTCAAATATTTACTTCACCCCAGGGCCCACAGGTGCAAACCATCTTTTAGGTTGAAGCCTTCTCCAGGGTGCTCACCCTCCAGGCTCAGCAAGGGTGAACGGTCCACGAGAGCAGTTGAACACAGGCCCACGGTCACTGGACCGAGACACCGACCGCCCAGACTCACTTGTCTCCTCGAGTCCACTGGAGAACCCTGTGAATAGCCGCTAGTGACGGTGAGTCGCGTTCACTTTCAAGGCTGCTACTTTTATACCTACTTGTCGATATCCCCTAGATATGCGAAATACTTCACACACAATTTCTTGTGTCATATTTCACATCTCACTCGGGGTACCCCCCTCCCCCCCCCCTCCCGCCCACCCCTCTCCTCCCCGTCCACACACACATGTGGTATTGGAGTTCGAGCATTTGAAGAACCCAAGGAAACTTATTCCCAACATCAATAAAACTACCCTAAATCTGCCTACGGGACAGAAGAACATTCTGCTGACTCATCACAGACGTTGGATTTAGCTTTGGGGAACTTACTAAAAAAAAGTTTTAAATGTGGAGATATATACACCCATCATTACACACCGTTGCCTACAGCTATGTGTAACATATGAGTGAAAAATCTGCAAGGGGTTTTATGGATGAGCTCATCATTTTTTTCTATTTCCTGAGAAGGTCGTAGTTAATTGCATTGCAAGACTTTCCGAAATCGACGAATAGGACACTATAATATCTGGTGTTGATGTTGTCTATCCAATCATCAACAAAGCTGATCAAGGCTGTATGACATGAGTGTTTTGTTGAACACCAGATGTCGCAGCTGGTGCGTATTCAAGTGGCGTTGAGTGTGTTTGTTTACGCGTTGTTGTTTTCGTTTTCTCAATGGTTTGAGGAAAAAGAAAAGAAAATGATATCAGTCCGTTCTAGCAGAGTTGAGTTGTTGCCTGTACTGAAGATAGGAATAATTTCAGCATATTCTAAATTCTAGGGAATATTGTTTAGCTTCCTTTGTTTGATGCTTTTTTTATTTTTTATTTTTTATTTTTTTAGATCAGTGCATCCATTGAAGAAAACTGCCAATGTAAGTGCTGTAACTGAGATTTGTATGGTTTTTACTGTCATTGCCATTAATACCATGGGATCCTTAATTGTATGAGCGGCATTAAGTGTTGATAAACTTTCAATTCAGTCATGGGTGTTATGCATAATTCAGAATCCATGTTTTTATCACGGTAAAATTATTTTGCTTTCTAATGGTCTTAAGACATCTATCTGAACCAGCAGTTTTAATATATACAGTTAAGAAGTGAGTGTAAAGCTGTTCAACAGAAATATCTTTGATTACAGTTGGTTTGTGTGAGCATTTACTATTAGGGAGCTCATAAACTGCTCGGGAGCTCATACACTGCTCGCCAAACTGATTTGAGATTCTTGTTTAAGGATAATAAGTCTTAATATAATCTATAGTTTTCTCCATGCCAGTTTGTGAGCTTACTGCATTTCTAAGTATTCTGGATTCCTCATTACAGTCATTTCCCCCTCGTCTCTGAGATCACCTACTCCCTATAAAGTCTTTAGGGTGCCATGGTGGTTTAGAAACATGTCGTACTCTAACTTATTAAAGGAGTATGTTCGCCATAAATTCTTGTGAATCTTTTTTTTTTCAATCCAGAACTAGAATGTTAATCAGGATGAATTATGCTAAAGACATGTCAGTGTTTAGCGCTAATGACTTCATGTAGACAGTGCTGTTCATTAACACTCGTGAAGCAACGGCTTCTTCATGGCCTTGTGTCCCAGTTTGGTCATTGTAATTCCCTTTTAAACTATGTGACACAGACCATGTAATGATCACGGACTTAAAGAACAGGGACACAATCTTCTTATATGCTGTGTTGTGTAACATTGCACTGCTATGTAAGACGTATGGAACCGAAGCGTGTATATAGCATGTCGAATATACCTGTTCATTTACATTGTGTATGCTTCGCTGAACTCTGTCACTGTAACCCGTCTTTACTCCAGTCTCCCATTTAAGTCTTTGAGTTGTGCGTGCAATGCTTCAACCCAAAACGCATTCTGGTTAGAGAGAGAGAGAGAGAGAGAGAGAGAGAGAGAGAGAGAGAGAGAGGGAGGGAGGGAGGGAGGGGAGGGAGGGAGGGAGGGGAGGGGGGTGGGGGTGGGTGGGGGTGACGACAACATCCATCAGTACTGGCTGCATAAACAAGAATCCGGAGATTGGAGTGATAATCTGCGGAACAGAAGGCCGATCGATGTCTGCGTGGTCTGATCATCGCGCGTACCACGGGACTGTCTAGCCTCTTGGTGTTGTGTGGTGTGGTGTCTGCAGTTCGCCCACTCCCCCACGGTCGGTTTGGGGATTCAATAACAATGCGTACGTTTGATGAGCTGCGCCTTTGACAGCCTGACTGGGGGGAGAAGAGCTGTTAGGTTGCAACTGCATAGATAGCTGTGTATTAACAATGTGTTGTTCAACAATGCATGACGAATTTCCATAGATTGGTTTGTGTGGTATCAGAATCTTTTTTTAACACACAGTTACATACAGATACGCTCGCGTACGCATCCGGGCACACACACACACACACACACACACACACACACACACACACACACACACACACACACACACACACACACACACACACACACACACGCTCTCTCTCTCTCTCTCTCTCTCTCTCTCTCTCTCTCTCTCTCACACACACACACACACACACACACACACACACACACACACACACACACACGCACACACACACACACACACACACACACACACACACACACGCACACACGCACGCACGTACACACACACACATACACACACACACACACACACACACACACACACACACACACACACACACACATACACACAATCTATTACCTGCAAGCTTTCTTCTGCCATTTGCTGTTTTCTTTCCGCACTTTGTGTTTTTCAAGGAGTCATAGAACCACCTTCCAAGGCTCTTAACTGTTTTTTTTTAATTTTATATCACTGTTGGAATGACGAGGTCAATAACAGTGAACGTAACTGTCTCAACTTCTTTACCTTCCTTCGGGGACAGGCTTTGTGATATCCTTGTTCTGTTATGACTCGCCCTCGATGAGGCTACAGACTTACCCAACTGCTGCAGTGTTTCAACCCGTCTGGTGGAAAGGATTATTATCTCAACCATGAGGGTTTTAGAGAAAGAATATGGTATCCATTTCTGAAGACTGCTGAACATGTATGGCTCATGGGTAGTCTTCAAGATGACCCGAATCACCAGCAGGAGCAGTGTTGGAATTACTGCACAATCCATTGGAATGCCAACATCCAGACTGATCAAGTCCGTTGTGTGTTCCTTTGTGAAGAACCTCAGTGAGTAGCCGTGGAAGTACTTCTTCGGCATTTCGTGAATGTTCTTTGGGGCATTATGAAACTCAAGGGCCATTTGAGTCACTTTGTG
>CM031612.1:30090922-30103422 GCA_018398815.1 Conus ventricosus | reverse complement strand
TCTCTCTCTCTCTCTCTCTCTCTCTCTCTCTCTCTCCTCTCTCTCTCTCTCTCTCTCTCTCTCTCTCTCTCCTTTTGCCTGGAATTCATGGGGGTATCTCATTGTGAGACCTTAGTGGGAAGACGGTTTGTGAAATAATAAACAGAAGACTGCAGGAACAGGTAGGGAAACGTTTAACTGGAGGGCACGAAACTGGTTTCACACGTTATATGCTACCGTTGATCACATACATACATTTTAGCCATGGCACTGGAAAGAATTAAATAGTTTAACCGGTGGACACCAGTCTGGTTTCAAGAAATTGAATTTTGCTATAAATCACTTACTTACATTTTTAGCCTGTGCCTTGAAACGAAGTTCTATGTTACCTTCATGCATTCTGGAAAGGAAAAAAAGACAGTTTACAGAAACCTGCTTAGGCTATTCTATCAAAAATAGAGTTTAGAGGGAGCTATTTCGTTACATTAAAAGTATACACAATTGTGTCAAAGCAACAGTGAGATCCGCGGCCAAATTGTCATTTATCGTATTATTCTGCACAGGTGTCAAACATAAAACCTTTGCAGTTCTGTGCGTTTGTAAATTACCTGACGCAGTTAATAAATCAAAGAAGATATGGTGTCACATTTTTATTAGATGCCTTTGAACTGTTTACATGTTTTTTTCATTTGCAGACGACAGTGCTTTTCTTCTCTTAAACTGTTACAGAACTGAACACTCAAATAGCTTTATGCGGGCATTTTCTTCCATTAATCTTAAAAGATAAGAAAGATGACTGAAGCGTCAGTGGTTAAAAAAATGGTAGATATCTAACCGTCAAAGATGTACTTGGAATAGAAATACATAACCGGTCGTCAATGATTAAAAAGATGCAGGAATCAATATGTTTGTCCAGATTAGTTTTGCTATAGTCGAGTCGAGAAAGAAAATTACTTTTAGTGATAACGCAGATATGGCATTGTATGATACTTCTTCATCTATGCTTTTTCTAATATTATTTGACTCTAAGGTACAGCTGATCATGCAGTATTGTTTACAAATCTTGATGCTATACAGTGCAGCTGAATTTTGTCATAGGGTATAGCCTTTTGGATGAAGAAGTGTTTATGCTTAGACGAGTACCAAGCGATATATATTCTATGGTGAAATGAACGGGTACCCAATTTCCATACATTCCATCGTTAATGGTATCTCCAACTAGTTAAAACTAGTGTATATGTAAGCACAGAGACTGTCAACAAAGACATTAGTCATGCTCCGTGAACTGAATACCCGCGGAAAATCAACATGTCTGGCAAATGTTAGAAGGTGCCTGTTTTGTGTTGGGCTTTGATTTTGTGTAGCTGAAGCTGTATCAGGCAGATACCTACAGCAATGTAAACACGTTTCATTGATTGTAAGTGGTAACAATAGACCAAACACATGTCAACACGTTTCATTGATTGTAAGTGGTAACAATAGACCAAACACATGTCAACACGTTTCATTGATTGTAAGTGGTAACAATAGACCAAACACATGTCAACACGTTTCATTGATTGTCAGTGGTAACAATAGACCAAACACATGTCAACACGTTTCATTGATTGTCAGTGGTAACAATAGACCAAACACATGTCAACACGTTTCATTGATTGTAAGTGGTAACAATAGACCAAACACATGTCAACACGTTTCATTGATTGTAAGTGGTAACAATAGACCAAACACATGTCAACAGCGAGAAGTTTGAAACACATTGCTCGTTTAGAAAGGCAACGCATCATACGGATTCCTACTTATTTGAAAATGCAGAAAGACTTTATTCATATCTCGTATTCAGATTCCTTAAGATATAAAATATCGTATGCACTTCGTTCATATTTTTTGTAAATATCGTATTGAACCTGACTGAATATGTCCACCGCGTAAAAAAACAACCAAGAGACGATTATATCTATCTTGTCTTTTGTTATTCAGTTTAAGAAGATATCAGAAGTTTTTAAAATACGCTAAGGTTCTTTAATGCGTTGAGAGATAGACCTCTGACGCCATCCACAAACATTAAAACGGCTCAAAATCTGTGTATTTCATTGCAGATGACAAGATAAACAGGTCTGTCATGGTCATTGGTTACGAACAGCGATCAGAATAATAATTTCATTGGACAGGATTAATTTGCAACCCCCCCCCCCCTCTCTCTCTCTGTCTCTCTGTCTCTCTCTCTCTGTCTCTCTGTCTCTCTGTCTCTCTCTCTCTCTCCTCTCTCTCTCTCTCTCTCTCTCTCTCTCTCTCTCTCTCTCTCTTATGAAGCAAACAAGAGAATTCGGACTGTAATATTTCCAGGCTTTTTTGTTGCTGTTGTTGTTCTTGTTATATCCTTAAATTATTTCATTATTCCATCCTGACGCGCATTAGTCAAGATATATATATCACATTTATGAAAACCTTTTCAATGTGGGCTTTGGCCTTAATCTGAATAAAGATTCGCATTCTATTTCGAGAGAGAGAGAGAGAGAGAGAGAGAGAGAGAGAGAGAGAGAGAGAGAGAGAGAGAGAGATACGAGAGAGAGAGAGAGAGAGAGAGAGAGAGAGAGAGAGAGAGAGAGAGAGAGAGAGAGAGAGAGAGAGAGAAAAGTTCACAGCAGATACAAAAATACGGCATTCGTTCAAACATTTCGATTGGTACCCATGGTTCAACCGTGCGGAATGCAAAGCAGAAACAATGTGTCAATTACAGCTGTCATTAGATCCATTAAGTCAGGGAGTGATGACGTGAGATCCCGTTGTGCACTTTGTTTCCCCCGCCCTCGAGGAAGTGCGATTTCCATTCATGCATACGAATTATAATAATTTTTTCCAATGATTTCAGACTTTTGCCACTGAAGGCATTAAGTGCACTCACGATGCGGAATGATAGCCCATTGAATATTTATAAAGGTCATTCAACAGAAGATAAATCGCCCTGACCTGACCGATAATGATCGTAAATCAAATGTGAAAATTATAGTTTCATTGCTATTCTTGTCGTTTTGTGTCAGTAACCGACGCACACACACACACACACACACACACACACACACACACACACACACACACACACACACACACACACACACACACACACACACACACACACACTACAAAAGATGTTAATGTCTGATTCTGAAAACCGACACAAAACCCATCAAACTATAACTATCGATACAACTTTGTGACCAACATTGGTCAGAATGGTCATAGTCTGATCATGGATTTTGTGCTGGAATTCTCTCCATCAGCATGCACACCGTCTGTGACCTGTATTTTCCCTCAACCCCCTCCCTCTCCCCAACACCACAAACACTAATACTAACACACACTAACACACTAGCGCGCACACACACACACACACACACACACGCGCGCGCGCGCGCAGACGCGTCCGCGCACGCACGCACGCACACACACACACACACACACACACACACACACACACACACACACACACACACACACACACACACTTGCGCGCGCGCTCGCGCACGCAAGACAAATGTCTAACCATACTTAGGGTTATATGTCATTTCCTATTGTCCTGTGTCCAATCAGAAGACGAACGTAGTGAGGTAGTTAAAACCACAGTTAGAGGGAGACAGGAAAGTGTTCTGAAGTACTACGTTATTTTCAGTGGACAAAAACAGTCCACAATCATATAAACGAAAAGAGTGAATATAGAAGGTCACAATATCTTTAGATAGCGTTAAATGAATCATTTTCTTGTTTGTAGACGATGTCGTAGTGCTGTCAGCGACGCCAGCTGGCCTTTATAATCAGCTCAATGTATTAATGACTTGCCATGGTAGCATGGAATTAACTGTAAACATCAGCGAAACTGTTGTATAAAGAAAAAGAGGGATGATATTTAAGGAAGCATGAGAAATGGTTTTACAATGGTTGCAGGCTGGAGGTTATAAAATTAATAATCATTGCTATCTAGAGTTTAACTTCACGAGGACAGCTAGGTAAAAATACAGTAATTAAGCAAACGTAACCTTTCAAACTTTATGGGGAAATTACAGTAAGTGTTTTATTAAGTTGTTTTTTTTAATACCAATATTCAACCAATGTTTTCATATTCCTCTGACATATGGAATTTCCAGGCGAATGTTATAAGGAAG
The DNA here is from genome assembly GCA_018398815.1 of Conus ventricosus. Classification (NCBI taxonomy): domain Eukaryota; kingdom Metazoa; phylum Mollusca; class Gastropoda; order Neogastropoda; family Conidae; genus Conus; species Conus ventricosus. The sequence continues at coordinate 30,099,283 of CM031612.1, read as the reverse complement.
CCACACAAAGCATATTTGATGCCAGAGATTACGCGGATCTAGTTTAAAACAATGCTGGGCCTTTACTGTAGCACAAGATTTGTGTCTTACCCGTATAAAGTTTGGTTACAATGGGGGGGGGGGGGTGGCTTTAACAATATTCGTACATGTATTTTGAACAGAAGCGTATGGGCATGTTTACCCCCAAGTCTACATCACTTGGTAAATGCGCTTCGGTAAACAAAACAACAACAACAAAAAACCCAACAACAACAACAACACACACACAAACACCAGTGAGCAAAGACCCATTAAGAAACGAACGAGAGAAAGCGCTCCAAGACTACAAAACATGGTCAATAGATACTCCATCTGTCATCTGTGATGGTCAATAGATCCTCCATCTGTCATCTGTGATGGTCAATAGATACCCATCTGTCATCTGTGATGGTCAATAGATACTCCATCTGTCATCTGTGATGGTCAATATAGATACTCCCATCTGTCATCTGTGAGGTCAATAGATACTCCATCTGTCATCTGTGAGGTCAATAGATACTCCATCTGTCATCTGTGATGGTCAATAGATACTCCATCTGTCATCTGTGATGGTCAATAGATACTACCATCTGTCCATCTGTGATGGTCAATAGATATTTCCACTGTCATCTGTGATGGGTCATAGATACTCCATCGTCATCTGTGATGGTCAATAGATACTCCATCTGTCATCTGTGATGGTCAATAGATACCCCATCTGTCATCTGTGATGGTCAATAGATACTCCATCTGTCATCTGTAAAGGCAATTGATACTCCCATCTGTCATCTGTGATGGTCAAAATATACCCATCTGCCCAATCTGTGACGGCAATAGAATATCCATCTGTCATCTGTGAAGGTCAATGATATCCATCTGTCATCTGTGACGGTCAATAGATACTCCATCTGTCACTTTTGACGTCCTGGTCAATAGATAATCCATCTGTCACTGTGATGGTCAATAGATACCCCATCTGTCATCTGTGATGGTCATAGATACTCCATCTGTCATTCTTGATGGTCAATAGAAAACTCCATCTGTCATCTGTGATGGTCAATAGATACTCCATCTTCATCTGTGATGGTAATAAATACTCCATCTGTCATCTTGAGGTCAATAGATACTCCATCTGTCATCTGTGAGGTCAATAGATACTCCATCTGTCATCTGTGATGGTCAATAGATACTCCATCTGTCATCTGTGACGGTCAATAGATACTCCATCTGTCATCGTGACGGGTCAATAGATACTCCATCTGTCATCTGTGATGGTAATGATACTCCATCTGTCATCTGTGATGGTCAATAGATACCCTCTGTCATCTGTGATGGTCAATAGATACTCCACTGTCATCTTGATGGTCAATAATAACTCCATCTGTCATCTGTGATGGTCAATAGATACACCATCTGTCATCTGTGATGGTCAATAGATACTCCATCGTCATCTGTGACTTTCCTGGTCAATAGATACTCCATCTGTCATCTGTGATTGCATAGGTACCCCATCTGTCATCTGTGATGGGTCAATAGATACTCCATCTGTCATCTGTGACGTCCTGGTCAATTAGTTTACTCCATCTGTCATCTGTGATGGTCAAAGATACTCCCATCGTCATCTGTGAGGGTTTCAATAGATACTCCATCTGTCATCGGGTATGGTCAAATAGATAATCCATCTGTCATCTGTGATGGTCAATAGATACTCCATCGTCATCTGTGATGGTCAAAGATACTCCATCTGTCATCTGTGATGGTCAATGTTTACTCCATCTGTCATCTGTGATGGTCCAAAAAGAACTCCATCTGTCATCTGTGACGTCCTGGTCAATAGATACTCCTTCTGTCATCTGTGATGGTCAATAGATACCCATCTGTCATCTGTGATGGTCAATAGATAACTCCATCTGTCATCTGTAAATGGTAAATAGATACCCCCAACTGTCATCTGTGATGGCAATAGATACTCCATCGTCATCTGTGACGCCCCTGGTCAATAAAATACTCCATCTGTATCTGTGATGGTCAATAGATACTCCATCTGTCATCTGTGATGGCAATAGATACTCCATCGTCATCTGGGGACTACAAAACATGGTCAATAATACTCCATCTGCCCATCTTGACTACAAAACATGGTCAATAGATACTCCATCTGTCATCTGTAACTACAAACAGGTCAAAGATACTCCATCTGTCATCTGTGACTACAAAACATGGTCAATAGATACTCCATCTGTCACTGTGACTACAAAACAAGGTCAATAGATACTCCCTTTCTGTCATCTGGGGACTACAAAACATGGTCAATAGATACTCCATCTGTCATCTGTGACTACAAAAACATGGTCAATAGATACTCCACTGTCATCTGTGACACAAAACATGGTCAAAGATACTCCATCTGCATCTGTGACAACAAAACATGGTCAATAGATACTCCATCTGTCATCGTGACTACAAAACATGGTCAAAATATACTCCCCATCTGTCATCTGTGACTACAAAACATGGTCAATAGATACTCCATCTGTCATCTGTACTACAAAACATGGTCAATAGATACTCCATCTGTCATCTGTGACTAAAAAACCCATGGTCAATAATACCCATCTGTCATCTGTGACTACAAAACATGGTAAAATAGATACCCATCTGTCATCTGTGACTAAAAAAACAGAAGGCAATAGATACTCCATCTGTCATCTAGACTACAAAACAATGGTCAATAGAAAACTCCATCTGTCATCTGTGACTAAAAAAACATGGTCAATAGATACTCCATCGTCATCTGTGACTACAAAACATGGTAAATAGATACTCCATCTGTCATCTGTGACTACAAAACATGGTCAATAGATACTCCATCTTCATCTGTGACTACAAAACATGGTCAATAGATACTCCACTGTCATCTGTGATGGTCAATAGATACTCCATCTGCCACTGGAGGGTCAATAGATACTCCCATCTGTCTCTGTGATGGTCAATAATACTCCATCTGTCATCTGTGACGGTCAATAGATACTCCATCTGTCATTTGTGTGGTCAATTAGATACTTCCATCTGTCATCTGTGATGGTCAAAAAGATACTCCAAACTGTCATCTGTGATGGTCAATAGAAACTCCATCTGTCATCTGTAATGGTAAAATAGAACTCCATCTTCATCTGTGACGTCCTAGAATCGAGAAAAGGGAAGACCACACAGCCATGGATCTGAAATCCCCAAATCTGAAATCCACAAAGATCTGAAAATCCACAGACTGGAAAGCTAGACGGGGACTACCGGAACCCAAAATCTGGGCTCCAGTCTGTAGAGTGGCTCTGCAAAAAATGCACTAATTGAGGAGGTTGTGCAATACAGCAACTCGTCACTACTGGTTGCTTCTCCATCAACCCCCAGGGCTGAAACCTGTGAAATTGCGGCGTGCTGCTCAGATCCTTTGTGCAAGAAACGGTCTGCTATCTCATATTGGTCTTCCTTACTGACTGCCGAATACATCTCCAGGGTCGTCAGACCAATCACGACAACAAACACCCCCCCCCCCCCCCCCCCCCCCCCCCGCCTCCGGAACACCAAAGGGAGCTTTAAATGCGGGCTCCCAAACAAGTCTGGTGTTACGGGTTTACGGTGGATCCCCTCTCAGTGTTTTTTATTTACAGCCATGAACAAACAGACAAACTCTCCAAGCAAGACAGTAGTCAGGAGCAATTTGCCTACCAAATATCCCACCCCGGAGAAATCAAGAGCCTCCTTAAAACCCTCTTCAAAAACAGATGGAGACAGCGTCTGCAGACAGGACCCGGAGAGGATGGCATCTACTGGATGGAAAAGGCCGAACAGGTCACCATCGTCAGACTGAGAACAGGACGTTGTCAGCCCCCCCCCCCCCCCCCCCCTGTCACATCACTTCAGACTGAGGGTCTCTCGCATGGAGGAGTGCCTGTGTAGCACTGGTCCACAGACACCCGGCCCACAGCCTTCAGTCCTGTACTACCTTAGACACCGTACGACAGAAAACAAGGTCCAGTGGAATACACCTATGGGGAGGGGGGGGGGGGGGGGGAGGGGGGGAGCTGCTGGGGACCGACCATGTCGCTAACGCTGACAGCGAACTCAGCCCCAAAACACATGACTGCCCATTTAGCCAGGCCAGGAGTGCAGAAGGAGAAAACATTGTGTTCATCCAAGGAAGGACTTGGTATTACAAGAGACCATGAGAGATATGAAAATTATAGAGATCTAAAAGTCAAATTAGTCAAAAGAAAAAAGACCTTGTTGATATAAGCATACATTGTTTCCGTGTTGCTAGATATATGATCCAGTGTCCTGCCACTGTCCTACAACTTACACCGTTATGGTGTAATGGGGAAAAAAATAAAGCTTTCTCATTTTAGCTGGAAATGAACAATTTTGGTTAGTGCCTCCTCTACCAAGACTTCAGGAATAAATTTCTCAAGTAAGCCTACTCTGACAGCTTTCGTGCACTTCTTAACGCATCCAGTATATCTCATAAACATAACGTATTCATGATGTTTTTGATGCGATTTACGGAAGGAAGGGGACAATACTTTAAACCGTGAATTCTTGTTGAAAAATATCATCATTTCTTTTTTTTGTCAGTCAGAATCTGTTGTGATGCATTACCTTAAATATCATCATCCTTTTTTCCCTTTAATCAGATACTGTGGTAATACACAAACTTGGACATTCACTTTCAATTGATGATGCCTCACAAACTTGTCTGCTCTCTGTTAATTTCAAAAGGGTTGAAAACTGAAATCTCTTTTATACTTATGATAACATAAGTGATCAAGTCCAGCTTTTCATTGTCTTGTGGCCCAAGGGCAATTAAACTTTCTCAGTTTTAAGCTACACACACACACACACACACACACGCACGCACGCGCGCGCGCACGCACGCACGCTCTCACGCACGCACGCACACACGCAAGCACACACACACACACACACACACACACACACACACACACACACACACACACACACGCACGCACATGCACACACACACACACACACACACACACACACACACACACACACACACACACACACACACACACACACACACATTGCAAGGACTCTGGGTCGTCATCTCAATGCATTGTTTTGGGAAAAACCAAAGAGGAGACGAGGTCACCCCCATCATCACCATGCTGGTTTCTACCTTCCACACTTCATACCTCCATGGCTGTTCTAGACTGCAACGACCTCAGCGATGACCTTCTTCCTGCAGGGCATCTGAGAGCAGAACTACTTGGGCTCCTTCAACATCAACGGGCGTTATTTTTGTATCCGTCACGGTGTTACCTGTTAAATTTGCTTTCTTTCACAAGTCATAACAAATTGCTTTGAAAAGCATTGATTTTTAAATAGCGTTGAATGAACTTATCTAACAATTCTTTGAACATTTTACAATGGAACTGCAGATCAATTGTGAAAAACTTACTTCAATTAGAAAATCACATCTATTCTAATAACTATTGCATTTTGGCCTTACAATCCTTAAATGCTGAACCTTTTAAGTTACCTAAATTTCGTGGTTTTTATTATCCACCTTTATATGACTGCAGTGTGTCAACTAAACGGGTTCAAACTGCAATTTATGTCAGATCAGACTTGAATTACAGTCCTCTAAAGTTATTATTCAATCCTTCAACTAATGTCACTGAAAACTTTTTTGTTACTTCCATATCGTTAAAGGTGAACAAAGATTTCAGTATAAACATACTTTCTGTTTACTATCCTAATGGGCCAAATGCTGACAATACCGATTGGATAAAACATCTTCCTAATATAAATAAGAAATGGATAATTTTGGGTGATTTCAATGCGCATTCTCCATTTTGGGAACCTGATTGCTCTGTTGTATCTTGCAATCGATTTGTTGAAAATATTGTTGATTCTAATTTAGTATTAATGAATGACGGCAGCATAACAAGAGTGCCTGATATACCAACGCATAGACCAACCTCCATCGATCTGACATTAATTTCTCCCGATTTGGCCATCAATGCTACTTGGACAACAGAAGATGATTCATTAGGGAGTGATCATTTTCCTATTGTTGTGAAAATCAATGAGCAAATAGTTGATGAAGAAGCAGAAGTTGAAGATAAAATACCAAAGTTTTTATATAATAATGCAGATTGGAGTTTATATGAGTCAAACCCTTCTATCTATAGATCACAGCATTATTGAACACGAAGATATTGAAGTGTTTTATAACAACTTTAGAAAAGCTATTATATCTGCAGCTGAGAAATCAATGCCAAAGTGCAAATCTTCTATAGATAAAAAATATCGAGGAAATAGTTGGTGGAATGAAGAATGTGCAGAAGCTGTATCTAATAAAAAGAAAACATACAAAACATGGCTCAAAGATAGAACTGATGAAAACTTTATTGAAATGAAACGCGCAAAAAGCCACAGTAACAGGGTTGTCGCAAAAGCAAAACGTCTCTATTTCAATCATTTTTGTCATTCAGAAATATCTTCATCTAAGGACATGCACAGAGTATGGAAAAAGGTAAAGGAATTAAAAAACAAGTATTTTCTACCTTCATATCCTCTTAAATTAGAAAAAAGTACTATTCCAACATCATCAGAGAAAGCTGAAGCATTTGTACAAGCTTTTTCAAAAAATAACTCATCAACTAGACTACATACAGATACCAAAATTTACAGAGAACTAGAGGAGAAAAAGGATACTTATTGTGATCCCACACCGGATCCAAACCATTACTTAAATGCATCTATAACATTTGAAGAATTTAAAGAAGCACTAATGTCATTCTCCTCGAATAAGACAGCTGTTGGATTAGATGGAGTTTCATATCAATTGTTATGCCACTTACCTTTGTGCTGGAAGCAATTACTTCACTCGTTTTACCAAAAATGTTGGTTAAATGGAACTCTTCCTACTTTCTGGAAAAGGATAGTTGTAATACCAGTTCCAAAACAAGGTAAACCTAGGTCTGCAATTGATAGTTATCGACCAATAGCATTAACATCTCAAGTTGGAAAGCTATTAGAAAAGATAGTTGAAAAACGCATTTTACATTATTGCGAAAAGAATAACATAATTCCCAACAATCAAGCAGGTTTCAGAAAAGGTAGAAGTACAATCGATCACCTTGTAAAACTTGCAAGTCATGTTAAAAAACAATTTGCTCGTAGAAAAAGTACACTTGCTACTTTCTTTGACATCAGAAAAGCATATGATAGTGTGTGGCATTCTCGTTTACTTTATAAGTTGAAAAATATTGGGATTAATGGCGCAATGTATCAGTTCATAAAATCTTTCTTATCTGAGAGATCAGTTTGTACTAGGGTTGGTAAATGTTACTCTTCATTTAAAGATATTGACATTGGCATCCCTCAGGGCTCCATTATTGCACCTATTCTATTTACAATTCTCATTCACGATCTTCCTAAGATACTATCTAAAAATATGCATGTAGTGCAATATGCCGATGATATTGCAATGTGGATGAATACAAACATTAAAAAACAGACAAATAAGAGAACCATGTTATATATACAAAAACTATATCAAATTGAAATTGACAAACTAAATAAATATATGAACGAAAACGGACTAGAACTATCAGGAGAAAAAACACAATTAATGTTATTTAACAACGGTAAAAATCCACAAGTTTTGCCTCAACTTGTGCTAGAAAATAAAACTCTTCAATATTCCAATAATGTTAAATTTTTAGGTGTTCATTTCACTCCTAAATTAAACTGGAAATTCCATATTGAATATCTTATAAACAATGCCAGACAAAGGCTATCTTTACTAAAAATAATCGGTGCACAATCGTGGGTCAAGATACCCAAACTCTTGTACATCTTTCTATTAGTCTGGTTCGTTCAAAATTGACCTACGGACAGGAAGTATATTTTTTCAGCTTCTCAAACATTACTTAAGCGATTACAAAGTATAGACAGTAAAGCTATTAAAGTAGCCCTTGGTGTTCCAGTCCATTCTAATACTTTTAAAACATATAAAGAAGCTAATCTCTTGTCACTTGATGATCAACGCAAACTAGCAACAGCCAAATATGTAACCAGAAGTCTTTCTGTATCAAATTCAGTAACAAATGAAATATTTCTTGATTCCAAATCGGATTTTCCTAAAAGAGCGCAGAATATTTCTTACCTGCAGCCCATTCGAAATTATACTGATGATTTATTTAGAAAATGTGACATCAATATTGCATCCATTTCAAAACCTCCAACTATGCCCACGGTTCCTCAATGGGAGCATATTTCTCCAAATTTTGATATAGATTATACTACTCAAAAAAA
>CM031612.1:30080922-30083422 GCA_018398815.1 Conus ventricosus | reverse complement strand
ATAATAATTCATTGAATTGTTTCTGCGCCTTTTTCGGGACATTTCATTACATTCACGTCTTGAATTAACAGTCTTGCAGATCTCCAGATAGTTTTGAATGACGACTTGTTCTCAAGATATGTCTAATATTGTTTAGACCAACATATTCTTTTAGAGCGTTGGGACTTGCAAATTGTGAGACACAAACATTGGACAGCAGATTCCATGAAAACCTTGTACAGAGATGATCCACCTGATGCCATCTTTGAATTCTTGAAAGAGATTAACATTTTTCATCGGATCAGAGATTGTATAGCGGAAAGATTTTTAACAAAAATGTCGGGTGGGTTTTTAGAAGATGTCTTTTAAAGAGTTGTGTGAATGAATGACTTGTGAGGTGACTTCAACGCAGTGACAGCCCTGATATGGCCCTTTGCGGTCGGCTGGGCTATAAGTAACATTACCTTACCTTACCTTAAGTACACAATCCTGGTAAAACCAATCACCAAGTGTCTCAGCTTTAGTTCAAATCCCACGTCTTGTCATACGATCAGTCAGCACTTTTTCCTTCATCAGTCATTAAACATAACTGGTGCATCATTCACACAATATACAAGTGTCTATTAATACAACTACAGTGTTCATTCCTGCTTGTATTTCAATACCCCTCAAAGTATTTCTGTATGCACTGAGATTTTCGTTTCGCTCCAGACATATTTTGGCTGTTACAAAGTCAGTTCTTAGTTACAATCAGTTTCGCATAAAAAAGAAATACGAACAAAAAGAGTAGGTTGTCAAGCTCCTTGCACTAAAAAAAAAGAGTAAATAAAATACACAATCACGTATAATATAAACGAGGGAAAAGTCACGGAAAACGAAATTATCGTTAGCATTGCTTCCAGAACCAGACATGTATATAACAACGATTCCCTTTGATCTTAAAATCAGTAGACACAAGCCCAAAGCAGCGCATATTTCAAAAGCAAATTACAATAAATATTCGAATAACCATTTTCATCTATTGTTTACGGTGACCTTTATGCAACCATGAGGACCGTATCCGCGAGATAGTTCTGAGAAACGTTTGATGTCCAGTCGCTTACATTTCAGTTCCAAACAACACGAAAATTGCTATTTAAACAAGCGATCAATTCATCTTCAATCAAGTTCATTCCATCATCAACACTAAAACGGACATATATACGATGGTGACGTTTGTAGTGGGACATGAAGCATTCACGGAAGACATCTCTGTCCATTCAAAACACCCGTACAACAAACAAAAATGCATAAATATAAATGTAGTAAACGAATAACAGTTTGCAAAAGGAAATGCTTCTCTTCTTTTTTTTTCTTTCTTTCTTTTGTTTTGTTTTGTTTAGTTTTGTTTTGTTTTTATTTCATTTTTGTTATTGTTTTTTTTTTGTTTCCGATAAGACAAGTCATCTTTCCGGATCGTCTCTCCGGCTGTGCGAACTTGACAGCTGGCTTCCAGCAGTAGCAGCAACAACAACAACAACAACAACTACAACTACGAATAACAAGATTTAAACCCTGAAAAGAAACCAGGTTGGCAATCCTCCATGAGAATGGGGGTAAACTAAACACAAAATAGATTTCCCTTGCCACCAGGATGAGAGAGAGAGAGAGAGAGAGAGAGAGAGAGAGAGAGAGAGGAGAGAGAGAGAGAGAGAGAGAGAGAGAGAGAGAGAGGAGAGAGAGAGAGAGACGGCTTCTCGCCTGCAATTACTTTTTTTTTCTTCGTCCTTCGTGTCTCGTCTGTGAATTGACTCCTATCCACTCAATTCGACCGATCCATTCACAACCACCTGCAGAGCGTCTGTTCGAAGCCCCGCACTCTAACTCTCAACAGTAAGTAGTCACGATCCGATGCAATATAGTCCTAACAGTTTCTTATGTACTGCAATGGTAATGAGGAGGAAAACAGGGAGTCATGCTGTCTGAGACCGACAGGCAGGGCATTCCAGAGCATCGGAGCAGCGTTTGAAAATTGTCTGAACTCAGATCGGGGTGTGTGTGTGTGTGTGTGTGTGTGTGTGTGTGTGTGTGTGTGTGTGTGTGTGTGTGTGTGTGTGTGTGTTCAGATAGAGAGAGAGAGAGAGAGAGACAGAGAGAGAGACAGAGAGAGAGAGAGAGAGAGAGAGAGTGTGTGTGTGTGTGTGTGTGTGTGTGTGTGTGTGTGTGTGTGTGTGTGTGTGTTCAGAGACGCTTGGCATCTTCAGGTAGGACTGAATTGTTGACCTCAATGGCCGTGCTGGAGCATACAGTAGTACCAACCAATTCCTTCAAGCACCGTGGAGCTGACCACTGATGCGCTGATACGCCGATGCTCGGATCTTGAAGTCCACCGCTTTGTTACAGGTAGCCAGTGCAAATCGCAAAGCATTTGAGGGAGAGATGTCTTCACTCCTCTTCAGTCGTGTTTAAAATAAATCCTGGACGCTGTATTTTGCACTGGCTGTATACGTTTTAGTTCCTGCTCTGGCAGATACCAGAAACC
>CM031612.1:30063422-30065922 GCA_018398815.1 Conus ventricosus | reverse complement strand
GACTGTGTAGTCACGTCAAAAGTGGGAGTGGACATCATCAGGTCGATGCTTAAAAGAAAACTTGCGTCATGACAGTAATGTTCATCACAAGTGATGCAAAGTATAACACCCCATCCTGTTATTATTTTGTCACTCCCCACCCCACCAATATACTACAGCCCCCACCCCCCCTCTCTCTTTCTCTTTCTCTTTCTCTCTCATTCTCTCTCTCTCTCTCTCTCTCTCTCTCTCTCTCTCTCTCTCTCTCTCTCTCTCTCTCTCTCTCTCAGGTTTTCACTTTGCTAGTTGTACCAGAGGGAACAACTGGTCACTATCAAATGCAAGGGAACTCGGTGCGTGTCACTAATAGTTAGTCATGTGTGTCAGGCCTTGTGGGTGCTTTGTTTGTAGTTTACGAATCCAGAATTTTTCACTGAGGTCTCTATGAATGTCACTGTCTATGTACTGTTTTTCAATTGGCATACAACGCATGTCTTGAAGTGAGTGGTTGTGCATGTTGAAATGATGTGTGACGTGGGTGCCTGTATTGTTCTGGATGTGTGTACCTATGTAAGTAAAAGCGTTGTTTGAGCGAGTTGCGTTGTTTCTCCTACGTATTGGCTCCCTTGCATTTGGTGCAGTAGAGCAGGTACACGATGTTTCTTGTGCTGCAGGAATCTCATGGCGAATGGTGAATGTCTCGCACTAACATCACTGGTGAACTGACGTGTCTCTACTACATGCTCCTTACAGATGACACAGCGTTTTCGAATACATCTGTGGCTTCCAGGGTTGTCAGTGGATGGTTCTTGTGGAGGAAGCATGGAAGGCATCAGGATGTTTCGTAGACTATTTGAATTTCTTTCTCCTACTATGGGGAGCTCTGGCATAGCTTGTTTCATCTTGCTGCTTTCATGTAAAGCTGGTTGCTGTTGTTGCAGCCACTGACGTAGAGGAGGGTTGGCAGGGTTGTGAGTTATGATGAAGGGGACCCTCTTCTTGGGAGTTTGGGGCCTGTATTCGAGGGTCTCATTACGTGGGATGCTGCTGACTCTTTTCCATGGCTTTCATGGATGGTGTAGGTACTGTACCCTTACGTTGAAAGTGCTTGGCGATCTCTTGGCAGCGAAGGGTGAAGGCTTCGTCTGTCGAGCATAACCTGCGAGCGCGTTAGCATCTGGCTGAATGGTATGTTGTTTTTGCATACCTTGGGATGATAAGAGGAAGCATGTAGGTATGCATGGGCGTCTGTTGGTTTTGAGAAAAGATCTGTATGGAGGAAGCCTTCCTTGAGGATGATGTTGATGTCCAGGAAGGGGATGGAGACAGGTGATGACTGATAGGTGAACTTGACAGTGGGATGGAAAGTGTTGATGAATTCAATGAACTGATCAAGTTCCTCTGAGTTTTGGTCCACAATAGAAAAATGTCATCTATGAACCGTTTCCAGAAGCAGCTGTCGACGATGATGGGGCTCTGAGTGAGCGGCTGTCCTCTAACCATCCCATGAAGATGTTTGCCACGGTTGGGGGCCATAGGGGTTCCCATTGCTGTCCCGAATTCTTGTTTATAGATGATGTCCTCAAAGTGGGAACACGTTGTTTTGTAAAATGTGTCTCACCACTTCAAGGACTCTCTCAATTGGGGGTGTCTTTGTCTGCAGATGGGACTGTAAAAAGTACCTGATGGCGGTTTCCATGTCTCCATGTGGGATGTTCGTTATAGAGGCCACAACATCAATGGTAACGAGGAAGGTGCCACTCTTGAAAGGCCCATGAGCCGTATTCCAGTCAGTAGCGTTTTTCACTATGAGTTGTGTCTTTGACGTGACTTGGGAGGGTGGTTACGATATCCTGAAGCCAGAAGTCAACCAGTTTTGAGAGATTTTCAGTTGGGCCATTTACTCCGACACGATTGGGCGACCTGCAGGATTCTGCAGGGTCTTGTGTATTTTGGCAAGTGGTAGAACTGATGAGTCCTGCATGACTTTAGCTCCACTAGCGCCCATTGCTTGGTGTTGTCATTCAATATGGCCGTCGCTGTGGAGATGTTCTACCAACTCGTTTGAAATCTCTGCTATTTGGATGGTTAGGATCATTTGGGAGCTGCTTGTAATGCAACTGGTCGTTTAGTAGTCTTTTGGCCTCGTGATGTAGTTTTCGGTGTCTTGGACAACAACAGCACCACCTTTGTCAGCTCTGCTGATTCTGATGTTCCTGCTGAGGACTAGCTGCCGTAGCTGTTGTAGGGCTGCTCGTAGATTTTGCCTCAGGTTGTTCCTCTGGTGTCCAGAACTGCGGTATGTGTCAGTCAGGTTTTCTAGGGTGGCACAGTACGTATCCAGAGCTCTGTCTCTTCCGACGGGTGGCTGGTATCCCGTCTTCTTATAAAATTTGGGTACAGGACTGTCTTCTTCATCTGCAAAGAGCTCTCTGAGTCTAACTTTCCGGCACCCTTCCCTGACGTCTATTTTAAGTTGGTTGTGGTCCAGCGTTCGAGGGGTTGGACAGAATTTGGGTCC
>CM031612.1:30030922-30043422 GCA_018398815.1 Conus ventricosus | reverse complement strand
CTGGTGAGAATTACGTGTCAGACACTGCAAAAGAACAATGCCAGCATCACAAAGACCAGGAACTGGGAACTGTTTTTTTTTTTAGTTGTTTTAGTCATTCCAAGAAATTTACCCACGATCGTCACTATCACCCCAGTGAGAACATTCTGCGTCTTGTGCGACAAAAGGTGTTGGTGTAAACGTGGAGGGAAGGAAGAGTGAAGGGAGGGGGAGGGGGAGGAGGCCAAAGAAACCCATGGTGAGACGAGACAGCGTGAAGGAAAAGGAGGATGGGGGTATGGAGAAAGAGATGTGAAGGAGAGGGGGGGGGGGGAGAAAAAAGGTGTGGAAGAACAGGGAGAAGAGGGTGGGGAGGACAGGAGGTTGTGCATAGGGAGTCAGAAAAAAGTGAGGGGGAGGGGTGGTGGAGGAAGAATGTGCGCTGAAGGGAGATTCATCAGCAAGGGTAGAAGTGAATGAGCGAAGGGGTAGGGTAAGAGACGGTATTGTGCAGTGGTGAAGGAAGGGGAGGAAGAGTCATTTAACAAAGAGAGGCGGCAGGGTTGGGGGTGGGGGTGGGAGGGGGAGTAGACGTACAGACAATGGAGTAGAAAAGTGGAACAATACACCAGCGACAGTCTGACTAATGGTAGGTTAAGGAGGCTTGCTGTATGGAACAAAGGAAGGGGAGGGGGTACGAAAAGGAAAAGGCTGAAGGAGAAGACAAAGTGGGGAAGGGCGATTGGGGGGGGGGGGGGTGGGAGGGGGCAGGACGAACTTCACGTGTTTGAGGGGGAGGGAGTAGGAGTTCCTAAGAAAGAGGTCAACCAGAGAAATGTGCCACTTTAGGGATGAGGCGGAGAGGGACTTTGAAATAGGCCGAGCACAGAAGGCGCAGAGACATGATTACTGAGAAGAAAAGTGTGTGTGTGTGTGTGTGTGTGTGTGTGTGTGTGTGTGTGTGTGTGTGTGTGTGTGTGTGTGTGGTGGGGGGGGAGGGTGACGGCAAAGGAGAGGGGTGTATGAAAGTACAGGTAATGGTGAGCTACAGTGACGAAGAGAGGATAGTGGTGAAGGAGACTAAAAGAGGTGGGGGGGGGGGGGGGGGGGGGCTAAGGGAAGCGAAGGGAGAGGGGGATTCACACTGAAGACTGACGTACGACAAGACGTACGGGATCAGCATGACTCACAGAGTGGAGAGGAGAGCGTAGGGAGGGGCTGTTGAAACAGAGATTTGGAAAAAGGAGAATATGGGGAAAGGGGATGGGCGGTATCGGCTGCTAACGGAAATTGATGTAGATCAGCATAAAGTCATTTTCGAAGGAAACGTCATTGTGTGTCGACTAGCTCATACGATGCACAACATGTGTTCGTTCTTTTTTTGTTTGTTGGGTTTGGTTGGTTGATTGCTTTTTTTTGTTTGTTTGGGTTTTTTTTTTGGTTTTTTTTTATTTGGCCATGGCCAGAAAACCATTCACTCATTGATATAACTGCACGAATTCCCAGACACTCACGCCGGGATCAACAAGTACAATCCGACCTACGACGCCACCTATTCTGTCTGCACCCTTTACCCCCTTCCCTCCGCTCCGCCCATTCTATACATATAAGCCCTTCCCCAACGAGCGCAGCTACCCTTCAACCCCCCACCCCACCCCCACCCCCCACCCCCGCCCCTCTCCATCTCACCCTACCCTCACACCTCATCTCCCACCACAAGCATGCACAAATGTCCACGTATGTGGATCACGCGTAAGGCTAGTGTCCCCTTCTTCTCTCCCTTTCTCGCTGATACAGAGGAACCCTGGGGAGGAGGGGGGGGGGGTGGAGGCAGAGGACGGGGGGGGGAGGGGGGGCGCGGTTGGGGGGGGGGGGCAGATGGAGGAGACAAGATTACGTGGGAAGGGGCTGGAGTGAAGGGGTTGGAGAGGAATAAGGGAGAATGGCGTCATTCTTCTGACAATGTTTTGTGACGAGGCTGAGACAAACCACGGGCTTTGCTGAAATCAGGCAAAAATTCCAACTTTACATGCCAAGTAACGCTGGTTTTATACACTATACGAAACAGGTACGTAGATTTTCAATACCTATATCTTGTTTCGACGTGACAAATAACACTCATACCAAATGCACCAAACAGTATTCACAAGATGCTTGTCCAGCAACAAACTGTTAGTGGTATGTGTGACGATTGAAGAGGAAGATATTGCTGTTGACAGCCCGGTGGGGTATTTTACATGTGCTGGAGGTTAAGTTGGAAGAAAATGATATTGCTGTGGAGAGGCGTGTGAGTGTATTATTGTGTGCATTTTATATGTGTTTCAGTTTACGTTTGAAGAAGATGATATTGCTGTTGACAGCCGGCTGGGGTGTATTATTTTGTGTAGTTTATATGTGTTTTAGATTACTTTTGAAGAGACAATAAATTGTTGGTGTTGACAGCCGTCCGGGGTATTATTTTGCGTCATTTATATGTTCTGGGTAGCGTTTGAAGAATACAATGCTGCAGTTGACGGCTATTTAGGCAGTATCAATCTGTACATTTTATGCGCGCAGTGCGCGCGCGCGCGCGCGCGCGAGTGTGTATGTGTGTGTGTGTGTGTGCGTGCGTGCGTGCGTGCGTGCGTGCGTGCGTGTGTGTGTGTGTGTGTGTGTGTGTGTGTGTGTGTGTGTGTGTGTGTGTGTGTGTGTGTGTGTGTGTATGTGATGACGTGTGGAGACAGTATCTTTGTCGAAGATTCCTTTGTCTGGTTGGTATTGTGTATTAGGTAAACGTGGTATTGTGATTAGGTAAGCGTTACTTGCGCCTTGTTTTGTGTGTGTACTTCTATGCTGGTTTAATATGTTGTAATACAGCAAGCATGACTTGATAAGAAGGCACAGAGAGAGTGAGAGAAAGAGAGAGACAGAGAGAGACAGACAGACAGACAGACAGACAGACAGACAGACAGACAGACAGACAGACAGACAGACAGACGGACAGGCAGACAGACAGACAGACATGAACAGAGGCAGAGACAGAGAGAAGAAGAAGAAGAAGAAGAAGAAGAGAAGAAGAAGAAGAAGAAGAAGAAACTTGCAAAAACAAAGCAACAGAGATACGAAGACAGACATGGACACAGCAAAACAAACGCAACGAGACAGAGAGACACAGACAGACAGACAGACAGATAGAGAAAGGGGGAGGGTCAGAGAGAGAGAGAGAGAGGAGAGAGAGAGAGAGAGAGTGAGAGAGAGACTGAGAGACAGAGACAGAGAGAGACAGAGACAGAGCGAGAGAGGGAGGGGGGGGGGGGGGGGAGGAAAAATGAGAATTGTGCTTTTTAATCATTCTGTCGATGATCATGGCATCATGAGAGAATCAGTAAAACGGAACAAATGGTACAATTGGATTACAAACACGTGGTTTTTCACAGGGGGGTTCC
Organism: Conus ventricosus; assembly: GCA_018398815.1. Lineage (NCBI taxonomy): Eukaryota > Metazoa > Mollusca > Gastropoda > Neogastropoda > Conidae > Conus > Conus ventricosus. The sequence goes on along the minus strand of CM031612.1, from coordinate 30,040,018 downwards.
AACACACACACATATGTTTCCAAAGTTTTTTTGTTGACAATTTTGAAGCTTTTCTGTTTGAGCTCGCTTCTCTCTCTCTCTCTCTCTCTCTCTCTCTTCTCTCTCTCTCTCTCTCTCTCTCTCTCTCTCTCCTCTTCAAGATTTTCTTATTCATTTGTGTACATTCGGTTCCTAGTCATTCCACCACCACCATCACCACCACCCTCTTTTCTTAGGGGTTGGAAAGTGGGAGGGACGGAGACGGGCGGGGGTTTAAGGGAGGGAGGAGGGGGGCTGGATGTGGAGAGAGAGGAAGTTCCAACAGCTACTAGACAGAGCAGCAGAGAAGCATGTAGACCGCAATTTACAGAAACAAAACCTGACAAGAGCGCATTTTCAGCACATTTATTTCATTCCCCCCCCCCCCCCCCCCCCCCCCCTCTCCAAAAGAACTATAGAACAAAATAAAGAAGAAAAAAATATCTTACTTGTAGTTAGAAAACCTTGGGAGCATGCAGCTGAAATTGCATTGTTCAATTTCTTCTCCTTCCCACTCCGTTTTCGTCATGTTCCCCGCTGTCTTACTTTCGTCTAAGCACTACCTAGAAGAAAGGTCTTTAAACCGAAACTTTGGCAATTCTGCCAGGGTCTTCCAGCTACACCCGATATCAAACAAATACTTTTCTGATGCTCTTAACTGTTTAACGTAAAAGAAAATGAGGATCATTCTGTCGACCGATCAAAAGAGCTTTTTAACTGATGGTGCATAGGAAAGGGCTATGGCGGTAGATTCTAGAAAACGATTCCTTTTCTGACCTCAACCCCCCTCCCGCTCCCCCTCCCCCCCCCCCCCCCCCCCCCCCCCCCCCCCCCCCCTCCCCCCACAGACAACATTGATCTTGTTTGAATTGAAGTTCAAGTGGATTTCAAATGGAAAGCAGCTGAATCAAAGACTCGGTTGTTTCAATGTCGACTCTCTCTCTTTTTTGTACTCCCAGTTCTTAAAGAATGGGAACGAAGAAATGCTGTCTGTGTGTGTGTCTGTCTGTCTGTGTGTCTGTCTGTCTGTGTGTCCGCGGTCAAAATGTGTTCCACTCGCTACAGACAAAACTACTGGGTCGATCTTTCTGAATTTTTATAGGTATGTTCATTATGGGTCAAGGATGATGCCCGACGTTTTAGTTTACCGTTACAGCCGTTAATAACGGCTGAAACGGCCTGTGACGCTTTTCTTCTTTATGGAATATCTCCGAAAGTACTTGGCCGATCTTTGTGAAAATTAGCAGGTATGTTCATTATGGGCCACGGATGATGCCCGATGTTTTAGTTTACCCGTTACAGCCATTACTAACGGCTGTAACGGCCTGTAACGGTTTTTCCTCTTTTTAGAATATATTAAAATGTACTTGGCCGATCTTCCTGAAAATTTGTAGAAATGTTCATTATGGGTCACAGATGATGCCCGATGTTTTAGTTTACCGTTACTAACGGCTGTAACGGCCTGTAACGCTTTTTCTTCTTTATGGAATATCTCAGAAAGTACTTGGCCGATCTTTGCGAAAATTAGCAGGTATGTTCATTATGGGTCTCGGATGATGCCCGATGTTTTAGTTTACCCGTTATAGCCGTTACTAACGGCTGTAACAGCCTGTAACGGTTTTTCTTCTTTATACAATATCTCAAAAAGTGCTAGGCTGATCTTTCAGAATATTTTGTAAGTATGTTCATTATGGGTCACGAATAATGCCTGATGTTTTAGTTTACCGTTATAGCCGTTACTAATGGCTTTAACGGCCTGTAACGCTTTTTTTTTTTATAGAATATCTCAGAAAGCACTTGGCCGATCTTTCTGAAAATTTGTAGGTATGTTCATCATATGTCACGGATGATGCCCGAAGTTTTAGCTTACCGTTACAGCCGTTACTAACGGCTGTAACGGCCTGTAACGCTTTTTCTTCTTTATAGAATATCTCAGAAAGCACTTGGCCGATCTTTCTGAAAATTTGTAGGTATGTTCATCATATGTCACGGATGATGCCCGAAGTTTTAGCTTACCGTTACAGCGTTACTAACGGCTGTAACGGCCTGTAACGCTTTTTCTTCTTTATGGAATATCTCAGAAATCCTTGGCTGATCTTTGTGAAAATTAGCAGGTATGTTCATTATGGGTCACGAATGAGGCCCGATGTTTTAGTTTACCCGTTATAGCCGTTACTAACGGCAGTAACGGCCTATAACGGTTTTTCTTCTTTATAGAATATCTCAGAAAGCACTTGGCCGATCTTTCTGAATATTTGTAGGTATGTTCATTATGGGTCACAAATAATGTCCGATGTTTTAGTTTACCGTTATACTGTTACTAACGGCTGTAACGGCCTGTAACGCCTTTTCTTCTTCATGGAATATCTCAGAAAGTACTTGGCCAATCTTTGTGAACATTAGCAGGTATGTTCATTATGGGTCACGAATAATGCCCGATGTTTTAGTTTACCGTTATAGCCGTTACTAACGGCTGTAACGGCCTGAAATGGTTGTTTTTCTTCATGGAATATCTCAGAAAGTACTTGGCCGCTCTTTGTGAAAATTAGCAGGTATGTTCATTATGGATCACGGATCATGCCTGATGTTTTAGTTTACCGCTATAGCATTACTAACGGCTGTAACGGCCTGTAACGTTTTTTTTTTTTTTTATGGAATATCTCAGAAAGTACTTGGCCGATCTTTGTGAACATTAGCAGGTATGTTCACTATGGGTTACGGATGATGCCCGATGTTTTAGTTTACCGTTATAGCCGTTACTAACGGCTGTTACGGCCGTAACGCTTTTCTTCTTTATGGAATATCTCAGAAAGTACTTGGCCGATCTTTGTGAAAATTAGCAGTTATCTTCATTATGGGTTACGGATGATGCCCGATGTTTTAGTTTACCGTTACAGCCGTTACTAACGGCTGTAACGGCCTGTAACGGTTTTTCTTCTTTATAGAATATCTCAGAAAGTACGTGGCCGATATTTCTGAAAATTTGTAGATATGTTCATTATGGCTCACGGATGATGCCCTATGTTTTAGTTTACCGTTAGAGCCGTTACTAACGGCCCATAATAGTTTTCTTCTTCATGGAAAATCTCAGAAAGTTCTTGGCCGATCTTTCTGAAAATTTGTAAGTATGTTCATTTTTGGTCAGACGATAGCCGATGTTTACCAGAATAGCCATTACTAACGGTTACACCAGCCCAAGACGGTTTTTCCTCTGTATGGAATATCTCACGCGTATTCAGGATAAACTGGGAGTACGTTTATATGCTTTGCATCTTGTTTCTTATTATTTTGTTTGTTCGGTTGTTTGTTTACATCTCTGCCTTTTTCACTTGTCTGTGTTGATATATGTGTACGTCTACGCCATTGGCTGATATCTGTAAACTTCCTCACATGTGACGCCATGAAAGAAGCGCACCATACCTGTTTGAGAAGTGCAATAGTCAACAACTCTTGTTGTGTTTCCTCAGCCTGTAACGTTTACATCCTATTGAGAGGGAAAAGTCAGAAGAGGCATGCGGAAAAGGGGGGGGGGGGGGGGGGGCCTAAAGGATAAAGCGCACGGCTAGAGAGTATCTTGATTTGAATCTTATCCTTTTCATCAAATTCTTTCCTTTCTTCCTTCCTTCCTTGCTTTTTTTTTCTTGTTCCTTTTCATAGGACTGTAAGTGGGGATATGAGTGCTTTCATTTCAGTGAGATGACAAATCAAGGCTGAGTGTGCGTGTGCATTCGGTGCACGTAAACTTGCCAAGGGCAGCAAGGGAGCTGCACTTGACGAACATTTTTGTGGAAAATACACTTTGATGAATTGAAGAAACACGCACAGAAATATAGTTTCCGGCGTACAATGGTGATACGCCCCCCCCCCCCCTGCCCCCCCCCCCCCCCCACCCCACCCCCTACCCCCTCTAAACTTGAACAGGAGAACATGGCTTACTTGACATTAGTAACTTGAATAGGAGAACATGATGCAGAAGAAAAAAGGATGATGAGAGACGTCTGTTATGATCTGACCTGTTTCAGCGCTTTGTCATCATCAATAGCAGATACCGATCAAATGGCGCAATTACATCAAAGGTAACAAAGGAATTAACGCAGAGATAAAAGAGCAACAGTGTTGTACTGTGGTTACGGTGTAATAAGGAAAGTGGCTAGCTGCACAACCAAAAAAAAAAAAATGAAACCTACTGAAATTAACAATCCCTTCAGAGATTCACTTGTTACCGCAACGGGAACATCGTTTAGATGAAAATAAACAAAGAGATCCAAACGTGCGAATGTTCAGAACACTTTGGCATAGACCTTAAGACCATCGCTTGTCGCACTGCTGGTTTAAGAACTAACAAGCAAAAACAGACTGAACAGTTTCTGGTAGAGTAACAGTAGATTCCAGCCATTGACCTTCACGGTCAAAGAGGACGTTCCTTTAGCAAAAACAGATTGAACAGTTTCTGGCAGAGTAACAGTAGATTCCAGCCGTTGACCTTCACGGTCAAAGAGGACGTTCCTTTAGATGCCTGAATCCTTTTCTATTGGAACTGAGGGTGTTCGGTGGAGGTGCGAAGACTGTTCCCAGTGGATGAAATGTGAAAGCAGCCAGCAATGATGCTGATTGTCTGATGGACCAGTTCCAAACAACAGCTGATTTGTTCGATGGTGTATCACGGTTTGTATTTTCATCTAGATTTGATGTGATGACTATATCGGTAGGATGTGAAATTCCGCCCCCCCCCCCCTCTCTCTCTCTCCTCTCTCTCTCTCTCTCTCTCTCTCTCTCTCTTCTGTGTGTGTGTGTGTGTGTGTGTGTTGTGTGTGTGTGTGTGTGTGTGTGTGTGTGTGTGTGTGTGTGTAATAGAAAAAAACGGGACAAAATCAGACAAACTAACCAAACTAATTAATCGTCATTTTCGTTCTCTCAACATATCCTCCAATTTGATGGTTTATTAATATGATTATGTAATGCAGACAAGTTACAACGTTTACTGCGACTGCAATAATTCATTCTTGTAACGAGAATTATTATGACCTACCGTTTTCCATTGTAACAGAAAGTGTTGACTCTCCGCAGTTGAAAAGAGCTGACAAGGAATCGCCCGTAAGAGTAGGAATCATTCAGCATGTAAACATTTAAACGATCCCAGTCTACAGGAAACACGCAACTCTAAAACCAACAACATTCTTCCTTATATTCTCCAAGTAACTTTTGATTCTGAGTCTTTAACTACTTTTCCAATGTTGAATCCAGAATCCAGAAACCTATATTCTTATTTAACATCCTTCCTGTTTAGAAGGAACTTGTGAACAAAATTCGTTCTCCAGTGCAGCGACATGGCTACCCCCAAACAAGTCCCCAGACATCAGTGGGAGTAGTTGCAAAGGGAGATGACTGCAAGCGGAAATTGAAACAAATTTTCAACATTATTTTAAGTAACTCAACCGGTTGACATGGACTAAAAAAAAAAAAAAAACTACACGACAAAACACGACGCGTTTCGACTTCTGAGATCTTCTTAAATAGAAGATAAACACCATTCAGGAATCACTCATTCAACGCTCGTTCTGCACCGAATTCGGGAAGGTAAGGGATTCCTTGCTCTTCGCTTTCGTTGTCCTGAACGTTGTTTATCTTTTCTGAAAAAGACCTAACGGGTCGAAACACGTAGTGTTTCGTCTTCTTATTTGTCTGTCCATGTGAACCGGCGGAATTATCTAAAATTACTTTTAAGATCAGTGGGATTGACAATGATCGGGGAGAGGGCTCATCTGTGCTTTTGCAATCAGTATACATCAAATGAATGGACGCCTGGAGACACCCGCGTCTTCATTGCCCTGGGGTCAAACATAATTCATACAGATTGTGTGCGTGTGAAAGCTGTTAGAACTAAATATCGTAAGATTTTAATATTGCTCGTGCGGATTAAAGCTCGACGAGGTCTTTGCATTTGTTAGCTGTCTGAATCTCAACATAAGATCCGTATAATAATTCTGCGGATTATACTTCGCAATGGCTGCAAATGAATCAGCCACCAGAGTTCAAACAGTGATAAAGCCTTCGAATTAGATGTGAAGATTAAAGATTGTAAGGATCTCTGCATTGATTCGCTGCCTGCATTACACTTGACGGGGCCCTTGGCCTAGCCATGGGAATTAAAGGGAATTAAAGTTCGTAAAGATCTTTGCATAAAAGAATTAGCTGCCAGAGTTAAACCTTGAGGCGGTCTTTGTATTACCTCTGTGAATTAAGGTTCGAAGCAGTCTCAGCAGTAATTAGGTGCTGGAGACATACAAGGATAAGATCGTTGCATTAACTGAGGGAATTAAGGATCAGAACAGTTCCTGCATAAACTCACCGCAGGAACTAAACATTGATATTGGTCTTTGCATTCGCTGTGTGGAATAAGCCTCAAAACGGTCTTTGCATCAATTATCTGCCTAAATGGATAAGTCTGTATGTTGGCTTTGCTGGTTAAAGCTCGAAAAGGTGCTTGCAGTTGCAAGTTGCGTGGATTAAATATTGTTAAGGTTTTTTTTTAAATTTGCTGAGAGGATGAAAGAGTGGAAATTAGTTGCATTGAATAAATAACAAAAATGTCTTTGAGTTTGTTAGCAGAGTAGATTAAAGGTGTCAGTACGTTATGCCACATTTGTTATGTCTAGATGTGCATTAGGTATAGTGATACAATTTCACAAGCATAACGAGACAGACTTTTCATGATAGATGCTAAATCATCTCAGCACATTCGAGGGCTGTTTATATTCAGTAGACCGTGCAGAGAAAACTGGATAAACCCCCCACCCACCTATCTACCCACCCCGGCATAAAGAATGAATCAACCGATAGGAATTTCCCATCTTCAGTAATGTGTATTCTCATTCATCCTTTCTTTTATTTTCCCGCGTTTGTTGACTTGCATTTACTATTATCTGCATGTTTGGCCCAACGAACGAGTTGGTCTTTAATTGTTTATCTTCTCTTCTGAAACTAAGCCTGCATGCAATAATGTTTACCACCTGTCGAAACGTCACCATTTTTCCGTGTACGTTCAAAAGGCCTGACAGGCACGCCCCTCTGACGTTCCTGTCTGGAGGCTGAAGGGGCAGCCACATAATGCCTGCAGACACTGCCAGGGCAAAGGCAGACGTCACCTCATGTCTGTATTCCGAAGGAAGAAGGAGATCTGCCGACTCAAGACCACACACCGGCCATGGAACCGAACCACGATTTGATGGGGTCGTACTTTGGCTGCTTTCCCCCCCTAGTTTCCTTCATATCACCTGAGCAGATGTGTGTGTGTGTGTGTGTGTGTGTGTGTGTGTGTGTGTGTGTGTGTGTGTGTGTGTGTGTGTGTGTGTGTGTGTGTGTGTGTTGTGTGTGTGTGTGTGTGTGTGTGTGTTGTGTGTGTGTGTGTGTGTGTGTGTGTGTGTGTGTGTGTGTGTGTGTGTGTGTGTGTGTGTATGCGTGCGCGCGCGTGCGAGGGTGCGTGCGTGCGTGCGTGCGTGCTTGCATGCGTGCGTGCGTGCGTGCGTGTGTGCGTGCGTGCGTGCGTGTGTGTGTGTGTGTGTGTGTGTGTGTGTGTGTGTGTGCGTGTGTGTGTGTGTGCGTGTGTGTGTGTGTGTGTGTGTGTGTGTGTGTGTGTGTCTGTCTGTCTGTCTGTCTGTCTGTCTGTCTGTCTGTCTGTCTGTCTGTCTGTCTGTCTGTCTGTCTGTCTGATCTTGTTGAAGGATCCGTCCTTTGATACAGATCAACACCACGGATCCACGCCAACATTTGACTGGCATGTGCTGAGTCCGCATCACCAAGTTTTTATTAAAGTCGGTTCTGAACATCTTTTTTTTTTTAATTTTCCCCTGGGTAGTCTTGCCGGGAAACGAATGTACGCACTAGGAACTACACAAAATGACAAACGAACTGCTCACAGTCATGACAAAACAATAACATGGTAACCCTTTATTGGCTTTGTGTGCTGCTGCGCTTTATGGTTGTGAATCTCAGGAGATTATGGTACGGAAGGAGATTCGTAGCAGAAATACAAAAAGGCCAGTTGGTCTCTATTCTTGGCAGGCATGTTCAATGGAAAATCAAAACCATCTCTATACCGAAACACTGCAAATTCCAAACAGGATGGTTTTCAAAAGCATGTACAATTCAAGTTTAGCAACATCGGAGAAAGGGGGGGGGGGGGGGGGGGGGGGGTGTAGCGGGGATGGGGGAGGGAGGAACTGAACAGTTGCCTAATGGACAATGTAATACGAGGCTCTGCCTCCTCTGGTCCACAAGATCCAATATTTATGAAGTCTTCTCATTAGGCGTGTATGCCACTTTTCCCCTGCAATGAAGGGAAATTGGAATGTAGGGGGGGGGGGGGGGTCCTCTCAAGTGGATTCAATTTGAAAGCAGAAAACACCGTTATTGATCGTCTGATGGGTCACTTCTACACCCCGGGATGAATTCCTCTGTGGATTTGGATTAAGGTCCTACAATTTCATTCTCTTGAGCTTTCGAGTAATAATTGTAGTACAAAGGTAAAGGAAATACCTGATGGTGGAGCCAAAGATCATAGCAACAGATACACTTACACGAACAACCAAACCCTTAATCGAACAAAAGTAGGAACACCAGAGTGCAGAAAATCAAACACTAACTTCAGATTTAATGCATGAGAAGGAGAGAGAGAGAGAGAGAGAGAGAGAGAGAGAGAGAGAGAGAGAGAGAGAGAGTGTGTGTCAAAATCTGATGATAATTATAATAATAATGAATACTTATCTAGCGCCCATTCTCGGCTAGAGATCAAGCTCTAAGCGCTTTACAATACACACTCGTTTATACAACGGGCTACCTACCTGGGTAGTGCCGACTGAAGACCTGCCAGCTGGCGCTTCATTCAGTCGTTTCCCGTGTCATCCAGTCAATATTGTCCAATATCGTTCACTCAGTATCCTTACTTCTTTCATTCTTTCCATTTCTCACGCAGGATGCATGCTATGCGTAACGTGCCATCCATTCCAAGGGCCAAGCTGGCCTTCTCTTCCGAAAGTTGGTGATAGGATTTTACGTGTGTGCAAAATGTTATGCGTGTGT
>CM031612.1:30015922-30020922 GCA_018398815.1 Conus ventricosus | reverse complement strand
CAACTCGGCCGGTTAACACGGACGAACAAATTGTAAAAGGAATTTTGAGCAACTTGGCCGGTTAACACGGACGAACAAATTGTAAAAGGAATTTTGACCAACTCGGCCGGTTAACACGGACGAACAAATTGTAAAAGGAATTTTGAGCAACTCGGCCGGTTAACACGGACGAACAAATTGTAAAAGGAATTTTGAGCAACTCGGCCGGTTAACACGGACGAACAAATTGTAAAAGGAATTTTGAGCAACTCGGCCGGTTAACACGGACGAACAAATTGTAAAAGGAATTTTTAGCAACTCGGCCGGTTAACACGGACGAACAAATTGCAAGACAAAACGCGATGCGTTTCGATCTCTTAGGTCTTCTTCAGGCAAGATAAACAACATTCAGGACAACAAACAATCATGTAACCTCTCGAATTCGGATCAAGATGGACGTCTTGTGACGAATTCGAGAAGATACGTGATTGCTCGATCTTTGTTTTGATTGTCCTGGATGCTGTTTAGCTCGCCTGAAGAAGATCTAAGAGGTCGAAACACGTCATGTTTGTCTTATAATTTGTTTGTCCATGGTAACCGGTGGAGTTACTTAAAATTCCTTTTAGAATTTGTTACAAGATAGAAAGTCAAATACACCGAATTGTCACTTTAGTGGATACGAAATAGAAACAGATCGTGGCATGAAACGAGGTAGCTTTAAAAGCCCTTTAACTCTCCGCCCGACTTGTTCTTGGCTAGAAGAGTCAGCTGATCCTGTATTGAAATATTATAACTTCAGATTAAAGTAAGGGGAAACATTGTAATTTTTTTTTCAACTGGAAAGCATCCATAATGCCGCCATTTTAAAAGATGGCAATATTCTGACACAAGACTTAGTTCTAAGCAACCAAAAATTCACAGGTGTCTCCTTCCGTCACTCACTCGCCTTCAAACACGTTTTCAGACTTTCTCGTATTCTTTTCTTTAAAAAAAAAAAAAAAACACATTCTGCAAATGTCAGATTCACACACTCATTGCCATTTCATAACGGTGTTAATATTTGACAGAACGGGTGTTATTATTTCTACGAAACGAAACCTGCCATTTTTATGTGGTGTAAATTATTTGACAGAACGAAGCCTGACATGTTCATATGGTGTAAGTTTTTGGTAGAACGAAGCGTGACATCTTCATACGCTGTTATTATTTGAAAGAACAAAACCTGACATCTTTATGTGATGTTAATATTCAACACAATGAACCCACCTTTCAATGAAAAATTTACTACTTGGGTTTTCAGTTATATGCTTTTAATCACCTGAAATACCGAAAATTCGAGAAAAGATTTTAATACATGTTTGCTAGCTGTAACCTTGTTTCTTGAATATTCTATGAATTTTGAGAAGCTAAGCTAGGTCAATGTTCTTAAACTTTCAATACGATTAAACTATCTGGATATTGCTTGGGTAGACTAAAACTAGGGTGATTTTTTTGTGTTGTTGTTGTAATGGCATTCTTCTTTAGGGGATTTTTTCAAAAGTCAAGAAGATTAAACTTGTGATGCTTCCACCAGGAGCAAAGACTTCAAAGATATTGCCAGAAACGAAAGATCGTCTGTCTGGTTATAATTCATCAGGAGATCAAAACCAGAGCTTGTCTTCACTTCAGTTTGACCTTTCAATGTCTTCAAAGAACTGATCATGTTTTGTGTGTGTGTGTGTGTGTGTGTGTGTGTGTGTGTGTGTGTGTGTGGTGTGTGTGTGTGTGTGTGTGTGTGTGTTTTCAATCTTTTCCGGTTGTTGTTGTTTTTTTTTTGTTGTTGTTGTTTTTTGTTTCTTTTTTAATCTTTTTCCGTTTGTTTCTTTTTAATCTTTTTCTTTAACTTTTTTTTTTAAATATAAGAGGCACAATGCGACGAATAATCAGTTTCAACACTTTGGAGGCCATTCATCTATACTGACTTCATTGTTTCTAGTTTGTAGAGAAGAAAAGTTTCCAAAAACCGTGATGGATTTCAGAATATGAGACAAGTACTCCCGGCCACTGAGCAAATATCGATACGCTTGTCACGAGTCCCTTCTCTGATGTGATGTCGGGCGGAGTCTCCTCTCTCTCTCTCTCTCCCTCTCTCTCTCTCTCTCTCTCTCTCTCTTCTCTCTCTCTCTCTCTCTGGTGGATAACGTCTAAAAGCAGACAGCATTGGCATTTAGTGCCCGAAGGCCTGGTTCCAGACCCTATCTGAATTCATCTGTGGTTCGAGGAATTACTGCTCACAACCCCTGCATGAGAGACAATCTAGTTCGCCAATTCAAAATATGCAAACATGTCAGTTTTCGGTCTGTTTCGAAGAAGAAAAGTGTCATGCGCCCCAGTCGGGAGGGGTGTGCATGGTAAATGAACGAACAACGTAAAACGTCATTGCTAATCATTTTAACTCTATTTGAGTCTTCTACGGTTAAACTGCATTGGAAAGGGTTCTGTCGTTGATCAGTTTTACCTGAGCGTCGCTCACGGATTTGTGTAAGAAAAGAGAGCGTTGGCGGAAAAAATAATCAGAGAGAGGGAGAGAGAGAACAGGGCGCCACGGCACTTAGCTTAAAAGGAAAAAGAGAAGTTATTTGAGACAAAGGCCTCAAGCTTATTTGTATTGCCGAACTCTTGTTGGCGAGTTCGTGCAGATAGAACGGTAAAATCTGATGGGCGAACAAGTTTGGTAATTCTGTCAAAATAATCGAACTTTAAAAGGAATTCCAAATTGTACCCTGTTCGCACATTAGTAGGTAAGTATTCGGATGATCACGACGTCTCTATGTAGGCATTGTGCATGCATGTGAGTACGGTCGTGCGACAAAAAATAAAGCTCCTGCTTGGTGTAATCGTGATGACCAAAATGTTCACCCTTGGCATTGTATTTAACATCACAAGTATAGCATCCTCAAGTCCATAACCATACCCAATCTAATGGCCCGCGTGTGCGTGCGTGCGTTCGTGCGCGCGAGCGCCCGTGTGTGTGCGTGTCTTTGTGTGTTAATTGTGTTCCTTTTCTTTGAATGAAAAATGTTGACATTCTTTTCATAATGTTTTCTTAAATGTCAGTACAACCATGAGTTAATCTCACAATTAATTAGTTTCAGTCAGTCAGTCAGTGTGTGTGTGTGTGTGTGTGTGTGTGTGTGTGTGTGTGTGTTTGTGTGTGTGTGTGTGTGTGTGTGTGTGTGTGTGTGTGTGTGTGTGTGTGTGTGTGTGTGTGTGGTGTGTGTGTGTTTTTTGCTTCATTTCTGGCTTTTCTCTTACTGTATTTTGTATATTTTTCCTTTTCATCTGTGCCACTACGTTAGCGTATAGCATGTGTGTGTGTAGTAGTAGTAGTACTTTAATTTTACGTCTTTTCACAAACTATGTGATATTAGACAAGAAAGAAGAGATAGACAGGCAAATAGAGGGAGATAGATAGAGTTTGTTCATGTTGCATACAAGTGTGTGTGTGTGTGTGTGTGTGTGTTGTGTGTGTGTGTGCGTGCGTGCGTGCGTGCGTGCGTGCGTGCGTGCGTGCGTGTGTGTGTGTGTGTGTGTGTGTGTGTGTGTGTGTGTGTGTGTGTGTGTGTGTGTGTGTGTGTGTGTGTGTGTGTGTGTGTAGGGAGGGGGTGGAGATGGGAGTGAGCGGAGGGTGGTGTACATAAAATCAGAAAACAATCAGACACACAAACGAATAAACAAACAAACCTACACACACTAACAATATTAGATTAAAGCAAATACCTGACTGGACTACAAATCAAGCAGAAAGTAACTTTCAAAGCAAAATCAATATCAGAAAAAATATCTGTCACAGACATGCCTGATAAATATGGCAGAAATGCCTTGAGAGGCACACATTCGAACAAAACATGATCTCTTGTCAATTTTGTTTTCCCCGCATATGCATTGTGTTGCAGAGCTATATTTAGTTCTAAAAGCATCCAGTTTCAATCGATGGAATATTGAAACGAAGTTTCTGTATTGATGCATATCATAAATGTGCAGATTTTGGATGCTTTTGAAATGATCAATACTAAAAAGAGGATTATTTTGTGTCTGAACATGAATAACAGCGTTGTTCTGCCCATTTCTGAAATATCCCAAGCTGTATGTTTTAAAATTTGTTGACTCTCTTTCAAAGTGAACGGTATGGAAATAGTTTGTACCCTCGTTCCATTTTCAGCGCCTTTTTTCGCACATCTGTCAGCAAGTTCATTGCCCGAAATTCCACAGTGTGAAGGAACTCAGAGGAAATTTATATCTGTTCCTTTACATATCAAGACGTGGATTAAATGTTGAATTTCCTTCAAAATAAAGTTATCTGAATTTGAATTAAAAAACATGATCGATTGTAACACTGACAGCGAATCTACACAAAACAATACTTGAAAAATTGACTGCGGTAAATCAATTAGAAATGTCAACGCCATAAGTATCGCTATCATTTCAGCTACGAATATGGAGCGATATTTTCCAATGAAATATGCTTTTTGTACTTTCAGCGATGGAATAACAAATGCTGATCCGGCCTCTTTGTTACTCGTCAACGATCCATCTGTGTACACCTTAAGATGGTTGGAATATCTGTCTTGCATTTGCATCTTCGTTAAATATGACAAGATGTAAGGCTGATTTGCTTTCTTTGTATCAGTGTAATCAAGATCAAACTTCGCCCTCTTTCTTTCCACGTTGGAATGGGATCTATAAGGGACGTTTTTGACAAAGACTTAACATCTATATTACTTTTCTTAAACAAATCAGCAGTGTATGAACTGATAGGCAATATGTTTTGCTCTTTTTGGATAATCACTCTCTGGGTTTATAGATATTTCCGTTTCATTTACAAATTCCATGGTTGAACATTTCATGAAATATTTTGCAAGTGATAGATTCCTATATTCATTTAAAGGTAAAACGTCTATTTCTCTGTATGTCCTCAAAGTGGAGGCATATACCGGAACTCCTAGGCATAATTTGAAGGCTTTGCTATCCACACTTTGTAG
>CM031612.1:30010922-30013422 GCA_018398815.1 Conus ventricosus | reverse complement strand
AAAGGTATGGTGGTGGGAACAGAATGTGGGTGCTTATGTTAGAACGTATTTTTCTCCGCAGAAATTGTTGGCAAGCAGGACGGCGTTGTCCTATAGATTAGGGAAACGCACGCACAAACATGTCAGAAAATGTGTTATCGTTCCCCTTACGGGCAGTGTTCGCTGCACACTTTTGAAGACAGGGACCCAAACGGATAGGAATAGACCCACGAGCGAGGCACGCGCCTCTCCGAATAAGGTGTGCCGAAGGGAGGGGGGGGGGGGGAGAGAGAGAGAGAGAGAGAGAGAGAGAGAGAGAGAGAGAGAGAGAGAGAGAGAGAGGGGGGCAGAGGGAGGGGATGGGTGATGGTGGTGGTCGTGATGGAATGGGAGGTAGTTGGGAACGGGAAAGGAGTCGTCGAGAGACAGAGAGAGAACGAGAGAGGAGGGGGGGGGGGGGAGAGGGCAGACAGACAGACAGATAGATAGCAGACAGACAGACAGGCAGGCAGAGAGAGACAGTTAGAGACAAAGACAGACATAGAGACAGAGAGAAAGGGGGGAACTGAATGAGAGAGGCAGACAGACATACAGGCAGACAGACAAGGGAAACAAGAGTCAGTCAAACAGACAAAAACAAAACCAAATAGATAAATAGGCAAACAGACATGCACAGTTTAAAAATTAAAAATGAATAGAAAAAAAAACTAACAGAGAAAGAGATGAAGGGATATTGCGTTTGAAGCAAGTTGTCAAATATAAAGCAGTACCTTTAACATTATATCGTACAAAAAGTATTACCTGCGAAAAAAAATGATATGGAGAGACAGAGAGAGAGAGAGAGAGAGAAGCGAGAGAGAGAGAGAGGAGAGAGAGAGAGAGAGAGAGAGAGAGAGAGAGAGAGAGGGAGAGAGAGAGGTGGAGTGAGAGAGAGAGAGAGAGAGAGGGGGCAGAAAAGTGGGAACAACAAGGATATAGCGACAAGAGGTGGAGGTAGGGCAAGGAGGGGGGGGGGAGGAGGAGGGAGGCAGGGGAAAGAGAAAGAGAAGGAGAGAGATTTGGTTTTGGAAATGCATAACTGAAACTAACAACTGCAGATAAACTAACATAAGTTTTTGAAGTTATAGCTGCAGTGAAGTACCCGCTGTGCAATTAATAACAATGGACAACATTACGGAATTTCGCAAATAGAAACCGTTTTCTGTGATGGACATAATTATGCAAAATGAAATTAGAAAAACGTGCAATGTGTTCACAGAGTCGCCTTCACTCTTTCAGGTCAGACCCGAGCCCATCTTTTCGGCTCCTATCAGTAATTTCGGTATTACCGAGCCCAGCTTTCGTCATACAGTAGGACGGAAGCCACACAAGATAAAACTATAGACATCTAAAGGTGAAGAGGGAGAATGTAGACCTCTGCCAACGTCGAACAGTTCCTGTACCACCCGTTCACCTGGACCTGCACCACATACCCGCACCAAAAATTTAACGGGTATATCTTTCGTGCACACTTGTCATTTTCAACTTTCATTAAAATCGTTTCTGAAGAATTTGGTGTAATCTTCAGATCATGAATCCGATCCGGATCTACACCAAAGATCGACACAGCGAGCTGCTGTGTTCGTCCTTGAGCCACTTTGTGGTATCCACTGAGCGTTGTTCGGATCGGTTCATCCGTTTGTGTGCTGAACGAACCCTGGATCCACCTTTGGTCAAGATCCGCATCACAAATCCGTACCAGAATTGAATGGATGCGTCCTTGAGCCACATTCGAGGTTTTCACCCAGTTTTGTTACAGATTGATTCCGCAGTGTCTGAATAATGTTGCCGACAGTCAGTCGAACAAATGACTGCTGGTGAAAACGTAACATCATTGGCGAAACTAATACAGGAGAAGAGAAGAGAAGCGTGAACCACTAACGACCTTAACCATGAATGTTACAGTAACATTTTGGCATTAATAAGCATTGTTGTGACTGTGCTTTTGCAAGTAATGGATCTAGGATTGGGAGGGGGGGGGGGGGGGGGGATGGGGTCTAAAAGGCGATTTGTTGTGAAAATACTAACAGCCCCTCACCCCCCTCCCAAAAAAAAAAAAAAAGTCTGTCTCCACGCCTGGCATACATGCTTGATGGAGAAACGAGAACACCTCTAAAACGAAAGAAGACAAATCCCAACAAGGATAAATAACAACTCATAAACAACTAGTCAGTCATCATTGGCATCATTGTCACCACACCAGGGAAGAAGAGATTAAGGGAGTGGGGTGGGCGGGAGCTTTTGACTAACAACCTAAAGGGTTGTAATAAGAGACACCACCCTCCTAACCTGCATGATCAAATATTTATGAACCTCCTCAGTAGAAGTGCTTGTCGTTTTCGTGCTGCAAGTCAGGGAAATGGGAATGGAGGGAGACAAAGGGTTGCCTTCCCCCGGTGGATTCACTTTGGAAGCAGATTGCATTGGTGTTGTTCGTCTGATGGATCACTTTTACACCCAGATGAATCCCTCTGTGGATGTG
>CM031612.1:29995953-30003453 GCA_018398815.1 Conus ventricosus | reverse complement strand
TCGGTCATTTCCTCTGGCTTTCAAGACAGAAAGAAGTGAAGAACATGGATCGAAGAAGGTGACACCCCCAACCCCCACCCCCTCACCCAACTCTCTACCCATTCCAGCCACCCTCTTCCACCAAGGCCTCCTTCGCTTGGATTTGGTAGCTTTAATGGTTAAAAGTGGAAGTTCTCTGACCTTTCAGACCTGATGCCTGGCTGTCACAGAGGCTCTGATTTTACAGCCCTAATGCTCACTATACGTGTCGTTTTCGTTTTCAAATAAGTGGATTGTAGTGTCTGCATCTGTGTAGACCTGTCTTTGCGTTTGTCTGGTCCGTGATGGGGTTGTCATCCTCTTCGTTCGTCCCAAAAGAATTTTATTGTCGTGACTGCCATTTATTTACATTCATTCATGAACACTAAGGCTTATTGACGACACAGGTGATGGTGTACGTTGTGACCTGTTTCGCTGATTTTGGTGCTGTCATGGTCGTTTTTATCATTTGTTGTGTGAATCATTTTACTATGTGTTCTGTAAATCAGCATAGAAACAACAATAATTACAACAACAAAGCGGATGTCTCTATGCACTAGTAATTAACAACAACATAGACTAGCTACAACAACACACATACAGACACAGACACAGACATACAGACACAGACAGACAGAGAGACAGACAGACAGACAGACAGACAGACAGACACACACACACACACACACACACACACACACACACACACACACACACACACACACACACACACACACACACCAAACGAACTCACACACACACACACACACACACACACACACACACACACACACACACACTCTCAGCTAATGAAAATGTAGATGACCAATACACTGCATTTTGTAAATATATTTTAGCAGCAGCTGACAAGTCGATCCCGAAGATAAAAAACACAAAGTCAAGAAACATAATGGAAATATATGGTGGAACAAAAATGTGAAACAGCCAATAAAAAGAAAAAAGAAAGATTCAAGATTTATTGTAAAAAGAGATCAGCAAGTAATCATAAAGAAATGAAAAAGGCGGTTTAAAAGAAAGTTTTGTTTTGGTCATGATGATGCAAAGTTGCAGCTTTGGGAATGAATTTTTTTTAATTTTGAATTTAAAAAAACCCAAAACCCTTTGGGGTTTAAAGTGGGGAGGAAGGGAAAGCTATAAAAAATTGGATTAACATCCCCCCCCCCCCCAACCCTTTTAAAAATTTGAAAAACAACAGTTTTTCTTAGTGTGATGAGAAAGCAGAACCTTTGTAAACTTGTTTGCTGAGGTAAACGCACTAAAGGGTTTCAAACAATTTCGGACCAAATATACAGAAAAGAAAAAAGAAGGAAAGAAAAGCACGGGTTTGAATCAAACAGCAGAAAAATGAAACCTTTTTCAATGCCCCTTTATAATATCCAAGAAGTAAAAAAGAAGCCATTAGTTTCCATGCCTTTAAGAAAATCATCTTTTGGGTTTTTTTTGGTGCAATATCAAAATCAAATTTTAAAGAAATTTGTCTGAAAACTTTGTGGAGTTTCTTCATAAATTTTTTATTTAATGTTGGAGAAAATGGTGTTATCCCAAAAAATATGGAAACAGTCGATCGTTTTTTTCCAAATTTCAAAAAGAAGGAAAAAGTACAAAGGGGGATCCAAAGAATTTTTAGCCCATTGAAATTAAACCTTCCATTTTATGTAAATTTTTCAGAAAGAATTGTTATAAATAAAATTGTAATTACTGTGAAAATATATAACAAAATCCCAATTAAATCAACCCGGGTTTTCCCAAAGGAAGGTGACCCCACTACAAAAATTTTTACTGAAATTATAAAACAAATAAAAAAAACATTTTGCTAGAGGGAAAATTGTTTTCTTGCCCCCTTTTTTCGACAAAAATAAGGCTTACGATCAAGTGTGGTTTTTCAGCTATTGAAAAAATTTAAAAACTTTGGGTTTTTGCCCAGGAAAATATACAACTATGTCAGATTTTTTTCTGAAGGAAGGGAAAATAAAAAAACAAGAGTAGGAAAAAATTTTCCCCAAAGTAAAAAACCTTTCGGGGGGAAATTTTACCTCAAGGGAAAGTTTTTTTGCGCCACTTCTTTTGGGTTATTAATGAATGATCTCCCAAAAAAACTATCAAAAAATGTTGTTCTTGCCCAAAATACCCGAGGGAAAATATGCATGTGGATGGATTTTAACTTTAAAAAAAGGGAAATTCGCAGCGAGATATAAAATTCGTAAAAAAGATCTTTCGGGGGAAAAAACTAAAAAAGGATGGTGGTTTTCTTGAAGCTAAATGGTTTAAGTCTTTTAAACCGAAAAAAAAAATATGTTTCTTTTTGCATTTGGTTCTAACCCAAAAAGTATGCCTGTTTTCACATTGGATGAACCCCTTTTAAAGACGTAACGAGTTTTAAATTTCTAGGGTTTATTTTACTTTCAAAGTTACCCATGGAACTTTCATATCTTTTTATTTATTAACAAAAAGCGGGGAAAAACAAAAATTTTCGGGGAAAATTTTTTTTTAAAAAAGTGGGGACAAGACCCAAGCTACTTTGTTTACTTTTGTAAGTCTTTAATGAGTTAAAAATTTAACTTAGGGCCCAAAAAGGGAAAATTTTCTTCAATGCGCCTAAATATTTTTTTAAAAAAACTGCCAAAGAAATTAAATTTGGGGGGCCCATTAAAATTAGCCCTTGGATTTCCCTGTGCACGCTTCTTCGTCATTTTACATTTAGGGCCCAGGTACTTCCCCCTAGATAAATTTTAGAGATTTAACATGTTGAAAATTTTGTCTTTTAAAAGTACAGCTAAAAAAACCCCTTCAAATAAAAAAATTAAAATGGGATCAGTTTTTGTTTTTCCAAAAAAAAGAGCAAAGTCTATAACTTCTCAAATAACTTTTTCCCAACTTATACATAAAATTTTTTATTTTTCAGATTTGGGGGTTTCCTTTTAAAAAAGGGAAAGCTTTTTTCCCCCAGACCATTTTTTTGTCCTTTCCCCCGGGGGGAACTTAAAAAAAGCCCATTTTGTATTGAAATCACCCCCAAAAATTAAAAAAGATGGAAAATACCCATATGCTAAAAGTTAAAAAAGTGCCCATTTTGCCCGGGGAAATTTAAAACAAACCCAAATTAAAAAATATAACGAGGGTTTTCCTGTATTGGAAAGCATACAGGTTGTGCTTTTTTACCCCGGCCCTTGGGGGTTTGGAAAAATTTCTTTTTAAATTGGATGTAACATACCTTATTAACGCTGAATTAACAGCAATACCAGGGGTTTGAATTATTTTTTAAATTTTCCCCCAAAACAATATTTCAAGCCTGTTTTGTGTGGGATTAAAAATTCAGTCCCCCAGGCGCTAAAAGATTTTCATCTGTTACTAGACCTGAAAGGATTATTGAGGTCTTTGTTTGACCCCCAAAAGCTTATTGAAGGAGGCACCCGTTATCCTTTTGTTGGTTTCCCTTTTTCACATTTTCCCCTTTTATTATACGACAAAGTGATAGGGCTTTTAAATTTTGGAGAAAAACTATTTTGGGGTTCTGAATTTCTTAAATTTAGCCTTTTTGGTACATGAGCGGAAAACCTATTTAAAAAACACATTTTTTGAAAAAATTAAAAGTTTGAATGTTTGAACATGAAATCAAAACTTTTTTGATACTTTTGATTTTAAAAAATTATTAAAACATAATTTTATTTTAAAAAAAAATTTTTATTTTGTTGATGTATAGGGGGGAAAAAACCCGTTGTTTTTTTAAAACAAAAATTTTTTAAAAAAAAATGGGTTTTGTTTATAAAAAAAGAAAATAAAAAACGTGAACTTACTGTTGCATTTTCAAGACTTTGAAAAAAAAAATTCCAGTGTGGAAAAAATTTGTGAAACAGGCCTTCTTTGAGCCCACAGCCCCAAACACATGAGTTTTTTTTTGTTTTGGGGCGAAACTCCTTTGGGGGGAAGTTTTTATAGGTTCCTTTTTTTTTTTGTTTGTGGGGCGGGCAAAAGTGTGGGGGGGGAAGTGGAATAAATGTAAAAAGTTTAAAGTGACAAAGACGGGAAAAAGTTACGGTTCTGTCCCTTGTTTGTTTTTTAAATTGATTATTTTTGGTTTTTTGGGTTTTTTCTTTTCCTTTGAATTTTTTTTTTTGGGAAAAATTTAATTTGCTTTGTAATTACCTTTTTTATTTTTATAAGCACCCCTATAAGCACAAACATATGTAACACACACACTAAAAACACACTCGCATAGCATCCCAAACACGCGCCCACGCACATGCATCTTACAGGGTGCGTGAAAATTTTTAAGCCACCAGTAAAAAACTTGTAAAAAATTCTATTCAGTGTTGTTGAAAAATAATCACTTTTATAAAATTTCCCCAGTTTTTAAATAAGATTTTTTTTTGTAAGTTTAGTATCTTTTCCAATGGTCACTACAATATCTAATTTTTTTTTCTTAATAAAAAAAGTGATGGGTGGGGGGAGGGGGGAAACGGGGAGAGGATTTGAGAGGGAAAGAAAAAAAAGGAAGGGGGTGGGGGGGTTTGGGGGGGGGGTTTTTCATGATTTTTTTGTTGTTATATATATTTTTGTTTTTTTTTTTTTTTCCCTTTGTTTCTTTTTACTAATAGGGTAGTTATACAAAAATTTTTCTTTAATCGGTTTTATTTTAAAAAAACCGCCTAAGGGCCCCTATGTGTACACACATTCACACATACATGCATGCCCTAACTTGGAAAATCTTTTAAATTTTAGTTTATGCCTTTGTTTTTTCTCTTACCACTCCTTTTTTTTTTTTGTCTTTTAAAACAGTTTAAATGGGGGAAAGGGGTTTTAAAAGAATGCACCCCACACACACAACACACACTCAACACACACACCCCACAAACAAACCCCACACACGCCCCCCCCCGCCCCCCCCGCGCCGCGCGCGCACGTATGCCGCACGCAAAGCACGCACGGGCCCCCAAAAGCACCCCCGCACGCACCCCACCACACACCACACACACACCACACCCAAAACAAACGTAATTTCTTGGGCAGTACGTGGGTCAAAAAACCCCAAAAGTCACACAAAAAACCCGGGGGGGCCCAAAATTTTGCCCTTTTTTTGTTGTTGCAAGGGTTTTTGCCTGTTGTCTTGGGTTTCTGACCAAAGGTCTTTTGGTTTTGGGCCCCACTCTTTAAAAAATACCCCTTTGGAAAACCAAAAAATAGTGGGGTGTTAAAGTTGGGGTTTTTTTCAGCATCTTGGGGTTTTTTCAGGGCGGAAAGGGCCCGCTATCCCTTGTCAAATTTTCAGCCCCGTGACTTGACCCTTTTTGTCCTGTTTGAAAGATCGAAAAAAGGACAAAAAAAAAACACCCCAAATGTCCCATATGTTGGGGGGAGGGTCCAGGCAGTGGAAAGTTGGAAAAAAAATGGGAAAGGTTTGACCCCCATCAGAATTTTCCCCGGCCCGACGTATGTTTTGGACTTGTTTTTAAAAAAAAAAAGTGCGCAGGCCCAAAATTAAAAATGCAGTTTATTTTTCCCCTTAAGCTTTTTTATTTGGGTTTGATTTATAAAAATCTCATTGGGTTTTTTGCTACTCTTTTTTTTTTAAAGAAATAGTGATTTTTTGCGCATTCTACGGAAATTCCCCTTGGTTTTCTGTGCGATGCCGGGCTTCACTTTTTTATTTCAGGAAACTCAGAAAAAAAAAGGAAAGGACGACGACCTAATTTGCGAAAAAAATAAAAAATTGGGGCCCACAAAAAGAAATGGGAA
Source organism: Conus ventricosus (assembly GCA_018398815.1). Classification (NCBI taxonomy): domain Eukaryota; kingdom Metazoa; phylum Mollusca; class Gastropoda; order Neogastropoda; family Conidae; genus Conus; species Conus ventricosus. Next base: position 29,997,681 of record CM031612.1, on the reverse strand, counting down.
AATGGAAAAAAATTTCCCCCTTTCCCTTTTGAAAAAAATCTTGTTTGGGTGTTTTGTTGAATAAGGAAAAAGTTTCCAAAAAAGTCTGGCCCCTGTTGGTTCTTGAGGGAAAAAAGATGGTATTTGCAGATCGGGGGGAGTTTTCCGGGCTGTGGGGTTTTGGGGCAATTTTTTTCTTTCTCTCTCTCTCTCTTCTCTCTCTCTCTCCTCTCTCTTCCCCTCTCTCTCTCCCCTCTTTCTCTCTTTTTCTCTCCCCCCCCCCCCTCTCTCTCTCTCTGACCCCCCATCTCGCCCTCTCTGTCTGCCTCGCTTTCATTAATCCTTTTTTCTGACTGTCTCGTTCTCTGTCTGTCTGTCCGTCAGAGGCTGTTCCTCTTTCCACTCTCTTTCTCTCTGTCTTTGCATCTCAAAACCTTTATACTGTGTATGTCTGTATTTCTATCTCCACTCTTCTCCTCTCGTTCTCTGTCTGTCTGTCCGTCAGAGGCTGTTTCTCTTTCCACTCTCTTTCTCTCTGTCTTTGCATCTCAAAACCTTTATACTGTGTATGTCTTTATTTCTATCTCCACTCTTCTCCTCTCGTTCTCTGTCTGTCTGTCCGTCAGAGGCTGTTCCTCTTTCCACTCTCTTTCTCTCTGTCTTTGCATCTCAAAACCTTTATACTGTGTATGTCTGTATTTCTATCTCCACTCTTCTCCTCTCGTTCTCTGTCTGTCTGTCCGTCAGAGGCTGTTTCTCTTTCCACTCTCTTTCTCTCTGTCTTTGCATCTCAAAACCTTTATACTGTGTATGTCTGTATTTCTATCTCCACTCTTCTCCTCTCGTTCTCTGTCTGTCTGTCCGTCAGAGGCTGTTCCTCTTTCCACTCTCTTTCTCTCTGTCTTTGCATCTCAAACCCTTTATACTGTGTTGTCTGTATTTCTATCTCCACTCTTCTCCTCTCGTTCGTTTCTTCTCTATCCCTCTGTGTGCGTGTGTGAGGCAGAGGAAGAGTGCATAGGGCGATGATAATGATGGTAGTGGTGTGAGGCTGTGGGAGTGAAAAGTGTGGCGGGGGTTGGGGGTGGGGAGGGGATGGGTTTTTTTTCTATTGGACTGAGACTGACAAACAAAAGTGTGAGAACCAGTTCCACGTGAATGGAGAACCGCTAAAAGGTTAAAAGCATCGCCAGTCTTTCACACAGCAGTCATCATGGTATTTTGGCAGGAAACAATGTCTTTATCCTCGGTCATTTCCTCTGGCTTTCAAGACAGAAAGAAGTGATGAGCATGGGTCGAACAAAGTGAGACTTCCCCAACCTTCCCCCCCTATCCCTCCCCCCGCCCCTGCCCCCGCCCCTGCCCCCCTCCCCCCCCCCCCCCCCCCCGGGTCTCCTTTGCTTGGAATTTGGGACTTTGATGGTTAAAAGTGGTAGTTCTCTGACCTTTCAGACCTGAAGCCTGGCTGTCTCAGAGGGCTCTGAGTTCACGGCTGTAATGCTCACCAAAGGCGTCGTTTGCCTTTTTTTTTGGATGAGTTGATTGTAATGTCTGCGTCTCCGTAGGCCTGTCTCTGTGTCCGTCCGGTCCGTGAAGGGGTTACCATCTTCTTCGGATATCCAGAAAAGATGATTTTGCCTTTTGGAAAATAATTTGAAATACACGAACTGCCGTTTGTTGACATGAAATTATTAATTCTAAAGCCTATTAGCAACATTGCTGATGGTTTAAGTGGTGGCCTCTTGCAAT
>CM031612.1:29980953-29983453 GCA_018398815.1 Conus ventricosus | reverse complement strand
CTGAAAAGGAGGAACCCCAAATAGGTTGATAATCTTTGTGCCTGTAGCCTTTTATAACTTAACAACAAGATTTTTTTTTTCATCACGTTTTAAAATCAGATCATGAAAGGTCGTCCTCAGAATGAAAGTAAATAGTGTTTCTTTTTTCTTAACTACAATTGTTTTTTTTTTAATTTCAGATGAGAAGTGTAAACCAAAGCAAATTAAGAAAGGAGACATGAATAAATGAACAAAAAAAATCAATGAAATCTCTGTCTCTGTGTGTGTCTCTCCTCTTTCTGTCTGTCTCTCTCTGTTTCTGGCTCTCTCTCTCTCTCTCACATACAAGAGAGAGAGGGGAGAGATGAGAGAGAGGAGAGAGGGAAAAAGAGAGAGAGAGAGGAGAGAGGAGAGAGAGAGAGAGAGAGCGATGCACATAGACATGCACACATAAACCGAAATTCAGCTCCTGGTTTTTCCTTCTTTCCATTTTCTTCCTTTTCGTACCTCAGAAGCATTTGAGAATAGAGGAAAGGGGTAAGTGAAAGCCAGTGCTGATATCAGTAAATTTGTCTCACCTGTAGTCAATAAAAGCAGAAAAAAATCTTATCTTTTGAAATAAAGGATTACGTCTCAGTAATCATCGTAACCCATTCATCAAAATAATGACAGGGTGAAGGCTGATATGAATCAAATCCAGCACAACATCAAGACTATGAAAACAACACAGCAAAGCGTGGAAGTACAAACGTTTTATGACCGAATTTAGTCTTGTGATTATTATGCTTTGAGATGTTATGATACTATACATAAGAAAAATAAAAGCATCAAACATGATTTCAAACAAAATTTCATAGTAAATGAAAAGGAATTACATCTCTCTCTCTCTCTCTCTCTCTCTCTCTCTCTCCTCTCTCTCTCTCTCTCCTATATATATATAATATATATATATATATATATATTTATATATATCAGCAAACTGAACTATGCAAGCTACTAGGTCCATGATCACAAAAGTTTAACACTTGCTGCTTGAAAGACCACCAACCAGTTTCTGTGGAAAATGTAAAATACTGCTATAGCTCTCTGGTCAAACGTTTGGGTCGGGCCGATGAGGAGAAACACATTAAATGAATATATTGACATTGTGAGGCCGAAGAGTCGAACCTGCAACAACTGAAACATCGAGATCAAACTCAATACCTCGTCCATCTCCTGCCTGTTCTTCCCTCAGAATTGTGAGGGTCATGACTGAGCGCCTCTCTCGAGCATGATCAGACGGAACCAGCTGTATAAGGGGAGCGACTCTTGGGGCTACTTTAGAGTTCATCGTGTTTGGCGTTTCGCGGGACTGAGGAAAAACAGCTGTGGGTTCCCACCACTTTGTGGGCAGATCGCGCTCTCCTCTGTGTGTTGAGGGAGATTGGTTCTCACTGGAAATGGCGGTAGTCTCCCCTGGAAGAAAATGCAACATTCTAACCAGAGAGAAAGAGAGAGGGAGAGAGAGAGAGAGAGAGAAGAGAGAGAGAGGGGGAGGGAAAGAGAGAGAGGGGAGAGAGAAGAGAGAGAGAGAGAGAGAGAGACAGACAGACAGACAGACAGACAGACAGACAGACAGACAGAGGCATAGAAAGAGAGAAAGAGGGATGGTGAGAGGGTGGAAAGAGAAACAGGATGGGGAGAGAGAGAGAGAGAGAGAGAGAACGAACGAACGAACGAACGAACGAAATTTGTTAATGAGAAAAGAATAAGCACATAGCAGGCTTGTTTGCATCTTGCCCTCAAAAATGAAAAAGAAACATTCCAAACACAAAAGCCACCCTCCACACCCCAACCATTAACCAAACATCCACCTGTCGAACAATCCTTTCAAAGCAATAATAATAGCAATAACAACATCAATGAATGATAATGATTAAAAATGATAACATTACAATTCAAATATAACCCCATGCGCACATATACACATATGTATTGTCAAACATTACATCTATCGAATAGCATGATCTGAAAAGATAGAAATACAGAACACATAATAATCACAAATATAAATCCACATGATAGTAAATCAATATTGAAACCTAGAATCTGTTCCGGAAGGGGGCGTACAACACACATTTTTGCGCCCTCCAGATTCGCACGCAATTTCTCTATCTCAAGAGAGAGAGAGAGAGAGAGAGAGAGGAGAGAGAGAGAGAGAGAGAGAGAGAGAGAGAGAGAGAGAGAGAGAAGAGAGAGAGAGAGAGAGGAGGCGCAGTGAGGAAGGACTGACACTGCTGAACAATTCAGACCTCCACTGAAAGGTTTATAACAACAACAGCACCAGCAGAAACAACAACAACAAACAAAAGCAGCAAAAGTGTCGTTTATGTGACTGACGTGGCCACTCCTATAACACTTTTCCCATGGGACAACAATCTGACAACACAAGGTCAGAACATAGAATATTCATATCCCATATCCCAATGATTGTTGGGGGCAACGAACTGGTTGGATATTCACCACATTCGAAGACAAGGCA
>CM031612.1:29970953-29975953 GCA_018398815.1 Conus ventricosus | reverse complement strand
AAGAAAGAACTATGCAAAATCTTCCAAAACCACAACTTAAAGATTACCATTGAAGCAAACAAAAAGGTAGTGAACTACTAGACATAACATTGGATCTCAACAATCACATATATAAACCATGCAAGAAACCCAACGACACACCTCTTTATGTAAACACCAAAAGTAACCACCCACCATCTGTATTAAAGACCATACCCATGGCATAAACAAGAGGCTATCAAACTTGTCATGCAATGAGAGAGTGTTCAACAATGCAGCAGCAGAATACCAGGAGGCACTACAAACAAGTGGATACAATTACAAATTACAATACAACCCAGACAACAACACAAACAAAAGCAGAAAAATAGGAAAAGAAAAATCATATGGTATAACCCCCCATACGACGGGAAACTCAAAACAAACATAGGGAAGAATTCTTCAAAATTTTAACACTTCATTTCCAAAAGAACACAAACTGTCCAAAATATTAACAAAAACACTGTCAAACTATCGTACTCATGTATGCCCAACCTTAAAAAACCTAATTGAACGCATCCAACAAATGAAAATCAACACAGCAAAGAAGGGTGAAGAAAGGAAATCTTGCAATTGCACCAGAAAGAGCAGTGCCCACTGGACAATAAATGTCTCCACAACAACATTGTATACCAGGCTACTGTGACATCAGAAAATGAAAAAGAAACATACATAGGGATCACTGAAAACCACTTCAAAACCAGATATGCAAACCACAAAACAGTCATTTAATAAAGAAAAATATAAAAACCAAACAGAATTGAGCAAATATATCTGGAAACTTAAAGACGCAAAAACAAGCTACAATATATCCTGGAAAATCATAAAAGAGCATCACCATACAGCAATGTTTCAAAAAGGTGCAACCTATGTTTAACTGAAAAATGGTTAATACTATGCAAACCACACTTAGCAACTTTAAACACCAAAACAGAAATAGTAAACAACTGCAGGCATAAATGGAAATCGTTGTTAGTGAACACATCCAAAACAAAAACCTGAAAGCCCCAAAAAACACGTGCAGCCAACCCGCACGTGCAAACAACCGCAAACGTGAGCCCACACGCTATATAACATCGGCGGTGGGCAAACAAAAACCATCCTGATGACAGCGCAACGCCGCTAGAAACAAATTTGTCGATTTCTCTTTTTAGTACCTTATTTTAAAAAATGTTGCTCCCCAAGGGGTCGAGCACTCGAAAAATCATTTTGGGTATTTTAATCACTTTGATCTATATATATATATATATATATATATAATATATATATATATATATATATATATATATATATATATATATTCAATAATAAACAAAGCTTGCTCGTATGTCTTAGATTGAAGAAATATTTAATATTTTCTATTTTTTCATAAGAAAACGTGGCTTGTTTTGCTCTTTCATGATTTTCTTTTGCTTCTTAGGTGGTATTTTTGGGTTTGGGTTTTTTTGAAAACTCAACAAACATACTACGGTATTGCACACCACCTTTTCTGGGTAGCATTTTTAAAAACCCGGAAAGGAAGGATCAAAAAAAACCACTTTCCCGGTACGAGGGAAACAACCGGTTTCGAAATATCGGTTATACGGAGTTATGTGTTAGTGAGTTTCCTCCCTTTTGGAGTTTAAAAAGTTTGCTGAAGGCTAATTTTGAGAACATTTATTTTATTTTTCCCCATCCCCCCCTTGAGCACATCTGTTAGTTGGGTAGTTTAACTGCCACTGCAAAAAGTGTTATCTCCCCCATTTTCTTCAATCAAAGACAAAAGAAAAGCTTTGTTTTTTAATTATATTTTTTGCAGTCTTTGCACACCAAGCTGCTCTGAAAGTGGCGGAAGGTGTCAGTACTTATCCTGGAATAATTATTTTTGGTTATATAATTTAAAAAAAACAAAATAAATTCCGGGAAAGTACCGCACCGTTCCAGCAACTTAAAGCCCCGGTCCCGCAATGACGAAAAAATTTTAAAATTATAAACAAAGCTTGCTCTTATGTCTTAGTTTGAAAAAAAGGGGGGAGATAGCTTCATATCGAGGGGTAGATGATTCTGCCAAATAACAGTATGTGATGAGTGGGGAAGGGGGAAAAAATAAAAAAATGCTTCTCAAAATGAGCCTTCAAAAGCTTATTCCCCAAAGGGGGAGAATCCTCCAATAGGGGGGGAAACTCACTAACATTAAACCCCTGGTCCCTTATACCGATATTTCGAAACTGGTGGTTTCCCCTCAGTGACCGCGGAAAGGGGTAATTTGACCCCTCTCCCTTTTTCTTTTTAAGAAGAATGCAATCCCAAAAAAGGTTGGTGTGCAATACCGTAGTATGTTTGTTGAGTTTTCAAAAACCAAACAAAGGTCCCATTAAGAAGCAAAAGAAAATCTAAAAGACAAAACAAACACTTTTTCTTGTGAAAAATAAAAAAAAAAACGATTCCTCTAAGACCAAATGCTGAGGGGTAGTTCTTGGAATGAATCCGCAAGGGGCTAAAAAAAACAAAATAAAAATTCCCAAAGGGTAAGTCCCCCACCGTTCCGCAACTTACAGAGCAGCCGGTGCCCCAATGACTGCAAAAATATTTTAAATTTAAAAAAGCTTGCTCTTATGTCTTAGATTGAAGAAAAAGGGGGGGGATACGCATTCACCGGGCGCTCGTAAGTTTCTGGAACGGTGCGGTACTTATCCCTTTGGAATTTTTGTTTTTTGTATTTTTGTCCCCCGCGGGTTTATTTTCCCAAAAACTAGCCCCCAGACTTTTGTCTTGAGGATATCGTTTTTTTTTTTTATTTTTCACAAGAAAATGTATTTGTTTTGCCTTTTAGATTTTCTTTTGCTTCTTAATGGCACCTTTTGGTTGGTTTTTTGAAAACCAACAAACTACTAGGGATTGCACACCAACCTTTTTTTGGGATTGCATTTTCTTAAAACGAAAAGGGAGGGGTAAATTACCCTTTCCCCGGGTCACTGAGGGAAAAACCCCCAATTTCGAAAAATCGGTATATGCCGGGGGTTTATTGATGAGTTTCCCTCCCTTTGGGGGATGTCTCCCTCTTGGAGAAAATAAAACTTGCTGAAGACTCATTTTGAGAAACTTTATTTTATTTTTCCCCATTCACCCCTCAGCAATACTGTTATTTGGCGAAACATCTACCATGCGATATAAAGGTTTTCTCCCCCTATTTTTCAAAACAAAAACTAAGAGCAAACTTTGTTTTTAATTTAATATTTCTTTCGTCATTGCGGCCCGGGGTGCCTGTAAGTTCGGGCGGTGCGGACTTATCCTTGGAAATTCATTGTTTTTTGTATTTTGTCCCTTGCGGGGTTCATTCCAAAAATAGCCCTCAGCCTTGGTCTTAAAAAAATCGTTTTTATTTTCTATTTTTCAAGAAAATGTAGTTTGTTTTGCCTTTTATGATTTTCTTTTTGCTTCTTAGTGCACCTTTGGTTGGTTTTTTGAAAACTCAACAAAAATACACGGTTTTTCACCCAAAACCCTTTTTTGGATTGCTTCTTCTTAAAACTGAAAAAGGGAGAGGAGTCAAATTAACTTTCCGCGGTCACTGAGGAGAAACCACCCAAATTTTGAAAAATCGGTAATGACCAGGAGTTATATTGTTATGAGTTTTCCCTCCCTATTGGGAAAGGGTTCTCCCTCTTGGAGAATAAAGCTTGCGAAGGCTCATTTGAGAAAACATTTATTTTTTTTTTCCCCCTTCACCCCCTCATGCACATACGTTAGTTAGGCAGAATCATCTCCCTGCAGATATAATGCGTATTCCCCCTATTTCTTCTTAAACATGAGCAAGCTTGTTTATAATTTAAAATTTCTTGAGTCATTGCGGCACCGGCTGCTCTGTAATTTTCTGGAACGGGTGCGGTACTTATCCTTGGAAAATTTTTTAGTTTGTTTATTTTTTGTCCCTTTTCGGGTTCATTCCAAGAATAGCCCCAGCATTGTGTCTTAAGGATATCGTTTATATTTTCTATTTTCACAAAAAAATGTAGTTTGTTTTTCTCTTTTATGATTTTTTTTTGCTTCTTAGATGGCACCTTTGGTTGGTTTTTTGAAAACTCAACAAACATACTACGGTATTGCACACCAACCTTTTCTGGGATTGCATTCTTCTTAAAACTGAAAAGGCAGAGGAGTCAAATTACCATTTTCCGCGTCACTGAGGAGAAACCACCAAGTTTCGAAATATCGGTATATGACCAGGAGTTATATATGTTAGTGAGTTTCCCTCCCTATTGGAGGATGTCTCCCTCTTGGAGAATATAAGCTTGCTGAAGGCTCATTTTGAGAAGCATTTATTTTATTTTTCCCCATTCACCCACTCATGCACATACTGTTAGTTAGGCAGAATCATCTACCACTGCAGATATGAATGCGTATCTCCCCCTATTTCTTCAATCTAAGACATAAGAGCAAGCTTTGTTTATAATTTAATATATATATATATATATATATATATATATAATATATATAATATATGAATATAACCAAAGAGCCTAAAATGATTTTAAAAGTGCTCGACCCCTTGGGGAGCAACATTTGTCAATGGTGTTAAAAAGGAAGTTTTAAAACCTTCCTTTTTAACACCATTGACAGATATATATATATATATATATATATAATATATATATATATATATATATATATATATATATAATATGTGTGTGTGTGAACATGCATCCCAGTGCTTCGCTCTGTCACACACACACACACACACACACACACACACACACACACACACACACACACACATACGCACACACACACACTCACTCACACGCTCTCTTTTTCTTTCTCCCTCCCTCTCTCTCTCTGTCTGTCTGTCTGTCTGTCTGTCTCTCTCTCTCTCTCTCTCTCTCTCTCTCTCTCTCTCTCGAGAGAGAGCATCCTTACTTGTTCCATTTCCCCTCTCTGGATTCCATTTCTATCACAGAAAGAAGCAGTCGATGAATGTGACGAAACAAATCTCTGAAGACTGC
>CM031612.1:29969008-29970853 GCA_018398815.1 Conus ventricosus | reverse complement strand
ATAAAAAAAAAAAATTCCCACTAAAAAAACTAAGAGCAAAGAAGGGTGAAGAAAGGAAATCTTGCAATTGCATCAAAAAAGAGCAGTGCCCCCTGAGCAATAAATGCCTTCACAACAACATTGTATACCAAGCCACTGTGACATCAGAAAATGAAAAAGAAACATACATAGGGATCACTGAAAACCACTTCAAAACCAGATATGCAAACCACAAACAATCATTTAATAAAGAAAAATATAAAAACCAAACAGAACTGAGCAAATATATCTGGAAACTTAAAGACGCAAAAACAAGCTACAATATATCCTGGAAAATAATAAAAGAGCATCACCATACAGCAATGTTTCCAAAAGGTGCAACCCATGTTTAACTGAAAAATGGTTAATACTATGCAAACCACACTTAGCAACTTTAAACACCAAAACAGAAATAGTAAACAACTGCAGGCATAAATGGAAATCGTTGTTAGTGAATACACCCAAAACAAAAACCTGAAAGCCCCCAAAAAACACGTGCAGCCAATCCGCACGTGCAAACAACCGCAAACGGGAGCCCACACGCTATATAACATCGGCGGTGGGCAAACCAAAAACCACCCTGATGACAGCGCAACGCACTCGAAACAAATTTGTAGATTCTTTTTTAAAAACCTATTTTAACAAATATATATATATATATATATATATATATATATATATATATATATATATATGTGTGTGTGTGTGTGTGTGTGTGTGTGTGTGCGTGCGTGCGTGCGTGCGGTGTGTGTGTGTGTGTGTGTGTGTGTGTGTATATATGTGTGTGTGTGTGTGTGTGAGCGCGCGCGCGCGCACACACACACACACACACGTGTGTCGTGTGGCTCTATCTGGGCCCTGGTACAATCTAGACAGGTAGGAATCAAAATAATAAATACTCCTTGACAACCTCGACCAAACAACTCACTTGCTTTCAGGCATTTGCCCCGAACATGTAGCAAACAATGGTCAGACGAAACACAAACTGAAGCTTCGCCATGATTTGCCTGTTCACAGAGAGTGGACACTAAAATATGATGACAATAACAGAACAGGGATCCGTCATCTTTTGAGCACGTGCGAACCTGCCAACGACAGATATTTTTGACGCAAAAACACCGCTCATTTTCTTACGTCATTTAAACAACATTTGCACTTCATACATTCGAGTGAGAATAATTTCTTTAAAAAACTTTAAAAGTAGATCAGATTGATGCATAATTCAAGTCACTTACTTGCTGTGTCGGTTGGTGCAACAACATACGTGTGAGTAATTTAATGCGCTCGTCCGTACAAACGCGTGCGTACGTGCGTGATGTGCGATGTGTGTCCATGGATATGCACATGTGTGCCCGTATGAGAGTGCATTCGCATATATGTGTGTAATCGTGGGAACTTCTGCTTATGCTATGAACGTACGGAAATGTGTGTATAGAACGACAGTGCAGCAGGTGGTAATTTAGTTTAAATCATACATTTTTTTCCTTATCGTGGATGGCGAATAGAAAACACAAAAAAAATCGATAACTCAGTGCGATCTATACATCCATTGGGTACAGACGATAAAATAACTGGAATCTGCAGAGTACACAGAAATGCAGGTGAAGGAACCGCGTGCTTCAATATAACGGTCGTGAAAGAAATGTGATTTCAGCAAATCGGTTTCTCTCTCTCAGCAGTCAGATGTAATTTCAGTTCTGGCAGCGTTACATTAGGATGGGATGGGGGATTGGGAATAAAGAGAGAGACAGAGACAGACAGACAGACAGACAGAAAGACAGATAGATAGATAGATAGATAGATAGATAGATAGATAGATAGATAGAT
>CM031612.1:29949008-29959008 GCA_018398815.1 Conus ventricosus | reverse complement strand
CCCAGTACTTTGAACCGGCTCCAGTCCATCACTGGACGGCCCGCAATTTCAGAGACCACTGACCCAGCACCGATCCACTTCACGGTATCGGCGCTGACAACCAGACCAGATTCCATTCACAGATCGTCAAGTCTGGCAGTGAGTGATGAGAGCAATTATTAGTACAGCGTCCTGTCCAGACACGCGTTTACAGTAAGTACCGAGAGACGTGAAGACACTCCGGAAGGAAGAGATGTCGTCACAGGTTCTGTGTAAGTTCGTCTTGACCATTCAAAGGAACGCCCATCAGCCGTGATGATGTATTACACTATGAATGGGAGGTCCATGAAGGGAAGTTTGTTGTTTTAATGCCATCGTGATCCGGCGATTCAACAAGAAATGGAGGATGTTGTCGGCTGGTGTGATATAGTGTTAATACTCTTCGTCATCTTGTACTTCTTCTCAATAATCCCGCAGGGAATCATTGGGACACCACACCGAAGAACAATTCACCAGGTTCGTCCAGTTCAGTCGGTTGTGTGCTAAGGCCTGGGGCTCAGCAAATATCTCCTCTGTCTCTTCTGCAACGTTGTCAGTCAATGGGGGGAGGGGAGGTGTGGTGTGTGTGTGTGTGTGTGTGTGTGTGTGTGTGTGTGTGTGTGTGTGTGTGTGTGTGTGTGTGTGTGTGTGTGTGTGTGTGTGTGTGTGTGTGTGTGTGTGTGTGGTGTGTGTGACCGTAAACAGTAAAGTGCTTAAAGCACTATGCATGGCAAGTATCTGATAGGGTTTTCGATAGAAGAACCGTAGGGGAACCCCCCCCCCCCACAATATATGCTGCCTTTGAAGGACATCTTTTAGTTAAATATTATTTTCGGAATCGTTTGAAGATGCATTATTTTGTGTCTATTTGGCGTTCGTATAGTACATTTTAATCTTTTACTATTAAATCCACCTTGATCGTTGACGAAATGAAAACAGGATCAACAAAAAATGGTTTTGAAGGGTTGAGAGGTATCTTTGTCTTTTTGCGTGAAGTGATTCTGACTGTTACACCGGCACACATGAAGAAAGTAAGAGGATATTGTATCACCAGAACTATTGAAGCACGAAGGGCAAGAATCATATGGCGCTGACAACTATTTCGTGAAGGCCTCGGGTATTAAATCGGCGAACATTAATTAGAAAATTTCTAATGCACAACGCTTCAAGTGCAGATCTATGACACTACGGCAGTCCAGGACCGTCAGTTCCATTAGTCACACAGAAAAGGGATAATAAAGGAATTCCTGATCAGGCTTACAGCAAAAACGAAACAGATTCTTACAAAAGAACAGGACTACTACTGGTGAAAGATCTTTCTCTTTTCAAGCTCCATCGACGTGGAACAGACTGTCAGACTCTCTCAGACATTCAGATTCTATCTCTTCTTTCAAGTCTAAACTTAAAACCCATCTGTTTTCTCATAATTAGTCAATGCTGTGGGGACGGGAGGGGGGGGGGGTACAACCTAACTCATGGCGGTCTGGGCCTTTTCAAATGTAGCGTATGTGTATGTTCTCTATTACATGTATTTGTTGTATGATTGACCGTTATAGGATTAAGTTTTTGCAGTGATACTTGAAAAATAAGTGAATGTCACACTCGTAGGATTAGGATTTGTTAGTTATTGTAGTAATAGTATTTGTAGCTGGGTGTAAGGTGTACTATTGTATATGAGAAGGGTGAATGTAGTATGACTTTGTAAAGCGCTTAGAGAAATTCGTTTGATTAAGCGCTATATAAGAAACCATTATATTATTATTATTATTATTATTATTATTACGTTTCAGGCTAGAAAGAAAAAGACACTCCACTTCATATGAATGAAAAAGAAGCACCTGAAACACACCATGAATTCTACACAACGTTAGAATTACATCTTATTCAGGGAAGCCTTTGTTTGTGTCTTCTGTCTTACCTCCTAGACTAAACTCCGGGGCTCATCATCGGTGAGTTCCCTTTCGTGAATGCGACCGGTTTTCATTTCATCGTTCAAGTAGCCTCATTCCGCTTTCCGGGATGAAGTCTAAACACAAGACACCAGGGTGCATGCATATCATTCCATGTCAGTCATCCCACCGACACACACTGGCCTTTTCATCTCCTGCAGGTTGAATGGGATTGAAAGTGGGTGCAAGATTTTTTTTTTGTTATGCATGCGTTTATGCACGGGATCTTGGTTTTAAACTTCATCTGTAGGGGACGACTGGAGTCCGCGCAACTGTTAAAAAAAAAACAACAAAAAAAAACACCTAGACAGAAAAAAAAAAGAAAAAAAAATCGTTTAAAGCGAATCAATTCTCGACTCAAAACATATATCATATGCTTAATTGCTGACTCGTCCATCATGAGATTTGCAATCAATCATTTTACATGACGCTTCTGAAATGATGTATGCAGATATTCAGTTCATGGGAGAGGGGGTAGGACTACACACACACACACACACGCGCGCGCGCGCGCGCGCCCACCCCCCCCCCCCCCCCCCCTTCCTACCTGCCCTGTTTTTCCCCTCAAATCAGCAGCACTTGACTATTCCTAATCTCCTCTTCTCAGTCCCATTTCCATCCCTGCCCCTCACCCAACCCCATCCTCTCCATACTCTTCACCCTCCTCCTCCCACCCTACCCTGCCCTCTCTTTTTTCCCATCCCACACCCCACCTCTTCCTGATGCCCCCCCTCCCACCTTAAACTACCTCCCTCCTTCCCTCTTCCACAGACATCTACCACCACCGCCACCATCACCACCACCACCACTACCAACACCACCTTTCACCTCTAGCCATTTTTTTTTTCCGACGTGCTCTTCAGACAAGGTCAGAACAGAGGCCAATGGTTTCTTTTATTCATGTCCCCCTGGACTTCCTGCTAATGAGTCGTTTTATCAGCTGTCGTACCGTGCATACAAATCTTCCGCGCTGTCGGAGTGGTGCTGGCGGAGGGAAGGTGTGTATCTGATCTGGTGCCACGTCCACCTGCCTGTCTTCAGTGGGTCTCGGTGCTGGTCGACACCATGTTCTCTCTCTCTCACTCTCTGTGGTTCGTGATTGTCTAGATGGTGGTGTGGTGTGGTGTGGTGGTGGTGTGGTGTGGTGTGGTGTGGTATGGAGTGGTGTGGTGTGGTGTGGTATGGTGTGGTGTGGTGTGGTGTGGTGTGGTGGCGTGATGGTGTGGTGTGGTGTGGTGTGGTGTGGTGTGGTGTGCGTGGAGTGGTGTGGTGTGGTGTGGTGTGGTGTGTGTGGCGTGGTGTGGTGTGGTGTGGTGTGGTTGGTGGTGTGGTGTGGTTGTGTATGGTGTGGTGTGGTGTGGTGTGGTGTGGGTGGAGTGGGGGTGTGTGTGGTGTGGTATGGAGTGGTGTGTTGAAGGTGTGATGTGGTGTGGTGTGGTGAAGGTGTGGTGTGGTGTGGCATGGTGTGTAGCATGGTGTGGTGTGGTGTGGTGAAGGTGTGGTGTGGTGTGGTGTGGTGAAGGTATGGTATGGTGTGGTGTGGTGTGGTGGGTGTGGTGTGGTGTGGTGAAGGTGTGGTGTGGTGTGGTGTGGTGTGGTGTGGTGAAGGTGTGGTGTGGTGTGGTGTGGTGTGGCGTGGAGTGGTGTGGGTGTGGTGTGGTGTGGTGTGGTGAAGGTGTGGTGTGGTGTGGTGTGGTGTGGTGTGGTGAAGGTGTGGTGTGGTGTGGCATGGTGTAGCATGGTGTGGTGTGGTGTGGTGAAGGTGTGGTGTGGGTGGTGTGGTGAAGGTATGGTATGTGTGGTGTGGTGTGGTGTTAGTGTAGTGTGGTGTGGTGTGGTGGTGGTGTGGTGGGTGTGCGGTAGTATGGTGTAGTGTGGTGATATTGTGTGGTGTGATAATGTGGAGTGGTTGAGTGGTGTGGTGTTGTAGTGTGGTGTGGTTTGGTGTGTGGTGTGCTTCGGTATGGTGGTGTGGTGTGGTGGTTTGGTGTGACGTGGTCATGTGGTGGAGTGGTGTGATGTAGTGTGGTGTGGTGTGGTGGTGGTGTGGTAGTATGGAGTAGTGTGGTAGTATGGTGTGGTGTGGTGGAGAAGTGTGGTGGTGTGGTCTAATGTGGTGTGGTGTCGCGTTGCATAGTGTTGGAGAGTGGAATGGACTGGATTGATGGTATTGCATCACCTTCCATTGTATTATGTTTTAATTAACGTATCGTATTGAAATAGAATGTGTCATACCGCATTGCATCGGATTATTGCATTGCACTATGTTGAACTGTAATGTAAGGCATTCACTGAGTCTTCAACAGTAAGAAACACTGGAAGAAGCAGTCGCATTGTTTGTTTGTTTTCGTTGTTGTTGATGTTGTTGTTGTTGTTGTTGTTGTTTCAGGGCCGTTTCTTTACTCTCCTCGTCTCTCACCGCAAGGAAAAGCTAGCCACCTTGCCAGTTCTGAACTCCTTACAGAGTTTTCCCGCCATGATTAGACTCATGGCAAAAATTCATCAGAGACTTGCTTGGCCGAGCGAGAAATGTGTCAGACTTGTGAACAAGGTCTGGCGTACGATTCTCACTCAAAGACAGTTTGTAGACTGCCTGCGATTTTTTCTTCCGAGTTAATGTGCAAATGCCAGTGCCCCCCCCCCCCCCCACCCCCCACCCCCCACCCCCTACTCCTTCTTCGGGTGAGACTTTACCCCGAAGTCCCGTGCATGAACGCGCGAATAAAATGTCTTGCACGCACGTTACTCCTCACTCCATCTTTTGGACAGGTGTAGGTCTTTGTGTGCCGGTGGTATAGATGACGCGAACATGAAACACGTGCAGACTCTCGTCGTACTTTGATATCATTCTCGAAGACAGAATGCAGCGACCCTAATGGTAGATTTAAAAACGACTGCACATGCAACAAGTTAACAGTTGCAAACTCTGGATTCCCAGTCCGTGTGTGCGCGCGTACTCCTGTGTGTATATGTGTATTTGTGAGAGTGTGCATGCGTGCCTGCTGGCGTGCGTGCGTGCGTGCGTGCGCGCATTTATGTATGTGTGTGCGTGCTTGCATGTGTGTGTGTGTGTGTGTGTGTGTGTGTGTGTGTGTGTGTGTGTGTGTGTGTGTGTGTGTGTGTGTGTGTGTGTGCGCGCGCGTGTTTGTGATTTAATGTGTTGAGGCTGGCTACTTTTGGTATCTGTGGTATGTTTTAAAAGCTGCGTCCCAAAACTTGGCATTTCTAACTTTTTTAAACATTTTGAGAGAGGTTCTGTCATGGTTTTTGTTTTCGTTTGTTCTGCTCATTTCATTTTGTCGGATTTGTTTTCCTTTTTGAAGCCAGCAAGTTTTGTATAAACTTAGCTGTCACACAGTTTTCTTCTTCATTCTGACTCAAATTGTGCCACTTTCTGACAGTGATAGTTCATGGTGGATTCTGAACTCACTGGTTTGTGGAATCCATTGCTACAGGATTTCGCTTAGTACACATTAATTTTGTACTTTGTGCTGCGAGACTACCCGCCTAGTGGGCCCGTATCTGACTTGATATTTAGTTGATTCTATTTAAGTATGCTGGACCCTGAAGAACTAAGCCACGCTGAAAACTTTCTTACCCATAGCGTCCTTTCTTGGTTAATGCAGTTCTGTCACTCGTTTGAACTGCGTCTATTTCAGCCACAAGAACCGCAGAAGTATCACCATTTCATTCTGCAGTTCTCTCGAATGTTTTCTGCACCAAACATGTTCGTTAGTTTCAATTGAAACTCTGCAAAAGCAGTCGCTTTAACAGTTATGTCATGTTAGGTGCCCGTTAGAAATGTGTTTATGTTGATATAGAGAGGCCATTAGGTCACTTCTCGAGAAGATGGGGTGTGTGTATATCAGTAGCACCAACAGAGGGACAGGTTGGTAAAGCATGCTGTTGTTGTTGTTGTTGTTGTTGTTGTTGTTGTTCATAAACTTAAATTCCAGTCCCATTTACATTGACACACACAATAAAACAAAGAGCCTAAATGAGAAAAGGACAGACGGAGAGACAGACAGACAGACAGACAGACAGACACGGTGAGAGCAGACCTGCCGAACGATGCAAATCACTGAAATGAAAAACCAGGAAAAGAAAGGAAGTCACCATCTTGGCAGGAAATGGATCTTGGCGGAGGCCAAGAAATCTAGGTATCTCTAATGAATCTCTTTAGAGATCGCTGTCTTGGTAAGAGCCAGGCTAAATCTCGCCATTCCTCTTCCCTGAGACGACGGCCTTCATCAAAGCGCTGTTACCTCGGGGCTTCGGCCAGTCCCGGTCCAATTAGATTAAAACTCTCTTTGTTTTCTGTCCGGACAAGATCAGCCTGCTTCCCAGACCGGGGACACCCTCTTTAATGTCTCGGTTTGTAATCACGGCTTAAAACAAACTCAAGAGACATCTTAAATGGAAAGGACTCCAGTTTATCACAGGCTGAAGCGCTGCCACACGGTGTGTCTCATCGGTTGTTATGGAGGGTACCGTCCTGTACAAATGTGACGGATTATTCGGATGGTGCAGGAACCCCTAAATATTGACCTACGATAGGTGAACTATCAGCTTATCAGTGGATGTCTGTATTGATTTGTTCGTTCAAAATATGCCACTTTCTCAAACGGGAGGATCCCCATTCTCCGGGAAAACGCCTACTGGTTTCAATTGATGTCCTCTGGTTTCAAATTGGTTGCAGTCACCAAAGTTCTAAATCAACAGACGAACTGACGAAGTGAGACTGGGGCATGTGTGTGTGTGTATGTTGTGTGTGTGTGTGTGTGTGTGTGGTGTGTGTGTGTGTGTGTGTGTGTGTGTGTGTGTGTGTGTGTGTCTGTGTGTCTGTATGTGTGTGCACGCACATGCACGCACATACGGGAGCACGTGCGCTTGTTTGTGTCGATAACATGTGTGTGAAAACACAGAAATGAAAGACGAAAACGTCAAAACCGTCCGAGTCTTCAAAGTATGACTGTTCAAAATGTGTATTCTTGAGAGAGAGAGAGAGAGAGAGAGAGAGGAGAGAGAGAGAGAGAGAGAGAGAGAGAGAGAGAGAGAGAGAGAGAGTGTGTGTGTGTGTGTGTGTGTGTGTGTGTGTGTGTGTGTGTGTGTGTGTGTGTGTGTGTGTGTGTGTGTGTGTGTGTGTGTGTGTGTACAAATGAACTGGTGCGTTTAATATTGTTGTTGTTGCGTTTCTGTTATTGTATATTTCTTTCTATAGTTATTATCAAAACTGCTACTACTACTACTACTACTACTACTACTACTACTACTACTACTACTACTACTACTACTACTACTACTACTACTACTATCAGCAGCAGCAGCAGTAGTAGCAACAGCATTGTCGTGGCTGTCGTTGTCGTCGTCGTCGTCGTCGTCGTCTTGTTGTTGTCAATTGCATGCACCATCTGATTGATTGGTATATAATTTCAGTTCTTACTCTCAAATTGCAGGGTAAAGGATCTGGGTGATAGCGATGGAGAAGGGGAGGGGTGGAGGGGGGGGGGGGGGGGTTGCGGACATGGCACGATACATTAAACATTTATGGTCATGACACAATGCATTACATGGTTATTACACGTGACATGACACGGTCATTTCATATATGACATGTCAGTGTCATATCAAGTTACGTTTCACGGTCATGGCACGGTACATTACACTACCATGGCACATGATAAGACACGGGGGCATGTCAAATTACCTTACATGGCCATTTCACGTGACATTGCGCAAGGGTCAAGGCAAGTTGTAAGTCACGGTCATAGCATGTGACATTACGCTGTCTTGTGGGATTTTAGCCTTGTAGAACGTCTTAGAGGACGGCTGGATACAAACATCGTGACATGAGGGACGAGGAAAA
Source organism: Conus ventricosus (assembly GCA_018398815.1). Lineage (NCBI taxonomy): Eukaryota > Metazoa > Mollusca > Gastropoda > Neogastropoda > Conidae > Conus > Conus ventricosus. The sequence goes on along the minus strand of CM031612.1, from coordinate 29,951,175 downwards.
CGTGATTTGTCTTTAAATGTGCAAGTACCTTTTCACAGCCATCTAATCTCTTTTGTTTTCTTTTGTCTGTTTATTTGTATGTTTTCGCTACCTCTGCCTGGCTACTGCAGGGCAAAGATTGATTTGTTTGGTTGTTTGTTGTTGTTTTCTGTTGTTCCCCAAATGCGTACAGACCGTCAAACTTTGTTGTTGTTCTTTTCTTTTCTCAAGTTGGTTGTTTATTTAATTGTTGTTAAGTGTCTCGCGTGCTTTTTTTTTTTTTGCTTGTTTCATTGGCTGAAGAAAACGTTGTGTTCATTTTCATTCTTTTAACCACACACTTTTCTCTTGTTTTGAGCCTCTGTGTGTGTGTATGTGTGTGTGTGTGTGTGTGTGTGTGTGTGTGGTGTGTGTGTGTGTGTGTGTGTGTGTGTGTGTGTGTGTGTGTGTTGTGTGTGTGTGTGTGTGTGTGTGTGTGTGTGTGGTGTGTGTGTGTGTGTGTGTGTGTGTGTGTGTGTGTGTGTGTGTGGTGTGTGTGGCACATTCCTTTGTGACTATCACAATACAAAACGACTCCGAAAACTGAAATATCCGTGAGTGGGTGTGGCGAACTCATATTCCCCACATACGGATGAATATTTAAAATACTTTGATACTTCACACATTGGCTTTGGTGCTGTAATTTCAGGGTGTTTTTTTTTTTGCACTGATGGTGTTTCCTTTATGGTATAATAATCAATGCTGAAATGAATAGTCACAACAACGCTATTGCTATCCACATATGTATTCATGGACAGAAGCCAGGAACTTTACAGGGAACAGTTCATTTACTGGGCATTTGGTCATCAGCGGTCAGACAGCCCGACTGACAGGCAGCAATGCCAACGTCAGTATTATTCAGACAGAAAACTGAATAGAAGGACAAAAATATTTTTAAAATCACAAGGTTTTTGCTCGCCCTAGTATATTTGATATGCATGCATTCGTGCAGGACATGGAAAGGATGGAAGTTATACTACCAAAGTATTACTGTCAGATATCTTACTGATCTTGTCATCAGTGAGCAAGTGCACCAAACCATACAGCAGCAGTTCACCAGCCCCGTGGTGAAGTGGTTAGCGTCGCGGACTCCCGGCCGGCAAGTCTTGGGTTCCATTCCCACCAGAGCCATGTGGAATTTTTCTGCCCCGACCGGCGCCCACCCAGAGTTGAGTTTGTTACGGGCTCCATGGGAAAGACTGGGCCACACAGTCGAGTTTCATATATCCACTTATAGAGGAGTCTCTCAGAGTGTTGCTTAAATTTCCAGACCAACATTGCACGTGTCTGTCTTTCTCGGGCCTGGTTGACGCCAGGGTACATTAAGAAAGTAAGCGTAGAGTACAGCCCGGTCATGCATTTTCAGACCGTAATGGAAATCCATAGCATCATCTTCATCATCCTCATTCTCATCGATTAGCATAAAGAAGCATTTCAGACTGTACGACAATCTGCTGACATCAGTTAATAAAGAAAACTAAGTTAATCTGGTTATATGAAATGATACAGTGCCTGTGCTCAAATAGTCTGTGTGAACCCTTTAAGAGAGAGTGATATAGAGAGAAAGCAGTAAAGACATGATGGACTCATGGCCTTGCATAAGTGAGTAGCACACAATTAGCAGGTACCCACGAACTGGCAAACAACTGACAGACTTGAAGAATGAGGGTCAACCATTCTTCATGGAACATTCTTCCAATATCACATGGCTTAAACAGCTCTTGTGGTAGCCAGGGTCTTTAGAGCTGAAATGCACTGGGGTTGCGGGAACGGATGGGTGGGGAAGTCAGGGATTCCCCCGTCCCAACCCATCATCCCTACACCCCTTTAAAATGTTGCAGAAAAACGTTTCTTTTCATTCTTGTTCAAATCACATCAGCAAATGTCAAACAGGTGTACAACGAACTTCTGAGTAAACGCTTTCATTCATTCAAATAGGCCGACTGCCAGAACGAATACACTATGTAGGTCGTTTTCGATTATTATTGATTGCGTTGGCTACTGGAAAATGTTATCAGTTCCACTGCTAACTCGAATGTGACTCCAGGCTCATCATTAGAATATCTTTTCCATGGAAACATGAAACGGCATCAAAATTAAAAGGGGATGAGGCAGATAGATAAATTGTCGTAGTTTATAAGCAATTCTA
>CM031612.1:29941508-29946508 GCA_018398815.1 Conus ventricosus | reverse complement strand
GACAAAGTTTTCTTCCATGAAAAGGTGTCCTTTCTTGGAAAGTTTGTTTTTTTCCCGAGAAATATGTGCTCGCTAGAAAAGGTTTTCTCCTCAGATCTTTCTTCTTTGTGTGGAAGATGAAATCGATTTGACTACAGAAGGGAAAAAAATGAATCAGAGATTAGGGTGCTTCAGCTTTTGTCTTTAATTTGCATCTGTGTCTCAACGGCTGTATTTCGCGTCTCTTCATCATACGCGCTATTGAACGATCCAAAACTATATAAGCACACACTCAATAATCCTCACTTATCAGTCTAGCAAAACCGGGGTCTCACCAATACTGAGCCCATCATAGTAACATCATGACAAATTTGGTTTCAGCTGTAAACGTTAGTTCCGTATGAATCACCAAAACACAAATTACATTTTGACGGTTGTAAATATCAGTACCTTTCTTGTAACTGTAGGGCGGTGACTTATCACACTTGTCACAAAATTGTAGCGGCTTGGTTATGCTATTGATGGCACTGCTTGCTGCTTGCCCACTCTACAAGGTATGTTTACGATTCCAGACCTTTGGTACTGTATCATTCGGGGCGTTTGACTTTTGAATAGTGTTGTTGTTGTTGTTGTTGTTGTTGTTGTTTTTGTTTTTTGTTTTTTGGGGGGGTTGTAATTGATTTGGTTAAGCTGTAGATGATGAATTAAGCAGTAAGGCTGACACCCTCTGTATCAGCTAGTCTGAGCCTTAATTCTATCAGTAGATTAGCTATCATGGCACAAACGCTGTAAATACATTACTTTCCTACTGATTTTGCACGTCTATTTGTGATAAGGCTTGTTTTATACATGTTTATAATGTGAATGGATTACTCTTCGTTTTGTTTTTGTTATCTGTCAGGATAACACCTAAAATCCCTCTGAAAGACAGTTTATGCTTTTATCTCTATGTGTTGCTCCGTTTGTGTGTGTGTGTGTGTGTGTGTGTGTGCTGTTGTTTTGTGTTATTGTTGTTGTTGTTGTTGCTGCTGCTGCTGCTGCTGCTGCTGCTGCTGCTGCTGCTGCTGGGTTTTAGTTTGCTTGTTTGTTTTTAGTGTTAGAATGACTTGACGAGATTGCACAAAAACTACCGAACCGATTTCAATGAAACTGGAAAATGGCCCATGGACGAAATGAATGAATTCCGATGCAGATCTCAATGACGGTTTGGAGACTACGAAATGAAATCGGAGTTAGGGCTTGATTTAAGTTCCACCTTGGTTATAGAAAAAAAATCCGCGTTCTCAAGAGTGCCATTCTAGTTCCATGTATGGTGATAGCCCAGAGAGGTTCCAGTGCGATAGGCTGGGTTAGAGACAATCTGAAATTGTAACTGTGTTGATGTAGAACAGAAAGCCGGAACAGCTCAGTTGGTAGAGCCCCGGACTCGTTATCTGGGTGGTCCTGGGGTTGCGGGTTCGAATCTTGACTGGGCCGTTCCAGCACAGGGGGATTTTTCCCTCGGAGTTAACATTGGTCATGACTCCATTTCCCATACAGTCCTTCGAATGAGACTGTAAACCGAGGTTCCGTGTGTAAACGCACGCATAACATCTTGCACACACGTAAAGTTTCATCACCAACTTTCGGAAGAGAAGGCCAGTTTGGCCGTTTGTGTGGATGACAAGTTACACGTAGCTTAGCACCCTGCGTGAGAAATGGAAAGAATGAAGGAAATAAGGAAACTGGGTGAACGATATTGACTGGATGACACAGGAAACGACTGACTGAAGCGCCGGCAGGCAGCTTTATCAGTCGGCACTACCCAGGTAGGCGACTCGTTGCGTACTCGAGTGTGGATTGTCAGCACGTTGAACCTTTGGCGCTTTATATATGCTATGTTGTTGTTATTATTATTATTATTATTATTATTATTATTATTATTATTATTATTATTATTATTATTATTATTATCATTATTATTATTATTATCATCATCATCATTATTATTATTGTTATTATCATTATTGTTGTTAAAGATAGCACACCAACTGTTCGGACAAAAAATCAGTTTACGCGGCGAGCGGCGTCTTGAGCGGACTTAAAAACCGCTGGGCTGCTAACAGTTATTAATGATGTTAGACTTGACAGGTAGGTGTGTGTGTGTGTGTGTGTGTGTGTGTGTGTGTGTGTGTGTGTGTGTGTGTGTGTGTGTGTGTGTGTGTGTGTGTGTGTGTGTGTGCTGTGGTGGTGGTTGTGGGGGGGGCCGCGAGGGGGAGAAGAAAGATCGATACTCTGGTAACTTTGGGGACCTCTCGAAGAGGCAGTGGTGGCAGGAAATGGGGGTGTGCAAATTATTCTTCCCCCACCCCCACCCCCCACCCCCCACCCCCGAGTTCCACTCGTTTACGGAGAGCAGCGCTAAAATTCTGACTGATCTAAATAGAAATCTTGCCATTGGACCCAAGAGACTCTCTCTCTCTCTCTCTCTCTCTCTCTCTCTCTCTCTCTCTCTCTCTCTCTCTCTCAGACTACTTTGTGACTTTAAATTTTAGTAGCCTGCTTGGTTAATAAAAGCCAATCAGTCAACTCTCTCTCTCTCTCTCTCTCTCTCTCTCTCTCTCTCTCTCTCTCTCTCTGAGCGCGTATCTACAACAAAAAACGTAACGCACTAAATTTTCCAGACGCGCCATCCTGGGTCTTTGCAGCTGTATTTAAACAAAATTACAAGTATGTAAACTTGCATCCTCAGTGTCCACACATGAATTACATAAATGTTGCAGTGGAAAAAAATTACTTATCATTTTTTCAGTAAGCATTTGAAAAAAAAAACGTATAAACAATTAAACAAAATCGAACATTACGTTTTTCCAAAATCCCCCTTCAAGGCAGGCATGGAGCAGATACAGTCCTACAGATATGTTTACTTCGTAAGAACAAATCCCTCGTACACTCAGACTGTCCATCCTCAAATATACGTTCACTGATTTCCTTTGATGGGAATTGTACTGTATACTTATTTTTGGCGACATATTTCTCCTTGGTACTTTCTTTCGATAATGCTGCTCTGCCTTCTGAGGCTGCCTTGGAAAGCCATCGGGTGTTGTTGTTTTTTTCAGCAATGCTGAGAATACCACATAGATATATGATTATATAACTGTAAGCTAAGAGAGAGAGAGAGAGAGAGAGAGAGAGAGAGAGAGAGAGAGAGAGAGAGAGAGAGAGAGAGAGAAGAGAGAGAGAGAGAGAGATTTGCAACTCACGGTTATACTAATGGGGGAAAAATACGTATACATTTTCCCTAGCTATTTTTGAATGTTCAGTATAAAACTTTCTAAATAACCACCCAGCAGTTCATTCAGTCTCTGTGTTTTCTGTTGTAACAGAATAGAAGAAACCGTTCAATAGGATCAGACGACAGTCTGTGGCAGTTATTCCATGGTTGGGTTTTTTTTTTTTCCTTTCTTTACAAACGTGTGTCTGCCCTCACGGTCTTTGACGTTAGCAGCAGAAATAGGACGCTGGATGATTCTGTTAAGTTTAGATTAAGATTGATTTTATCACTCAACCAGGACCACCCCGACCAAGATCCCAACAGGTGACAGCATATCCTCAGCCTTCAGACCCGGAACAACGCAGATATTGTCATCATAGGTATTATTATTATATTATTATTATTATTATGACTATTGTTGTTGTCATTAATGATACACATTATGCACTGCGTGGACAGAGAAACACGTCTAGCTGTGCAGAAATGACCACTACTAATTATGCTTGGTGGTAATGGTGCTGCTGCTGCAGTAGGAGGGGGAGGATGCAATATAGACAGTGGGTCAAAAATAAACATGAGTCCAAGAACTACAATTTGCAGGCGACCAGAACTTCCGCTATGATACAAGTAAAACTGGAGGACGCAATATAGACAGTGGGTCAAAAATAAGCATGAGTCCAAGAACTACAATTTGCAGGCGACCAGAACTTCCGCTATGATAGAAGTAAAACAGCCAGTATTAAACATGAACTGCAAGCTGTGGAGGAAATACAGACAGATGGAACAACAGAAAAGAAGCTTTAGTGAGAAAATGCGTGTCACTGTCAGGTACGGGGGTCATATAGCATTCGCTACACATTGAGCGTTGCCAAGGCGCGTAATACAATCAAAAGAGCTCAAGAACCTGATACCCGGCAGAAGGTACAGAATGCTTATGGTTGTTCGTGTGATCATTACTCGTAATTTGATGACTTTGAACTACTACTTGTGTTGAGGGTTTGAATCCTCTGGAGAGAGAGAGAGAGAAAGAGAGAGAGAAGAGAGAGAGAGAGAGAGAGAGAGAGAGAGAGAGAGAGAGAGAGAGAGAGAGATTATTTGACTGTCTGAATCAAATGTCAAACCCGAAACCAATTAAAACATTTTAGAAACTGACCTTTTGGTAAAAGGCTGAATCAGATCGTTTCGTTTCCACTGTCGATGGGGATGATGGGGGGAGGGGAGGGACGGGGGGGGGGGGGGTAGTCCCTTGGAATGAATGTCATACTTCTGAAAATCTGTACACTTTAATCTCTCTCTCTCTCTCTCTCTCTCTCTCCTCTCTCTCTCTCTCTCTCTCTCTCCTCTCTCTCTCTCCTCTCTCTCTCTCTCTCTCTCCCTCTCTCATATTGTCCACAGCCTCTCTGCCTTTGTGACTTATTTACTTGTTTCTACTCTATAAAGTCTAACAACTGTTTTTTTTTTTTTAACCGTTTAGAAATGCCATGTTGTGTGCTGTAAGTGAGATTCTACATATTATCCAAAAATCAACGCCTGCCGTCTACACTGCGGTGTCTCTTTGCATAGCTAATTAAATTAAAAATCAACGTTCTATAGCCTCATAGCCGTAGATATTGTGCATTGTCAAAGATTCACCGAGTTTAGAGCTCAGCATCATGGAAGACGGGAACCTATACCGCTCTTTCGGCCGCCTAAACCTTCCCTGGACTGAATTATGTCCCTATTGACAGCCGGATGGACTGTGGTGGTTTTCTAGCCCTAACATGATCCG
>CM031612.1:29899008-29929008 GCA_018398815.1 Conus ventricosus | reverse complement strand
GGACCGAAACACTTGTCTGGGGTGAGGGGGTGGTGGTGGTGGGTGTGTGTGTGTGTGGGGGGGTGTTCTTCTCTGATGACCTTCTGCGGTCAAGCTCTCCTTAAGTTTCTTCCCGCTACTTATATTTGCTGATGTCTTAGACTCACAACGAAAGCAAAAAACAAAACAGAAACCCAAATCGCTGCCTTGTGCTAACAGCCGTTGAAGATATTTAGATTTTCGTTATCAGTACAAATAATAATAATAATAATGAATACTTATATAGCGCCTATTCTCGGCTAGAGGCCAAGCTCTAAGCGCTTTACAATCAACACTCGTTTACACAACGGGCTGCCTACCTGGGTAGTGCCGACTGAAGAGCTGCCAGCTGGCGCTTCATTCAGTCGTTTCCCGTGTCATCCAGTCAGTATCGTTCAATATCGAACACTCATTTTCCTTACTTCCTTCATTCTTTCCATTTCTCACGCAGGGTGCATGCTATATGTAACGTGTCATCCATACCAACGCCAAACTGGCCTACTCTTACGAAAGTTGGTGATGGGATTTTACGTGTGTGCAAGATGTTATGCGTGCGTTCACACACGGAACCTCGGTTTATAGTCTCATTCAAAGGATTGTATGAGAAATTGAGTCAGAACCAATGTTAACTCCGAGGGAAAAATCCCCCCTGTACCGAAACGCTCAGGCGGAGGTTCGAACCCGCAACTCCAGGATCGCCAAGATTACGAGTCCGGCGCTCTACCAACTGAGCTATTCCGGCTCCAAAACAAACTAGCCACTCTTGCCTTACGTTTCTTTGATGGTTCTCTTCCACCATAGCTGTCCTCTATGCTCTGCGCATACCAATCATCACGTATTCTCTGCTCTTCCATTCAGAAATTCTTGAAGATACAAAAGCGAAATTTAAAATCGTTTGGTGAGCGTTCCTTTAGCTTTGCTGCCCCAGTTGTTCGAAACTCACATCCCCTCGTACGAAACCAGTCCTCCTTATCTATAGCTAAACAATTATCATTTCAGCCTAGCATTTCGAATAATGCTTTCTCCACATTGTGTGTACAATAAGTCCCGTAGTTAGCTACGAATTAGTAGTGAAAGAATGAAGATTTGAATTGGTGAGTAGAAGCGCAATGTGTGTTTTTCAAGCAGAACTACGCTATACAGCTACTATTTCTTATTACGTCTCGCCTTGATAAACGGCACTACTGATATCGCGTGCAAAGAGCTCAGGTGTGTGTGTGTGTGTGTGTGTCTGCGTGCGTGCGTGCGTGCGTGCGTGCGTGCGTGCGTGCGTGCGTGTGTGTGTGTGTGTGTGTGTGTGTGTGTGTGTGTGTGTGTGTGTGTGTCCGTGCGCTTGCCATGGTGAGAGAGAAATGGGAGGGGAGAACAATTTCAGACAAACAGTCCCTCAGTCAGATTGAAAGTGACGTGGAGAGAACAGGGAAATGTCTGTTCTACCCCACTTGCTCCTCCACCGAGTTTTCGGGCGAAAGTGACCTAGAAGCGGCATATTACAGTTCTCTGACAAGTAAGACGTCAATAACCAAAAAATAACGATTATCTACAAACAAACATACTGTGCAGGGTTATCCGTTTTAATACTAATTTACTAAAGTTTTCAGAGAGTAGCGTAGGGAAAGTAGCCGGGACTGAACACGCCCCATAGAGTAACGTAGGGAAAAGCAGCCGTGACTGAACGCGCTTTATATACAAACGGTGTCTGTTCCCACGGCTCTCTTTTCAGTACTGTCAACTCTGTCAGGGCGGTGTAAGCTTTTAATTGCTAGTTGCCGGCCTACCTGCCCAGCACTCGGGGTGTTTATTTCACCCAGTGCTGTGGTGGTGTAAGTTTGCGTATGGCAATATAGCTGCAGTTTTAGAAGACAGTGGGGATTCTAAGTTAGAAAAAGTTTTTGAATCACAAATACTTTTTCAACAGCTTTATAGATTAAATTGTGTGGAAGACATGGAATCAGCTACAACTTTATATATAACCACACACACACACACACACACACACACACGCACACACACATACACACTACACGCGCGCGCACACACACATACACACTACACGCGCGCGCACACACACACACACACACACACACACACACACAAACTAACACGGGCACATGCACACACAGAGAAACACACACACACACTCACACACAGGCCAAAAAATCAATACTGCGCCCTCCTCTATCCCTCTTCCCCCCTCCTCTTCACCCCCTTCCTTCCTGCTTAGCATTACATCAGCTCCTACGCCAACACTCCCGGTGGCGGCGCTGTTCTCCAGCCTGGCCAATCAGCGAGAGAAACAGTAATATGCCACGTCGACACGCCGTATCGAGGCTGTCACGCGACACGACTGGGGTCGCCATTGTTGTTTGAGCCACCGCACAAGAAGGCTGTGTGTTTGACTGCGCTCTGTTGTGACACTGTGTTTTACTTGTGTTATTTTAAAATGGCTAAAACGTTACTGAAGAACAGGTTTGTTATTCGAGGCCATAAGTTTTACTTTAACTGCATGTTAGAGTATTTGTTGAAAGAATTAGGCGAAGCATGTTGTGAAACGGAGAGATTGTTTTTTAGAAAAACGAAAAAGTGAACTAACTGCTTTGGAAATGAACGACTATCTTAAAGGTTTGTTGGTTCAAGGAAATGAAACAAGATGTAGCCAGTTTTAATACGTTTTTGACTATTGATGAGATGGTTCCTTATCTAATAAATGGCGCTGCATTGTTGAAAGTGGCCGAAGCAAAACAAACCATCACGCGTTGATTGTTGGGAGCTGGCTTGAGACAGCTAAAGCCATGTTTAAAAAACATGGCGTTCATTTCTTAAGGCGGAGGTAAACACGGCTGATTCGTATGCTAAAATCTTATATTTGAAACATTTTTGCTGTTCCTCCCAAGTGAAAATGTTCTCAGTTTGTTTGTATTAGACTTGATTGATTGTTAACTACAGATTCAGTGTTTATGGGGCAAGCTGATCTGTGTATTAAGATGTGTATACTTTTCTACTTTTCTATTCTAACCAGTTTATCTGCCTTCAAGGGTGCCCTTATGCAACTGAATGGCGATTTTCGAATGTTTTGGCAAACAAACTAGATAGGTTAGGCAGACCTTAGTACATTTACCAGTATGGAGAGGAGTAGTGTGTGGCTAGCACTATCTTCATATAATGCTTTAAATATACAATGCCGGATGTACTACTACTGGCGGTTAGAGCTGCTATAAAAGCTTGGCTACAGCAATTACTGCTGTTACCTAGTTGCAAGCCCGGTTGAGAAAAGAGGGGCACAGCAAACTAGGGCAAGCGATCAGAGAACTAACGCTCCACCTAGAGCGGCCAAGGTCACAGTAGCAAGCCGTTTTCCAGCGCTCTACCCTAGAAGCAGTCAAAGGTCACGTGGCAAGCGTTTCTTCACTGACGTAAGATCTATTTTTTAGATACCGCTCATGCAGGAGCGGTCGGGGCTGTTTAGAGTTGGCTGCTTTAGCAACAGTGCGCGCGACTGTAAGACCACTGCAGGCCTACCACTGACGTAAGATCTATTTTTAGATACCGCTCATGCAGGAGCGGTGGGTTTGTTTAGAGTTGATGCCTTGAATTTCCACCAAGCACTTCATGACTTTGTATATATTGCTGTGATTACTGGCTTCACTGCTTCGCTTCAACGTCTGCTTCAACTTTTTTGGCTGCCGCACTCACACGCACGCACGTCCCCCCACCCCCACCCCACGCACGCCGTCCCCCACCCCCGCCCCACGCACGCACGTCCCCCCACCCCCACCCCACGCACGCAGTCCTCCCACCCCACCCCCCTGTGTACACACACACACTCCTACCCCAAGTCGCCCCAAGTTCTTAATTAAGTTTTTAATTAAGTCACCCCAAGTTCTTAATTAAGTTTTTAATTAAGTTACTTCAAGTTCTTAATAAGTTCTTGATTAGTTCTTGATTAAGTCACCCCAAGATCATACTAAGTCATCCTTTAAGTATTCAAGTTATCTTATAATTATCAAAAAAAATACAATCTATGTTTTTATCTTAAATAGCAGATGCCTAATATAGTACACACACGCCTCAAAAAACGCGTCATCGTTGAGAATGTCTTGCTCAGCGTTCTCTGCATAGATCTTAATGAAGTTTTTACAACCGAAGCAACCACATTGATTACAATTCTGGTCTATGGAAATGTCTTTTTATAGACTCCATGTCTTTATTTATTGACTTTATCATTTTATATACGCCATGATCTATTTTTATAAAAAAATTTAAAATTAAGTTCTTAAAATATTATTCCATTTGAAATGGATCAAAATGATGCTTTGTTATTGGCGGTTTTGGCGTGCTGTTGTCTTTCTCTGTATTTAACGGTTCAGATTTTTTTGGTTGCTTTTGTTTCTGCTGCCATTGTGTATATATTTTATAACCGTAATAACTGCCCCCAACAGCAGCAAGGGTGCCAAAAAATGGCAACAGTTTTAAGTTCAATATTCCATGAAGACTTTGGGGCCTTGTATCACATGGAGTTTTTATAGCTGGCATTGAATCAACTTGTTCTGGCGTTGGCGGCGTTATGTTTTCATGATGAGTCATATTCTGTAACATTAATTTTTTTTGTCTGTTCCACTCTGCTAATTTTTTTCCTGCTTCAACACGCCCAGGATTTTTAATGGTTCCACTGATTCAGCGTTTTCTGCTGATTTTTCTGGCTTGGTTACTTTCTCCACCTGATTCAATGTTTCCTGATTCTGATGATTTTCCAGCTCGCTCATTTGAAGGGAAACAAAAATCTATATGATTTAAAGTTATTAATCCCATGATTAATGGCGATAACAATGTTCAAATCTATAGTATAAATCACACCCTAGAGACTCTAATGACTTTGTTTAAAACTGAATCTTGCGTTAAATCATACGTAAGATCTTGTTCAGAATCAATGGGAGCAAATCTACTGACTAGTTTAGTGTACAAAACTAAGAACCGTTTGCCCCACACTTTTCACCATTCTAGACCCCAGCTGCGCTTCATACCTGTTATGATACTTTAAAATGTCTTGCGGCGACTATCTGTTGAATCTGTTCTATGCTGAATTCAGTTCTGAGGAACTGTTTTGTTTTCCCACATGCTGCCAAAGAATACAGCCTCTCCTTTTTGGGCATAATAGCTTGATCATCAACTTGGTCATTCATAAGTTCAGGAAGGTTTAGGCCGCCTTGTAGCTGTAGTAGATCATCGCTGTTCATGTTTTTTAATAATTATAATTATTTTATTTTATAAAAATGAGCACCGAAAAAACTGTTACCAACCTTGTATACCATTCTGCTGTTATTGGAGGACTAAGTGTAGGATACTCAATGCTTGGTAAAAGCTTGTTAAAAATAAAACCGGCAGATCTTGGCAAACTAGACTTTGAAGACTCAGCAAAGCTGATTGCTATCATTGCAGCTTCGGTTGCCACGAAAGATTTTCTAGTCAAGCAAGGAATAATTCCAGACAGTATAAATATGTAAATAAAAAATACATTTATAAAAAATGGCTTCACTCGTAATGATGATAGGTGGCGCTGTGGTGAATGCGCTTGCTTTTAGCGGAAGTAATTTCGCATTTAGTAAACTACGGGATGACAGCGAGAGAAAAAGACATAACAAAGCTATGGAGCAACTAGCAGCTGCACAAGACGCCTATGAAAAGCAGAGACTTGAGCAGTTAGATTTTATTAATGACACACTGAAAAGACAGGGGCATGCAGCTTACATATTTAAAGATGTTGATCAAGCAATAAAACAATATTATCTAGTAACAGGCAAACCGGTCCAGACATTGCCCCACCAAAATTCAGTGACTTTTATCAACCATCAGAAAAACAAAAGATGCAAGAAATCGCGTTTATTGCCTTTGGTATGACCGTCGTGTATTTTGTTGCGCATAATATTGGCTGAATAAAAATGAACAAAAATCTATTATTCGCCCAAAGGATATTGGAAGGGTATCACAGCAATACAAAGCTAAGCCAAGCGGCGGGGGTCAGTGAACAAACAGCAAAGGAATGGTTATCTAAACAAGCAATTTGGCAAATTTATTTACCAGCGCTAGACGAATACAGAGACCACACTTTGTCAATACAATTCCAAACGACACCATTCAAATGGATCTTCTATATTTACCCTCTGATAGGATTAGACGAAAAAGATTTAAGTACGCACTCACAGTCATTGACATGGCTTCAGATACAAAGATGCGGAGCCATTAACACAAAAAGAGTGCCTCTGCTGTTGCTGTCGCTATACAACTGATTTACCAACGAGGCCCACTAACTTTCCCTCGCATGATTCAAGTCGATGATGGAAAAGAATTTAAAGGCCAAGTGAATCAATTATTGTTGAAACATAGAGTTACCATTAAAAGAGGCATTCGGGAGTTCACAGATCACAGGCTTTAGTTGAAAACTTTAACAAACAGTTAGCGAAAGACTTTTCTCCTACCAGTATCACAGAGAGCTTATTGACAACTCTCACAACACAGAATGGGTTAGAAGACTGCCCTCAGTTTTGCGCGCAATGAATAATGAAGAATTTAAAGGGCTAAAGCCAGTACAAGCAATCAAAAGAAAACAATAAATGTTGCTGAAGGAGAGTCTTCATCCAGCAAAACTATTACCATTTGGATTGAAAGTAAGGCACCTTTATTTACGGGGGAAGCAGAAGGGGACACTCGCATCAGGGCAACGATCCAGTTTGGAGTGTTGACCCGTACGAAATAAAAAGAATTGTAAAAATGAATCGCCCGTGTATTATTTACGAGAAACTGGCACAACAAAACAGCCAGCCCCTCAAAGATCTTTTGTGAAGGAAGAACTGCAGATAATCCCGCCAGGCACCGTTCCGCTTTAATTAATTTACGGTTCTCCAGTGCCCAATTGCATATGAAAAACTCTGGATTAACAAACACCCGTTTTGTGTTTGTTCTATCTAACGACTTCTTTGTTACAACTGTTGTGTTGATCTCATGTAGATTAGATCGCAGTTTTACGTTGTCATGATGAAAAGTCTTATTGCCAAACAATGCTTCTTTGTAGTTGTTATGTAATATGTTTGACTGCACAACGCTGCGAGATATTCCCTTTGCTTTCTTATGATTTTCTCCTGGCTCGAAATACTGTACATTTTCGATCTTAAACCAACAAACTCCTTGATCACCTTTCCAGATAATTCATCCTTCATCTTTCCTAAAACCTTCTTGTTAGTAATTGAATGCAAAGGCGAATCTTTAGGGTAATCAGATGTGTCGTACCATCCTGCATGCCCTTTAGCCACTTCGGTTTCCATGTCTTTATAGATGTCTTCAGTGGGATATCTATAACAAAACTATCTGTATCTGTGTAAGCACTCTGGACTCGGGATACGAGGGCTTAAAGTAGTCATAAGAAAATCTTAAAATCAAAAGCTTTGATAATTCTAAAACAGTAAACCCAATAAATACAGGTTTGTCCAATTTGACTTTCTTTTTCTTATCATTATGCAAAAAGCTGATCATGAAATCTTTTAAAGTTTGATAATTTGGTTTTGAAGTCGCTTATTGCTTCGTTCTTCTGGTGACCAATCTGACATCTTTGCGCTGTGCGGATTTTCCATAGTCTTTCCAAAACAGCTGTTTTTCTTTCAGCTTAAAAAAAGTTTTTTTTCTGAGCATCTGTGGATTTAGTTCTGAGATCAGTGTTCTTCATGATGTAGGGGTTTCATGAACTGTTTTTTGATCAAAAGTTTTTATACGGAACAGCTGTAAAACTTAAACCCATGTTTTAAAATTTAAAATTCAAAAGTCTGAAATTTGACGGGACTTTAATTTTTTTTGCCCCGAAGGTTGGGCCAAGTTTGGCGGTCTCGGATCCATCTTTGGGACTTTCTGCGGTAATGGATAGCCCTTTTTGGCAGGTATGGGTTCTTGAGGTTTTTCTGGTCAACTTTTTAAAAATAAAACCCGCGCTGTTGTTCGGGGTTTTTAAAACTGCTCAACCACTTTAATGCCTTTTGTTTTATTATTGGATCCCCGCCTGTGTACATTTTAAGTTGCGTAACGGAATTTGTTTGCGCCATTGCCCACCCTTACTTTTGTTTGAAATTAAATTTACTTAAGATAGTTAGCCCTTTTTTACTTGGTTTCATAAAAATCTGGGGTTTTTGTTTTTTGCTTTACATTTAATGAGGGCAAACCCATAAATTTCCCTTTCCACGCAATCCGTTTTAAATTCTTTGGGAATATTGGTAGGTCAGAAAATAAATAAATTCTGTATTTCCTGAAAAACTTTAAAAAAAGCGCCCCCAACTCATCCCGGGCCCCGAAATGTAATGCGCGGGATCCAAGCTTTTAATGTTTCATGCAGGCCCTTTCTAAAATTTTTTCAAAAATTCCCCCCAAAAAAACTTCATCTGCCTTTTAAGTGGGGCCATGATAGTTCCCATCGTTTTTCAATTAACTTCTCCCACGCTTCTTGAGCTGCTGGTAATCAGAATCCTGATGCCCTTTTCCTCGGAGACTGGAAAAAAACGCCCCCTTTTTAGGGGAAAGTGTTTTCTTCACCCAAACCCTTTTTCCCCAACTTTTCATTACTAAAAAGGGGTTTAAACCCCCCTTTCAAACCCAAGAGTTGATTTAAAAATGTTTTTCCCGTTTTTGGGGCCCGGGATTTTAAAAGGACATAGCCAGTGACTTTTTAACCCTTTCAGTGTTGCATGAGTCTTTAAAAAGACATTTTAAATTTAGTTAAAGCACATGTATTTTTCTGAGGGACTGTTGCAATGCATGCCCCCTAAAGGGCTTTGTCCACTGCTTTCTTTTAAAAGATGAGAGTCGAAACCCCCGAAATTTAAAGAAAAAAGATAGGCAGCTTCCTGTTTGGGAAAATAAAACTTTAGTTAAAGATTGCATTTGTTTTGGCCGCTCCTCTGAATTTTCCCGGCAAAGTGTCTTGGTCTTTACTTTTGGTTCTCTGCGTTTGTTGAGAGACCAAAAACCGAAAAAATCCAACAATGTGTGGTGAGTCAATTGTTTTTGGGTCTTCAGGTGTATTATGATTTGGGAAAAGTTTAGTTTTTTTAAAAACAGTCTTTTCCCGACTTCCCCTCAGGGCGTTCTAAAAAGTATTCTGCAGCTTTTGGGGCCCTCTATAAAATTTTTGGCTTTGAATGAACCCCCATCGCCTGACAAGATGAAAGCAAATAAAACAAATTGGATGATTACTCATTAAGACTTTTTTTCGGTTTTGTGGTGGGGCCCCTTCAAAAGGGAAAAAATAAGCGACTGGGAAGTCGGGGTAAACTACGTATGGACTTGTTTGCGCCTTTTCCCCAGTTTTTAAAAACTAATTTAACCCTGGGGGGGGGCCCGAGTTTTTCGGGTTTACAGTCAAACGGGAACTTTTCCCAATTTTTTTTTAGGTTAAACTCGCGGTTTGCACAGAGGGGAATTCTTTTTAAACTTTTCTGCAAAATTTTCTTGTTTGTTATTTGGTTTTTGAAGTATGCGCCAAAAAATCGCCCCCATTTTTGCGTATCAATGTGTAATGGGGCAGCCCTGCGGGCCCAAAAAATTTTGGAGAAAAGCCCACATGTTTTTTGGCTGGTTCCCCTTTTGTTGGATGTTTTTGGGACACTTTAATTGGCCCCAAAATTTTGGGTTTCCTTTCCCTGTGTTACATTAACAGTTTTTTGGGGGTTGTTTTGTTTTTTCAAATTGATCAATTTGGTTACAAAAAAGGGAAAAGGTTTATTCCATTGAATTTAAGATCTTTGGTGAAAGGGCCGATAGTTAGCCCAATTTCTCTCTGCGTTTTCGCGGACAGGATGCAGTTTTTGGAAAAGAACACCCTATGAAACTTTTGGGTTGTCTGAATTTTTTAT
Organism: Conus ventricosus; assembly: GCA_018398815.1. Lineage (NCBI taxonomy): Eukaryota > Metazoa > Mollusca > Gastropoda > Neogastropoda > Conidae > Conus > Conus ventricosus. The sequence continues at coordinate 29,919,103 of CM031612.1, read as the reverse complement.
TTTTTTTAAAATGCTCTTTTTTAAAACCAAAACTCTCGGGGGTTAGCGGAATGTAACCCTTTGCCTACAATCGGGGGCAACTTACCCGGTTTTATCTAATCTCTAAGACTGCCCCCATCAAAAAAAACCCAGAGCCTCTCATTTTGCTTCTTCAGCGGCAGGGTAAACTGTGTAAGCAGTTGGTCTCCCCAAACCCGGGGGGAAAGTCATTATGGGGAAAGAAAATTTCTGCTGTTTAGTTGAGACCCAGATTCTAGTTTTTCTTCTTTTATTGTTAAAAGGTTTTTTTAAAACAGTTTAAAACTTTACTTTAACTGGGGGGTTTCTTTGGGTTAGTTTCCGGGAAACCCTTGGGGAAAATACAGGAACAACACTTGCCGGTACGTTTGTTGGGTCAATGATTCAAAATTCATTATATTTCATTTGCTCTTGTTAAACGTTCTCTCTAAAGGCATTCCTTCAAACAATTCGTCTTGCCCTTCATAACTTAGCCCATGCTGTCTTTTTTTCCTAAGCCAACATTTTTATTTAAAAAAAAAAAATTACAAGGGTTTTTAATCAAAATCAATATCAAGGGTTTCTTTTTGGGGTTTTGGGACTCTTTAAACTAAAGTATAAAACCTTTGGGTTTTGGTTAATGTGAGCTGTTTAGAACGGTTTTTTAATGTCTGTTTTTTTTTTTTTAAGCATTCCTTTTTTATTGCCCCGGGGGTCGGGAAGTTGGGGAAAAACTTCCCCTCCCCTTTTCTTTAAAAATAAAATTTTTGGGTCTTTTGTAGTATCAAAATCGGCCCTGTAAACTTTTATTAAAAATTTTAAATCCGTGTTTTTTTAAAGTCAGCAAAGGCCTTTTTTATTTTTCGCTTGGGGAAAACTAAGTTTAGCTGTTATTAGTTAAACCCTTAGCTGTGTGCTTTTGGAGTTTAGTTTTTAATTTTTTTCCCGGGCCCGCACTTACAGCAAAGGGAACACGGGCCCCGAGAGCTAAAAAAAAAACCCCTCCTAGGGTTTTAAAGCTGCGGGTGCGCCAATGCCCTTTGGCTAAGAGGCCAACACTCGTTCCTGCTGTTTAGAGCACTTATAGTCGATCCCCGTATTAAACAAAGAAACGGCTTTAAAAGGGACAGCAGAATACCTTTTTTGGTTTTGAAAAAATTTTTAAAAAGGTTTTTGCTCTATTTTTTGTTGCATTTGTGAAATTTTTGGTTAATCAAAAGGGTTTTTATTTTTGGGGTTTCTACTTCTCTTTTTTTTGGGCGGCGCCTGTTAGGCCTTTTGGGAAAAAAACCCTGAACAGACATGTTTTTTTTTAAAATAAAAAAAATAATTTAGTATTACTACTTCTGTTAAATCGGGTTCTTTACAAATTTCGCTCCCGCTTAATAATTAAAAACAAATTTACTTTAAAGGGGTTTTTTTTCGGCTTTTTTTCTTCTTTATAATTTGAATGTTTATTAGTCTTAACAGCTCCCCCGTTTCCCATGAAAACTGATTACCCTCTGTTAAATTTAGGTAAACCCAAAAACCCGTTTTTTGTTGTTAAATAATCATAAAGGCCCAAACATTGGAAGATGTAAATTTTAGACGCAAGGTCAACTGTTGGTTTTTCTAACCCCCCGCCCCCAAAACTTTTTTTTAAATTTCATCAAAATGTGTTGGGGTTTAAAAGGCCCGTTTGGTATTTTTGGGTTTTAGGAACTACCTAAATTTCAACATTGTCCTTTCGTTATTTTTGGATTAAAAAATTTTTTCACTTGCTCTTTGAACGGTTCTTCTCTTCAAAACAGCAAAAAAAACCCTTTAAGCGATCTTGCGCAACACTAAAAATAAAATTCCATTTAGTGTCTGCCTGTTCTGGGTATGTTGTATTTGAATCATCTTTCTTTAAAATTTTGGGAAAAGTGAATGATATTGGTGCGCAATCAGGGTCTGCTAAATTAGAGTTTCTAAAACGTCAAACTCTAACGAGATGTCAAAAAATGCTGTACTTTGCTTCGGTTTTTGTTGATCTGATTAAAACGTTTGTTTCATTAAAAATTAGGGATATGACAAAACTGTTTTTTAAAAGCTCCTTGGGAAAATTTCGGCGCATGCGCTTTTAACAAAATCAAAATCTAAGGGGAAAGGGAAAAACGATTTCCATACGCCCAAAAAATTTCAGCTGAAAACTTTTTTTCCCCTCTTTTGTATCTGCAGCCCTTTCTTTGTTTTAGTGCTTCTTCTTTTCTATTCTTGAAACGCAAAGTCAGCCCCTTTTATTCCCGGGTTTGCCATTGACAGAAAAGGTTAAAAAAATGTTTTGCATTGTGTAAAAAAAATTTTTTTTGCCCCCCAAATTTTATAGAAATTTTTCCCTTTAAAGATTGCCCCTCCCAGTTTTTGGGGCAAATGTCCTGTTTGGGTTTTGTTGTTGAAACGGGGGGCTATTTTGAAAATAAGGGCGCGCGAGGCCCGGGACCCAAAAATTCATTCCCCTCCTTTAAATCTGGAAATTTGACGTAAAAATTTTATCTTTATTTAATAGTAGTTTGGAATTTTTTTTGGAACAAATATATTCCCTTTATTTTCCCTTTACGGCCCCAAGGGGGTTTTCAGTTTTTTTATGCGGGTTAAAAATTGAGCCATTTTGTTTTTCTCCCCCCTTTTTTTAAAAAACCCCAAAATAAAAAAGTTAATTATTTAAAAAAAAGGCAAGATTGGGAAAGGGGAAGAAAAATTTTGATGGGGTTTTTTATCCTGGGGACGACATGAGTGAAAAAGAAACCCTTTGACACGCATCGCTCAAAGCCCCTCATGGGGGAAAGAATTTAAAAAGAAAATTGGTTAAACATTTTTTCGAAAGTTTAGGCCGAACCTCCCGAATTTATGACCCAAATTATTTTGAATTAAAAGATGATCTTTTTTCTGTAAAAAACCCATCAAGGGAACTTGTTCGGCTTACAAAAAAACCCGACCCATCAAAAAATTTTTTGGGAAAGGGGGTAAATTATACTAAAAATTAGTGGGGAAAGACCCAAAAACCCTTGGGGCCCTTTTTTAGGCCCAAAAATTTAAAGGGGAAAAGGCAGTTTCTAAACTTTTAAAAACACGGGAAGAACTCCAAAAAAGATAACCCCAAAAGCAAACAGGGGAAATTAAAATTAAATCAATCAGAGGCGATTTTAAATACAATTTGAAGCAAAAAAAACCAGTTTTTCAGAAGAAAAGCGTTAAAGATTACACGACCCCGCTACCCTTTCCCAGAACTAAGGGGGCCCTTTTTAAAGCTTTGAAAAAGCATCAAAGGGAAATTTTTCAAAACAATTTAGCAAAAAATTTGGTTTAACTTGATGGGGATTTAAAAAAAGGAAAAAAAAAAAACCCTTTTTGGCTGATGACGCCAACTTTGGGCCCGGGGTATTAAAGGAAAAAATAACCCAAAAACTAAAAAATCTTGAACAAGAAAAATCACAAGCTAGAAGTGCTAAAATACTAAACCCAGACCAATTTGAACTAAGTGAATAGAATAAAAAGAAAACTATCGAAAAAAATTTTTTATGAAAACGCAAAAACTAGCAGAAAAGAATAAAAAACTTGTTTAGAGAAACAGGGGGGCCATTAGCAAGCGTTATAACAGCCTTAGGATTTGCAATTTAAATACACTGGTGATGGGCTATTAAGGCGGCGGTGGGGCAAAGTTCATTACCTCCCCGCCATCGCCTCCCCCTGATAAATTTATGGGTTTAAAAAAAAGCTTGATCATCTTGCGAGTTTATTAAAAAAAATTTTGCCAGTAAAGTATTTGACTTTTACCCGGGGGATATTTAGGGGGGATTGTAAAACTGGTTTTGTTTTACTGCAAGCAAAAATTTGGGTTTGGGTTTATGGCTGAGCCCCTTATGGGGCATTTGTTCTTGAAATTTGTTGGGGTTTCTATTTTGTAAGATAAGACAAGTAATCCCATGCCAAATTAATCCAAAAAAAGCGCTGTTATTTTCATATTCCCTTGGGCCCTCGCGAACAGAGTTCCCCGAGCTTTGCTGAGCCTTCAAAGACTTTGGGGGGTTTTTAAATTCGGGGGTTAGAAGACTTATTCTTTGGGGGTTCTTTTATTTTTTTGTAATATTATGGCCCGAATTTATGGCGTTTTTTTCCCAAAATTTGTTCATTTTCCGCTATAAGGAAATTTTATTTTTTATAGGTTTTTTATTTTACCTATTTTGGGGTCTGAGGTCAGAAGGCAGCAGTATTTAAAAAAAATGCCCAAAAGAAAGTCTACTTTCGATCTTGGTATTGTTTAAAAAAAAGTTGGTTTCCTTTGAATTTCCCTTTAAGGGGAAAATTTAACTGTAGAAATTTAAAGGCGTTCCCCCTAAATTTTCTAAATTTGTTTTTTCGCGTCAAGCAGTAGAAGGTTTTGTTATTTCTCGATCGCCTTTGCTTGCGAACCCAGCCAAAAACCAAACGTAATTTGAAAAGGGGTGTTTTTTTCCCTTCTAATTTCCCCCTCTAGTTAGGCCCCTTTGAAATGTTTTAAAATAAATGTTGTCCATGTGTTTTATGTCGGGTTTGGGGCCCCGGGGTGAACAGTTTTGCCCGAAAAAAAAGTTTTTAAAAGGGGATTTCCAGTCATAGGTTTTTACTTTCTGTGCGTGCCCCGAAAAAAAAAGGTGCCTAGGCCCTGATTATTATTTTCCCAAATTTTGTCTAAAGGGCCTTTTTTGATGTTTAAAATTGAATTCGTTAAAAGATCCCTTTTAAAACCTTCAAGCTATTCTGTTGCTGAAAATGGATTAAATTTGGTTTTTTCATTTGGTAAGGGGGCTTGGGAGTTTAGTTAAAAATTTCGTCTGAAGGGTTTTAATAAAAAAAGAAATTGACACTGCCCCCCCAAAGGTCATGATGTTTTTAAAAGATCAGCATACGGAACTCCACACCAGTTTATGCGCAAAAACCGCAAAGTTTAATGGTTCTGAAAAAAAAACTGCATCGGGGTGACCCAAACCACGCTTTTTGATGTGGTCGTTTTCAATAGGGGGGGTTAAGATATCTGCTTAAAAGGGGTACTCACCTTTTTTTGAAAAGGGCAGGGCTGGGTCACAGCAATTTTCAAGAGTTTAGTTTTCTATTTTTTAAGATTGTTGTGGGCCCCCCAGAATATTTTGCGCCAGTATATTTTGAATGCACTCCCCCCCCCTTTTAATTTTTTTTAAAAAATGTTTTTAACAAAAAAAAACTCAAGGGCCCTCCCTTTGTTTTTAGAAAATGCTTTTTTAAAAACAATTGCGGGGAAAAAGGTCGCGCTCCCTGAAATATTTTAAAAAAGTCGAAGGGTTTAATATAAAACCCAAAAAAAGGGGGAAAAATAAGTTTCAAAAGTTGTGGGGCTCAAAGCTAACCCCGTTAACAATACCTGATGGTTATTACGGGGGTTTTTCTCACAAAAGGAAGCAAAAGAGTAAAATTTGGCATTACTCTAAAATTAACAAAGCAAATCTAAAAACAATATTAAAAAATTCGAACCCCGAAAAAGCAGATTACTTATTTGGGTAAAGGAAACTAAAATTTTTAGGCCTTTTTAAAATTTGGGCCCTCAGGGGCACAAAAGTTTTTTTGTTGCGCCCAAACAAAACTACTTTTAAGGGGGAAAAAACCGCTCGATCTTGCATTACATTCATTACTTTATGTTCATTTGGATGAGCTGAGCACTGATGAAAACTTATATGATGGAAGGCCCTCAAATGTTTTAAGAGCTTTACCAGCGGGGAAAGCTGCATATTGCGATTATGAAATTATACAATTCCCTAATTTACAGTTTAAAAGATTAGTTTGTGGGAGGGTTGGATCATTTAATATAAAAATTGCAGATAAAGCAGGGAAAGTTGTGAAATGCGATAACCTACACATTGTTTTGGAAATAAAAATAATAAACTGTACTAAAAATGTCGCGGGGGCCAGAAGAATCCGGAGTTACATTAGCGCCTGTAAGGTGTATAACTTTAGAATTAAAAGACCTTGCAGATGTTGCGGACTTTGAACAGAACGGTGAGATAGGCGCTTTGTATGGTTTTGAGTACACTAAAGATGGTGATTATAAACGCAAAGAGGTTGGCGACAACAAAAAGTTTCCTAAACTAGAACAGCTGCGCAATCTAGAAGCAAATAATGTTGGCCAGTATGAATATAAAATAGTTTCGAAAGCCTGACCTCAAATGGCACTTAGAACCATATTTAGAATGGGAAATAAAATTTGAATTCATAAGCCCATTTACATATTTTAGCCGCCAAAAAAGTTTCAGAAAAGCATTCAACTCTGGCCCTTTACATGTAAGTCTTATGCCAGACGACAATAGTCGGAAAGAAATTGAAATAACGCCGTATGGGAAAAAGCAGTACATCCTCCACAGAAAAGAAACAGTTGTAAAAAAAGCTCTACAAAATTACAGTTCTTTCCAAGCAGAAAATTAGGAGACACGTTCACAATGATATTTGAAATTTCTGTCTTTAAAGATGTGGAGAGGGATGGGGTTGTGGGCGTTAGTAATGACCTTATAAAAGGAATTAATATTAGCTGGCAAAACTTAGACGTTAAACGCCTTAACGTTACCATCGTCGTTCTTCACAATGGCGAGGATATTAAGATCATAACAACAAGCAACAAAATCAATGTTGACTTAAATAGAAACAATCTTACAGAACTGAATTGGATTAATCTTACACATTTAGGCCTCGTAGGGTTTTATTATACTGAACAAGTTTTGACGGAGAGTATGATAAAAATAATAACTGGATTAGATTAAATTCTGCTATAAAACTATGGAGCAGTTAAACTTTATGACAAAAACTCCTCATTGCTCATTGATTTGTGGGCAGACTGGTTGTGGAAAAACAATATTTATCCTCGACCTTTTTACAAACAGTTTATCGTTATAATTTTGATCATATTGTAATTTTCTGTCCAACACTTAAATGGAACAAAGCATATCATGATAGAAGGTTTATATGGACAGATGATGACATATATTTAGTTAACCCTGCAATAAACTGAGTGAGTGTTTAGAACAGTTTTATAGCTGTTTGAAGGAACGCAGACACTTTTTTATTATAGATGACTTTTTGGGCAGAAAGAGACATAGTTAAAAAGGAAACACTTTGTCAAAACTAGCTTTCAGCGGAAGACATGCGGGATAAGTGTGTGGATTTTATGCCAGAAATATACTGGGTTTTTAAAAGACTTTAGAGAACAGTTAAAGACTGTAGTTTTATTTCACATGAAAGACAGAGACTCATTTGAAGAATGTTTGCGCGAAAATGATGTTATTGAAAATGACCGGGAAAAACATAGGATAAACAAAAACTGAAATCTAAAAAGTTTAGTAAATTAGTTTTAAAAACAATATAACCCTGACAGTATGTTTGTTTGTAGATAATCGTTATTTTTTGGTTATTGAAGTCTTACTTGTCAGGAACAGTAATATGCTGATTCTAGGGCATTTTCGCCCAAAAACTTGGGGGAGGAGCAAGTGCGGTAGAACAGACATTTCCCTGTTCTCTCGTGGCAAACCGTGGTATGTCTCTGTCGGATACCTTGGGTAGTACAACACAACCTGGCCAGGTTACAACGAGTTTTGCCTACAAAACAAAAAGGTCGACCGCAAAAACACGAAAGCGACAGTTTGCCAAGTCAGTGTCAAACTGATGAGGAACTGTTTCTTGATTAGTGGCCCCCCCCCCCCCCTCCCTTTTCCTCCCACCAACCCACCTCTCTCTCTCTACCTCTCTCTCTCTCTCTCTCTCTCTCTCTCTCTCTCAAACACACACACACACACCACACACACACACACACACACACACACACACACACACACACACACACACACACGTATGCACGTACGGACGCACGCACACAAGCACACACACACACACACACAAAACACACAACACACAAACACACACACACACACACACACACACACACCCCACACACACACACACACACACACCCCACACACACACACACACCCCAACTCACTCACTCACTCACTCACTCACTCACCCCACTCACTTTGCACGCAGTGTGACCAATGCCGTTTATCAAGGCGAGAAGAATAGCGAATTACACGGATGACAAGATAATGACCAGCGCCTTTTCTTCTAAACCTGATGCCCTTTTTCTGAGAAATTTGAAGTAGGTGCGCTTGTCACACAGAGAGAGAGAGAGAGAGAGAGAGAGAAGGAGAGGAGAGAGAGAGAGAGAGAGAGAGAGACAGAGACAGAGGGGACAGAGACAGAGACAGAGAGAGATGTGTGTGATTTGAAAATGACACTGACACAAGAGATCATGGCCCCTTTCGGGGGGGGAAAGAGCAGGGCAAGTAACATGGCTCGGACAGATTTTTGATGTACATCTGTACTCGCATACACGCACACACACACACACCCCAACACACACACACACACACACAACACACACACACACACACACACACACACACACCACACACACACACACACACACACACACACACACACACACACACAGAATACAAAACCTATGTACACCCAAAATCAACACCAACCGTTCGCATGCATACACCCAAAAACACCCCATGCACACACACATAAGACTTACATACTGTCTAAATCACTGTTTAGGTGGATAGACGTTAAATTAAAAGAACGAACGAACACACACACACACACACACACACCACACACACACACACACACACACACACAACACACAACACACCCCAACACACACACACACACACACAACACACGCGCGCGCGCGCGCGCACAAACGCACGCACGCACGCACGCACGCAGCACGCACGCACACACCCCAAAACACACACACACACACCACACCACCACACACACAACACACACACATGCACGCACGCACGCATGGACGCACGCACGCACGCACGTGCACGCGCACCCCCACAAAACACACACACACACACACACACACAACACACACACACACACACAACACACACCCCAAAACACACACACACACACACAAACACACACCACACACACACACACACACCACACACACACACGCAACACACACACACACACAAAATATCTCGGTAATGTTTGGGGGACTGAAGATTGCGATAAGGCAGGTAATGAGAAAAAACGGTTATTCAAGGAATACGTGCACATTAAGAAAAGTCAAGATAAAAATGGTAGATGAAAAATTTAAGGAAATGAAACACTAAAATACACATAGTAATAGAGTTATGGAACAACCCAAAAAAGGATTATTGGGATATTTTTGAAAAAAAAACACATTCGATCATAAAGATAGTAGAATGGTATGGAAAGAGATAAAAACGCTAAAAAAAAATGGAATCAAACTCCCAGAATATCCTATCATTCTTAATAATAACAAGTTACCATCATCCACAGACAAAGCAGAAGCGTTTGTTGACCGTTTGCTAAAGTAAGCAGGTTAGATGGGTTGTCTGAAAACCAAAGAAAATTTAGAGAGGAAAAAGAATTTACTCATGTCTTAAATGAGGTATTTTGATAATGACACAAGCGACATCAACGCCCCAATTACATTACAAGAGGTGAAAGATGCCATAGATTCTTCCCAAACAAAAAAACAGCTGTTGGGATTGACGCTATTTCTTATGAAATGATTAAACATTTCCAGACAAATGGATAAGCATGTTACTTATTATATTTAAAAATGCTGGCGCTCAGGTCATTTTGCCACAAATATGGAAAGAATCAGTAATAGACCCATTCACAAAGGGAAAGGGAAACTGAAAGAAAGTATAGATAGTTACAGACCTATTTCATTAACCTCTCATGTCTGTAAACTTTATGAAACAATTGTTTTAAATAGATTAAACTACTTTTGCGAAAAAAAACAAGTTTTTCCCCAACAAACCAAGCAGGTTTTTGGAAGGGGAGAAGTGCTATTGAAACACTTGGTCAAACTTACCACTCAAATTAAACTTCAGTTTTCCAGGAAAAAATGTTTACTAGCGACCTTTTTTGATATCACTAAAGCTTATGACCAAGTATGGCATTCCCGTCTGCTTTATAAACTTAAAGAGATTGGACTATCAGGAAAAATTACGATTTTCTTAAGGACTTCTTAGAAATAGATATATCAGAACGAAGGTTTGGGAACTCATATTCCACTAGAAGGAAAATTTCACATGGGCATTCCCCAGGGATCTGTTATTGCACCTTTACTTTTTAGTATTTTGATGTACGATTTAACCACAAAAATTACTAAATATATAAACTAGTCCAATATGCAGATGACATATGCATATGGATAAAATGACTTGAAAAAATGTACATCTGTCAGATCGCAAAAACTATATTAAAAAGTTATATCAAAAAGAATTAAATACCTTTTCTACTTACAGACTGAAAATGTTTGAAAATATCACTGAAAAAACAAAAATGATGCTATTTAATACTGGATCTGATCCAGTTAATATGCCTTTATTTCAAGTCAACGGCATACCCATCCCAAAAATACAAAAATAGTTAATTCCTTGGAGTAAATTTAACATCAAAGTTGTCATGGAATTTTCAATAGAGCAATTCAACAAAAGCCCGAAAAACTTTAAATCTATTAAAGATTATTAGCAAGCATGCTTGGGCTCAGGACACAGTTATTCTTTTGCACCTTTCTACTGCACTGGTTAGATCAAAAATTTAAAGTATGCACAAGAGGTGTTCTTCAGTGCACCCAAATACCATACGAAAAACTTCAAAATATTGATTCCAAAGCATATAAGATAGCTATGGGACTACCAGTCCACGCCTCTTGTACAAAGGGATACAGTGCTGTGGGATATTACCACTGGAAGAGTACAGAAATCTTGCATGCACCAAATTTGTTATAAGAAGTTCTACTATAGACAACAACATAGGCCCTGAAATAAATATTAAATCGGACACTGATTTCCCAAAAAGGGGTAAAAAAAATATCATCTCAAACGACCTGAGAACATACACTTCCTCGATTTTAGGAAAACCTCAGATATCAAACTAACATCTATTGCAAAAAAAACTGTTGTCCCAATTCCTCCCTGGAAATAATAAGAGCACATTTTGATATTGAGCATACAGATCTAAAAAAAGGCTGAAAATGCTAATTTGTTATTATCCAATATCAAAATCCATTGCATGATCACTATTTCAACCATTATAAGATTTACACTGATGGATCATTAATCAATGAACATGCAGGTGCAGCATACATTATCCGGGCCTTAACAAAAAAAATCTTATATCTCGGAAAAAAACAAAACTATATTCACTGCTGAGTTAACTGCTATAATTATGGCTTTAAAGTTTGTTGTTGATTACCTCAAAATTTATTTAAAGTTTTGTCTGTTGTAGATTCCAAGTCAGTTCTTACAGCAATGAAGAATTTTAAATTAAAAAATTCGACCTGAGTTGATCACTGAAAATAACAATTTAGTACATTTCCCCTCAGTCAGAGACACGGAAATAACATTTCTTTTTGGGGGCCCTCCATGTGGGTTATATTATAATGAAAAGGTTGATTTTCTTGCAAAGAGAGGAGCAAAAAAAATCATCAATTCGGGTTTTCTAAACTTCTCTATGTCAGTGCAAGAGTGCTATACTTTGGCGGAAAAAGTACAATTTTCTAATTTTCGTTTTATAGAAAAAAAAACTGGGTGTTTTGGTTTACACGATGAAATGAAAAATATTCATGAAAAGTTAAGTAAGTACGATCAAAACATATATGTGACGACAGATAAGTTCCCTGATCTGTAGATGGAAATTGGACTGTTTAAAAAAAAAGTATGTCAAAAATGTACATTGTATATGTGAGCATAGCATACACTGATCACATTCTTTGTGTAACTTAATGAAGAAATTCATTCCAAATGCGCCTGTACAGCCTATTCAAAATGTTTCCCTGTCAGCTAGTGAAACATATCTTTTCTTTTTGCACTTAGCTAAAAGTCCAATTGGCAAATACTTATAAAAGATAAGTCAGTGGTGAGTGAGACAGAAGAGTTTATGTTTGATGGTTTGTGGGGGTTTTTTTTTTCCATCTTTGATTAAGTGGGTTTTCTATTTTTTTGTTATAGCTCCAGATAAGATAATGTTTTTTGACTTGTTGTGGTAACGTTTCTTTTTCCTGGCCCATTTTTTTCCTTTTTTTTTTCTTTTTTTTTCTTTCTTTTTCTTTTTTTCCCCGTCTAATATCACGTAATGTGGAAAGACGTAAAACAAAAAAAAACACATAATTTTATATATATATATATATATATATATATATATATATATTTTATATATATATATATATATATATATATATATATATACATACATAAAATATATAGCATCGGACAGATTCTAGATGTATATGTATTCCCACACACACACACACCACACACACACACACACACACACACACACATACATACACACATACATACACACACGTGCGCGCGCGCTTACGCACGCACGCACAGAAAGAGGGGAAGAGAAAAAAGAGACAGAGAGAGAGAGAGGGCAGAGTTAAACAGACAGACGAAGAGACAAAAAGAAAAGAGTGGGATTGAAATACAGAGAGGGACAGACAGCAAGTGACGGACAAGAGAGAGAGAGAAAAGAAAAGAGAGAGAGAGAGGGGAGAGGAGAGAGAGAAAAGAGAGATACAGAGAAAGAAAGAGAGGGAGGGATGTGGGAGGGAGAGAGGGAGGGAGGGAGAGAAAAACAGACAGACAGACAGACGGAGAGACAGAAACAGAGATAACAAAAACAGAGACAGACAGACAGACAGATGATAGCTAAGAAGAATAGAACTTTGGTTCGTAGACACCTCTGTGGGTTTAAACGCTGAATGAAATAATTTACAGGTAAGAGCTGGTTCTAATGTATTGTTGAATCGATCCGCACAGAAAAAACGTCGAGTCTGGTAATAAGTTCAAAGTCATCAATGACAGTGGATGGTGCACTGATTAATGCTCAGTGACAATCATGACGCCCCCCCCCCCTCGCCCCCCCCCCCCCCCCCCTCCCCCCCTCCCCCCCCCCCCCCCCCCCCCCCCAAAAAAAAGAAAGAAAAAAAAAGAAAATGTCTTTCTCGAACACTTTCACTTTTAGTTTCAATTCTGCACGCTTTCCATCTCTCAATCATTATAGATCATAAAATCGAAAATTCAAGAAATACAGGCCGACGCGGCCAGTAACAAGTTAAGGTATTTGAGATTGTTCAAGAAATATGACTCAGCAGACCTAATCAAAATGCACCACCATGCCACCAAAATGAATAGAAGTTTCTAGAAGGATCGCCGCGGCCCATCACGTGTTGTCGCCAAACAAAAACGATCGGAACATTCTCTAGAAACACTTTCTGGAAGCTTCTGACATTTTCTGCACCATTCTAGTACTATGAAGAGACTTACGGAATCAAAACTGCTTGTCTCATGGTAAACCTTCTGACCCCCAGTGGCTCAAAGGAAATCATCCTGATGATTGTGTGTGCATACAGAAGAAAACAAAGACACCAGAAGAAGAAGTATAAACAATTTTTGCATGCATCATTTGATTAACAAACGTAATGTTACATTGAAACTGAACACGAAAAAAACCGAACACATGACAAGTGGCTCTGAATCGACCGATCATAATCATAAATGTAGTCGAACGAGAGAGAGAGAGAGAGAGAGAGAGAGAGAGAGAGAGAGAGAGAGGGGGGGGGGAGTGAGAGTGTGAGAGAGAGAGAAGAGAGAGAGAGAGAGAGAGAGAGAGAGAGAGAGAGAGAACATTTATTTAATTCTAGACCCAGTCCCATTACTGATGGGAAATTAAAATATATAACGCATGGAAGTCTACAGCAATTATTTAATACACTGTACCGGAATCCTACTGCGCACACGAAAAGAGTATAGTAATTATCGGACCAAGTGTAGACATGCAAATATACCAAAAGACATAGCCTCTCGAGCTTTGTAGAGACGTAGGCTTATTTACTGATGACATTTAAATATTTTTCTGAAGTAACAAGGGTTATCAGAGTATTTACATTGAATTCAATTGATTTTAAGATGATGTAGAATAAAACAACGTAATGTATTTTGTCCACTCGTGCAAATCATACAAACTACATATTCATCAACAGATCAATATCATATTCACCTACACATCAATATCTCATGCGACGTCAAGGTATGTCAGAAACAACAAACTGAAACACAAAGCAGATCTTATGCGTCTGTTCATTCTAATTTCAACATAACGCTCTGTGCAGCATGTGAAAGTTTATTCTGAGCAAACCTGTCATTAGTATAGATAATCTCTAAAATTTTGTTCAAGACATTAAGAAATATTGCAGGTCCTTATCATGCCATACAAAGCACAATTCATACGAATCTAAATACTGGCGAACACGTATACACGCCCTCTTTCCATTACCAATTTAAAAGTATATATGTAATGTCTTATACGCTTTTAGTGAAAATCGATTTCCATCCATTTATGATAATTTTGATCAATATTTAATACACTTCTGGTAAAATATAAACTGGAAATCTACGCAACTCACCAAGCACAAAATCATGTGCGTTGAAAATATACATTCTTGAATTTTTTAAAAAAAAAAAAAGAAGAAAAACTTTTTCATGGAGAACAAGTACACCTTTTCAATTTCCAGAGCTTCAACTGATGCTCCGATTTCAGCACTGCATTGTGCAGTAGGTTGTACCTGCGAATTGAATAGATCAGTAAGTTTGCAAACCTGAACTATAGAATTGATGTTTGCCCCCTCCCCCAACAGTTTCTTTCAACAGGGAACACAATTTTATAACAAGAAATGATGACTGCGAGAGAGAGAGAGAGAGAGAGAGAGAGAGAGAGAGAGAAGAGAGAGAGAGAGAGAGAGGAGAGAAGAGAGAGAGAGAGAGAGATGGTAGAAGATGTATACGTGGGGGGGGGGGGGGGGGGGGTAGAGACGGCATCGACAGACAAAGCCCAGATGATCCTACACACTCCAAGAAGGAAAAGGGAGGACTGAGAAAGCAAAACCTGCTTCTATTTTCGTCGTCAGAAAACAAAATAACCTGCATGATTTTCTTCCCTGTGGGTTTTGCCATTTTCCTATCGACACTTATCTGACAGGAAGCCAGACACCCCCGCCTCCCCCCCCCCCCCCCCCCCCCCCCCCCCGCACCCTCCTCAGAGCCACCAGGGAGGTAAGGTCGTGCAGTGTGCCAATAGGAGTTTTTTGTTTGTTTGTTTGTTTGTTTTATTGTTTTTGTTGTTGTTTTTGTTTGTTTGTTTGTTTGTTCGTTTATTTGTCTGTCTCGCTGGTTTGTTCGTGTGTTTGTTTGATTTTCAAGGCTTGGTGTTTTCATTTGCATCAGCTTTTCATAATCATTGTCATCATCATCATAAGCAGCAGCAGCAGGAGCAGGAGCAGGAGCAGCGGAGGCGGCGGCGGCAGCAGGAGAAGCAGCAACAGCATAAATATCAGCATTATTGTAAGCCGTCATCAGCCACTTCTTCTTCTTCTTCTTCTTCTTCTTCTTCTTTTTTCTTCTTCTTTTTCTTATTCTTCTTTTTTTCTTCTTCTTCTTCTTCTTCTTCTTCTTCTTCTTCTCCTCCTGTCATGTCATGTACTACTCACAATGAAACATATTCTTTTAGAGTGTTGGGACTTGCATGACGTGAGACACAAACATTTTACAGCAGATTCCATGAAAAACTTGTTCAGAGATATTCCTCCCGATTCGCTCTTTGAATTCTTGAAAGAGTTCAACATTTTTCATCGGATCTGATATTTTATAGTGGAAAGAGTTTTTAACAAAATTTTGGGTGGGTTTTTAGAAAAAATGTATTCTAAAGAGTTGTATTCATGAATCAATGACTTGTGAGTTGACTTCAACGCGGTGACAGCCCTGATATGGCCCTTTGCGGTCGGCCGGGTTTTTAGCAGCATTTCTTTACCTCACCTTACTCCTCCTACTCCTCCTCCTCCTCCTCCTCCTCCTCCCCCTCCTTTGTATTTCGCTCCTTTTTTTATTTCTGTTTTATCACAGCCACCCGACCGCACCAGGTCATAAACATGCAACATCCTATTAAACCACATCACCCTGCCACACCACGCCCACACATTACCGCCCTCTATCCCCTCCCCCCCTCCCCCCACCCAACACACACAGAGACACACACAGACACACAGACACACAGACACGCACACGCACACACACACACACACACACACACACACACACACACACACACACACACACACACACACACACACACACACACATGCACGCACGCACGCACGCACACACACGCGCGCACGCACACACAGACACACACACACACGCGCGCGCGCGCGCACGCACGCACACACACACACACACACACACACACACACACACACACACACACACACACACACACACACACACAGACACACACACACACACACACCACGCTCAACGACATCAACCCCCCGCCCCCACACAACCCAAACAACCCAGCACTTTCCCACCCACTCTATAACCCCCCCCCCCCCCCCCCCCCCCAACTAACCACCACCCCTGCTTACCACTGCACCACCTCGAAGCCAGTTCAACCCGCCTTGTATTACCCCACTACCGCACACGATCCCATTCAGCCCATCTACTAGACAGCCCCCCTCCACCCCCACCCCACCCCCGCCCTTCCACCTCCTTCCATCGCTTCCACGCCCCTCCGCTTCCACCTACCCCCAACCGTTTCCCGCCAGCCCCTTATCTCTCCCATCCACTCAACATAATGTTGATCAAGACGATGTGACGGAAATCCATTCTGATCTAGGATCACTCTGCACTTGCTTTTAAAGTATGTTCTGGAGTCAACCAGGCCCGAGGGATACACCTGCGGTGTTGATCTTGGAATCTGAACTAAGATTTTCAGAGGCATATCCGTTCAGTGGAGTAACGTCGCCTGTGCGGACCCAGTCTTCCCATTGGAGTCCAAAGCATGTTCAACTCTAAGCTGGCCGGGAGAAGAAGAAGAAGAAGAAGAAGAAGAAAGAAGAAGAAGAAGAAGAAGAAGAAGAAGAAGAAGAAGAAAAGAAGAAAAAGATGATCATGATCAGGATCAGGATGATGATCATGAAGAAGAAGAAGAAGAAGAAGAAGAAGAAGAAGAAGAAGAAGAAGAAGAAGAAGAAGAAAGAAGAAGAAGAAGAAGAAAGAAGAAGAAGAAAGAAGAAGAAGAAGAAGAAGAAGAAGAAGAAGAAGAAGAAAAGAAGAAGAAGAAGAAAAAGATGATCATGATCAGGATCAGGATGATGATCATGAAGAAGAAGAAGAAGAAGAAGAAGAAGAAGAAGAAGAAGAAGAAGAAGAAGAAGAAAGAAGAAGAAGAAGAAGAAGAAGAAGAAGAAGAAGAAGAAGAAGAAGAGAGAAGAAGAAGAAGAAAAAAGATGATCAGGATCAGGATCAGGATGATGATCATGAAGAAGAAGAAGAAGAAGAAGAAGAAGAAGAAGAAGAAGAAGAAGAAGAAGAAGAAGAAGAAGAAGAAAGAAGAAGAAGAAGAAGAAGAAGAAGAAGAAGAAGAAGAAGAAGAAGAAGAAGAACATGCCTCAGTCTGGACTGGGAAAAAGACATGCCGTGTCTTTAAAACGAAACTATTGAACACATGCTAAGTTTAATATTTGTAAATAAGCCTGTCTCTAAACTTGCTGAAAACGTTGGAATTTATGTCGCCAATTTCTGATGTTCATATATTTGGAGAACAGCTTTTTTGAAAAAATTCGGCTTTAAAGTAAAATATCCAGTGGGTCATTACAATTACACTTTCTATTTTCTATACTCTCTCTTCTCTCTCTCTCTCTCTCTCTCTCTCTCTCTCTCCTCTCTCTCTCTCTCTCTCTCTCTCTCTCTCTCTCTCTGTGCATATTTTTGTGTGAATGTATGAGAGTTTTTGTCTCGTTCTGTTTACCTTTCAACCCCTATCATATTTTTTAAGGTTCTATTGGTAGCTGTTGATATAATGATCATACATATTTTTTAAGGTTCTATTGGTAGCTGTTGATATAATGATCATATATATTTTTTAAGGTTCTATTGGTAGCTGTTGATATAATGATCATATACATTTTTTAAGGTTCTATTGGTAGCTGTTGATATAATGATCATATATATTTTTAAAGGTTCTATTGGTAGCTGTTGATATAGTGATCATACATATTTTTTAAGGTTCTATTGGTAGCTGTTGATATAATGATCATATATATTTTTTAAGGTTCTATTGGTAGCTGTTGATATAATGATCATATACATTTTTTAAGGTTCTATTGGTAGCTGTTGATATAATGATCATATATATTTTTTAAGGTTCTATTGGTAGCTGTTGATATAATGATCATATATATATTTTTAAGGTTCTATTGGTAGCTGTTGATATAATGATCATATACATTTTTAAGGTTCTATTGGTAGCTGTTGATATAATGATCATATATATTTTTTAAGGTTCTATTGGTAGCTGTTGATATAATGATCATATACATTTTTAAGGTTCGATTGGTAGGTGTTGATATAATGATCATATATATTTTTAAGGTTCTATTGGTAGCTGTTGATATAATGATCATATACATTTTTAAGGTTCTATTGGTAGCTGTTGATATAATGATCATATATATTTTAAGGTTCTATTGGTAGCTGTTGATATAATGATCATATACATTTTTAAGGTTCTATTGGTAGCTGTTGATATAATGATCATACATGTTTTTTAAGGTTCTATTGGTAGCTGTTGATATAATGATCATATATATTTTTTAAGGTTCTATTGGTAGCTGTTGATATAATGATCATACATATTTTTTAAGGTTCTATTGGTAGCTGTTGATATAATGATCATATATATTTTTTAAGGTTCTACTGGTAGCTGTTGATATAATGATCATATACATTTTTTAAGGTTCTATTGGTAGCTGTTGATATAATGATCATATACATTTTTTAAGGTTCTATTGGTAGCTGTTGATATAATGATCATATATATTTTTTAAAGTTCTATTGGTAGCTGTTGATATAATGATCATATACATTTTTTTAAGGTTCTGTTGGTAGCTGTTGATATAATGATCATATATATTTTTTAAGGTTCTATTGGTAGCTGTTGATATAATGATCATATACATTTTTTAAGGTTCTATTGGTAGCTGTTGATATAATGATCATATATATTTTTAAGGTTCTATTGGTAGCTGTTGATATAATGATCATACAATTGACAGGTTCCGAAAAAACTCAGAGGAAGATAATACCTGTCTTTCTACTGCAAACAGAGGTACCTTTTCTCAGTTTATGGGTCAAACAAATTTATCTAGCAACTATCTGATTTGAAATAAACTCTGAAATAACGATCGGGATATCGATTGTGTGCATTGCAAATGCACCCAGCACACTGTTTTGCACCCCTGTTTTGGAATTTTATCTCTCTGGTTGAACTGTTGAGCTGACTGATGGAGCGAAATTGCTTTGGGCGTGCCTTCCAGCGTCATCTGGCCCTTGGAAACAGCGGGGTCACTCTCACTGAATGCAAGCTGTAACACAGATTCCTTCCCTTGCAGATTTCCTGAACAGCATCGACCAAATTCAATTTAACACAACTCGAAAAAATAAATACAAACAGGCTACAAATAAATAAACCAATATTAGGTCTTCCTAAACAAATCATTCACCAACCTACACCACATCACATGACAACCACACCACACCACACACACACAGAGCATCCAATTCCACCAAACTAGATTACATCAGATCACACTATCTTGCGTTATTACGTCACCCAACGTCACAATATCCCAAACCAGAACACATCATACTATAATACTTACTCCAGCCCCAAGACCACATCACTCCACTCCACATTACAGCATGTCACACACCACGACTACATCATTCCATCCCACATCAAATCACATAATGGCCACATCTTTCCACACCACATCATATCACACCACAACACATCACATTACTCCGTCTCGTATCGGATCATATTGCACCAAAAGACATCACATTACTCCCTCCCACATCGAATCATATCACACCGCATTACAATGACATCACAC
>CM031612.1:29891508-29894008 GCA_018398815.1 Conus ventricosus | reverse complement strand
TTACGACGTTCGGTGGTCACGGTCACGGACTGTGCCGACATCACTGTTACGGAGTCCATCCGGGCACTGAGGGGACTCTCCGTGATGGGTCCCTTCTGACCGCGTTAGCGGGCAGTGGATTGTTTTGGTGATACCCCTGGAAAAAACACGTCTGCGATGAAGCAGGGAATATACTAGTGGTCGTGATGACAGACTGCGGACTGTACTAGAGACGAAGACATCTGGCTGCAGTTCCCAGAAGATAATTCATAATATATTATCTCTCAGAAGCAAGCCAAGACGTGGGCATCTTTAATCAACGTGGACGTTTTGGTTGTATGTGGTTATGTGTATGTGGTTTCAAATTAAAGGGGCGGAAAATCAAAGAAACAAGTAGGGTGTCAGTACGTGCTACATGAACAATCATAATTCAACGTTATGAGATGGTTTGTGGAAATTGGACTTTGTTGGGCTCTTGTCGTTATGTAGACTGCATCAACCGAATATCTGTCATTGGGAGATAATAGTGGTCTGTACTCTATACTACCGGTATGCTATGATAACTCACCGGCGTTTTGGGCTTGTAGGTCATGGTTTAACATGGATGCATAAACTTATGGATGACGCTTCTACCGACCAACATGTTGTTGGCAGTGTTCCGAATCTCTCTCATTTGGAGTTATAGAGTGGTCTGTGCTGTATATTCTGCTAACAGTAAGTGCGGTTACTCACCATCGTTTTGGGCTTATATGCCATTGTGGAATGTGGACGTATAGACTTACAGAAGACGCATCTACCGATCAATGTATATGTTGCCAGTGCTGCATGGATTTCCTTTGCTTGTTGCCTTGCTCTGTCGACTCCAGTGTTTGATTATTGATATCATGGGTATCAACACTGATTATCGATATCATGGGTATCAACGTCAATCTCTTAACTCTAGAGTGAGAGTTTGAAAACGAATGTGAGTTTGATACTCTCTCTCTCTCTCTCTCTCTCTCTCTCTCTCTCTCTCTCCTCTCTCTCTCTCTCTCTCTCTCTGTGTGTGTGTGTGTGTGTGTGTGTGTGTGTGTGTGTGTGTGTGTGTGTGTGTGTGTGTGTGCAGTTGATGCTTCTCCTATCCATCTGTTCAGTTTCGTTGTATCTCTGCTGCGTCGGCAGAGGTGGGGCTGTCCCCATCAGCTGGCGCTGAACAAACATGGGTTCTCTTGATTCTTGGTTTCACGCTCATACTTTGGGGTTGTTTTCTGCCTTTATGGCCCCTTCACCTGCATTCTTTTGGTCTTGTCACGATTTATTACAGCCTAGTTTTGGTAGTGTGGTCCGTTTATTACGGAGGAGTTTTAACAAAATTTTCGGTGTGTTTTTAGGTGTGTTTTAAAGGTTGTGTGATTTTTTTATTTAATGACTTGTGAGTTGATTTGAACGCGCTGACAGCCATGATATGGCCCTTTGCGGTCGGCTGGGCCGTAAGCAACATTACCTTACCCTACCGTGATCTGTTGATTGACTAGGTAGAATTTAACGACTGAAATGGGCGCTAGCTACCTGTTTTGTCTTGTTATTTGCCAGTGGGGCGTTATCAAAGCTGTTTTGTTGTTGTTGCTGCTGCTGCTGCTACTGCTGCTTCTTCTGCTGTTACTGTTCCTCTTGTGACATTGGAATATCTTTTATTTTTCTTAGCAAATGACTGATTTTTCACTTTGATTTGACATCGGATTGCTAAAATTCAAACAAACGCGCAGAATGGCCTGTGCACCTAGCTCGACCCCTTTTTTGTGTTTGGTTTTTGGTTTTTTGGATTTTTTTCCACCTGTAGGACTTAAATGTTAAATCTAGTGTGTTATACAATGTATACATTTTGCCTGCGTGTGCAGGGATGTTGGTGGGTGATAGAAGTGACCTTTTTTTGGAACTGGTGGCTATTAGTGACCTCCTGTATGTAAATGTAGGGATCAGTGCTCGTGACAGCCCTGAAATACCCGTGGGTGGTTTCGCTGGGCAAGAATGGAACTCAGACTGCAACTAACTCGTCAAGCTCCTTCACACCCATCACTGTTGGTTAGTAGACCCTGGTTTCACATCTTACCTTCGCCAGTTGTGAGGTTCTGTGAAGTTAGAAGAGACGGATGTGTCAGTCCATGGGTATTTCTGAATGCAGGGAGAAACTGGTTGCGTTGTGTGGCGTCCAGTGGTGAGACGTCTCCATGGACAGGATTTTAAGTTTGGTTCTAAAGTTTAGGAATTGATCGTAACACTGTACTTTCTTGGGTAAAATATGAATCAGTTTGTTATCAATGATCGTCGTCTTCAAAATTATGGTGATGGTAATGGTGGTGGTGGTGATGATGATGATGAGAGTGATGTGATAGTTATGGTGATAGTCATCATCATCATCATCATCATCATCATCATCATCATCATCATCAGTAGTAGTACAAGTACCGGTTAGTAGTTGTAGTAGTAGTAATAGTAGTGTTGTTATTATCATTATTATCATTAGTGTGATCATTAGTATTAT
>CM031612.1:29881508-29889008 GCA_018398815.1 Conus ventricosus | reverse complement strand
CTTATGTCTTAGATTGAAGAAATAGGGGAGATAAGCATTCATATCTGCAGTGGTAGATGATTCTGCCTAACTAACAGTATGTGCTTGAGTGGGTGAATGGGAAAAAAAAAAAAAAAAAATGCTTCTCACAATGAACCTTCAGCAAGCTTATAGTCTCCAAGGGGAGACACCCTCCAATAGTGAGGGAAACTCACTAACATATAACTCCTGGTCATATACCGATATTTCGAAACTTGGTGGTTTCTCCTCAGTGACCGCGGAAAGTGGTAATTTGACTCCTCTGCAGATATGAATGCTTATCTCCCCCTATTTCTTCAATCTAAGACATAAGAGCAAGCTTTGTTTATAATTCATTATTTCTTGCGGTCATTGCAACACCAAGCTGCTCTGTAAGTTGCTGGAACGGTGCGGTACTTATCCTTGGAATTTATTAGTTGTTGATATATATATATATATATATATATATATATATATATATATATATAATATATATATATATGTGTGTGTGTGTGTGTGTGTGTGTGTGTGTGTGTGTGTGTGTGTGTGTGTGTGTGTGTGTGTTAGCTCCGGGAACCTAGATATATGGGGACATACAGGTGTGGGAATAATGGGGATATGAAAAGACAGAGCTATGGAAACATAGGCAAGTAAGAGCATAAAGCATTGAGAGGACATAGCTGTGGGAACATGGACAAGTACGAATGTATCGAATATAGCGCTTTGAGAGCATAGCGATATGGGAGTGTAGGATGTAAGAACATAAATCTGTGAGAAGCTCAAGTTGTTGGAACATAAAGCTATGGAAAGATAGAGCTGTGTGAACATAGAGCTGTAGAGAAGTTAGAGAACAAAACTGCTGGGAGACAGAGCTTCGGATTACATAGCAATGGGAACAATGACCCATGGGACTGTAGAATTGTGCGGAGACAGATCAGTAGGATCATATGTGCGTGCGTGCGTGCGTGCGTGTGTGCGTGCGTGCGTGTGTGTATGTGTGTGTGTGTGTGTGTGTGTGTGTGTGTGTGTGTGTGTGTGTGTGTGTGTGTGTGCGTGTGTTGTGTGTGTGTGTGTGTGTGTGTGTGTGTGTGTGTGTGTGTGTGTGTGTGTGTGTGTGTGTGTAACATTTGGGAACATATAGCTATAAAAACATAGAGCTGCGGGAACATAAAATTGTGGGAACAAAGAGCTGTGGGAACATAGAACTGTGGGAACATAGAACTGTGGGAACATAGAACTGTGGGAACATAGAACTGTGGGAACATAGAATTGTGGGGAAAAAGAGCTGTGGGGACACGAAATTGTGAGAACATAGAGCTGTGGGAAGAAAGATTTGTGTGAACATAGAATTGTGGTAACATGTAGCTATAGGAACATAGAGCTGTGGGAACATAGAAATGTGGGAACAAAGAGTTGTGTGAACATAGAATTGTGGGAACATGTAGCTATAGGAACATAGTGCTGTGGGAATATAGAATTGTGGGAACAAAGAGTTATGGGAACATAGAATTGTGGGAACAAAGATTTGTGTGAACGTAGAATTGTGGGAACAAAGAGCTGTGGGAACATACAATAGTGGGAACAAAGAGCTGTGGGAACATAGAATAGTGGGAACGTAAAGCTGTGGGAACGTAGAGCTGTGGGAACGTAGAGCTGTGGGAACATACAATTGTTGAAACATAGAGCTGTGGGAACATAGAGCTGTGGGAACATACAGCTGTGGGAACATAGAATTGTTGAAACATAGAGCTGTGGGAACATACAGCTGTGGGAACATAGAATTGTTGAAACATAGAGCTGTGGGAACATAGAATTGTTGAAACATAGAGCTTGGGAACATACAGCTGTGGGAACATAGAATTGTTGAAACATAGAGCTGTGGGAACATACAGCTGTGGGAACATACAGCTGTGGGAACATAGAATTGTTGAAACATAGAGCTGTGGGAACATAGAATTGCGGAACATAGAATTGTATGAACATAGAGCTGTGGGAACATAGAACTGTGGGAACATAGAACTGTGGGAACATAGAGCTGTGGGAACATACAGCTGTGGGAACATACAGCTGTGGGAACATAGAATTGTTGAAACATAGAGCTGTGGAACATAGAATTGCGGGAACATTGAATTGTATGAACATAGAGCTGTGGGAACATAGAACTGTGGGAACATAGAGCTGTGGGAACATAGAGCTGTGGGAACATAGAGCTGTGGGAACATAGAATTGTGGGAACATACAGCTGAGAAAAACACAGCTGTGGGAACATTACGCTCTTGGAACATAGAGATGTGGATACACATAACTATGGCAACGTACTTACGTACCTGTACAGTAATGCATATAAACACAGAACTATGGGGACTTAGATTTTCGGCAACAGAAATTCGCACATAGAGAACAGCTGCTAAGGCACAGAACGAGTCGCATCAGGGCTGCCTGCGCATAAAATGACCATAGTTGTCAGCCGTGATGGAACGGAAAAGTTCCTTCCACGCGGGCCATATCTGCCAGTACAATTGTCTGACATTTAGCGGGTATCTGTGGCACTTGTTCGGAGGCTGCAGTGCAGAGACAGCTTGCTATTCACATCTGCAGACGGGGTGGGATATCTACTTGGTTGCACGTGCCGCTGTTGCCGTATGGGCAATGTCAGCAATGACGTCATTTTAGATGCGTGTGGTGGGTACGTAAACGCGTTTTCAATTGTTGTCCGCCATTTTTTTCCTGTCTCCGTGTTTCCTGCTGGAAAAGTAAGGCAAACTCTCTGATTTATTTGTGTACTTATTCATTCAATTATTTATTCATTCATTCATTCATTCATTTAGTTATTGATTTCTTTATTCATTTATTTACTCATTTACTTATTTGTTGTTTTCTTGTTTTCTTCTGTGTACGGAGACCAGCAAACACAGTGATTTCTTTACTTATTTATTTTTTTATTCATTCGTTGTTGTTTTTTATCTATTTGTTTATATATATATATTTTTTTTTTCTATGCGTGTGTATAGGGAGACCAGGTTTTGGGGTTTTGTTGTTGTTGTTTTTTACTTGCCTGTTGTGGCGCCCGTGTTCGGCTGGACTGTAAACAACATGATTTGATCAGACGGTGATTATTTGCAATTTGTGGATTCTCTCCTGGGTATACATGCACGGTCGGTTTTGTCTTGGTTCTTGGCTTTCTGTAACATCAAAACATTGCTGTTTGATTAGGCCTCTCTCTCTCTCTCTCTCTCTCTCTCTCTCTCTCTCTCTCCTCTCTCTCTCTCTCTCTCTCTCTTACCTGATGACTTTGTATTTGGCGAGTTAGTTCGATGTCCACTGACTGTTAGTTCTAGTGTTTGATATTGGTTCAAGGTGACCTAGATACAGACCATAAACCACCGCGCAAAGCATACAAAGTGTTGTTAAATCTGGCCAGCAATGAAAAACACTATTGGATCTCAAAATGTCGGGACATCTTTAGTGTTCATGGTATCTAATACGTGCAGGGAGTATAAATTCTTTCAGTCAAGTGCTTAAACAAAGAGCATTTGATAGTAGATGGGTCATCACATGAAGAGCAGTGACAGGTTGATCCTGTATAGAAAATGTACATCTTCGTATAATATGGACCATGCCGTGCAAGGTCGATAAATATTCCTTGACAAAATTTAGATTTGGTATATCTGATTTGACGGTGCGTAGACCAAGATCCGAAAGAAGCCGTGAATTTAAATGTTTTTCATGTAAATCGGCAATAAAAGAAAAAATCATCTTCATTTTATTCTTTGCTGTCCTTCATTTGAAAATTAATTTTGATGCACAGTTTTACCCATCCAGAATAGTATAATTTTTCCAGTGTTTTTTTATTTGTTGTTTTCAGGTGGGTTTTTTTTTTTTTGTTTGGTTGGTTGGTTGGTTGGTTGGTTGGTTCTTTTTTTTTTTTTTTTTAGATTAACGCTGTGGACAGCTTCGAGAAATGAAGAAACAAGAAGAAATGTAGCCATACATCTCTAAAAAGCGTTCAAGAGAAGAGAGATTTTGATTTGATTTTGTTATTGGTGTTGTTGTTGCATGCTTTTCGTTGTGATGTACTGATATTGATGCTTCATGTTTAGATTTTCTTCAATTTGTCTTATACTCCCATTCAAGGATGTTGGGTGTTCTATTTTGTTCATATAAGTGTTACAAACATGTTTATGTTATACACCCTTTCATACAGGGCTTTAACCTTAATGAATAAAATCCTTCTCTCTCTCTCTCTCTCTCTCTCTCTCTCTCTCTCTCTCTCTCTCTCTCTTTCTCTGCTCTGTCTTTTTTTCCAGTCTATATTCCCTTTATTGTCATCGTCCTGTTCTGTTCTCTCTTTTTAGTCTTTCTTGCTTCCCTTGATTTAATCAATTAGGATCATTAGAAAAAAACACATAATATAGGTAGACGAGACAAGCCAGACAAGTTGACTACAGCCGAACGCGTGCGCAAGACGCTGTCTGACAATGGAAACAGTTTTAGTATCATTAGTGAACTGGGGATGTTTCCTTGTTTGTTCTGTGTGCTCTGTGCTGTCATGTCTGCTAGGCGATTAGGTGTCCCCTTAAGCACCATTCCTTTGGAGTTATGTTTTCTTGTGGGAGCAAGAGTTACCCTACTTGTTTATTGTTTATTGTTGTGTGATTTCCTGGTGAAAACTCTGGGATGAATGTTTTACAGGTAGACTGTAGCGATGATGGAACTGCAGCTCAAATTATTTTGACGTCAGTCGGGGGGGGGGGGGGGGGGGGGGGGGGGGGGGGGGAGGGGAGGGGGGAATAGTAAGAATGATGCACCTTAATGAAAATAATTCAGCATGGAATTTAGATCGAACTCGGGGTTCCGGTACTTTAATGTAAAGATGATGCCATGTAATAACATGGATGTATACGATCAGTTCACATAACAGACATAAATTAAGCAACAGAAAGGATAGGAGGTTTTCAGTTATTGTGGCGGGAGTCAGATTTGAACGGCCGTTGCGCCGGTATTTTTTGTTGTTGTGTGTTTTTGTTCGTTTTTTTATGTTTTGTTTTGTTTTTTTTTGTTTTGTTTGTTTGTTTGTTTGTTTGTTTTGTCTGAGATATGTAGGTCACTATGCTGCGAGTCACTGAGCAGCTGGCAACTTGAAGACATTGTAATGAGCGGAGCGTGCTCGGTTAGGCTACATTTCCATGGCAACAAGCTATGCGCTTGCTACGCTAAAAACGTTTTTTTTTGTTTGTTTGTTTTTTCGCTGTGCCAACAACCTATGCCTTTGCTATGTCAACTGGTTTTGCTCTTACCCTGCAAAGAGCCTGTCAGCGACTATGTTCCTGCTATGTCAACAAACCTATGCCATAGTTGTTTGAAAAACGTACACGGTTGCCTCGTCAACAACCGATGCTCTTTTCTCTGTCAACAGCCCATACTGTGGCTGTGTGTCAGCAATCTACACGGCTGCTAGCTCAGCAACCTGCGCTATTGTCATGTCAACAACCTAGGCTATCGTCATGTCAGCCGCCGATGTTATTGTCTTGTCAAACAACCTATACTATTATGCAGCAGCCTATGCTATTGCTATGTGAACAAAATAATACAATTTTCATATCAATAGCCTATCCTATTTTCATGTCAACAATCTATGCTGTTTTCATGTGAACAGTCCTATGCTATTGTTGTGTTGACAATCTGGGCAACTGCTATGTCAATAACCTTACGCAGCCGCTACACTAACACAGTATACTTTTGTTGTGTGGAAACAGGAATGTAAGAAGAACACCATAGAACGGATCATGGCAAGCATCGACGTCAACCATCTTCAGAACAGGTCCAGAACGTCCTGAACGATGTGGTCAACAAATGCACACTGAGCAAAGATTCGACGACGACGACGACGACGACGACCGACAGCGGGGCTGTATGAATAATTGTGCTTGTGATACCAACCGTCACGTCCCGTTTGTGGCACAACGAAAAACTCGTGTCCCTCAGCTGGATGACTGCTGTGCGCTCTTTTGACACAAAATTAACATTGTTCTTCGTAAAGCGAGGGTCTCGCTGTGAGATGCTAGATGCTTTGACCTTTGAACCGAGAAAGCATGCAGAAAGGCTGACGTCATCGTCACTTACCGCACATACCTAGACCACCAACAGTGTGACGTCACGATCCTGATGTTCCAGCTCCCTCATCGTTTTTGATTCATCCCCCCAGTGACTTGGCCGGTGTGTATTGTTGATCTTATCATCAGAGACGTAATTACAATCACCAGCATTATATCACCTTATCATTGACAGCGGCTGAAGTCATCGCGAAAGAATGGTGCGTCATCGCATGAAGGCAGCGCTGACGTACTTACTTACCTGTGGCAGTGAAGAAAGAAAGGAGACACTCAGGCGGGCGAAGGAAAGGGACAAGGACGAGGGACTGTGGCAAGGTTGCTGTGGATGTGAGGGTTGACAGAAGCCAGTGAAGCAAGGGCGAAGAAGATTTCAACGGCAGAAGGGGCGCGCAGAACGAGAAGCGTGCAAAATGAACCGGATGAGGAGAATGTGTCTCGGGATAGAGATTTCTTCCCACAGGTTGTTGCTCTGTCTGTCTGTCAGTCAGTCTGTCTGTCTGTCTGTCTGTCTGTCTGTCTGTCTGTCTGTCTGTCTCCTCTCTCTCTCCTCTCTCTCTCTCTCTCTCTCTCTCTCTCTCTCTCTCTCTCTCCTCTCTCTTCTCTCAGTCTGTCTGTCTCTCTCTCTCTCTCCTCTCTCTCTCTCTCTCTCTCTCTCTGTCTGTCTGTCTGTCTGTCTGTCTCTGTCTGTCGTCTGTCTGTCTGTCTGTCTGTCTCTCTCCTCTCTCTCTCTCTCTCTCTCTCTCTCTCTCTCTCCTCTCCTCTCCCCCCCCCCCCCCCCCCCCCCCCCCCCCCCTTTGTAATTGTTTTGTGCCCCGACTCGACTGAGGCTAGTTTATCATCCTGAGGTATGGCAATTGTGTACGGATCTATATCCATGCATTGAAACGCTTTAAGTCTGTATTAAAAAAAAACTTCAAAGATCTAATTTATAATGACAGAGAAGCTATGCCCTTTCTGTTAATGTGTACATTAAGTCTGTTAAAAGATGCATACTCGTTTGGAAAATTGCAAATGAACGACGTCTGTTCAAAAGCCTATAGGATGTCTGGGAGGGTTTTCAGCTTGAAAACAATGTGAACTCATAGGCATTTTCAGCATGTCTTCTGCTCTCTAAGTAAGGTTTTGGCGATGCATGGGGAAATCAGGGATTTAGGGATAAAAGAGTGTCAGGGAACATAAAAGATCGATTATTCACTGTTCACGTTGTAAACACCACTTAGGTAATTATACTCTATGCAGTTCGGTCCAAGTTCCGTACAGCCCTTTCTACGAAGTGTTAATCCTTACAAGGCCATGAAGAATGCTCTGATACGTTGAAGTGTTTCCAGGTCATTAAAACCCATAAGCTATGTTCTTCACACTACTACAAACTTTGTATTTTCGGTTGTTA
>CM031612.1:29817784-29820284 GCA_018398815.1 Conus ventricosus | reverse complement strand
AAAGGGCCATTTGTTTTTGAGTCCGTCGACTTGCTTCTGTAAAGAATGATTAGGGAAATAGTAGATGGCCAAACGTCCCACCGTTTATTTTATTTTATTTTATTTTATTTTTATTTTATTTTTTGTTGTGTGTGTGTGTGTGTGTGTGTGTGTGTGTGGTGTGTGTTGTGTGTTTTGTTTTTGGCGCCATTGTTTGTGTTAGTATCAGCACGTTTCTCTATGACGAATTTTTCCGTGCACTTCATGTTTTCCTTTGAATCGCTTTCCTAGTTCGTTTTGGGAATGTTTCGTGTCATCATACGTGCTATGAAAATTGATGTCGGAAGCCGCATTCGTGTGAAATTAGGGCCACGTAATTATTTCAGCGTGGGAGCAAGACACTATCATTATGTGTTAATTACAGGGTCAGACTCATAGTGTCAATGGTTCGGTCGGCCACGAGGAACCACATCAGGGCTGCAACTATTTTAAAAAGAATCCACATTCCAGAATTATGTATACACATGAAAATGTCCAAACTGAAATTCAGAAACAAAGTTAAGTCACTAACCGAAAGACTGGCGTAAAACAAAAGTATTACCGACCACGCATAAGTCATTTCAACACTCTGGAAAATATGAAACAACAAAACTGACTGATTTTTTTAAGGAATAATTATTTTCTATTTTTGTGTAGAAAATATGCGCCTTTTATACTGAATCATCCTCTAGGGAAAAAAAAATGTCGATGAAGGATCTCTTCCAGACAGGAGGTTGGTTCTGACTGAGACAGGAAAGCCTCCACCCTGTGTGTCGGCTGGTGTCTCATTACCTGGCTCACCTGCCGACTAACTGTCGCTGGCAAGGAAACGGCCATTAGGTCTTCTGACGTAAGATAGGGTACCATTAAATGATGGTGGTTTGCTACCATTCTGTTGTTGAGTCATTCCGTACATTCTTAGTTGCCAGACTCACACGATCAGTTAGTTAGTACTGCGTCGTGTCACTCACTTTATGATGTGTGCTGAGACGGTCGTGATGGTGGGTCGTGTGTGTGTGTGTGTGTGTGTGTCTGTGTGTCTGTGTGTGTGCCTGTGTGTGCGTATGTGTGTGTGGTGTGTGTGTGTGTTGTGTGTGTGTGTGTGTGTGTGTGTGTGTGCGTGCGCGCGCCTGTATGTGTGTGTGTGTGTGCCTGTGTGTGTGTGTGGTGTGTGTGTGTGTGTGTGTGTGTGTGTGTGTGTGTGTGTGTGTGTGATCATTTTCGATGGTGTTACATTTTGGATGTCTTTTATTTGACATCTTTATGCGATTGCGCTTCATTCAAAATATTCACAATGGATATTAATCAGCCTCGTAGGAAACATGTACATTGCATGAGATTGCGAAAATGTACATTGCATGAGATTGCGAAAATTTACATTGTATGAGATTGCGAAAATGTACATTGCATGAGATTGCGAAAATGTACATTGCATGAGATTGCGAAAATGTACATTGCATGAGATTGCGAAAATGTACATTGTATGAAATTGTGAAAATGTACATTGCATGAGATTGCGAAAATGTACATTGCATGAGATTGCGAAAATGTACATTGCATGAGATTGCGAAAATGTACATTGCATGAGATTGCGAAAATGTACATTGCATGAGATTGCGAAAATGTACATTGTATGAGATTGCGAAAATGTACATTGCATGAGATTGCGAAAATGTACATTGCATGAGAATGCGCTTTCTCCGCAATATTCGACTTTTATTATGAGTACACTCGATTCAAAATACTGACCGTGGATAAAAGCACGCTGCCTCCGTTTTATTCGAAATATTGACCAATTCGAGACAAGCACGGATTATTCAGAATTTCTTCTATGAATATAAGTACACATTAATCAAAATAAGGACCCTTGTTTTCGAAATTGTGTCTTATGTTATATGTACAATATATTGTGAACTGTGATACGAGTACGCTTTATGGTAAATATTGACCTTTGATATAAGTACGTCTTACCGGAAATTTGGACCAGTGGTACTAGAACGCATTATTGGAAATATTGACATTGGACATGAGTAAGTCCTGTTGAAAATATTGACCTTGGATATAACTGACGCTTTATTTTAAAATATTAACTTAGCTTTATGTACGCCGTATTAGAAATACTGACCTTAGATATTCGGAAGATTTACTGGACATGTTTAATTGTGATATAAGTATCCCTTCTTTAAAATACTGAAATTGGATGCAACAACGCTTCATTAGTAATATTGGTTTTTGTAATTTCTGTACGCTTTGTAAGAAATATTCGCATAGGATGTTTCTACGCACAACTGGAAAGACTTAAATTGCATATAACGGTGCTGTATTGGAAACACCAACCTTGGATATAACTGGCTTTAACTGAAGTATTGACGTTGAGGCAACGCATGCTTTACAGGAAATATTGACACTTTGCTGGCCGTATTGAATTTACATGTTCGTTTGGCTGTTCAGAAACATTGACCTTGGATAAACCTAGGCTTTA
>CM031612.1:29802784-29805284 GCA_018398815.1 Conus ventricosus | reverse complement strand
CCTTCAGAAATACCACTCAGTGACTTCCTTCAGAAATACCACTCAGTGACTTCCTTCAGAAATACCACTCAGTGACTTCCTTCAGAAATACCACCTAATGACTTCCTTCAGAAATACCACTTATTGACTTCCTTCAGAACTACCGCTTATTGAGACTTCCTTAAGAAATACCAATTACTGACTTCCTTCAGAAATACCACCTATTGACTTCCTTCAGAAATGCCACCTATTGACTTCCTTCAGAAATACCACATGCTGACTTCCTTCAGAAATACCACTTAATGACTTCCTTCAGAAATACCACTTATTAACTTCCTTCAGAAATACCGCTTATTGACTTCCTTCAGAACTACCGCTCATTGACTTCCTTCAGAAATACCACTTAATGGCTTGCTTCAGAATATCACTCAGTGACTTCCTTCAGAAATACCACTCAGTGACTTCCTTCAGAAATACCACTTAATGACTTCCTTCAGAAATACCGCTCAGTGACTTCCTTCAGAAATACCACGCAGTGACTTCCTTCAGAAATACTACTTAATGACTTCCTTCAGAAATACCACTTAATGACTTCCTTCAGAAATACCACGCAGTGACACCCTTCAGTGACACCCTTCCTTGACACCCTTCAGTGACACCCTTCAGTGACAGCCTTCAGTGACACCCTTCAGTGACACCCTTCAGTGACAGCCTTCAGTGACACCCTTCAGTGACACCCTTCAGTGACAGCCTTCCTTGACAGCCTTCAGTGACAGCCTTCAGTGACACCATTCAGTGACACCCTTCCTTGACACCCTTCAGTGACACCCTTCAGTGACAGCCTTCAGTGACACCCTTCAGTGACACCCTTCAGTGACACCCTTCAGTGACACCCTTCCTTGACACCCTTCAGTGACACCCTTCAGTGACACCCTTCAGTGACACCCTTCCTTAACACCCTTCAGTGACACCCTTCAGTGACACCCTTCAGTGACACCCTTCAGTGACACCCTTCCTTGACACCCTTCAGTGACACCCTTCAGTGACACCCTTCAGTGACACCCTTCCTTGACACCCTTCAATGACACCCTTCAGTGACACCCTTCAGTGACACCTATGTGGCGACTTGCAGGTTCAGAGGCCGAAGGATGAACAAAGCACACGCAGACCTGAGCCAAAGTCGAACGGATCCTGGATCAGTCCTTTGAACCGGATCTGTTCGTTAGGTCAATGGGTCGCATCATCTTCGGGACATATTTCCCTCTCTGCGCCGAGTGTCGTTACAAACGGTTCATTAATATTTGTGGAAACCTTTCTGAAAGATAGAGAGAAACGAACAGATTCGGGTGAACATCTAATTTCCTTGGCGGGGGAGAGGAAAGGTTTGATGTAAATGTCTTAACCACGTGTGTTCACTTACTTTTTATTTTACCAAGGTCAAGTTTAACGTAGCACCTGCAAAAGATGCTATGGCAGGTGGGGGTTGCTGAATCATCCCTGGCGAATCCAGTTAGTTACGTTTTGGTTACATTCAGGGGTAAGGTCTATGCTTACTAAAGGTAATATGACAAACGGAGAAATATCATCCATGAAGAGTAGAGGTGAGGGAAGAAGAAGACGAGTGGGAAGGAGGGAAAGGGGGGGGGGGGCTATCTTGCACCACATGATATCCCTATGAGGACGGGGCATCGAAAATGACAGTTTGGTGGGGGGGGGGGGGGGGGGGGGGGGGGGGGGGGGGTTCCTTGGCCTCCAGCGTGATTTGAACTGGCATCATTTGACTGCATATGTGGTGTTTTAAACCAACTGGGCCAACTAGGTACTCCATTTTGCTATCCTCTCTCTCTCTCTCTCTCTCTCCTCTCTCTCTCTCTCTCTCCTCTCTCTCTCTCTCTCTCCTCTCTCTCTCTCTCTCTTGTGTGTGTGTGTGTCTGTGAGAGAGAGAGAGAGAGAGAGAGAGAGAGAGAGAGAGAGAGAGTGTCGTGCGCGCGCGCGCGTGTTGTGTGTGTGTGTGTGTGTGTGTGTGTGTGTGTGTGTGTGTGTGTGTGAATACGAAGCGTCCATTGTCACAATCATGTCAACGAACGGCATCATTCATTAGTTTCAAGATGCCAGTTTCACCAAATGTATCTCACCAGTCTTTAGCATGTCTTAAAGTGATAGCGTGCTTGATATAGCCAAAGAAATCGATTGAAAATATAGCACGGTCGTAACATAGGAAATACCACATTGTGCACTTAGGTCTATTTCACGCGGGGAGTTACTAACCAATACTTGGTGCCAAAATGAGCATGCAGCAAGGCACTGCCGTTACTCCCCCATCTTACATATATTTGTAAGAAACAGTTTTCTGAGTTATGAGTTATATAAGAATACTCTGAATTAATGAAGAGTTGATCTGTGATAGTGAGGTATGTTGTGATTTGTTGAAATCCATTTGATTTGCTTGGTGTGATATGTTCAAAACTGGTAAAGAATTAATCTCCCTTTCTAGGGAATAGTTTGTTCTTCATTATGGGAA
>CM031612.1:29797784-29800284 GCA_018398815.1 Conus ventricosus | reverse complement strand
TAATCATCAAGGAATTAACAAAAGAAACAAGACCTGGTAAGTTCTGGAAAATACACGTGCCATCAAGTCGTAGGCAGTCAGGATTTTCCTTTTTGAAATATGCGCAGTAGAAAAGAAGATGCTGGGTTGTGAAACTTTCAACTGCTCCGCAGATGCAATTTAAATTTTTGCGAAATTTTGTACGGAAAGCGTTTAGCTTAAGCCTGTAAAACAGGGATTCAAGTTTTCGTTACTTTTTTCAAGTACGTTTGCGTTGGCCAATTGATAGGTAATCTTTCCAATTTTAACCGCATTGCTAGAAGAAAAGTAGCTGACGGGGATTTGTCACAGCAGAGCAATTTGGAGTGAGTAGATGTATTTTAGTAAGAACCAAGTTTTTGTAGGCTTCATAAACCTTTTCAATGCACGCCCTTTTTTAAGAGACCATATCCTTCGTATAAACACAGAGGAATGTTGATTTCTATGGATTCATCGGACTTTCGTGCTCCTTTTCTGGCAGCCCGGTCAGCCCATTCATTACCAGAAATCCCACAGTGAGACGGGATCCAGCAAAAATCAACTGTTGTACCTCTTGATATAAGAATACTGACAAGATGTTTATTTCTAAATCACCTCACCTCGATTTTTTACAGCAACAGATTCAAGGCCTTGTAGGACAGATTTAGAATCCACACAGAAAAGTGTTTTGTAGATAGTAAGTGGAGTATCAACAAGAAAGTTAAGCGCCATTAGAATTGCCACCAGCTCAGCCGTGAAGATAGAATACCCCTTCCCGAGATGAAAAGATTTTTCAACTTTAAGGGTAGGAATAACAAAACCACTTCCAGCGTTTTCATTTAACAGTGATCCATCGGTGAAAACTTTAAGGTGATGTGAATATTTACTATCAATATGAGATTTGGCAAGAGAGGACAATATATTATTGTTAACATTTTTTTGTAGATCAGTATATTTATAATCAAAACATGCGGTGTGCAATTCCCAATTTGGAATCGGGGGATACAGGAAACGATCAGCAATATTCTTGGGATCAATCTCAGCGTCTTTCAATAAGTTTGAGGAATATGTCATTATGGTTGTATTAGATTTTAATAGATCTAGCTCGCTTCAGGAAATGGATATCTGATCGTAAAGCTAATTCATCTTTGCTTGAGTTCTGAAACAGATGAGCTACGTAGGATGAATTTAGCACAGGCCAAGTTTCTATAGTCGTCAAGGGCAGAACTCCGGCTTCGTAATACGTTCCTGATGCACGGGCATGAAATGGAACACCTAGTGCGAGTCTAAATGCCTTGCAGTCTATGCTTTGCAACTTTTTAAGTAAGTAGTTAGGTGCGCTGAAGAACACTTCCTGTGCGTATGATAATTTTGATCTTACGAGAGATGTCGAAAGGTGTACTAAAGTTTGTGTATCTGCACCCCAATTTGTTTACTGATTACTTTAAGAAGATTTAGAGATTTGCTGGCTTCGTTGATAATATGTTCAATATGGTTGTTCAAGTTAATTTAGAGGTAATATTACTCCTAAAAATTTTATCTCGGTGACATAACTCAATACATTGTTATCTACCTAAAAGTAGGAATTATTGCAAGTACTTCCACCAGCGTCAAATAACATCATGTGGGTTTTTCTGCCGATAAACTAAGGCCGTTTTCAAACATAAATATTGCTATATTATCTAGGTCACGCTGATATGTTTTTTAATAAAATTGAAAGATCTGACTGGAGTTTTCTTCTTTAAAGTTCGTTCATCCACATGCAAATATCGTCATCATATTGCACCAAGGAACAGTTTTTAGATACATGCTTTGGAAGATCGCATATCAGAATATTAAATAGTAGCGGAGCAATGACCGATCCCTGAGGAATGCCCATTTGTAAATATCTCTTGCTGGAATAAACATTTTGTATCTTTGTTTCCATACTTCTACTGGTCAGAAATGCTTTGATATAGTTATATATATGACCCGAAAGACCAATGGTCTTCAGTTTATATAAAAGTCTCTCATGCCAAACATGATCATACGCTTTTCTGACATCAAAGAAAGTAGCGAGGATATTTTTTCTTCTTGCAAATTGTTGTTTTACATGAGTCGTTAATTTTACCAGATGGTCTATTGTTGATCTGCCTTTTCTAAAGCCTGCTTGTGTAGCCGGAATTATACCACGTTTCTCACAGTGATATACAAGCCTACTTAAAACAATTCTTTCCATTAACTTACACGTGTGAGAGGTGAGGGAAATCGGACGGTAACTATTTATGTTGGATCTAGGTTTGCCCTGCTTTAAGATCGGTACGACTACAGATTCTTTCCAAACAGAAGGGATACTTCCATCTTGCCAGCATTTTGTTATGATGTTATGAAGAAACGATACAAAATTTTCTGGCAGGTGTTTTAACATCTCATTCGAAAGCGCATCCAGACCAACTGATGTTTTTTTTCTTGGTAATGATATTATTGCATTTCTTAATTCCTGTAGAGTGATGTCCGCGTTTAG
>CM031612.1:29780284-29790284 GCA_018398815.1 Conus ventricosus | reverse complement strand
TGTGTTTGTGCGCGCGCGTCGGGGGTGCTTTTGTATGTGGTGCGTGCGTGCGTCGTGCGCGCTTTTGTGTTTTTGTGTGTGTGTTGTGTGTTGGGGTTTTGGGTGTATGTTGTGTGTGTGTGTGTGGTGTTGTGTTTTGTGTGGTGTTGGTGTGTGGTTTGGTGTCGCGCGTGCGGAGGCGTGTTTTCCCCTCAAGTTAAAGCAAGAAATAAACTCATCCGTCCCAAATGTCCCTACTCATCTCTGCCTGTCGCTGCTGCCTTCCTCGCTGGGGTGAAAGGAGGGGGGGTGGGGGGGGGGGGGGGGGCATAGGGCAGCAGGCGGCTATACCGAGGGGCCCCAGGTTATGCCTTTGGTTGAAACGTTGGTTATAGTTGAGTCCCCCATTCGTGTCACAAAGATTTCTCGTGTGAAGCCGTCGGCTCAAAAAAGTATTTTCCCCGTTTTGGATGTTTCTTGACTTTAACCCGAATTATTCTTCTAACGATATTTTGCTGGGGTTTTTGGGGGGGGGGGGGGGGGGGGGGGGGGGGGGGGGGGGGGGGTTTTGGGGGGGGGGGGGGGGTAACACCTGTCTTGCGAAGTGGGTTTCCTTTCACTGGCTTTAAAAGTCTTCATTCCACAAGCGCATTTTGGGGTGTGTGTGTGTGGGGTGTGTGGTGGGGGGGTGTGTTTTGGTTGTATGGGGTTTTGGGTGTTGCGTTCGTGAAAGCGTTCTTGTACGTGCGGGTGGGTGTGTGTGGTGTGTGCGTGCGTGCGTGCGTGCGTGGTTGTGTTGTTGGGTTTGTGTGTTGTGTGGGTGTGTATGTGTTTTTGGTTGTTGTGTGTGTGGGGTGTGTGTGTTGTCGTTCGTGTACGGGGTGTGTTTTATTATGGTGTGTGGTGGTGGGTGTGTGTGGTGTTTTGTTTTTTTGGAGCGCGCGTGCGATCTGGAGCGCATGTGGTGTCGACGGGGGGGGGGGGGGGGGGGGGGGGGGGGGGGGGGGGGGGGGGGGGGGGGGGGGGGGGGGGGGGGGGGGGGGGGGGGGGTAAACGAGAGAGGAAAATGGGGGGGGGGGGGGGGGGGGTGTCATTTTTGGGTTTTGGGGAGGTACATATGTACGTAGTGTGTGAATTGTTTTTTTTTTTCATAATTGCAAATGGGCCCCAACTTTGGGGCGTTTTTTTTACTCACCCCCTTTTCTTTTCTTTGTTTGTTTTTTGTTTTGTTGTTGTTGTTTGTTTTTTTTTATCTTTTTTTTTTTTTTTTTTTGTTTTTTGGTTGTTGTTTTTTTTTTTTTTCCTTTCCTTTCTTTTTTTTTTTTTTTTTTCTTTTTTTTTTTTTTTTTTTTGAATTCTACAATGGCGCGGCACCAATTACGCTGGAATATTAGGTTGGGTGGGGAGGGGAGGGGGGGGGGGGGAAAAAGGGGGGGTAACGGGAGGGGACCGAATTATTAAGAGGGGGGTCAAAAAACTCTTTTTCGTTAGTATCCCTTTTGGAAAGTTTACTGTCCCACAGTGATGTGTGTGTTGTTGGTGTGTGTGTTTGTGGTGGGGTTGTGTTGTGTGTTTTGGGTGTGGCCGCACGGGTGTGTGGCGGTGGTGTTGTGGTGTTGGTGTGTGTGTTTGTGTGCACACGGTGGTGCGTGGTGTGTAATGCCTCATATTTTCGTGTTGGTGATGTGTGTGTGTATGTTTGTGTGGGTGTGTTTGTGGGGTGTGTGTGTGTGTGTGTGTGTGTGTGGTGTTTGTGCGCGCCGCGCGCGTTCATGCGTGTGTAAAATATATATTTATATATATATTAAAAATATATTTTGGTGTTGGTGTGTGAGTGTGTGTGTTGTGTTGGTGTGTGTTTTTGGGGCGCCCAGATCTTTTATTTGAATGAAACGGCGCGGATCTTGGCAGATCAAATTGGCAATTGCAAAAACGGGCAAACAAACGATCGTTAAAGTTCCAGAGCACGTTCTCCCAAAGGAAAAGTGCTTCTTTCAGCCAAGTAACACAAAAAACAACTTTTACTCCTTTTTTTTCATTTCCAAACAGAATACTATTTCATTTTGGGAGCACATAAACAATTAAAAAGTCCACCGGAAAAATGACTTTTGGGGGGAAAACAAATTCCAACTCCAATGTCATACTTTTCATTACAAAACCTGACAGAACCTGGCATCTTACAACACACACACACAACACACCACACCACACACCACACACACACACCCACACACACACACACATTGGCGCGCCGCACGTACAAACACCGCCCCGACACACACACACACACACACACACACCACACAACAACACACACACACACAACACACACAACACCACCCCGCACGCACGCACCCAATTTGTCAATAAAAAAACAGTTTTACGAACAAGGGATTGTAGTGTTTTATTTTCATCATTTATATGACAAGGTAGACCCCCTCTCCCCTCTCTCCTCCTTTTTCCTCCCCTCTCCTCTCTCTCTCTTCCCCTCTATCTTTTACATCAAATCTATCTATCTATTAAATATAAATAGATAGATAGATAAAAAGATAAAAGAAAAAAAATAGATTAAAACACCCCAACACACACACACACACCCACACAAACACACACACACACCCAACACACACCGGGCCCCCCAGGCAGAAAAACAAACCCCGCACACACAGAGACAAATGGGGGTCCCCCACCCCAAAAAAGACCATTGGCGTGCCACAAAAAAGCATCCTGGGGAGAAGAAAAAACTTAAAACAAGCTTTAGAAAATTTTTTAGCACTTTTTTTTTAAAAAAATTTTTTTTAACAAATGTTGCCCCCCAAAAGGGGGTTGGGGCTTTTTCAATTTTTAAGGACTTTTTATACTTTGTGATAATGCCCCACTTTTAGCCTGTACCTGCCCAAAATCAAAAGGAGAAAAAAACTTTGGGGCAATCTACAAAAAACATACCGTTTCAAACCCACAAACTACACAAAAAACTGATAGAACAAACCGAGAAATTTTTCCCAAACAGAGAGGAAGGCTTCTTCTTCCAAAACCCCCAAATACAAAAAATTTAAAAAAAAACACATAGGCTTCAAACAGGGCGACACCCCGACAATAGATGAAATGAACCTTTTGAAGAAAAAAAGAAGAGACGATAGCCAACATAAAATTTCAAAAAACCCAAAAAAACAACTTCCAAACACACTAGAAATGAAATAAAAAAAAATTCAAAAGATAAAAAGAATTCGAAAAGCTGAAAAAACTACAATTTTTAAAAAAAGGAAAAAAAAAAACCAATACTCCCAACTCCTGAACAAAAAAATTCAAAAAAAATTACAAGAAACGAAAAAACCACATACAACAACATCCGCAAAAAAAAAAAAAGACTTGCACACTGCAGAATTAACGCGGGGTAAGGAACAGCAACAAAAGGACCCTTTCATAACCTTAAAGCCCAAAAAAACCCAAAATTTCCCAAAAACAACCCAAAATAACTAAAAAACCCATCCAAATCCGAACGGGGCCAAAAAACAAAAAAAATTGGAAAAAGGCATAGAAGAGTAAATCAAACACCAAAAAAACCCTTTGGGAAAAAAACACTAGAATCTCCAATGGTTTAAGGAACCAAAAAACAAAAATACGGTTAAACACATTCCAAGAGATTCTACCCACCATAAGAAGAACACTCACCAAAGTTTTGGAATTGCCAAAAATACACAAAATAACAATCAAATGGTTACCACACCAAAAAAAAACCCTCCCCAAAACATAAATGAAACTGGATCAAAAAAACGACAAAAACCC
The DNA here is from genome assembly GCA_018398815.1 of Conus ventricosus. NCBI lineage: Eukaryota > Metazoa > Mollusca > Gastropoda > Neogastropoda > Conidae > Conus > Conus ventricosus. The sequence continues at coordinate 29,786,519 of CM031612.1, read as the reverse complement.
CATTTGATGTAACCATGGATCGTAGATAGGCCGAAACATGTGAAAATCGGACTTTTCATGCTACCCAAACACCAAAAAAACAACTGGAAAAACAGGTCGGTTTGTACGAATGGGGCCTTGCGCATTAAAAAATAATCCAAAAACCCTTGAAAACAAAAAAAAAATTTTATTAAAATCTTCAAAAACCAAAATTTAAAAACACAATAAACAAATAAAAAAAGATGAATTACCTAACAAAACATTAACCTCAAGGACAATGGTACAAACCAAAAAAAAAACCCAATACATCCCAACTATGAAACGTCAAAAGCAACCACCCACCATCTAAACTAAAAACAATACCCAACGGATAAACAAGAACTACCAACCTATCAGAAATAAAATGCTTCAAAAATCCCGCAACAAATAAAGAAGCATTACAAAAAAGTGTTACAATTACAAACTACAATATAGCCCAACAATAACACGAACAGAAAAAAAAGCAGAAAAGGAAGATCAATGTACAACGCACCCCAAAGAGGACAAAAAAAACAAATGTAGGGAAAAAAATTTTTTAAAACTTGGCAACATTTTCCAAAAAAACACAAAAATGTCCAAAAATTTAACAAAAAAATTAAAAAATCATACTCAGTAGCCCCAAAACCCAAAAACTAAATTACTCATCTAACAAAAAAAAACAACACAAAAGAGAAGGGTGCGAAAGGACACTTGCAACTGCACCAAAAAAAACAGTGCCCCCCCCCTAAACAACAAATGTCTTCACACAATATTTTAAACCAACTACGGTAACATAAGAAAATAAAAAAAAACATACATAGGGGTTACTGAAAAAAAACTTTTAAAACCAAACGCAAACCAAAACAGCATTTAAAAAAAAGAAAATACAAAAATCAAAAGAACGATAAATACAATTTGGAAACTCAAAAAAAAAAAAAAAATAGACTACAGCAATCGTGGAAAATCATAAAAAAGCAAACCAGCACAATATTTTTCCCAAAAAAGCAACCTATGTTCCACAGAAAAAAAGGGTTAAAATTATCAAACCATACTTTGCAATCTGAAAACAAAAAGAAAAAGTTAATAATTTCAGGGGCCCAAATGGAAATCGTTGCTAAACCCCTTCCACCTGAACGGCCCAACAAAACAAAAAAAAACAAAGCCCCACACACACACAACACACACACACACCACACACACACACACATACAGCCCCACGGGAGCAAACGAAAACCCCACACCGGACAAGACAGGGCCCCCCCACGCCCATAAAAGACCGTTGGGGTGCCACAAAAAATCCCTCCTGGGGAGGACATATCTTGAAACAAGCTTGTAGATGAATTTTAGCACTTTTATTTTAATAATATTTTAACAAATAAATAATAATATATAAATATAAATTTAATAAAAAATATATATATAAAAATTTATATAATTAGAAACAAACACCAAAAGATTTAAACCAAATAAACGCCCCTGCATTCGAAATCTCTCTCTCTCTCCCCCTCTTCCTCTTCCCCTCTCTCCCCCTCTCTCTCTCCTCTCTCTCTCCACAACACCACACCACACACACACACACAACACACACAACACACACACACACAATAATTATAAACGACTTCCATAAAAAAAAAACCGAAAACAAAAAAACGAAGGTTTGGGGTAATTTTATTGGTCACAAAATTTTACAAGTGGGAACGAGAATTCAAAGTGATTTGATTCAAAACACCGGGAATGTTGAAAAATGTCATCACAATGTCTTTTGGTGAAAAAACCAAAGGGCACGTGACAAAACCCCTTTAAGTCCCCAATACCGTGTGGGCCACCATTTCTTGACAACGCTTACACCCCGCGGCTCATTGAGTGGGGGCAGGTGTTTAGCGTCCCCTTGGGACAAAACCCCCCACACATTTACGAGGGCCGGTTAAGTTTAGCCACCGTTGCGGTCGGGCGCAGGAGGCCAACCGCTGCCAATTCATCACAAAATTTCTATTGGGGTTTTTTTCGGGAATTTTTTAGGGCGGCCAGGGCAGCACATGACGTTGTTATGCTGAAAATTGCTGGTTGGGGGCCCCCGGGGGTGTGTGGCTTTGCATTTCCCTGTTGGAAAGTCCAGTTTTGGGTGTTTGGGGGCCAAAAAAAAAAACGACATGGGTCGAACACCTGGTTGATTATGCGTGCATTTACACCCTGCCGCGACCAGGACCAATGTTCTAAAATCTGGCCTATGGGGTGGTTTTAAAGCCAATTTCAAACCCCAACATAACCGGGGCCCCCCAGGGTTCCGCTCTACCACACAGGAGTCAGCAAGCGTTCCAACCAGGGTTTACGCCAATTCTACACGACCCACCATTAATACAAAAACGGGCCTCTCGAGAACACACGCCCCACTGCTGCCCCCCGCCATTTTATTTTGGGCTTGTGCCCATGCACCTGCCTGCCATGCTTGGGTCAGTACCGGACCTCTGTGAGGACGCCAAAATGCCAGCCGTTCTCCTGAAACCCGCCCACATGTTGAGGGGATCGTTGCTGGAGAATTTCCCCGCACCTGTCGACAGTGTAAACGGGTTTTGTCGCCTGTCCCGCAATGGGGTTTGAACAAGATGGGGACCCCTGGGTGGGGCCCAGGACGATCACAGTGGAAAAAGTGACTGCATGCATACTCAAAAAAGTGGGGGAGAGTGACTTAAAGATGTTGGCGACCTGCCTGGCAAAAACCCCACCAGCCCCAATGGCCTGGGCACGTTTTTGTTCCTTGCTCGTTCTTTGGCATCTGTAGCGTTCAACGGCAATCGTTACCTAACCTTGTAGCGCGGGTTTATAAAGGCTTTCATCCTGCACTTTTCGCGGTTAACTCTGCTCTGCATGGGGTGCACGTGCCTCACATCGCAACCAGGGGCCCTTTTTGTTTTACCCTTAAGCCGGAATGTTTGTTTTTCACACAATTTTTTCACTCACGTAGCTTGGGGCCCAAACCTTGCCACAAAGTTCAATATTGTTTTTCACCCCTTTTCACCAAAAAATACCTTTCAATTTTTTTCGCGTTTTTATGGAAGCATTTTTTGTTTCGTTGTTCCTGACATTTAAGGGAACCCGAGTTTTGGGCTGTGGCATTTGGAACTTCAAATATTTGTAACCCTTTGATGACAGAAAGGGTTTGTGGAACTACGCATTAAGGGTGTCTGTGAAAATTTCGTTGTGTTGACCTGAAAATGCGTGACGGGCCTTTGACATGAAAAAGCTTGATCGGATCCTTTGAAATGAGAAAGCTTGACTGTGGTCCTGTTACATGGAAAAACGTTTTTTGGGTCCGTTGACAAAAAAATGGTGGATCTGTGGGCCTGTTTTACATGAAAAGTGGGATCGGGGCCCTGTTGGGCATAAAAATGATGGATCTGGGTCCTTTGACATAGAAAAGTCGGATCGGGTCCTTTTGACTAAAAAAGAAAAAAAAAAGGCGGGGGGATGGGGTGAAGGGGTGGCATTATGCCCGTCAATTGAGTAAAGCCACAGGGCCTCGACCAAGTTTTCAGATATGTGTCACTGAATTGCAAACCTTTACCTCGCCCCCCCGCCCACACATGACAAAAACATTGAAGAGGACAAACGGACGTCTTTTGAAACAACAAACTTTTCTCTCGACTACCTTTTTTTTTTCAAAATGTGTTGAAGTCTTTCTTGTGTGTGTTTTAAAGCAAGTTTGCTGTTCGTTTATGGCGTGCGGCAACCCGCCGCGCCGTGCCGTGTTGTTTTGTTTGTTGTGTTTTTGAGTGTGTTTTGGGGTGGTGTGTTGTGTGTGTTGTGTGTGTGAGGGAAGAAGGGGAAAGAGGAAGAGAGAGAGAAGAGAGAGAGATAAGGAGAGAAAGTACTTTTTTTCTAGCTTTAACATCGGCAAAACTTTTTCTCTGAGAGAGAGAAGAGGGGAGGAGAAAAGAGAAGAAGAGAAGAGAGAAGAGAAATAAACCCCCCTCTCCACCTTTTTTTTTACCATAAAACAAACAAACACTTTTTTTTTGCAGTGTAAAGTTCCCTTTTTTAGTGTCATTACCCCCTATCTAGAAAATTACGCTTTCCCCGCGCTATCGATCTTCTTTTTAATTTGTTTTGCGTTTGTTTGTCCCGCCCCCTCTTTACAAGATTGCGCAAAAACTACCGAAACCCATTTAAAAAAAAAATGTACTCAAAGATGGAATGGACCTAAGAACGAAAAACAAATTTTTTTTTTTTCGATTCCAGATCAGTTGATAGACCAGGATCTTTGAACTTTGGGAAGGCAAAAAAAGGTTTTTCCGGACTATTCCTTTTGTTTCTGAAATTTCCTTGTCTTCCCCCCTTAAAACCGCGTGGTGTTTCACTTACCCGGGAAAATCTGTCTAGTAGAATTTTTTTTTTAGCTATTTTTCATGTATTTTTCAAAAAAAAAAAAATAAGTTTGATAAAAAAAAAAAAGAAATGAATGGGGTTTGGGGGTCTATTATCAATTGTTTTAAACAATGCGTTTATCATAAAGAGAAGTGGTGCGGAAATAAAAAAACATAAATAAAAATATTACAGAAAAACATCATCATCACATCATCACATCATTGCCAAGTAAAAAAATTTGGAAACACGAAATACGTACAAAATCGCAACCCGGCATGGGGTGGGTTTTGTTCACAATACCCCCCCAACAAAAAATCCCCATGTGGTTTTTGGTGTGGGTGGTGTGTGGGGTGGCGTGCGTGCGTGTAGGTGGGGTTGGTTTGTGTGTGTGTGTGTTTGTGTGTGTGGGGGTGTGTGTGTCCTCCCCTCAATGTTTGAAAATATCGTTTTGACACAGTCATGACATGAAGTTGAAAAACATATCAAAAAACAATGTTTTGGGTTTGGGAAGACGTCCCACAAGGTTGTTTTTGTGTTTGTTTTTTTTTTTTTCTTTGTTAGCAAATGGGCCCTTACCCGGTTGGCTCAAATTACTACGAGGTTTTTTCCCTTTAATCGCAATCGCAGTGAATTAGGAGGTAACTTTTTTTTTTTTGGCCTTTTTTTTTTTTTCTTTTTTTTCCTTTCTTCCTTATTACTTCTTTTTTTTTTTTTTTTCCCATTTTTTGTTTTCTAACAAAGTTTTGCTTTTTTTCGTTCTTTTTCCCTTTCCCTTTTTCCCGATGTTCTTCTTTTAGTTTTGCGTACTCTGAAAATTCTATAGTATTTTCTTCTTTTTATTCTCTTTTTCTCTTCCCCTTCGTGTGCAATGTTCTGTTTAATTTTTTATATCGTTTTAAATTTTTTTTTTATTACATTTTTTTTTTTTCGGGGCTTTTTTTTTTCATGTGATTAAGCTCTTTTTTTTTTTTTTTTTTTTTTTTTACGTCTGTCTTTCGTTCTTGTCTTTGCTTCTTTGTCTATTCTTTTATATTTCTTTCTTTCTTGTTTTCTCCTTTCTCCCGTCTCCCTATTCTTTCTGTATTTTGTGTTGTTGCTTTTTTTTTTCTTGTCTTTTCATATAAGTTTTTCCGTCTCAGTTTATATATATATATATTGTTAAAATAGGTTTTTTAAAAATAGAATCTACAAATTTGTTTCGAGCGCGTTGCGCTGTCATCAGGATGGTTTTTGGTTTGCCCACCGCCGGTGTTATATACGTGTGGGCTCCCGTTTGCGGTTGTTTTGCACGTGCGGGTTGGCTGTTTATTAGTTTCTGTTCGTTTTCTTGATCCAGGTTTCATTTTTGCTGTACAGTAGCGAAAATGAAACCTGGATCAAGAAAACGAACAGAAACTCAACATTTGATGTAACCATTGGGATCTATGACGGTGCAGAAACATGCGAACTGGTCGGACTATTATGCTATCCAACATCAAGAAACAACTCGGAAAACAAGTTGGATTACAGAGACGACGGCCTTGCTGCACTAACCAACAACCCAAGAACCATTGAAAATAAGAAAAAAGAATTATGTAAAATCTTCCAAAACCATTGAAGCAAACAAAAAGGTAGTAAACTACCTAGACATAACACTTGATCTCATCAACTACATATATAAACCATACAAGAAGCCCAATGACACACCTATCTATGTAAACATCAAAAGCAACCACCCACCATCTGTATTAAAAGCCATACCCAATGGCATAAATCAGAGACTATCAAACCTGTCATGCAATGAAAGAGTATTCAACAATGCAGCAGTAGAATATTAAGAAGCACTGCAAAAACGTGGGTACAACTACAAACTACAATACAATCCAGACAATAACAC
>CM031612.1:29760284-29772784 GCA_018398815.1 Conus ventricosus | reverse complement strand
TGTGTGTGTGTGTGTGTGTGTGTGTGTGTGTGTGTGTGTGTGTGTGCGTGTGTGTGTGCGTGTGTGCGTGCGTGCGTGTGGCGCTCAATTGTCCGGCGCCCCAATTGTACGGCGCTCAATTGTCCGGCGCTCAATTGTTGGCGCTCAATTGTTGGCGCTCAATTGTCGTGTCACCCTCGCAGACACACACACAGAAACACACACTCGCGTCCGCGCGCTCGCAAACACACACACACACACACACACACACACACACACACACACACACACACACACACACACTATCATATATGCGAAGACCCATACAGAAAATATCAACAACAACAACAACAGCAAAAGAGACCAGAAAAAATAAGGGAAATACACGAATACAGTATCCTATACCCACACCCGTGCACAAATACACGCATCTGCGCATAAACTCTTACACACCACACACACACACACACACACACACACACACACACACACACACACACACACACACTCACACACACTCACACACACACAACACACACACACACACACACACACACACACACACACACACACACACACACACACACACACGGTTATCCATTCAAAAGTCCAAACAGTACACCCCCCCCCCCCCCCCCCCCCACACACACACACGGTTATCCACTCAAAACTCCAAACAGTACACACACACACACACACACACACACACACACACACACACACACACACACACACACACACACACATACACACACAGAGAGAGAGAGAGAGAGAGAGAGAGAGAGAGAGAGAGAGAGAGAGAGAGACTTTTGTCTTTTTCCATCCCATCACTGTTTCGCTTTTAATTAAGCATTAGTTGTACACACTGCTGCTCGCTCCGTGCATAAGTAAACACATGCGCTCGCACGTCACAAGTATGCACGCGCGCGCTGGTGCTGCAGACACCCTAGCCACACACACCCCCCCCCCCCCCACCCCCCATCTACCCTCCCCCGCCCCGTAACCCCCATCCCACCCCGTTCCACCCACCAGGAAACACGGCGAAGCACAGAGACAGAACACCGGGTGGAGGTTGGGTGCGGGGAGAGGGGTGTGGGGGGGGGGGGGGGGTGGGGATAGTGCGGGGGAGGAGGTAGAGAGCTAGAGAGGGGATGTGCAGGGAGGGAGGGAGGGAGAGAGGGGTGTAAGAGAAGGCAGAGGAGGCGCGCGTATGTGTGTGTGTGTGTGTGTGTGTGTGTGTGTGTGTGTGTGTGTGTGTGTGTGAAGGGGGGTGGGGGGTGGGGGGGGGGGGGAGATGCGCTGCGTTGGGAAATAAATCAGTGAGTCAGGGCCTACTCTTGCCAGTTTTCTCCGTACGTCGTCGTCACGAAGGTGATTCAAACCCAGCGTTGGGGAGCAAGGAAGAGGAGGCTCACTCGCTCACTCACTCACTCACTACCCACTCACTCACTCACTCACGGTCGCTCGCGAGGTTGTCTTACCTGATTGTTGTTGTTGTGTGTAGGGGGTGGGGAGCTTCGAGAACTAGGTCTTGGAGGCTTTTTCGTTGTGCGGTGTTTTTCTTTTCTCTCTCTCTCTCTCTTTCTTTCTCTCTCTCTCTCTCTCTCTCTCTCTCTCTCTCTCTCTCTCTCTCTCTCTCTCTCTCTTGTGCACCTTCGTTCACTGAGCGTCAACTGAAAATTGTGTGTGGTGCATATAGTTGACGTGGAGCTTGTTATTCGTTGCTTTCGGTCGCAAGCTTCACTGAGTTTAGACTTTTCGAATATTAATGTATCAAACGAGGAAGACCGTTTACTGAGGCTTTATAGAACTTTTTTTTTCTCTTGGTTTCTTACCAGGTGAATTGTCAAGAAGTCCACTGTTTCTTTTTTCTTCCTTTCCTTTTTTTTTTCTTTTTTTTTAAAAATAGTTTTTTTTCATCCCATCCCCCCCCCCCCCCCCCCCCCCCCCCTCATCTTTGGAGTGGACGAAACACCTTCATGGGATTTTCTGGTTCTGATGGATTGATGGAAGTCAGCGGTGTCTCTCTAGGTGCGTGTTTTGACTTGCTGGAGTCATTATTTTGTTTATTTGTGTATTTATTAATTCGCTCATCATTACAAGTGGGTGATTAATAATGATTCATTCCTTCGTCGTGCGTTTGTTTGTTTGTTCATTGATTCTTGTATTATGAATTTTTTTTTTCTTTCCGTTGATTAATGATGAAAGTGGATGTTTTGACCGTTTGAGTAATCATTTTGTTTATTTGTGTATATATATTCATTCACTCATCATTCACTGGGTGATTTAATTATTGATTCCTTCACCGTGTGTTTGTTCGTTCATTCATTCTTGTGTCATCAATAGATTTTGATTTGTGTTCAGTGTGACTCTTTGGGGTTTAAATAATTTATATACCTAGTATTTTTTGTCAAACGTTGTTTAAAAAAACACACGCGTATACTCAGGCCCTCATAGCAACACACACACACACACACACACACACACACACACACACACACACACACACACACACACTGTCGTAAATTAATCTTCTCAGCGTTCAGTCACCGGTCGATTAACTTTCTTTCTTTCTTTGTCTTTCTTTCTTCTTTCTTTCTTTTTTCTTTTCTTTCTTTCTTTCTTAATTAATTAATTAATTTCTGTTTGTTTTCCTTTACATCTATTTACCGGTTTCTTTGTATTGATTGATTTTCTTGTGCACATTACATACTGCCTATCTATTAACTGAATCTCTTTATCTAACGACTTTAATCTATCTCCAATATGTACATTCATTCATTTGTTTGTGAATTTATTTCTTTACTTATCAGTTTGTTTCCTCGTCTGTGCAAACGTGAAGCGCCGATTGATCTCTTTCCTCATTGAGAGAAAAAAGGATTGGAATGCCTGGTAAAACAATGTGCTTTCTCTCTCTCTCTCTCTCTCTCTCTCTCTCTCTCTCTCTCTCTCTCTCTCTCTCTCTCTCTCTCTCTCTCTCTCTCTCGTTAAGGCTCGTTCTCCTTGTTAAGGCTATGAAGCAACAACAACAACAACAACAAAAACCAACCAAAAAATTTTCGCCTATCTTTTGTACTCGTGGAAATAAAGATTATAGTAATGAGTCAACTCTCTCTCTCTCTCTCTCTCTCTCTCTCTCTCTCTCTCTCTCTCTCTCTCTCTCTCTCTCATCTAGTCTTTTCCCTCACCGAGAAAGACAGAAGAAAGCCTGTGTGCTTGTGTTTACTCTCCCTCGTGAAACAAACAGGATTCTCTCTCTCTCTCTCTCTCTCTCTCTCTCTCTCTCTCTCTCTCTCTCTCTCTCTCTCTCTCTCTGTCTCTCTCTTCTCTCTCTCTCTCTCTCTCTCTCTCTCTCTCTCTCTCTCTCTCTCTCTCTCTGTGAGAGTGCCAAGTCTGCCGATCATTATCTGAGACATTCCGCACGTGTGAACAGTATTGATAACGTTGACCGTCATGGACCCTTCCAAGAAGGCAGCATGATAAAAATCGCTGATAACCAGAACCACCGTCTGAAGATGGCTTATTTTTCCTTCCACCTAACTCAGTGCAGCGGCGGGGCGGAGTAATACAGTTCAAAGTTTCAGAGTCTGGCAGAGTGCCCGTTCGTGATGAGCAGAAGTAAGGTCGACAACTCGTGCGTGCATCTAGATCGGTTACATGATTTACGGTTTTGTTGTTGTTGTTGTTCGCCTTTTTCGTTCTGCCTGGGAGGGAGTTGAATGGCGAATATTAACTCGTGAAAAGCTCGTGCCTTTTACCCCCCGTTTGTTTGTTTGTTCGTTTGTTTACTTTGTTTTATTTATCTTGCTGTTTCATGTTTTCCTTGTACGTTTCTTTGTTTTTGTTTTGTTTTGCTTTGTTTTTTTTTGTTTTTTTTTGTCTGCACCAGACTGTTTTGGTGTGCCACTTCGTTTGTTGTGTTTGTATAACTGTTTGTCTCTGTTTTCTGTGAACCGCATGAGTGTGTGTGTGTGTGTGTGTGTGTGTGTGTGTGTGTGTGTGTGTGTGTGTGTGTGTGTGTGTGTGTGCGTGCGTGCGTGCGTGCGTGCGTGCGTGCGTGCGTGCGTGCGTGCGCGTGTGTGTCTGTCTGTCTGTCTGTCTGTGTCTGTGTACCTACCTGTACAATAATCTGCCCCCTGCTGACGATACATTTATGGAAGATCTACACAAGCGATTTCTTGTACTCTCTCCCACTGTTGATGATACCTTTACGGAAGATCTGCAAAGCTATTTCTTCTATTACATGCATTTTCTCTTTTCTGTTTCCAGAAATACGACATGGGCACAGGGAAGAACTACACCTCAGGTAGTTCTTACGGCTACGGCGGCAGCTCCGGCTACAAACCCTCGACCACCCTACCTACGGCCGCTCCTATAGCTACGACCCGGGGCCCAGGTACGGAGGAAGCGCCAGCGGTGGCGGCGGCGGCGGGGCCAGCGGTGTTATAGTGGACAAGATCCAGAAGTTCTCTTCCATGGAGCCCAAGTACGGCTCAGGCAGCACCGACTACCGCTACCCGTCCCTGGACAGAAGCACTTTGGGCAAAGACAGGTAGGGGTGGTGTGTGTGTGAGAGAGAGAGGAGAGAGAAGAGAGAGAGAGAGAGAGAGAGAGAGAGAGAGAGAGAGAGAGAGAGAGAGGAGAGACAGGGGGGGAAGGGAGAGAGGGAGTGAGAGGAGAGGGAGAGAAAGAGGAGGGGGGGAGAGAGAGAGGAGAGAGAGGGAGAAAGGAGGAGAGAGGGTGAGAGAGAGGGGGGGGAGAGAGAGGGAGAGAGAGAAGGGGAGACAGAGGGCTCTAGGGAAGGAGAGAGGGAAAGAGAGGGAGGGAGTGGAGAGAGGGGGGGACGGAGGGACGGGGAGATGGAGAGAGGGGAAGAGGGAGAGAGAGAGAACGAGAGAGAGAGAGGAGGGGGGACAGAGAGAGAGGAGGGGGGACAGAGAGAGAGGAGGGGCGCCAGAGAGAGAGGAGGGGGGAAGAGAGAGAGGAGGGGGACAGAGAGAGAGGAGGGGGGACAGAGAGAGAGGAGGGGGGACAGAGAGAGAGGAGGGGGGACAGAGAGAGAGGAGGGGGGACAGAGAGAGAGGAGGGGGGACAGAGAGAGAGGAGGGGGGACAGAGAGAGAGAGAAGGAGCGAGGGATGCACGGAGGGAAGGAGGGGGGGAGAGAGAGAGGGGGAGAGAGAGTGAGGGGAGAGAGTGTGTAGAGAGACAAAAAGAGAGAGAGTGGAAAGAGACAGAGGGGAGAGATAGATGGGGGAGGGGGGGGGAGTGAGAGAGAGAAGATGGAGGGAGAAGGATAAAAAAGAGAGAGGGATAGAAAGAGAGTGGGGAGAGAGAGGGAGACAGAGAGAGAGAGGGGGGGGGGGGAGAAAGAGGACTAGAAAGAGAAGGGGGGAAGGGACAGACAGACAAACAGACTAGCAGACATGCAGGCAGACAGACAGACAGACAGAGAGACAGACAGACAGAGATGCTGAAAAAGCAGGAGAAAATCAAGGATGACAGAAGAGGTGATGGTAGTGATGGTCTTGTAAGCAAAGGGAGAACGAAGGGAATTTTTTTTTCCGCGTACGCAGGCTGATACTCTCTGCGGACACTCCCTTTGTAGACAGGCAAGGATTAATCCTATCTATCCAACAAAAGGAGTGGAGTTTTGTGTATACGACCGTTTTTGTGTGCGTGTGTGTGCGTGCATGCGTGCGTGCGTGCGTGCGCGTGTGTGTGTGTGTGTGTGTGTGTGTGTGTGTGTGTGTGTTGTGTGTGTGTGTGTGTGTGTGTGGTGCTGCCATTAAGGCAGCCACACTCCAACTTCGGGGAAGAATGAAGGGAAATGATGGATGAATGAAAAAAAGGGGACACAGACGAAATGGAAAGGAGGGAAGGAAGGGGGGGGGGGGGGGGGGAGGAATGGAGGGAGCTACTAAAGGAAGAGCAGGAAGGAAAGAAGAGAGGGACTGAAGAACAAAGAATGGAGGGACAGAGGAACAAAGAATGGATGGATGGAAGAACAAAGAATGGAGGGACGGAAGGACAAAGAATGGAGGGACGACAGAACATAGAATGGAGGGACGGGAGAACAAAGAATGGAGGGACGGAGGAACAAAGAATGGAGGGACAGAGGAACAAAGAATGGATGGATGGAAGAACAAAGAATGGAGGGACCGAAGAACAAAGAATGGAGGGACGGAAGGACAAAGAATGGAGGGACGGAAGAACAAGGAATGGAGGGACGGAAGGACAAAGAATGAGGGAGGGAAGAACAAAGAATGGAGGGACGGAAGAACAAAGAATGGAGGGACGGAAGAACAAAGAATGGAGGGACGGAAGAACAAGGAATGGAGGGACGGAAGGATAAGGAATGGAGGGACGGCAGGACAAAGAATGAGGGACGGAAGAACAAGGAATGGAGGGACAGAAGGACAAAGAATGAGGGACAGAAGAACAAAGAATGGAGGGACGGAAGGACAAAGAATGGAGGGACGGAAGAACAACGAAAGGAGAGACGGAAGAACAAAGAATGGTGGTACAGAAGAACAAAGAATGGAGGGACGGAAGGACAAAGAATGGAGGGGTTGGAGAAACAAAGAATGGAGGGACAGAAGAACAAAGAATTGAGGGCGGGAGAACAAAGAATGGGGGGACGGGAGAACAAAGAATGGATGGATGGAAGAACAAATAATGGAGGGACGGAAGGACAAAGAATGGAGGGACAGAAAAACAAAGAATGGAAGGACAGAAGAACAAAGAATGGAGGGGCGGGAGAGCAAAGAATGGAGGACGGGAGAACAAAGAATGGAGGGTGGAAGAACAAAGAATGGAGGGCTGGTACAACAAAGAATGGAGGGACGGAAGAACAAAGAACGGAGGGACGGGATAACAAAGAGCGGATGGACATAGAAAAAAAAATGGAGTGACGAAGCGTCGGAGGGACGGAGACCAGAGGGAAGAAAGGGGAGAACGGAGAGACAGAGACCAGAGGGAAGAAAGGGGAGAACGGAGAGACAGAGACCAGAGGGAAGAAAGGGGAGAACGGAGAGACAGAGACCAGAGGGAAGAAAGGGGGAGAACGGAGAGACAGAGAAAAGAAGGGAGAAACGGGAGAACGGAAAGACAGAAAACCAGGAGGAAGGGACAGAAGAACAAAGGGACGAAGGGACGGACTGAAGAAAAGAAAGAAAGGAGGGACAGAGAACCGGACGGAAAGAACATGAAAGTGGTGGATTGGCGGACGGAAAAGAGAAGAACGAGACGGACGAACCGACAAACAGAGGAAAGAAAGAAAGAAAAGAAGGGGCGGTGAAACGGACCATGGGGAGAGGGGGGGGGAGGGGGGGCGGGAGGGAGAGAAGAGAGAGAGAGAGAGAGAGAGAGAGGGGGGGGAAGAGAGAGAGAGAGAGAGAGAGGAACTTATAACAAGAAGAAAGAAGAGAGAGCCAAACGGACGGACAAAGAAAAAGGGGGGGGGGGGAGGTGTGGAGGAGGCAGGGGAACGGATGGACAATAGGAGAAAGGCAAGGGAGGAGGAGCAGACGAACAGAGGGAAGAATGGAAGGACAGAGGAAAGAATGGACAAAGGATGGATGAAAGAAAGGGACGGGGGAGAGGACGAAGATAGGAGAGAAGAAAAAAAGAAGAAGAAAAGGGCAGATAAACGGACAAAATTTGATAGAACAGAGATCGGAACAGGCGAACAGAGGACAGAATTGAGAAACGGACGAACGGACAGACAGAGAAAAAAAGAAGGGAGAAACGTGAGAATGGAAAGACAGAAAAAAAAAAAAAAGCAGAAACGGGAGAACGGAAAGACAGAAAAAAGAAGGGAGAAAGGGAGAGACGGAAAGGCAGAAAAAAAAGAAGGGAGAAACGGACGGACGCTAGGCAGAAAAATGGATGAACTGAGGGCTCGCGCTGGGGCGATACAGCGTAGAGGCGCGTCCCCCTGGTTGGTGTATTGGGGATTCCTCAAGCTTTGCACATGGGGGGTGGGGGGGGGGGGGGGGGGGGGGGGGGGGGGGGGCACTGGATAACACAGAAGAAGGTGCCGCGAACCAACATAGCCTAAGAGAAGGAAAACTTTGGAGTCCAAACCCGCACTGTCTGGTGTATGTGTTAGCCCCGTATTAATTACCAGGGTAACCAGACAACCATGAGCTGCTCTGAAGTCGGAATGTGTCGGCTGAGGCCGGCTGGCAGACCTCCTGCAGGGTCACAAGCACATGGAAGAAGGCCAGACACTACGCATCTCACCCATTATGGCCATGCAGACGCCAGACGTGGCCCAGTCCAACTGAAGTCCAGTAGAAGCTTTGAGGACCATTGGAGTCTCTTGCAGAGCACTGTGGACTTTGCCTTACTAACCGGATTGAGGATATAGCATGGCCGGGAACGCGAAAGAAAAGAAAAGAATGAACTGAGGAAAGAAAAGGCTGGCGATGGGTGGGGTGTGGGGAGGGGTGGGGGTGGGGGTCTAAAGGAACGGACGGACAGAGGAAAAGAGGAAGGAACGGAAGAAAAACGGCAACGTGCGCACGTCGGAGACACTTGCGGGGGTTGGAACTCCCCACACCTAACTGCGGACTCGGTTCTCTACCGCTGGGCCAGCTGGGCACCCCAGACACGTCTTGTTGTCGAGGCCTGAGATTTCTATGAAAGCTGGATAGACACGTGTGATGGGTTCTAAGGGTGGGATGGGGATAGAGTCTTCGTGGTCACTGTACGTGGCGGGACCTAAAGCCGAGAGAAGGAGGTAGATGGGACAGCACAGTGGTTCGAACTCTCGGTCCCGAAAAGCTGAGCTTGTACATGATTGATCAGATTTGTGGTCTCGCTTGAAGACAGCCCTCCCCATTCCCCAGCTCCCTCCTTCCTTCTATTCTCCACCTTCTCCCTCCTTCCTTCTATTCTCCACCTTCTCCCTCCTTCCTTCTATTCTCCACCTTCTCCCCTCCTTCCTTCTATTCTCCACCTTCTCCCCTCCTTCCTTCTATTCTCCACCTTCTCCCCTCCTTCCTCCTCCTCTCCGCATCTCCCCGCCCTTCAGTATGACCTCTGGAATTGGCTCGATATCCAATCCCACATACATCCCTGTGGGTGAGGAATCTCATGGTCTCCGGGAACAGTGCTCTTTGGCTTTGGTGCTGTTTGTCCTTCGCGGGTTAAGATTACCTCGACTTCAGCTATCTCTGGGTAGTGGTGTATGTACGAAGATGACGAGTCAGGCCGATCCTGGCATAGGGCTTTGGCATTTAGCATTGAAAAGAAAATCATGGTTCAAGTACATTTTCTTCTGCCGATCCCGGTACACGTTGTATCCAGTGTGTTCTGTGTCGTGCAGGTACTCGTCTCTGGACCGTTACTCCAACAGGAGCGGCTACACGTCAGACTACGGCGGTGGCACCCCTTACGGGTCGTGGGATCGCTCCTCCTCCCGTTCCAACAGATCCTACGGGGCGGGCAGCAGAGAGGCCTCTCCGTGAGTTCCAGATCCTCCCGCTACGACTACAGCAGTTCGGCCTCACCCTATTCCACGTACTCCTCCTACAAGAGCGGGTCAGACGCCTCGCCCGTGCCAAGGAGAACTTACGAGCGACAGTCTTCCAGAGGCCACGAAGGCCCGGACTATTCCGGCGGACGCAGAACTTCGGTGGAGTCCAGGTACTCGGGTAGCTTACACCCTCCTCCTCCTGTCCCTGCCCGACAGACTTCGACCTCGTCCAGGAGGAGGAAATCCGTGTCCGAGGAGTCCGACGACAGCGCTCCGGAAGCGGAGAAGAGGGAGGCGGTCAAGTACCTGATCTGCAGGGGCACCTCCCCGCCGCCTGACCCGGAGTCGCCCAAGCGGGAGAACAAAGCCAAGGAGAGGATCAGTGTGTCCAGGACCAAGAGGATCAAGGTTCCGGACAAGCCCCCGGAGAAGCGGTCCCGTCGGCAGACCGTGATCGAGAAGAGGCCCTTGCTGACCGACTGCGCCTCGCAGGTCAACCTGGATCAGCCTCAGAACAGGAGATCCAGACCCTCCTCCTCCACCAGTTTTGGAGGAGGAGGAGGAGGAGGAAGGGATCGAGGTGAAGGAGGAGGAGGAGGGGACAGATCCTCCACGTCCTCGCAGCCCAGCGACACGTACTACAAGTACCGGGATAAGTACGGCGTCAGCCAGCCGACAGCCAGCCCCGCCAGCCCCGCCATGTCCCGCCACAGTTCCCGCTCCACTCTGAAGGACGGCGACCGACGCAGCTACAAAGAAGACTCCGTGTCCTCCCCGCCCGCCGAACGCTCCTGGCGCCAGGCCGTGTACGGGGAGCCTCCCCCCTCCTCCTGCCGCAACAGCAGCCGACGCAGCGGCGGCGGTCCAGCCGACGACGAGGTCAGTCTCAGCAGCAGCAAACAGCAGGAAGACGACGACGACCACAGCAGCAGCCGACACGGCCGCCGCGGCGGGACCCTCGCACGAGCACTCCCAGCACGATCACACCCCCGCAGAGGGAAGACTACGGCAGCCCCGCTGAAGAACGGAGATCTCGGAGGTCCAGCAAGGCGCCCCCCTCCCGATCTTCGTCCCGGGAGGACGTCTTGGAGGAGAGGCCGAGTCGGAGGAAGCGGCATTCCAGTAAAGAGATCCTGGACGACGACATGAACTCCAAGCTCACGCAGGAGAACATCTCGCTCAGAGATTCCATACAGAAGGTAGGCTGAAAGTAGCGGAGGGTTCAGTCAATCGTGGCGGCCTCCAGACAAAGGGGTCTGAAGAGTAAGCTGTTTAAAATGGGGTCGTTTCTAGGATGAATGTCTAGCCCTCGCCTGTATGATGGATCTACAAGGAGTTCACAGCGTTGTTGTACCCAGTTTGTCGCTTTCTTTTCACGTTTGTTTCCAAGAAGTTGCTGTTGTTGTTGCTGCTGCTGCTGCGACTGCTATTGTTGCTGCTGTTGTTGTTGTTATTGTTGTTGTTTTTGCTGCTGCTTTATTGTTGTTGCTGTTGTTGTTGTGGTGGCTGTTGCTGCTGCTGTTGTTGTTGCCGCTGCTGTTGTTGTTGCCGCTGCTGCTGTTGTTGCTGCTGCTGCTGCTGCTTTGTTGTTGTTATTGCTGTTACTGTAGCTATTGTTGTTGTTGCTGCTGCTGTTGTTGTTTTTATTGTTGCTGCTGCTGTTGCTGTTGTTGTTTCTGCTGCTTTCTTGTCGTTGTTGTTGCTGCTGTTGGTTTTGTTTCTGGTGTAGTTGCTGTTGTTGTTGTAGCCGTTGTTGTAGGTGGCGGTTTGTTGTTGTTGCTGCTGTTGTTGTTATTGTTATGCTTATTGTTGTACTTGTAGTTGTTGTTGTTGTTGCTACTGTTTTACTAGTTTGGTGAATGATCATATGAATGTGCAGTCGGTCTGCAATGGTTTGGTCTTTGGGCTGGAGGAGGGGGGAGGGAGGGGGGCATTTCTTGCTGGTCATATTAAGGTCCTTCCCTGATTACATACTTGTCAAGCGGACTTTTAGGCTTTTTTGTCTTTCTCTTTCCACTTGTTTGAGTGTGTTTTTGTTGGGTTGGTTGGTTGGTTGTTTTAATTCATTGACGAATTGGTGATGTGTCTGTTTCACCAACATTTATAGTACTATATTTTCCTTTCATTTTAACAATTACCTGGCACGGACGAATTTTTTCCCCATTTACTTGGCAGAGCCGAAATAGATGGGTTAGGTTTCTTGTTCTTCATGTTTTCGACATATACATGGTGATCATTCTGATATATAGCTGTTCCTTTTCTATAAGGTTTATATACTTATGCTGGGGCTGTCTAGTTTGACGGTGGTCATATGCAATATTTTAACTCTCACGTAGAAAAATTGTAATTATGCATGCTGGAACTCGGAAACTAGGGCAATCGGTAGTTAATGCAAATTTCTATTTGACAACAACAACAAAAATCTCTGATCCAACAAACTTTATATGAGACACAAGAATGAATCGACAAGCATTTGTTTTGCTTTGACACATCTTCTTTCACATTATCTCATTGACACACCTTTGAACGTGAAGTGTAGGTAGATGACAGGATGTTTAACCTTTCCGACTCGCCTACACATTTTTTTTTTTTTTTTTTGGCCATCTTGCTCAGTCTCTCCATGACTGGGTCTTTAAAAGTGAAATCCTGGATCTCAAACAACCAAGGGAAATTGAATGGTAAGACAAGTAGCCCTGTGATTCTGTCCCTCGTTTGTAGATTCTTCTTCTCTACTCTTTGCCATTCCTTGTGGAAATACCGTCATCTTGTCCTCCTATCAGGATCTCTCGGTGTAGCAACACCACTAAAAACACGTTGAACGGCATTTTTGTTTGTTCGTTTAAATCGGACGCAACGGTTTCATTTGGGAGTGCCTAACACCAGATGCAACCAAATGGTAAGACTTTGCATATGTACTGCATGGTCTGGCTTACGGTAGCCTTTCTTCACTTTTCGTCCAACCCTGTCACCAAAAACTCCCTAAGATCTGATCTAGCAAGTTCACAATTCCACCGCCAGTTTCATCTTTGTAGCAAGTA
>CM031612.1:29750284-29757784 GCA_018398815.1 Conus ventricosus | reverse complement strand
GTGCTGTGCTATGCTGCGTTGTGCTGTGTTGTGTTGTCGTTGTGTTGTGTTGTGTTGTGTTGTGTTGTGTTGTGCTGTGTTGTGTTGTCGTTGTGTTGTGTTGTGTTGTGTTGTGTTGTGTGTGTACACCTGTGCTGTATTTTACTGGTTTATGCTGTATTGTGTTGTACTGTATTATGTGGCACTGTATTGTATTGTACTGCGTTGTATTGTGTTATACTGTAATGTGTTTCGTTGTGCTGTGTTTGTGTTGTGAATCGTTGTACTGTGTTACGTTGTGTTGTACTGTATTGTGTTGTATAATGCTGTGTTAAGTTGCGCTGTGTTGTACCGCATTGTATTGTGCTGTACTGTGCCGTGTTTCGCTGTGCTGTATCGTGTACTGTGTTAGGTTGTGTACTCCTATACTGTGTTGTTCTGTAATGTGTTGTGTTGCAGGGTACTGTACTGCGTTGTATCAAGTCGTTCTGTGTTGCGTTACTGTAATGCGTGGTAATGCATTGTATGGGGTAGTGTTGTATTGTACTGCGCTCTTCTGTATTGCATTGTGGCATTGTGCTATACTGTGTTTTGTTGTACTGTATTGGGTTGAGTTATTTGTTTTCGGATGTGTCACACAGTACTGTACTTGGCTGTATAATGTTTTACTCAGTTTTGTTGTACTATATTATGTTGTACTGCTTTTGTGTTCTGTTGTACTGTATTGTGTTGTACTGCTTTTGTGTTCTGTTGTACTGTATTGTGTTGTGTGTCATTATACTGCGTTGTGTTGTAGTTGCCTTGCACTATGTTGAGTTTTACTTTACTGCGTTGATTTGCTCTGTATCGAGTCGTGTTGCATTGCACTGAGTTTTTTTTTTTTCTGCGGTGTTGCACTACACTGTATTATGTTGTCGTGTACCCTATTGTATCGGGTTGTGCAGTGTTATGTCGTATTGTGTTGTCTCGTGCTTTTTCTGTTGTGTTGTGTTGTATCGTGCTGTGTTGGGCTGTAGTATGCTGCATTATGTTTCGTTGTATTACGATGCGTTGCAATGTACTGTAATGTATTGTGTTTTATAGTTTTGTACTGGATTGTGGTGTATTTTGTATGAATAGACGTTCTACTGTATTGTGATGTATTGTTTGGTAAAGTGTTATGCACTACAGTATTGTTGTTTATCGCATTGTATTGTTTGTATTACGTTGTGTCAGTTGCCTTGCGTTGCTGTTTGTCATATTGTGTCGCGTGTGTCGTGCACGCGTGTAGCTTTGAATTGCTTTGTGCTATGTTGTTTTTGTGTTATGCTGTAGACAGTTCATGTTACAATAGATTTCGATGTACGATATTCGAATTACTCAGTAAGAAAGTGATTGAAAATGAGGGGTGGGGTGGGGGTGCATAGCCCCATGAGCAGCGGCACCTATTTTTGTGAACTCACATGTTTTCGTTTACCCTTTAACGTGGAGTTTGCTGCAGCTTTATGCCATGGACAGATTCCATGTTGTCGTGGGTTCTTTCACATGTGCTGCATGCATCGTGTGCTCAAGACCTCAAGTTTATCGCATTGTTTGAAAGACAAGCACTCTGACCGTCATGCTTGTGTGTCCGTGCGTGCGTATGTGTGTGTGTGTGTGTGTGTGTGTGTGTGTGTGTGTGTGTGTGTGTGTGTGTGTGTGTATGTGTGTGTGTGTGTGTGTGTGTGTGTGAGTGTGTGAGTGTGTGTGTGTGTGTGTGTGTGTGTGTGTGGGGGGGGGGGGGGCTGTGTGTGTGGTGTGTGTGGTGGGGGGGGGGGGGGTCTGTGTGTGTGTATGCGCGCATGTGTATGTGTGTGTGTGTGTGTGTGAGTGTGTGTGTGTGTGTGTGTGTGTGTGTGTGTGTGTGTGTGTGTGTGTGTGTTGTACGCCTGCATGCGCGCGTGCATTCATACCTGTACCAGGAGCAGGCAGAAGACACCCCTCCCGCTCGGCGTCCAACGACAGTCTCCTGGACGCTGCTGACGAAGACCTCTCCCCAGACCACCGCTGCCCAACAAGGACTTCCGGAAGTCCGAGCTCAACCGCTGTCGCTTCTACGAGCCCGACTCCGACGTCTTCGAGCGTGAACCTTCGCCCGAAGTACGGAGGCCTCGCGGGCATCGGCGATCCGACAGCTATGGGAAAGACCCGCAGGTGAGTTGGGCTATTTCGTTGTCTGTTGTTGTTGTGGTCGCTGTTGTTGTTGTTGTTGTTGTTGTTGTTTTTGTTGTTGTTGTTGTTGTCGTTGTCGTTGTTTTTGTTGTTGTCGTTGTTGTCGTTGTTGTTGTCGTTGTTGTTGTTGTTTCTGTTGCTGTTGTTGTTGCTGTTGTTGTTGTTGTTGTTTCTGTTATCATTTTAGCGTCGGTGACCACGGGGAAATTTTGTTTTTTGTAGCGCAAACAAGCTCTAATAATCTGTTCTTTTCTTTCTTTGTTTCTTCTTTGTTTATTTTTTAGCGAGCGCACGCCTGCAGGTGAATGACATTTTAATTCGTAAAAATAAAAAGAAAACTGCTCATTTTCTAGATACGTTCATATCATACATATACAAGCAAATAATGGCTAGTAAATCTTTAAGGTAATTCAATGGCTACACTGAACGTGTGTCATGGCGGAAGAAGGGTGGAAAGGAAGGGTGTTGTCTGTTATCTTAAGGGATTCTATCTTCTCGGTGTTCCTGTGACCATACATTTCTGCCACAAATGATTTTTGATCACATATTTCAGTGTTCAATCCCCACCCAGTCATCAGCTACACACAGGCTGCACACCAAAAATTTAAATGCGCCAAGGCCTTGCTTAAAAGGGTCGAATATTTATTCATAGACTGGTGCAATTAGACTGTTTTGAGAATGTTCATTGCGTCTGAAAGTTGATTCTCCTCAGGGTTTTTTTTTCATATGACCATCAAGGTACAAGCCAGGTGGTACCAAGCAGACTGATTAAAGTCAAAGGAATTGGACTATTTGGGGACTTCTAGCTGGCGCTAAGATAGAATCAAATAGAATCACGGGTGAGTGCAAAGGCCTGAAATATGAGATCAACTCAGGGGAAGGTCATGTACTTGAAGACTGTGATTTCATTCGTAGAAATCGCCCCCCCCCCCCCCCCCCCCCCCTCCCCCTCCACTCCAAACAAGGGAAATAATTGGTAGGGAGTTGTTCTTTTGATCAATTATCAGTTTAACATTTCATACTGTCTCAAATTTATAGTAGGCCTCAAAAAGCTTACATGGATTATACAGTGTGCGTGTGTGTGTGTGTGTGTGTGTGTGTGTGTGTGTGTGTGTGTGTGGTGCGTGCGTGCGTGCGTGCGTGCGTGCGTGCGTGCGTGCGTGCGTGTGTGTGTGTGTGTGTGTGTGTGTGTGTGTGTGTGTGTGTGTGTGTGTGTGTGTGTACGTGCATACGCGCGCATATGTGTGTCTGTGTGTCTGTGTGTGTGCCTGCAGGCGGGAGGGGCGGGGAGGGTGAAGCGGTCGGGCAGTTCGTCTGACCAGGCCTTTTCGAGGGACGAGTCTCCCAACCGCATACGTCACTCACGTGCCGGCCTCAACCGGGAGAACTCTCGGGAGAACGCGCTAGAGGACCGGCGACTGGGCCGGCGAGAGCAGCAGCACGACGACACCGGGGAGCGGGGCGACTCGCCAGCAGGTCTGTACACACACACACACACACTGGAACTTCTCAGCAATGTCTGTGCGCGCCCTACGCTAACAGCAACGCCGTATCCTTACAGCAGTCCCCCACTACAGCATGTTGCTAATCATTAAATGTTGAAGTACTGTATCCGCCAAACACGAACAAACGAATCAATTCAGTCGAGTTCAAACGTCCATCTTGCGCCGAATTTGATGAGATAAGCGATTGCTCGTTGTTCATTTTCGTTGTCTCTGAGTGTTGTTCATCTTGCCTGAAAAAGACCTAGGAGGTCGAAACGCGTCGTTTTTGTCTTGTGATTCGTTTGTTTTATGTTTGGCGGGGACAGTACTTAAACATTTTTAAGATTTGTTTAGATTTCCGCCTGTAGTCACTTCACCTTTCAACCAGAGCATTTTGCGTTTATTTTCGGCACTTTTGACGATTGATTTCAAATGTGTATATTGTAATTAATGCAGTGAGTATGGAATCCACCGCAGGAAAGGATATTTTAAAAGAAAATACGATTTTTGTGTTTAAACACAACATTGCACCTCCACGTAAGAATACGGTCAGTACCTCTGCCCGCACTATTCCTGGTTACTATGAGTGACGACCTGTAGATTTGTGTAGAGTAGAATTTCCCATACAGTCCTTCGAATGAGACTATAAACCGAGGTTCCGTGTGGGAACGCACGCACAACATCTTTTACATACGTAAAATCCCATCACCAGCTATCGAAAAAGAAGGCCAGTTTGGCCGTTGGTGTGGATGACACGTTCACATAGCAAGCACCCTGGAAAGAATGAAGGATGTAAGGGAAACGATATTGAACGATATTAACTGAATGACACAGGAAACGACTGAATGAAGCACCAGCTGGCAGCTCTTCAGTCGGCACTACCCAGGTAGGCAGCCCGTTGTGTAAACGAATGGGATTGTAAAGCGCTTAGAGCTTGATCTCTAGCTACATAAGTATTAATAATGATAACAACAACAACAACAACAACAATAATAATAATGATAATAACTTCCCAGAGACGATCTGCATGTCTGTGTAGCGTAGAACCTTCTTGTCATGACCTACATGTCTGTTATATAGTAGAACCTTCTTGTCATGACCTACATGTCTGTTATAGAGTAGAACCTTCTTGTCATGACCTACATATCTGTGTTGAGTAGAACCTTCTTGTCATGACCTACATGTCTGTGTAGAGAAGAACGTTCTTGTAATGACCTACATGTCTGTTGTAGAGTAGAACCTTCTTGTAATGACCTACATGTCTGTGTAGAGAAGAACGTTCTTGTAATGACCTACATGTCTGTTGTAGAGTAGACCCTTCTTGTGATGACCTACATGTCTGTGTTGAGTAGAACTTTCCTGTAATAGCCTGCAGGTTTGTGAACAGAAGAACCGCCCACTAACAATCTGAAAGTTTGTATACAGTAGAACCTTCAAGCAACGACCAGCAGGTGTGGATTCAGGAGAACCGCCCAGTAACACTCTGCAAGTTTGTGTACAGTAGAACCTTCAAGTAACGACCTGCAGGTTTTTGGTATAGGAGAACCTCCCAGTGACGATTTGCTAGTTTGCATACAGTAGAGCCTTCAACTAAAGACCCACAGGTTTGTTTAGAGGAGAAGCTTCAAGACACAGCCTGCAGGTTGGTTAAGAGCAGAAACACCCGCAGATGTATGTAGAATGGAACCTCCCGGCAACGACCTGCTGGTATAAATAAAGTGGAATTTCTCAACAATGATCAGCAAATCTGTATACAATTAAACCTCTCATATACGAATAGTATTTCTGTTATACAGTGGAACTCTCAGTAACGTGAGCGGGTCTGTATACATTGGAACCTGTCACAAACGACTTTCCGATCTGTAGACATTTGAGCCTCTCTCTAGAGTGAACTTCTCTGGTAGGTCTGCAGTATACTGTGTACCTTCTCAATAACGAAAGGCACATATTTGTACAGCGAGCAGCTTTGTATATTAAGCAACTTCCAAGTAATGACCAGTAGGTCTGTGTATAGTGTAACCTGTCATTGATGACAGGCAGACTGACTATCTATAGTGAAACTTCCCAAGAATGACTGGTAGGTGTGTGTACAGTCGATTCTCTGGTGAACGATGTCATAGGTTTGTATACTGTCGAACCTCTCAGTAACGACTGAACGTGGAACCTGTCAATAATGACGGCAAGACGTCCTCAAAGAAACGGGTCTGAAATGGGTGAGGCTGCGTTGCTGGGGAAATGGGTGAGGCTGCGTTGCTGTGGACTGATAAGGCAAGTCCTTTAGTGGACAACGTAAACAGCAAAAGTTTACAGACATGATGAGTCTTGATGAGGAGTGTCTCGCAAAAAACTGTTTGTTTGTTTGCTTGTTTGTTTCCGTGCATGCGCGTTTACACACATGGCATCGATTTAAAGTCTCACTCTATGGACTTGAAGTGCTGCCGAGTCTGCGCAGAATCCGACTCCAAGAAAATAGTCTTCTCCAGATTGACTGCCTCAAAATGGGAATTGAACCTAGCACACTTTGATCAAGAGAACAGTCCTTTTGTCCACTTGGCCAGGGGGACCCCAGACTATTTCTGTCTCTGTTTTCCCATGCAGACATCGCGCCAGGAAGGGACGCAGCCGGCAAGGATCCAGGGAGGACGTTCTGGACGACAGGGGAGGCAACTGGCAGTCCGGCGGCGGAAATGACTACCGCGGTCGACCCAACCAACTTCCGGTGGAGAAGGTGTACGACGACAGCAGCGGCAAGATGGCGCCCTCCGTTTCCCAGCATTCCCTCGCTTCCGCTACCAGCACGGGTACGCTTCCGGATCTGGTGACTGACGCTGGGGGTCAGGTGAGAAGTGGTCTTCTTCTTCTTCTTTTTTCTTTATCATGATCATGATCTTCTTTTCTTCTTCTTCTTCTTCTTCTTCTTCTTCTTCTTCTTCTTCTTCGCAATCTTCTTCTTCTTCACAATCTTCTTATTCGTATTCTTCTTCTTTGTATTGATCTTCTTCCATTTTGTTATCTTCGGCTGTTGTAAATGCTCAGAAACCCTTACACGCACGTGCATGTGTTTCTTACTCTTTCATGTACAACTGTTTGCATGATGGCTTAAGGCAGTCATTCTCCATTTTCAAAGGAAGGTATTCACCTTTCACGGAAACTCACCCAACACAGATATGAGTCACATATCGTTTTTACTAGGGTGTTTTAACGCTCTTTTTGTGGGTAAACGTGACTAATTTGGTTCAGGCACTAAGCAGATCCCCACATCTGTCAACCTGAGAAAAATCTCTTCCCTGGCTTGTCTCACGGGGAGAGAGAGAGAGAGAGGGGGAAAGAGAGAGAGAGAGAGAGAGAGAGAGAGAGAGAGGGAGGGAGGGAGGGAGGGAGGGAGGGAGGGAGCACATCATAAGAAAAGATCATCTTTCTGATCCCTAATCCATAGAGGCAATGTTTATGTTTCAAAGATTTGTAAGATTCTAAAAGGGTAGCAGTTGAATCAGGAGTCTCTCTCTCTCTCTCTCTCTCTCTCCTCTCTCTCTCTCTCTCTCTCTCTCTCTCTCTCTCTCTCTCTCTCTCTCTCTCTTCTCAACAGCTGACAAGCATTCAGAAGTTACACACACACACACACACACACACACACACACACACACACACACACACACACACTTGACTGAAAACCGGATATACCGCAGTATTAAACTGAGCTGACGCAGTCTTCGTAGTCCAAAATTTGTTACCCCTATTGTCACAGAAATTTAAAACCGGTCCCACGAATGTGCATTCAACAAGCCTGAACTTTTCTCTCCTTCTCTCGTGTTAACGAACATAGCTCGTAAAGTCAACAACATCCCCA
>CM031612.1:29730284-29732784 GCA_018398815.1 Conus ventricosus | reverse complement strand
GCACTTACTGACAGTACACACACACACACACACACACACACACACACACACACACACACACACACACACACACACACACACCATGCATAGTAATACACATATCTCTATATGCACATAGTGACACACACACACACACACACACACAGTCTCTCTCTTTCTCTCTCTCTCTCTCTCTTTCTCTCTCTCTGGCACCAATTTCAGCCGCTCACACATATTGTTTGAAAAACATGTACACACTGTCTCTAAAATTACACCCTTTTTCACAAAACATGTACACACTGTCTCTAAACTTATACCCTTTTTCACACTAAATATGAAACCACAGTCTTACACAAGTCAGTAATACATGTGTTGTGAACGTACACACACAAACACATGTTAGCACACATTTATGTGCATACATACATACATGTATGCCTGCAGGCTATGTTTACATTCACATATATGTACACTTAAAACAAAATGTGCACACATTTACATGAAGTTAGAGTAAACTTAGACACACATTTGTGCAGAACACTTCTCACCTCCTTCCACCCTTTCCCACACACACAGTTATTGTCTGTCATTTTCATTTGCAATACACTCGTTCATGAGTGCATGTGCACACATGCACGCACACACACACACACACATACACACACACACACACACACACACACACACACACACACACGCAGGCATACACATACACACACACACACACACACGCACATGGCTACTTCTGTCTGTCTGTCTCTCTGTCAGCCCTGATGTGGCCCTTTGCGGTCGGCTGGGCTATAAGCAACATTATCTTATCTCTTATCTGTCTTTCTGTCTCTGTCTCTCTCTGTCTCTCTCTCTCTCTCTCTCTCTCTCTCTCTCTCTCTCTCTCTCTCTCTCTCTCTCTCTGAGTTTCTCTCTTTCACACATTAACACCCAGACACACACACACACTTGCACACACACACACACACACACACACACACACACACACACACATACACACACACACATATCAAACAAAGACAACTGGAAACAAGAATGAAAAACACACACACACACTTGCACACACACACACACACACACACACACACACACACACACACACACACACACACACACACATGTTAAGCGAAGACCACTGGAAAGAAAACTTAAATTTTGCTCTCAGACGCAGGCACACACATGCGTTTGTGTACATGTGCATATATGTTAGCACGTTCACTGATTCAGGAATCCACACATAAGAACGTTTTGTGTTTTTGTATGAACTAACTCTAACTCAGTAACTGTGTCATGAAAAGCACACGCAAGTTTATCAACTGATTACAGTATGATATTAAAAAAAAAATCACTGAGAACATGGATGTAACAAACCCTAAGCCAAATGAATAAAGATAGAAGCCAAAGATGATTGTCATTCACCTCAGCAGTATGCACACATACAAGAGTAGTGAGTAATAGAACCACACTCGATAGTCTGAGAGTGCTGATTCAATATTTGATTAGCTCAGTCAGCTGTGAAGGCCAGATACGCATACACTTGACCTGGCTGTCCAAACAAGACAGAAACCTTACTATCATACAATTGCCCAGTGTCTGAAACCTTTTCAATTTTTTAAGTGTACACACTCAGGATGCATGATTGCAGTTTACTATCTCTAACATATATATATAGGATTTCTTTTAATTTATTGAGCCTGCTTAGTTAGAAAGCTATCCACCTTGCACATAATTGGTAAGATTAAAACACACCCTCTTTAAAGGTTTAAAAATAAAATCGTAGAACTTCTGTTGTAGTAACTAGTATCAATGTAATTTGGAAACCAGCCATGCTACTGAATTGTGAGTGAGTCATCTCACTTGATAGGAGGACCTAAATTTGAATGCATGTTTACACGCACGCACACACACACACGCACACACACACACACACACACACACACACACACACACACACACACACACACACACACACACAGCCCTGATGTGGCCCTTTGCGGTCGGCTGGGCTATAAGCAACATTATCTTATCTTACACACACAAAACACACACGCACGCGTGTACACACACACACTCACAATCACACTCTCACAAACACACACACACTCACTCACTCACACTCACTCACTCACTCACTCACTCACTCACTCGCTCACACACACACACACACACACACACACACACACACACACACACACACGCAGAGTCTACCATATGGCAGATTTTTTTTTAGTAATTTTAGTGCTCCCAGTTCTCAAGGTTGGTGAGGTTTTACCCATGGAGACTAGAAGTAGAATGAGATCCAACAGTACATTACCACTGAGACTGCTATAAATAACACAATAACAGAGTACTGTGAAATGGCTCTAAAGGAAGAATGCCTTGGAATTAAAAAAGAATTCACTGTACATAGCACTTACACTTGAATGGCAGGGACTCTGCCAGACTGTGTCCTGGAAATGAATGGCAGTAAAACTGTCCAGTGTGTGCGTGTGTGTCACTGTGTGTGTCACTG
>CM031612.1:29712784-29720284 GCA_018398815.1 Conus ventricosus | reverse complement strand
CGACATCGCTTTGGTAGCCTATAACATAACACCTTTCGGCTTGCCGGCCGATGTCTTCGCTTGTGTATGTCACCAGCAGAGCCTCTCCCTCCCTTCCGACCAGTCTTCCCCTCCTTCCTCACTCCACTTCTTCCACTGAAAGCGATTCGCAGATCTTGTGCATGCCCCTTCCTTCCCCTTCCCTCCCCCCCCCCCTATCCTCCCCATCCTCTTCCTCACCCGCACCTCCCCCCATCCTTTCTGGTCTGTCTCTCTGTCTGTCCTTCTCTCTCTCTCTCTCTCTCTCTCTCTCTCTCTCTTCTCTCTCCTCTCCCTCTCTCTCTCTCAACGGACAGACAGACAGACACACACACGCACGCGCGCGCGCACCGACACACACACACACACACACACTCACACACAAACCACACACACACACACACACAACTCTCTCTCCTCTCTCTCTCTCTCTCTCTCTCTCTCACGGACACCAGACACAACACACGCGCGCGCTAGCGCGCAGCGCACACACACACACACACACACACACACTCTCTCTCTCTCTCTCGTCTCTCTCGTCTCTCTCTCTCTCTCTCTCTCTCTCACACACACACACACACACCACACAACATAACACATACCAACAACAAACACACCACACACACACGACCCCAACAACAACACAACACAACACAACAAGCACACACACACACACACACACACACGCTCTCCTCCTCTTCCCTCTCGTCTCTCCTCTCTCCCCCCCCCCAAAACTGGGTGTGAAAAAGGAACAAAAAAAAAAAAAAACAAAAAAAAAAAAAACAAAATTAAGCATAGAGAGAGAGATATAGGGTGGGTTATGCACTGGTTCGTTTTGACTTCGTTGGTCTAAGGTGCCCATCAAGAAGTGTCTTGTTGGCGAGTTCTTTTTAACTATATATTATTTTGCCCCCCCAAGGCTGATGTAAATAAAAGTATTCACTTTAAATCCACTACCCTCTTTAAAATTAAATTCGTTATTCGTTCTCCTCTTCTCTCTCTCCTCCTCTCTCTCCTCTCTCTCTCTCCTCTCCATGTCTCTCTCCTCTCCTCTCACCTCACTCTCTCTCCCATCTCTTCTCTCTCTCTCTCTCTCACACACAGCACACACACAGACCACCACCACCCCCACCAAACACATACACAACACAACACAACACAACACAACACAACACAACACAACACAACACAACACATACACACCTCGCGCGCGCACACACACAAACACACACAACACACACACAACACACACACACTCACATCACACACACACCCACACACACACACCTCGCTCACTCACACACCCAGGCGAGAATCGATCGTGCCTCTATGATTGATTTTGCCTGTTTGTTCAGCCGCCGGTTTAATTATTTGCCACTGCTTTGCGCCGAACGTCCCGCCGTTTAGCGTTCAGTGTTCGGCCCTCTCCGTTCCTGATCAATCTATCATATTGCAACTAACCGCAGCTTGGCATCATCACGTCGAACGGTTGCTGCCTTCCGTTTGGGGCAGGAAAACATAAGCGGTCGTCGAGATCGCGATGTTTTGAATACTATCGATGGTTAGTTGGTGTGTGAAAAGCAACTACTTTGGTGACCTAGTGAGATGACAAAATATGTTTTTTTATGTTGGAACATTCACGTCCACCCCCCACACCCCGAACCCCTGCCTACCAGACCGTCCAGAGCCCTTTTTTTCCCCTTTCCTGGCCCCCCCCCCCCCCCCCCAATCCCCCCTTCTTGCTTTCCCCAACCCCCTTCGTACCTTTCTCACCCTTCCTTTCCCGACACGCGTACAACCCCGGTTCCCTCTCACAGGGTTCGCTGACTCTGCATTTTCGCGGAGGCAACGATGTATCCCTGCGTAGCTTCTTTCCCATACCCCCCACGCCCCAGCCTCACCCCTCCGTCCGTTCTCTTCTTCCCCCTCCGTTTTTCTTTTCTTCGTCCATCCCTCCCTCCCCGCCCCCACTCCTCTCCCCCTTTTCCCTTTCTTCTCCTCTTTCCTTTCCTTCCCCCCTCCTAACACACCCAGCCCTCCGCTCCCCGCCCCACCCGTTTCCTCACACCGTCTCCCCTCCATTTCTCTATTCTTCTCTTCCTATCTTCCAGTTTTCCTTTTTTCTCTCTTCACCCCCTTTTTTTCCTCCTCCTTCCCCTCTTTTCTTCCCCCCCCCCCCCCCCCCGCCTCTTTCTTCCTTCTTTCCCTTCCTCTTATCTCTCCCTCTGTCCTCTTCTACCCGCCCACAACCGCCCTTCCCGCGCGCGCGCGCGCACAGCACACACAACACACACACACCACACACACACACACACACACACACACACCCACACACACACACACACACACATCCGTCCCTCTCTCTAAAAAAACCCAACTCTCCTCTGTCGTGCTTTCTACGCCTATTCCTCTCTTCGTCTTTCTGTGTGGTTTTCCTCCTCCCTTCCTCTCTTCTTCCATCGCTGTCTTTTTCCTCCTCCCGTTCCTACTTCTTTCCTTCGCTGTTTTTCCTCCTCGCCGTTCCCTCTCTTCTTCCTTCTCTGTCTTGTTCCTTCCCTCCTCCCGTTGCCTCTGCTGCCGGCCGGTCTTTTCCCCTACCGTTCCTCTTCTTCCTTCGCTGTGGTTTTCCTCCTCCCGTCCTCGCGTCTTCGTTCCTGCTCTGCTTTTCCCTCCGCCCTTCCTCTCTTCTCCTTCGCTTCTTTTATCCTCCTCCCGTTCCTCTGTCTTCCTTCTCTGTCGTTTTCCTCCTCCCGTGCCTCTCTTCTTCCTTCTCGTCTTTTTCCTCCTCCCGTTCCTCGTCTCCTTCGCTGTGGTTCCTCCTCCAGGGCCTCTCCTCTCTTCCTGCCTTCTCTTCTTTTTCTCCTCCCTTCCTCTTCTTCCTTCGCTGTGGGTTTCCTCCTCCCGTTCCTCTCTTCTTCCTTCTCTGTCTTTTTCCTCCTCCCGTTCCTCTCTTCTTCCTTCTCTGTCTTTTTCCTCCTCCCGTTCCTCTCTTCTTCCTTCTCTGTCTTTTTCCTCCTCCCGTTCCTCTCTTCTTTCCTTCTCTGTGCTTCTCTTCTTCCTCCCCTTGTCTCTGTTCCTCTCTCTCTTCTCTTTCCATTCTTCTTTCCGTTCTTCTCTTCTCCTCTCCCGTCGCTCCACTCTTCTCCCACCTCCCTAGCGTTCCTTCTTTGTGTCGCTCACTCCGTTCCCCCTTCTCATTCTCTTCGGGTGAGAAGGGGCGTTGTATGGGGGTGGGGCGGTTGGCGATGAGGGTGGGTACAAGGGGGCGGGGGGATTGAGTGCCGATTTGATTTAAAAAGTAAGGGGGAAAAATAGAGAAAAGAAAAAACCGATTAAAGTGGCATACAAGCAGCTAGCCGAAGCAGAAATTTCACAGGCCGATCTGAAAGTGCGTGTCGGTTTTCTTCATACCGCTTCTCAACTGGAAAATCTTTTCTTCTTCTTCTTCTTCTTCTTCTTCTTCGGGTTTTTTTGTTGTTGGGTTTTTTTTATTTGATAAGGCCATGAATGCAAAGGAGCCATCTTGATCCTAGGCGCCTGTTCCTTGGAGGCAATTATTTATTTGTATCTGGAATGGAAACGACTCGTAGTTGGTTTTGAAGTCTAGTTAAATGGTGTGTACTACCCCCTCACTGGTCAGGAACTTTGTGAGAGAAACCTAGAGGTCAGCACAGAGAGAGAGAAGAAAAAAAAAAAAGAAAGAAGAAAAAGAAAAGTTGATATGGGCTAGGTCTGCGATCAACATAGCGTCTGTCTGTCTGTCTCTCTCTCCCTCTCTCTCTCTCTCTCTCTCTCTCTCTCATCTCTCTCTCTCTCTCTCTCTCTCTCTCTCACACACACACACACACACACATACACACACACACACACACACACACACACATTGATTAAAAAGCTGTTGTTTTGTGTGTGTGTGTGTGTGTGTGTGTGTGTGTGTGTGTGTGTTTTGCACGATGCTGGTTTTTGAAAGCCTGTTTATACCTTGTTTACTCGACACCCACGCAGCTATCGCGTGAAGGGCCAGTGCATCAAGCTTTTTGGGTCCAAATCTATCATATAATACAAAGCGTCATTGTGAAATCTGTGCTTTGAAAGAGCAAAAAAAAAAAAAAAAATTGGAAAAGAAAAATTGGTGGAGGGGAGTGGGTGTGGTGGATGGGTGGGCGGGGAGGAAATCAGTTAGCCAAAGTGACAGATTTGCTGCCAGTGCGATCAGTCATTTGAAACAAACAAACAAAGCCGCACCCCATCACTACTATCCCCATCGCTGTTACTGTTATGCTACAGCTACTGTTGCTGCATCTTCTACAATTACCACTAATACTACTGCTGCTGCTGCCGTTGCTGCTATTATTATTACTATTACTAGTACTACTACTGCTACTACTACTACTACCACTACTTACTACTACCACTACTACTACTTCTACTACTACTACTACTACTACTGCTACCACTGCTGCTGCTGCTGCTGCTACTACTACTACCACCGCTACTACTACTACTACTAACTACTACTACTACTACTACTAACTACTACTACTAACACTACTACTACTAACTACTACTACTACTACTTACTACTACTGCTACTACTACTGCTACTACTACCACCACCACCACCACCACTGCTGGTGCTGTTGCTGCTGCTTCAACAACGCTGGCTGATGAAGACGGCATTGCCTGTTTCAGTTGGAGGACTGTGCCTTGCAAATCTACCGCTACCACAGCGGGGCCCAGGCCGAGTTCGGCACCTACCTGGACCTGGAATCTGCTCTCGATGAACAGGCTGAGGAACTAGAAGGATTCACCGACCAGTGAGTAGAGTGTGTCTGGCTGGCTGGCTGGCTTTGAACAAGATCCGTCGGTGATTGTCTGTCTGTCTGTCTGTCTGGTTGGTTGTCAGTGTTCTTTCTGTCTGAGTCTGGCTGTCTTTGTTCGTCTGTGTGTCTGTCTGCGTGTCAGTCTGGTTCTGTCTGTCTCTGTCTGTCTGTCTGCCTATTTCTCTCTCTCTCTCTCTTTGTCTGTCTGTC
The DNA here is from genome assembly GCA_018398815.1 of Conus ventricosus. NCBI lineage: Eukaryota > Metazoa > Mollusca > Gastropoda > Neogastropoda > Conidae > Conus > Conus ventricosus. Next base: position 29,715,233 of record CM031612.1, on the reverse strand, counting down.
TGTCTCTTTCTCCCCCCCCCCCCCCCCCTCCGCCTCTCTCTCATGCATGCTTGCGCACATACGCACGCGCTCGCACACACACACACGCATGCACGCGTGCACGCACACACACGCACGCACGCGTGCACGCACACACACACACGCGCGCACGCACGCACACACACACACACACACACACACACACACACACACACACACACACACACACACAAAATCACACAATTTATTTTGACGACTAAAGGCATCAGTATAGTAACGGGGGCTTTGGGTCAGTCAGATAGGAAACCCACGTCTTCATGTAAGTTTATGTAAAAAGGTGGAGGATGACATTGACAGCGTCAGCTTGCATGCAAGGGGCGTGTGTGAGTGAGTGAGGTGTGTGTGTGTGTGTGTGTGTGTGTGTGTGTGTGTGTGTGTGTGTGTGTGGTGTGCTCGCGCGCATGCACGCGTACGTGCGTGCGTACTTTGCGTGTGTGCGTGCGCGTGCGCACACATGCGTATATGTGTGTGTGTGCGTTGCATGCGTGCGCACGTACTTTTTGCGCGCGCTCACGTGTCTGTGGTCTGCGGGTAAACACGCGCTGTAGCTGGGGGGAAGGGGAGGGGGTAGGGTGGTGGTGGAAAAGATTAATAGCCAGGTCGGCTATTAATAGTGGAAGATGATACACCGTTTCCTGCTCCCTTAGATAACTTCAGTTTGACACGTCACCTCACTGAGACCCAATTACCTTCGGCACCGTTTAGACCCACTCCGTACACGGTGGTCTACAGCATTTTCTGCTACGGGTATCCGCCGTACAGCATTTTCTGCTACGGGTATCCGCCGTACAGTATTTTCTGCTACGGGTATCCGCCGTACAGCATTTTCTGCTACGGGTATCCGCCGTACAGTATTTTCTGCTACGGGTATCCGCCGTACAGTATTTTCTGCTACGGGTATCCGCCGTACAGTATTTTCTGCTACGGGTATCCGCCGTACAGTATTTTCTGCTACGGGTATCCGCCGTACAGTATTTTCTGCTACGGGTATCCGCCGTACAGTATTTTCTGCTACGGGTATCCGCCGTACAGTATTTTCTGCTACGGTATCCGCCGTACAGTATTTTCTGCTACGGGTATCCGCCGTACAGTATTTTCTGCTACGGGTATCCGCCGTACAGTATTTTCTGCTACGGATATCCGCCGTACAGTATTTCTGCTACGGGTATCCGCCGTACAGTATTTTCTGCTACGGGTATCCGCCGTACAGCATTTTCTGCTACGGGTATCCGCCGTACAGCATTTTCTGCTACGGGTATCCGCCGTACAGCATTTTCTGCTACGGGTATCCGCCGTACAGCATTTTCTGCTACGGGTATCCGCCGTACAGCATTTTCTGCTACGGGTATCCGCCGTACAGTATTTTCTGCTACGGGTATCCGCCGTACAGTATTTTCTGCTACGGGTATCCGCCGTACAGTATTTTCTGCTACGGGTATCCGCCGTACAGTATTTTCTGCTACGGGTATCCGCCGTACAGTATTTTCTGCTACGGGTATCCGCCGTACAGTATTTTCTGCTACGGGTATCCGCCGTAGTGAATGGTTGACTTCGTGCGCCGATTTGCATGTTATTTCCAATACCGGTTTAAGTTTCGTCCGCTCCTGAATTAGATCAGTCGGTTTGTTTGTTTATCTGTCTGATTTCTGTCTCTGTCTGTCTGTCTGTCTGTCTGTCTGCCTGTCTCTCTCTCTCTCTCTCTCTCTCTCTCTCTCTCTCTCTCTCTCTTTCTCTCTCTCTCGTCTGTCTGTTTCTCTCTTTCTCTCTCTTTCTTATTCTCTCTGTCTCAGTCTTTGTCCGTCTCTCTCTCTCTCTCTCTCTCTTCTCTCTCTCTCTCTCTCTCTCTCTCTCTCTCTCTCTCTCTTCAGTTCCGTTGAACAAGTCAGTGTAAGTATATTTGAAACAAAATTCAGGGAGTAGACAAAAGATCTAGAAAGCAATTAAACTGCGAGTGAGCGAAGAAAGCAGGGGAAACGAAGGTTTTTTTTTTTTTTTTTTTTTTTTTTTTTTCTGGGTGTGAATTTGGCAAAATCGTGGCTGGCAGAAGGAGAATCCAAGCGTGGCATACAGGTGTTGACTGTGACGGATTAAGTCAGTCGATAGATCTGTGTAACTATAACTGTTCGCGGGCCCTGGTGAGTTCGATTAATCAGATTAATTAATGCCCAGGCGACACAAAGGCGACAGATGTTTCACGCTCGCTCTTTTGACCCACTAGTCAACCTGCTACAGCCGAACGAAGGAAGGAAGGAAACGACTGAAGAAGAAGGAATAAAAAAAAAAATCGCACAAACTGACACCTCCCTGTTCCGCTACCAGTGTCCTCACTAAACACCCGTGTATTGCTTCGACAGAAATCGGTTAAAAATTTCGACTGAACATTGTTCCGTAGTTCAAAGTTTATCACGTG
>CM031612.1:29660284-29690284 GCA_018398815.1 Conus ventricosus | reverse complement strand
TGTCTGTAAGCCAGTTTTGTTTGTCCACACACGAGCACACACCTTGCTGTGAACAGGACCACCTGATCACCTGAGTTCACTCTGGTCAAAGTACCTTTCTTTAATTCTTTCCAGCCGAGCGCGGCGTACAGCGCTCATTCCCTGGCGCCGTGCGCCGCGCACAGCGCTCAGTCCCTGCCGACGCACAGATTTGGCCACTTTTTAATTTATTTTTACGGTAGCTCTACAACAACTGACGGTCTTGTGTTAGGTGTCACAGGAAAGAACAAACACTCAACTCCAATCATCACCAGATCCACTTTGTAATACGATTTCAAGCACTTCATTGCACGAGAAATTGTTACCACCCCTTTGTCTGACTGACATTTTTTCTGACACAGGAAACGTGCCACGTGATCGTACTCTCAGTTCTTTGTTCCAAAGCTCGTGGGGTCAGCCAAGTTCACAATAGGCCACTGAAAGTATGGTCGACAACTCGTTCCAACATCCCAAGACTAGTTACAGAGGTTATTTCCCTTGGACCATTTCATGGAAAGTGTAGGAATTTTTTATGTTCCCGTCGTCTGATTGTGGACGACGCGGCATGTACTCCTGTCTTTCCGTCACCCGGACTTGAATGACTCGCCTCAAGGGAGAGAAATCCTGGTACCCACTCTTGACCGACTCGGCTGGTAAAGGTTAATGGGACTCTTCTGTTGTTTAGCTCTATCTACCCTCCATCTTTTCTTCATGACAAATTGTGAAAGACACATTTGAAAGTAGACCCTTTTAAAGACAGTAGAACCACTTCAAAAATGACCTTCCCAAATCCTTGACTGCGGTTTGTTTTCACTTCAAAACTGATGCCAAGAAATGCTGGGGGTCTTAAAACTCAAGCCTCTGTATAACCCATTCTGGACTGAAATGTAGAGTCAGCCATGATGAACTAGTCAGTATTTGACTAATAAGTTCTGAGTGGTGGATTAAGAGATAAAGGATTAACAGAGACTGGCAGAAGAATATTTAAAAATGCGAGTTGTTTTTCCATAGCGATTTCAGTGTGGAAGATTTTTATTGGGTGATTTTAGTGAGTAGCAAATAGTAAGGTAATCTTGTTTATAGCCCAGTTGACCACAAAGGACCATGTCAAGGTTGTCACTGCGTTGAAGTCAACCCACAAGTCATTCAAAAAGAAAAAAAAAACACTCGTTCACACAACCCATTAAAATACACCTTCTGAAAACACCAGCCCTGATGTGGCCCTTTGCGGTCGGCTGGGCTATAAGCAACATTATCTTATCTTATCTTCTGAAAACACACTGGAAATCTTTTCTGAAAATCTTTCTTCTGTATAGTCTTAGATCCAATGAAAAATGTTGATCTCTTTCAGAGAAATGAAAAGAAATATGTTCCAGGGAGAAAAAAGAAAGTATGTAAATGGAAGTGTGAATTTGGGGAGAGTCTTTACCGCACTGCAAGATTTCTCTCTGTTTGCTGGTAAGCAGATGTATCAATGCCTGGATGTCTTGATGTTTGCACAGGTCATGAACGCCATCCCAGAGCAGGACGCATTCTACGATGTGGCCGACGCGCTTGAAGAGCAAGGCATGGACCACATCACGCAACGCCACATGGATCGTCAGGGTGCTGACCTCGACCTTCTGACGCAGTTCCAGATCTATGAGGTGAAGTTCAGGACTGTGAGAGCCATAGTTCAGAGAGATGGGAGGTCGAAATCTGTCGTTTTTATGACTTTGCAGGCATCAGTCCATGCACCAGTGTCCTGAGGAAATGGCAGGGGTTCGGTTCCACTCTAGCATTTGAAAAGGGGGTTTTATTTCATATCTCTAGCCACAATTGGGGGAGAAAGGTGAGAAGAGGGGTATGGATGGAAGGAAGGAGGAGGAAAAGTTTGGGGGGGGGGGGGGGGGCAGGGGTGGAAGAGAACTGGAAAATTGGAGGAGGATGGGGGGGGGGGGGGGGTGTTATTCCACAGTTGTTTCAATTGTTTTGGAGAGGTTGACGAGGGGTTTGGGTTTGCTCAAGGAATAATGCAGCATTTTTCCACAAGAATAAGATAATGTATACATGTTTGATATGTGTTGGCAAGCACATACCACATTACCAGCATTTTGTTTCCCATAAAATGGATGTAAGGCCCATGTTGACTGGCTGGTGAGCAATTTCTTTCTGATACACAGAGATCAAGGGAAGCAACTTGCTGCTCTGAAATGAAGTAAAGATAGAACACCCAAGATTGTTTTTCCAATGATGATGTGACTTTTTCTTTTGGACTCGCATACCTTGAGAGCTTACAGGTGCATTAAATCAGTACAGAGTGCAGACACACACATACAAAAGGAGGAAAACGAGAAAGCAAAACTGAGAAACCAAACCCCAAACCAAACCAAACCAAAAAAAAAAAAAAATCCATACTAGTTAGAAATAGACACAGTAAGATATTGTCATTGGGGTCCCAAGCCACTCAGTCTCCCCCCTCCCCCTCTTCTTTTTTGTTTGTTTGTTCTAGAACGTCTACATTTTCTTTTTCTGTATACCTTTTCTTCCTTGTTTTTCACCCCCCCCCCCCCCCCCCCCCCCCCCCCCCCCCATTTTCGTATGGTGTACAGGCTATGTTTCACCATATTGTGTGTTACTGAATAATGGATATTGTCAGTGGGGTCCCAATAAGCCACTTAGTCTTGCATACAGAAGGAAAAGATATTCTTGAATGTGTCTCATTTATAACCCTCTAATAAACTTTGAACACATTTGAAGCAGTGTAGTGATTTGGATGCATATTTTTACAGTATTTGTAAGTTATGGTGAGAAATGATGTCACCAGAGAAAGCTCCGTTCTCATTTAGATCTAACAATGCTACCTTACCTGTAATCTGGATATGTCAGGATCATGGTGGGACTTCAGTTAGCCTTTCTTCAATAAGAGCAAGGTAATGTGGCAGGAACACTTACCTGGAAATAAGCTTTAGTTGTATTTGAATCTGTCCACACCCTTTCACAGTTTACCTGTACATGATTTTTTTTTTTTTTCTAATTTCAGTGCATGGTATATTAATCCCTCGTACTAGAGGTGAAATGCAGAATAGACCTTCCTTTCGCCACCCCCTTCCCACATAACCCTTTCATCTAATGGAAAGGGCTAATGGCACCAGGTCAGCAACTGATACAGACCTTTTTGCAACAATTCTTAGGAAGCTTTTGGTAAATCATTCTCAGTGATGCATTGTATTTGTTTTATTTAGATTTGTTTTGCTTTATTTTATTTGACGTGGGGAGTTAACTACAGACAGATTGTAACAGTCTTCAAGTCCTCATTCTATAGACACAGTAGTGATTTATTACCCGAGTACCAGGTCTGTTTACACTCTGTTGAACGAACCTCTTTGGCCGGCTCGGAACTTGGTCGTTTCATGTAAGTTGTATGAATTCATGCAGTAATCCAGCACTTATTTTTCTGACAATAACGGAATGGAAACGTCTGTGTGTCACAGAGTGCCCTGAAACACGAAGATGGTGAAGACTTCTCCGAAATACCGCAGCTAGAAAACCTGAGGTGAGAAAAGGGACTATGGATGGGGGTATTATTAAGGGCAAATGAACCTTGCTGGTATCAGTGTGTGTGTGATAAGATTCGTAAATGATTGGGGATTTGGAAGAGTTCAGACTTGTAGTTTACAGGAAATGGTGGACAGCAAGAAAAAAAAGAAAAATGAAGAGCTGTAAAAAGAAGGAAAGATACTGTCCCACTAGATTTGTTCTCTCTCTTTAGGCAACAAGGGAAAGTGCATTGTTGAATAGAACTATTTTTCTTCTTTTTGAGGCCTTCGTTGGCATTGTCCTTATTTTTCATGTCAACTACTCCCTAAACATATCCACATCCAGGGTCACCTGTTGTAATGCCAGCACCTGCAGACTCAAATGAGCTGTGATAATGAACATCCGCTAAAGGAGAGAATATAAGTTAGAGAAGACAGGGGGGAAAACGTAGTCATCAATACGAGTGATTGAGGTCTCTTAATGGAGGAGGGATGGTGGTTTATAACTGTTTGAACATCGTTATCTGCACCACCAGCCATGGTAGAGTTGTTGGCATCATGAGGTTTCTTTGGAGGTTTAGGTTCGAATGCCAGCAGAGGCATATTTGTGTGTGTGTGTGTGTGTGTGTGTGTGTGTGATCCTATTTCACGTCCTTGCAGGCTCCTGCTCAGACTTCAGTGTGCTATAAGCTGAAATGAAAACACTGGAACCACATGGTCAAGTTTTACTGGCCTAGTGGGTGCATGAATATGTGATGTCATTTCAGTGCATATTTTTTCAACACAGGAGTGTGAAGAGATTAAATCACAGTATACGCTCTTCTCCTCACAGGCAAATCCCTGGATGAGATGGCAGTAGATGGGCACCGGCTTAAAGCAATACAGTAAATCCAGTACATGCACTCTGCAGGCAAATCCCTGGATGAGATGGAAATAGATGGGCACAGGCTTAAAGCAATACAATAAATCCAGTACATGTACTCTGCAGGCAAATCCCGGATGAGATGGAAATAGATGGGCACAGGCTTAAAGCAATACAATAAATCCAGTGATGTACTCTGCAGGCAAAATCCCCTGGATGAGATGGAAATAGATGGGCACAGGCTTAAAGCAATACATAAATCCAGTACATGTACTCTGCAGGCAAATCCCCTGGATGAGATGGAAATAGAGGGGCACAGGCTTAAAGCAATACAATTAAATCCAGTACATGTACTCTGCAGGCAAATCCCCTGGATGAGATGGAAATAGATGGGCACAGGCTTTAAGCAATACAATAAATCCGTACATGTACTCTGCAGGCAAATCCCCTGGATGAGATGGAAATAGAGGGGCACAGGCTTAAAGCAATACAATAAATGCAGTACATGTACTCTGCAGGCAAATCCCTGGATGAGATGGAAATAGAGGGGCACAGGCTTAAAGCAATACAATAAATCCAGTACATGTACTCTGCAGGCAAGTCCCCAGGATGAGATGGAAATAGATGGGCACAGGCTTTAAAGCAGTACAATAATGCAGTACATGTACTCTGCAGGCAAGTCCCCAGGATGAAAGCGAAGGAGAGGTGCGGAAAAGCAAGCGCCACCCCAAAATGAACCGGCCCGGAGCACACCAGTCATGCCCCCTATGCCGGAAGAATCGCCAGCAGAGCAGTTTCAACGTAGACGACGGGAACACATTGAGTGAGAGCAATGTTTCGCTGCATGCATATATGTAGAGTAAACATGTTGAGTATGAATGGCATTTTTGATGCATGCATTTCTAATAAAGCAGATTGAGTGAAAATGATGTTTTAGCTACAGTTGCCATCTTTATTTTGAAAATGATGTTTTAGTTACACATGCCATCTTTATTTTTGTGTATGTTTTTTTTTAAATTTTGAACCTTTGTTGACAGCAAAAATGACTCGCAGGCAAAAATTAAAACCAGGCCCAAGGTCATCAGATCACACCTTCAGTCTGGCTTTAACAGAAGTTTGTGTAACCATCCCCAATGAAACAATTTTACAGAGCACACGCTGGCTGCAGTGTGTCTTGTCAGAATCACAGTGATGATAATGTTGCCCCCATTCATCAGGGTCATATCTGGAACAAAGCCACTCTAGCGGAGCCATGCCACTCTGGTACTTAGAACAAAGTCTCTTTGACTTGGAACAGAAGTGCTGTGGTACTTAGAAGGCGGTCTCTGTGGTATTCTGAATAGAGTCGCTCTGATAACTGGAGTCATGCCACTAGGTTCACTCTGGCGGTTGGAACATAGTCACTTTGATGTTCAGAAAAATCCTGTCTGTAACCCAGAACAAAAACACAACAAACGGTTTGCAGATTTGGATAACGGACAGTCGGTTGGTTTACTGAGAGTGACAACATTCTTCTCTTGAAGTAGACTTCTTGAATGCATGTGTGCATTTTTTGCTGATCATGATGATCAGGGTGGTTCAAAGGTGTGAAGTGTTTGCATGGTTAAAACTACATGCTTAATACTAATTAAGTGAGTGGCCTGAAACATTTTCGGGAAAAAAAAAATGAACAGAAAACCAACAGACAGATGTAAAGGTGTCTGTTAACGTAAAGATGTAAATGTATCTGTTTACAAAAAGATGTAAAGGGTATCTATTTCTGAAAGTTATAGATAAGAACTGTTTTCATCTTGGAATGAAAATGGAATGATATCGATATGCTGAAAAAAAAGTTTGATATCATCTATTTAAGTACTGATTTTTGTTTCAAAGCACTGAAAACCTATACCATGAATACTGAACAGTTATCACAAGGGTAAAACAGGTCTGGAAATACACCAACATTAAAAAGAAAGAAACAAAAGGATAATGGCTTCTCTTTCTTTCTCCATCTCTTCCAGCCCTGATATGAATTTTTTTGGTTAGCTTGTCTATAAGCCAGATGAACTGAATTAAAATTGGATCTCTGTCTCACTCACACACACACACACACACAACACACCACACACACACACGCACTCACACACGCACGCACGCACGCACGCACGCACGCACACACACACACACACACACACACACACACACACACACACACACACACCACACACACACACACACACACACACACACACACACACACCACACACACACACATACATATGACGCGTGCATGCAAACCTCTCTCCTGTCAGCCATCCTGTCTCTTGTCTTTCGCATTTCCATTCTACCTGTCTCAGTGTCCATTTCACTCCTTCACTGGAACAATTTCTGTGGATCACAGAAACTCCACTCTGCCTGAAGAGGAGCAAGTGTTTGAGAAGGGAGACGACCGTTGTCAGGGAAGTTCCAGAATGGATCATCGCCACCCAGTCGTAAGTGACAGACTGCGTTGTCTTTGACCCAGTTGATACTGTGTGATGTGTAGATGTATGTGGCATTTTTTTTCTTCTTTTATGGAAAAATTAGCATATTAATCGAGAACAAACAGTATCAGAATAACATGGGGAGTTTGTGTTATACTCCTGTTTGGCTAATATACTTACCATGTCAGACCATAGCATTCAACGGCAGTTAGCCAGCTCTGTCAGGCCGAATTTTATCCGTGGCCAATGCAGTCATAAGACAGTCACGTGACGTCACCCCACTTCCGCCTCCGGAAGAAGCGGTGTCAACTTCTTCTACCTCATTCAGCGAGGCCTGTGCGCAAGGTAACCCGAGAACCTTTGCGCTAGAGGGGAAGGTAGGGAGGGCATTAGAGTCTGACATGGTAAGTATATTAGCCAAACAGGGAGTATAACACAAACTCCCCATTTTGGCGTCATATACTGTACCATGTCAGACCATAGCAGAATTTAAAGGAATCGGAGGAGGGCGAGCGCCCTAGTGGTTCTCGGGGTTGGCCGTTATGGCTGCATTGGCCGCCACAAAGGAGATCCCTTTAGAACCGTCAGATCTGGTCATGCGGATATCCCTCAAGTAGAAGTTAATGAAGGGATTTTCCGAACGCCAGTAGGCTGCCTCCAGAGATGGCGCACGGGGACAGAGCACTGGAGCGCCGTGGAAGTGGCCAGTGCTCTGACCTCGTGGGCCCTGGGTGATTGGGCGGGGAGATCCTTGTGCGCCTGAGCGTAGGCAGATCTCACCGTCTAGGAGAGCCACCTAGAGATAGATCCCGCCGAGATGTCTCTAGTATTGTTGGGGTTGAGAGAGATAAGGAGTCGCCTCTGGGAGGTGCGCCTGGGGCGAGTGCGCTCCCAGTAGCATCTGAGACACCTAGCAGGGCAAAGGTTAATGTGTCCAGATTTCTCTCCCTTTCCCAAGATATCCGTCAGGGAGCGGATGACGAGGGAGGGAGAGGGGGTGCCCGGTTCCTGATTTTTAGCTAAGAACTCTGGAAGGAACTTGAGGGAAACAGAGCCGTCCCTGTGGAAGGCGATATCTCTGGGATCACCGCTGAGGGCGTTGGATCTCACTTCGTCTTCTGGCCGAGGCAGGGCAGGAGAAAGGTGGTCTTAAAAGAGAGAAGGTCAAAGGGAATAGATGTAATGGGTTCAAAAGGGGGCTTTCTGAGGGCGTCGAGGACGATGAAAGGTCCCAAAGAGGGATGCGCCTAGGGGACTGGGCTTCCGTAGAGCAATCTTCTAGAGACCTCTCTGAGCAGGAAGTCATTGTCGCCCAGTAGCGAATGGTGGTACAGATAGCGATCTGTAGCCCGAATGGAGCTAGCTGACAGCTTAAGTGAGGAAGATAGGTTGGAGAGGAAATTGCCTATCTGGATGTTGGAGGGGCAGTCCTGGGGAACCGAGTTATCTGAGCACAGGCTACCCATTTCTCCCACCGGTAATTGTAGAGGGACTCGGTGCCGGCTCTGCGAGATGCCGAGGCTAAGTCCCTCAATCCCTGAGAGGCCCCTGCCCCGGCTAGTGTGTCTAGGACGGACTGGGGCCTGTCCGCGTGGGGAGTGGATGAAGATGTTCGCATTTGGGCTGGCATAGCAGCCACGCGTGTAGGCGAAGCATCTTGGGATTGGAGTGAGGAAGACCCGAACGGGGTTGTCTCAACATGTCCCACCGAGGGCATAGCCGTAGAGGTGGAACGTGAGTGAGGGACTTGAGGTCTGGGAACCAAGACTGGGTCGGCCACCACGGGGTTATGAGGATCCGCCTGGGTTTCTCCAGCCTCGCTTTCCTGATCACCTTGTGTAGGATAGGAAAGGGGGGGAAAGGCGTAAGCCAGTAGGCCCGTCCAGGGGAGGGAGAGCGCATCGACTGCATACGCCTGAGGGTCCGGAACGGGGGAGACGTACAGGGGCAGGCGGTGGTTGAACCTGGTGGCAAACAGGTCTATCATGGGCACAAACCAATGTTCCCACACCACAGACAGGGTTAATCTGTTGAGGGTCCACTCCGTGTGGAGTAGAGACTTCGACCGGCTGAGGGAATCCGCCAGGATGTTGCGGGTTCCTGCTATGTGTCTCGCGCGGAGGGTGATCCCCGCGCGTGACACCACCGAAGGAGGGCCTCTGTTCCGAGGGAGAGGCTGATGGAGCGTGCCCCACCTCTTTGTTGACATAACAAGCTACCGACATGTTGTCCGTGAGAAGGAGAACATGTCGGTGTGCGACCTTGTGCTGGAAGTGGAGAAGGGCTAGCCTGACCGCTTCCAGCTCCAAGATGTTGATGTGGAGGCGGGCAGTTTGTGAGTCCCACTCCCTGGGTATGACCGTCCTCCAAGTGGGCCCCCCGGCCCAGGTTTGAGGCGTCTGTGTACAGTTCCAGTGGTTGGGTTGGGAGGGAGATGGGGACCCGGTTGAGAGAGTGCCCGGATTGAGCCACTCCTCTATCGCCGAAATAAACCAGTGTCCGAGGGGAATGACCTGGTCCCAGCGGTCGGAGGTCTGCGACCAACGTCGACGGAACTCCCTCTGAAGTTGGCGTTTGGGGACTCGCCCCAGGGGAATGAGGGGAGACAGGGACTCCATCATTCCTATGAGGGAGGACAGGTTTCTGGCCGAGGTGTGGGGTGCCTGTGATAGGGAGATGAGGTCCAGTATGCGTGTGGACCTCTCCGGGGTCGGGGAGACTATCATGGAGATAGTATCGAAACTCATTCCCAGGAAGGCGAACCTCTGGCTGGGAGTGAGTTCGCACTTCTTGGGGTTGGTGACAAACCCCAGTGTGGAGCAAAGATTGATCTGGGTGGGGGTGTCCATCTTGAATTTGATGGGCCTGAGGAACTTGTTGAGGGGGGATAGGTCTAGGATGGGCCTCCATCCTCCTGAGGGTTTTGGGATCACGAATAGGTGAGAGTAGAAGCCGGGGTTGAAGTGGGACACCTCTGTGATGGCCCCTTTTTGGAGGAGCTCTTGGACCTCCACGTGGAGCGAGAGTGCATGGGGGGGGGGGGGGGGGGGGTCGCTCGTGGATCCAATGGTGACAGCCCTGATGTGGCCCTTTGCGGTCGGCTGGGCTATAAGCAACATTATCTTATCTTATCTCGTGGATCAAGGAAGACGATACCCCTCCCGTAGCACCGCCACTACCCAGGGGCTGAGGCCCATACGTCTCCACCGGTGGGCGTTCCGGGAGAGGGTGCCCGCCAGGGGGGGGCGGGGGACGTGGGCAGAGGAGAGGGCGAACGGGCGTGTGGGGGGTGCCGCCCGATCGAAGGCTCCCTCGGGTTGTGGCCCCAGTCAGCTCCGGGGGCGAGGACTGTTGGCCGAACCGAAAATTTTGCAGCTGTGCTTTCGGTTTGGGCCTGGGGGGAAGATTGGGACGCTTGGCGGGCCGTGCGGTGTTGGAAGGCGATTGCCTGGGGTAGGGTTTGGGCCTGGGGAAGGACCGAAGGGGGGTCTAGCAGGGCGCGGCAGTAGCCTGGGCGCAAAGGATGCTGCCTGCTTGCGTTCCTCGACTGCTTGTGTTATCACGTCAGTCGAGTATTCGCCGAACAGCGACTGGTCCTGGCCCGGGACACACCGCAGGGCTGCCTTAAAACGCAGGGAGAGAGAGAGGTCCGTGCCAGCACGGCATCCCTGGCCACCAACAACAGTTTGAAGTGGCTCCTAGCTGCGCTGTCCGCCGCAGCCGAAAGATGATGCGAAATCCTGTTGACCAGGTGTCGCATAAAAGGGTCGCTAAGCAAGCGAGAATCATTCTCCTGGTACGCCTCGGAGTCCAGGTCCGAAGGCCCAGGGGCGGCACCGTCGTCCTCCGGCCATAGAGCCTCCAGTTGCTGTAGGAGCATACCTAAGTAGGTATGTCCCGCCGTGGTGTGGAGGATGCCCATCCTGGCTGTTCGGTCCCATTCCTTAAATTCTTAAAGGAGATGGTGCCCGACGTAGGGGGGGGCAGGTGGGGGATCAACCGACGGTCAGACTGTGAAATGCCCACTCCCTGGTAACCGGGTTGTCGGTGAACAGGGAGGCGACCGAGGGGTTCTTGCGGTCCCCGAGGAGGGTACCGACTTGGGCTGCATTAGGTGCTGAGGAGGGGTCCCTGTCCTGGAGGGGGGACGGCCTGCGCACCCATGGCGCGAGTAGCCGGTCCTTCCCAGAGTGAGGTGAGTGACTGGGGGGCGACGATCCTTGGTTTGGATCGCTGGGCCGGGAGGGCCCGGTGAAGAGGGAGAGGGAGAGGACTTCGTCGGCGGGTGCGGCCTCCCTCCTAACGGGTCTGGGCGCCACCATTCCACCGTGCGGCATCATACAATGAGGTGGAGGCTAGGTCCTCTCATCGTCCGCTCAGGGAGGGTAAAGGTCCTGGCAGGGTTTCAGAGCACCCCTCGTCGGGAGGACCGTCAAGGGGTACTTGCGGTGTCTCCCAGGTGGCTCTATGATCGGCGGACGGGACCTCATCCCGCCGATCGGACAGCGCCGAGGAGGGGGACCAAGGTCGAACCAGGCAAGCGTTGCCGGGTGCCACATGCGACCATACAGTTGGTCGTGCTGGGTGTTGGCGTTTTAGCCACTGGTCTCTCTCGGGGGCATAGAGCCACCGGTCCCCGGGGAGGAAAACGGGCTGTGGCGGCCCTTGGGTGTCGGCAGAAGTTCCCCGGGGACCCGGGGTAACCTGAGCCACCATTGTGGGGGTAACGAGAGGCAGTGGCCTGTCGTCCCCGCACAGGTCGGTGCACTGCACCTTGCACGTCCTTGGTGGGGGCCTGTGAGGGCCGGTCTGGTACGGAGGAGGATGCAGGAAGCCGAGCCTCCAACCCGCGAACGTGCGGATTGGTCAGGATGCGGTCCCGTGTCCCCCCCTGGGATAGGTCAGGTTACCCGCGGTCCGGTGGTAGATCCTCCCCCCGGAGGAGCGGGACCGTGGACGTTGCCCAAACGGGACCCGAAAAGGTCTGATCCCAACGTCCGATACCCCTAGGGGAGAAGGTGATGGTCGATCGGGGGGGTCGACCGTCCTTGTGCGAACCCACGACCGCGTTGATGGCGCGATGTGACCGCACGCCCAGAATTATGGACACCACCGAGGTCGGCGTCGGGGTGACCATAACACTGCATCCGGAGTCTAAGCGCTCCTCGGGCTCAGTGTTGGCTGCACCTGTGCCCGGTGGGGCAGAGCGCTGTGAGTACACGTGTCGATTTCGGGGGAAAAAAATGGACATGTGACTCACCAAGGCGAGTGACGGATGGCGATTCCATACCAGACCCGTCACCCGTGCTGGTCCCCGGCTCGGCATGATTCCCCTGGGACGAGGGTCGCGCGACTCAGCATGATAGAGAGAGGTCTCCGAGCGCGTCCGGGGGCGAGAGGGCAAGCTGGCCGATGGAGAGGAGGGGGGTGAGGGCGAATTCCGTCGGCTATTCTTAGCTCGGGAGGGCCCCTTGAGGGGCGCTTGCCCTTAGACTTCTTGGATATTCCTTTCTTTCCCGGCAGGTCAAAAGAAAGGCATTTAGCAATGGTGGCCGCTTGCCCATCCGCCTTCGGACGCCGCGATCGTGCGTCCGTCGGTCGGGTAGAAGAGGAAAGGTCACGCGTCCCCTCCGCGGAGCAGTCGTCTCTATCTACCCGAACCGTACTTCATCTATGTGAACGGATTGCTCGGAGACGGAATCGACCCGCGGTTCTCCGGGAAACTGAGCGAACTCCGAGCAGTGGAGTGGCTCGACCCGGCGGTGTCCTTCACCATGTTGGGCACAGGTGGCAGAGCAAACCCGGAACACACGACCGCAAAGAGGAGACAAGGTGGTCGATCGAGAAGGTAATTAATCTCGATCGCCCGTGTGGTGTCGTGCAAGACCTCGAGAGATCGACCGAAATCTCAAGTACCCGTACACGCCACCGATCGTGAAAATCACGCACACTTACAGAACCACGTTCTAAGTGAGATGGATAATGGTCTTTCTTGCGCACTAAACCTTAATGAGGAGTCTTGCGTCAACTGGGTGAAAAACCCGAGGCTAGGAAATGGTGGGGAAACACGACCGGCGAGAAAAGAAAGATGGCCGCCGACGACCGGCGAGGAAGTCGCGGAGAACAAAGGACGACCGGCGAGTAAATCGCGAGATAACCAGGAGCGTGTAGCCCGACAAAGGAGGAGGAATGCGACAGTAGGATGCGACCGTAAAACCCGAGAGGGGTAGGGTGCGATCCAAAAACAATTTGATAGAAGTGAACCACGTGGCGATGATAAAACACGCACAAGTGTAGCGCGATCGAAGGAACCGACGATCGTGAACGCTAAGTCGCGAGAGTATGGGAAAAATTGCTAAATTTCCAGTAAATTGCACTCCACCAAGAGCCTCACGCGGCAAGAATACTCAGGGTTTAGCGCAAGGCACAAACAGAATCAAGTATATAAACAAAGACACAGCAATCTTAACACAAAGGCAAGTGTAGGCGAGACAGAGCACAAGACTTATCTTGCTTTGACGGCAGGCCGAAGGTGAATGAAGGTAGAAGAAGTTGACACCGGCTTCTTCCGGAGGCGGAAGTGGGGTGACGTCACGTGACTGTCTTATGACTGCATTGGCCACGGATAAAAATTCGGCCTGACAGAGCTGGCTAACTGCCGTTGAATGCTATGGTCTGACATGGTACAGTATATGACGCCAACTAGTGTGCTGCTATCATATTCTTTTTTTTTTGTAGTGGTGTGTTGCCAGATCTTAAAGGTGTGGATTTAGGCCAGTGGATGACAGGAAACCGAAATGATTTAATTTTAAAGGGTGTTATTAAGGATGGTGTCTGCTTCTGTCGGTATTGGCAGTTGATCTGTGTTTCTGTTTTGCTGTGATGTTTCTTCAGTGATATTATTGGCTGCGTTTGGAGAGATGAGCTTTTCATGTGATGCTGTGTGCTTTGTTGTACCATACCACAGTGAAACCTCTCACAGAAAGACATCTCCAGTTGATTCCTCCTTGGAAAGACTTTGTTTTCTATAACATAGTGGTTTTTTTCTTTTTGTTTGTAAAAGAAAAGTAGATTTATTCACATTTAAGCCTCCCTCCCACCTAAGAGTGCAGTTTTCCAAGGATTACTGGAGGTCACTTTTGAGAGGTGCCACTGTTCTGCGTTTGATTTGATGGGATGAATGTGTTGTTTGGGCCAGGCATCGCATATTCTGGTCCATGCAGTGACAGCAATTCATATTGAAATGTGGAGTTTTATTGCCTTTTTATTTCTTGCATTCTTTCTTTTTGTTTTTTTTGTTTTGCTGTTGACTCTACTTCAAGGGCACATTCTGTGCTGTTTTGGAATTTCTTGCCCTGGTTATACTTTGGTAAAATTATACATGGCATGTTGGCCTAGTGGCTAACACTTCAAAACATAGCAAGTGAGGAGATCCTTGATTCAAGTCCCCAATGATCATTTTTTTTCCCCCCCTTTCTCCCTAGATCTTTCGCTGTGTGGCGGATGCTAGTCTTTCAGTTTGAAGGGTAATTCCATATGGGGCATACATGTTGCACATGCAAAAATACTTTTGACAGGAAAGAGCTGTTTCTTGCAAAATCATGTACAGAGATTTGTCGTGTCAGTAAAGAAGTGTATTCACAAACAAACAAAAACCCACCACAACAACATACACACATGGCTGCAGGTCCTGGGAAAGGTTTAATTTCACATTTGAAAAATTTCTTACGGCAAGAACATGACACAGTGCTTTCATTGTGCACGTTTCGTTTGGTGCTTGCGCTCATTAGACACGGGCTAATCATCAGATTTTTTTTTACATGTATTATCAACTGAATTGTATTCTTTTTCTTTTAAACCAAGACCGATTTGAGAATCTTTCACATGCAGTGGAAAAGGAAACGGAGTCAGCTGTGCCTATCTTTTTCTCTTGTCTCGGTCTTTTTGTGTGTATGTGTGAACAATGCATTTGTATTGGCTAAAGAGTGTGGCCTTCAGACTTTATTGGGTTAACCGACCGGTTGTGCATTGAACTGATGTTTGTGCTGTTGGCAGCTTTCTTTGTTCTCTTTAATTTTTGTGGCAGCGTGTTTGATATTGTTACCAAACTGAAATTTTTGTTTTTCCCCAAAGGGTGCCATTTCTGTTGAAAAGAAAAACAAACAAGAGCAACGGCTTTGGTCAGGAAGAAGATGGTGATAAATCGCTTCAAGACAGTTGTGCGGAGCACTTGTTTCATCAGCTTGCCCACAGCTAAATAAAAATTGCAGCTGTGTAAACAAGAAAAAACAACAAAAATTGAACAAACAAAAAAGGACTCAAATAAATCCCAACCGCATTATTGCATTGTTGTATCCACAAGTGTGTGGGTGATCAATTTTGGAATGTGTAAGAATTCAGAATGCATTCAGTAAATCGAACATCTTGTGTTATGCTCCCATGTCTTACATTTGTCCTTGTATATAGCTTAACAGACTTTAAAATAAACACTGTGGTTTTCTTGAAGAGGTGAATGTGTAACAACAGCTTTGAAGTACAGATGCTGGTTAAGAAAAACTAACTGCAAGCTTTGTGTTCTGCATTCTCACGTGATGGATGTGCATGGTACCCCGGCTATCTCGATGTGGATGACGACACCACATCTGTGTCGATGGTAGAAGAGTCCAGCACTGCTGCTGGCGAAGACGAGTATAACACATGCACAGAGGAAGAAATGTCTATACTGTGTGAAGATGGTAAAGGGTGACAACTCACCATCACTTTTGCACTTTTCCAGACTTCTCTACCCTTGACTAACTAACCAGTCCTTTGGCAGACTAGTGTGCCGTCCTTTGTCTTCACAAAGTACTTGTATTCTTGATATGATCAATGGAAGAGTCCTGCGTCTGCAGAAGTTTACAACATGTATTCCATGACATGAAGTGACCTAATGTTGACCACCTTCATTGCCTGTGGTTTGCTAACATTGCATAGCATAGAAGAGCTTAATCTTAAGATGCGGATGCAAGAAGAAGGAAATTATGAGGTATGATTTATCAGTTTTCTTTACGTCACAAAGATATGGGTCACAGTGTTCTAATCAAATGAGGTTTTAACATGTGTATAACTCACTGTGTGGGTTATTAGCCCATATAGATGTAATGATCCAGCTTTGCACAGTGATAACAGTTCAAAAAGATTAGAACACCTCAGCTACATTATTGTATGGGAAGGGTTTTTTTCCAGCAATTTTGCAGTGTCTGGAGTCTGCTGGACTGGACTTTCTTCTTTTTTTTTTTAACAACCACTAAACATGATTTTATACCTTAGGTTCACAAAATACTTAATATGCTGTTGCTGGACATGGAATCAGCTGTTCAACTGTATGTGTGATGGAATTGAAAATGATTGAACTTATCTATTGGATGTGGACTGCAAGACTATGGTTAAGTACTGAGGTTTGAGAGTTTTGACTTAGCTTTGCGAGTGTGTTTCCAAGTGTGTGTGTGTGTTTGTGTGATTTGTTTTTGATAACGGCTTCAGATGTTCTCTTGAGTTTGTTGTGTGCTGTGATTTTGAGTGCAAAATGTTGGTTGTTTATCCTGTTTTGCACTAACCAGCATGACTTGATGCTTTTTCTCTTTCCTCCAACAACGTTGTTTGGGTCTTGGCCTGACCTCAACCTACGCCTGTCCTCGACCTCTGACAACCTTCATGTCGGGTTTAACCTGACCTGGCGTGGTCCTTGACCCCCCCCCCACTCCCCCCTGGACCAAATCAGAAGCGGTAAAGTGCGTGGTGAGCGCAGAACGCGTTGTGGCGCGGCAGCGTTCGTTTATCAAAGAACAAGAACTGAACAGTGCCTTGCAGCGGCCCCCAGAGGCTGACCAGCCCGTGGTGGAGCCGATCTCCAGATCCTCAGCCTCCAGTCTCTCTTCATCTCCGTCAGGGACTCTTAGTAGTGCTAGCTCCGTGCCTCTGCAGGCGTCTGTGTCACCACGCTTATGAGAAGCATGTCCCCCCTCTCCCCTCTTCCTCTTCCCCGAGTCCCAGCTGTGCGAGTGATTTAGAATCTTCAGGTGAGAAATAACGTCTGTGGGTGTGTGTGTGTGTGTGTGTGTGTGGTGTGCGTTAATCAACAGTGTCTTTGTGTCTTGGTAATTAACAGTGGCTTTGGATGTGTGTGTGTGTTTTTTTTTTTATAATTAACGATGAGTTTGTGGGTGTGAGCTTATGCAGTGACTCATGGAAATGCTACCCACTTCTGATTCACTGTCTGTTTTCACTTTCATTTTGGGAAACATTTTGGTCCTAACTATACACAATTTGGGTACAGGTGTGTTTTTATGTTTCTGGTTAGTTGGTGATTTTCAGCAGGGGAAAAAATGTATTGTTTTATATGGATAGTTAAGCAGGCTATTTTGGGTGAGGACAGTTGCCACAGCTCAGTTCATAACTGTCTATACTCTGATCAGAAGTACGTAAGAAGTTAAGAATCAAAGGGAGAGAGGGATAGTGTGGAGCAAAAGAGAGATATGCACAGAGAGAAAGAGAGAGGTGGTCAAAGAAAGACTGAGACCGCATGTGTCGAGGAAAAAAAGAAGAGACAGAGGTAAGGGGTAGGAACGTAGACAGTACTCCAGGTTATGAAGGCTCTCTCTCTCTGTCTTTCTGTGTCTGTCTGTCTCACTGTCTCTCGCTCGCTCTCTCTCTCTTGCTCTTTCTCTCTCTGTTGCTCTCTCTCTGTCTCGCTCACTCTGTCTGTCTGTCTGTCATTTCTCTGTCTTTGTCTCTGTCTCTCTCTATCTGTCTCCTCTCTCTCTCTCACTCTGTGTGTTAATTTTGGTGGGGTATCCCCTTGTTCAATGGCTTGTGAATCTGAAGGTAATAAAATCCCAAAGCATTGAGCATCTCTCTCTCACGTGTCTCTCTCTCTCTCTCTCTCTCTCCTCCCCTCTCTCTCCCCCTCTCTCTTTCTCTCTCTCTCTCTGTCTCTCTTTCTCTCTCTCTTCTCTCTCTCTCTGATCTTCACCTGCTCTGCCTTTTTTTGAACTTCTTCCCCTCCTGTAAGCGTTGGTTTTCTTGGGCAAAAATGGTTCTGGTATTAGAAATGCTGCTTAGCTAGCAGTTATGTTTAGATCCAGGGATTTAAAACACTATTTCAAGTCGGTGTATGATGCTGGTATTGAATGTCTGCAATGATTCAAGAATTGAAGTGGCACTAACATTGATCACTGTTGCCTTAAGTCAGCACAGAACCATTCGGTTAAATAGAAATTGTAATTTCATTACTAAAAGATCACATTTTTTTCATTTGTTCACATTCCAATGAAGTTTGTCCTCAACAGTGCGGGGCCTGAATTCTTTCTGTTCTCCTCATGCAGGCATTAGTTTCTTCACAAGAGGAGTGTTTTTGAATTCCCATTTCCATGATTTCCATGATTTCTTGTCACTCATTCCAACAGAAGTTGAAGTATGAATTTCCCAGAGATATTAGAAACTGTGCTGACCTGCCTTGTGTTTCCTTAATGAATGTTTTGGGCTTTTACTTCTAGTATTATTTTCTACTGTTTTACTTTCACTGTATGGCTTGTACACTTTCCAACATTTTGACCAATACACCCCAAGCATTTTCGAACATCGCACACCCAAAGCTCCTTATCGATGGATTATTTATTTTTTCCTCTCATCTGTAAGCTGTTTGTGCGTTGATACCGTCATTGACCTAAATGGACTGACAACCTTCAGACTAATGTTATCAATTTGTTTCTCCTTTACACAGAAAAAACACTGACACCGATGTCACTGTCTGTGGGCATCCAACTCGGTAATAAATCTGAAACATTTAATCCACGGTGGTGGAGACTATCAATCAGAAAACATAACTTTTTTGGGAGAAAAAATTCTTTTGTTTTACCTATATATAGTTCTACATCTAGGTAAAGTTTTTTGTTAGCTGAAAATGAGTGCTACATTAGAAAAATTTGTTTATATATCTTTTCTGCAATTTATGGCCATAAAATCTCAGTATTTGTTTTGTAATATATCTTTTCTGAAATTTGATGCTTAAAACTCAGTTTTTTTTTTTTTTTAATATCTCTTCTGCAAATTTATGGCTACAAAATCTCAGTAGTTTTTTTGTTCTTTAAAAAAAATCTTTTCTGCAGTTTGAGGACATACCCCTCAGCACATTTAAAACATTTTTTTCAGAGGGTCTATCGCAGGGCAAAGGTCAACCCCAGCCATACAATGAGTCGGGCTATCACAGTTTTGCGGAGGCAACCCT
Organism: Conus ventricosus; assembly: GCA_018398815.1. Lineage (NCBI taxonomy): Eukaryota > Metazoa > Mollusca > Gastropoda > Neogastropoda > Conidae > Conus > Conus ventricosus. The sequence continues at coordinate 29,671,159 of CM031612.1, read as the reverse complement.
TGACCCCAACTCCTTCAAGCAAGACAGAATGCCCTCAACAGCCCCCATGCTAGTCCCGGAGCCAGGAGTTGGGGACGGCTCTGCCTTGTCAGCAACCACGGTGGGCCCAGTACAAGCAGCACCAGCAGAAAGATCAGGACAGATTCGAACCTGAACCCCAGCAGAACCATCAGCCACCAGCCATGGATGGGTTTTCTCCACGCATGGGTCGGGTCTCTCGCGGATGGATCAGATTCAGGAGGAGGCTCAAGCACACCTCATAAATCCCAGGTTTGTACATAATGGACTTAACAAATCATTACTTAACTTCTAAATTACACAAATCTTAAGAGATCGAAGCTGAGTACTAAATTCGTTCATTTTCGTTGTCTTATTTGTTTGTGCTTGCCTAAGAAAACCTAAGAGATCGAAATGCGTCGTGTTTTTGTCTGTGACTCGTTTGTGCACGTTTCTCTTGGCGTTTCGCTAACATTTATTTAGATTTGTTAGATTTCCACCTGCATTTGTCTCACTTTGCAACTAGATCTATTCGAATGTACATGAAACCAGATCAGTTCATGCTTCTGATCACTTAACAACGGGAAAGACAAGAAGCCGTTTCACCATCATGCTGAATTAAGAAACAGTAATGTATTTCGCCTTACTAATGGATGTGAAATAACTGAACTGAATCTGCTGGAAAGAAGGAAATCAGCGCAAGTACTAGCGCTTGTGGAATTATCGACCTTTGATGCATGTCTCATCTTCTTGTATTGATTGATTCGTTTCACTATCTAATCTTTAAAAAATCATTTTAATCACTGTTCTTCTTTAAGGGACAAAAACAAGGTTATTACAACTAGATTTTACTTTTTAACTGTTAGTTGAACCACAGGAGATTTGACACTAAATTTTTGCTGGGGATCTCTTGGTTTCTGTGGTTGGCTGTCGTCAGAAGGAAAAGCTAAAACATTGAGGGCTCAGTGCTGGATGCTGTGAAGAACTTCGCTTCCCAGAAGGAGGGCGCCCTGACCTCCCATCAAGAGGGGACCAGCGGGGACAAGCACGGACTCATCAGTGCTGCCAAAGAGGGACTTAGTCAGTCCAGAAACCCGGGAACCCCCGCGGAAGCTCGGCCCCCTCCCCCGGAGCTGGAGAAGAAGAGGAAAGCGACATGCAGTGGGAGAGGATCAGCGGCCCCTGAAACGCCAGCTGAAAATCAAGGACAGGACTCACAGACCTGCTGGACGAGGATGACACCGACGTGTTCGCCCCGCCCAGCTTGAACTTGACATGATGGGCGGCATGGTCCCGCCCCCACCTCCTCCTCCAGGGAGGCCCCCCCTCCTCCTCCGCCCATGGGAGGCTCCCCCCTCCTCCCCCTCCCGCGCCTGGCCCTCCACCCCCCCCTCCGTCTTTTGGTGGATTGCACGCTTCGTCCAACCTCCCCCCCCCTCCTGGTGCTAACCTGCCCAAAAGAAGAAGACTGTGAAACTTCACTGGCGTGCCTTGCAGAACGGGGAGCAGCCCCATCCGTCCACGAAAGGTGAAACGGTGTGGAAGGAAACTCACCCCTGTCAAGTGGACTTGGAGAAACTGGAAAGGCACCTGTTTGAGACGCGAACCAACGAAACCAAGCAAAAGGTCAGTTTTTTTCTGCCCCCCTTTTTTTTTTTTTCTTTCTTGATTGTATTCGTGTTTCGGTGCATTTTTGAAAGAAATAGGGTGGTGGGGTTCATTGAAGAAATGATACGTGTGCTTCATAGCTGTGGAAAAAAAAGTTAATGGCGGTGGATTTTGATGTGGAAGAAATGTATCTTATTAACATACATTGAAAATGGTCAGGCTTGAGGTATAAATGCTAAAAGTTGTATAATCTTGTAACATTTTTAAACCTTTGTGAATGATCAGAAGGGATTTTGTAAACAAAAAATTTGGTTGTTGAGCTTGTTATATTTGAAGGTAAATATTTTGGTTCAAGTTTAAACTAAGAATCCAGGTTTTAGAAGCTCTGAAGGGAGGTCTACTCAGGTCATTTTTTACAAAAATTTATTTGATTGAACTGTTTTTTTTTTTCTTTTTAGTTTATTACATTTGAAGATCAATGTGTCAGTTGTAACTTGACCTGTTGCCTAATTAAAAATATATCGTTAAGTTGTACATGTACTACTGTGTAGCATTGCTGTTGTTTAATCTTGGTGTTGTTATGCTGTTGTAGTGGGATGATAATGCTGACATTTACTGTTCAGGTGGTGCAGGTTTGGGTTTTCTTCTCTTTTCCTCTCTCTCTCTCTTTATCTCCTGCTAGATTTCCAAGCTTTAATCTTTCTGTTTTTTTTCTCTTCTGCGGTGTGACTTTGCCCCTTGATTGTGGGTTTCTTGAAGTGCAAAATGTATCGTTTTAATATTTTTTTTACAACTTGGTATCATGAGTGGGGGTTTTATTCATTGATAATTTTTATGCAAACCTTATTCTTAGCTTTTGGTTTTTTTGTTTTTTTTTAGCTCTTTTCTTGTTCACTTTGTAATCCTAGAAATTGAATTTAGTGACGGGGGTCGGGGGTTTGGATTTTTATATAATTTACATACATAGCAGTAGCTTGATATATTATTGGCTCTGATGTGGGTGGGGGGGGGGGTGGGGGGGGGGACAAAATTATTACATAAACAAAAAAATGGATGAAATTTAATCAGCTTTATGGTAAACTGGAATTCAGAAAAATAAGATCAGGATACCTTGATATTGAAGGGAAGATCATAGATGGGGACGGGAGGGGGGGGGGGGGGGGGGTGGGGGGGGGGGGGGGGGGGGGAGGGGGAATTGGGGGAAAGGGGGAGGGTGGGGGGGGGGAAAGGAAGAAATTTGTTCGGTTTGAAAAAAAATTATGCCTTTGTAGAAAAGAAGAATGAGATTGAATTTTTGCTTTGGGGTATAGGGAAAAATTGAAACGAGGATTCAGTCTTATAAAGAGTATGCCCCACGAACTGCTGTAAAGCAAATTGAATACAGATCTTTGTAGACTCCCCGGGGGTTTTATTATTTCATTCAGAAGTTTAGTTTGTTGTTTTTTTTTATTTTATTTTTATAAATGATCATAGAAAATTTCAACTGGGGAAGTGTTTTAGACTAACTGTAAATAAATTTTCATTTTAGGGCACGTACACTCTCACTCATGAGCAATGCGCACGCGCACAACACACACCACCCCACACACACACAAAACACACACACAACACACACATACACTCTCTCTCTCTCCCCTCTCATCTCTCTCTCTCCTCTCTTTCTCTCTCTCCTCTCTCTCTCTCTGTCTCTCTCTCTCTCTCTCCCTCTCTCTCTCTGTGTCTCTCAATTTTTCCAACATGTAAAAACACTGTAAGACAAATTTAAACCATTTTTCAAAGAAGGCAGGACAGAGCTTCAAATGGTTTTGCCTTTTGATTTAAAAATATTCAGTGAAAAAGAATACCAATGTTGCGCTGAAGAAAAAATAAAAACCATGAGAAAGACCTGATTAAAATGGATGCCACTTTCATATGTTCTTATTTCTAGTGAAGTATCATTGTGCGTCAGAATAACCAGAAATGGAAAAATTGACCCTTTTAGTTTTGGGAATCATTGCAGGCCAATCAATTGTTAAACAGTTTTGAGCAATTTTGATTTTAGTTTTTGGGAATCATTGCAGGCCAGATCGATTGTTAACAGCCTGAGCAAATTTTGACAGTTCCGAGTAAAAAAAAACTGTTGGAGGTGGGGGTGGATGGAAGCAGTTGTGAATGGAGAGATCAGGAAGCATTTGAGAAAGATTACAATGCTGGGACTTGCAGTGTGTGTGCAAAGCCAGTAGGACATAAAAATTTCAAGTCAAAAAGTCATGTAGAATTTGAGAATTTGACAGTTAACCATGATGTGGAAAAGGAATACTGCCAAGCATGTGAAGTGTTAAAAAAGGGGAAATTTTTCCCTGCATGTTTAAAACACATTCACAATTTCATGTGTTAATAAAAATAAAAAAAAGCCATGCTCTTTTGTGTGTGTGGTATGCGTGTGCGTGTGTATGTGGTGTGTGTGTGTGAAATTGTGTGTGTGAGTGGATTTTATGTATGCGTGTGTGTGTTTTGCTTGTCCCTTTGGTGTGTAATGTTGAACATACTTGCTCTGTCTGTCTGTTACGTCTCAAAATTATGCCTAGAAACCCCAATTGTACAAATTTTAAAACCAGTGTTCAAAGAAAAGTTGGGCCGGGGGAGGGGGAACGTCCCTAACACCAGAGAGTGGCACCAAGCGCTTGTGGGCCCTCCTTTTTTTTCTTTTCTTTTTTTTATTTTTTGGGACCATTTTAAGCCCCGACAAGGATAAGAAAAATTTTCTAACGAAAAAAAAAACCTTTACGATTTGTACTGTTTTGCTGTTGGTTCATGATTGAAATTGTTGAATGTTGCCAGTAGACTGTCGTATTGCCTGATAAAAGGTGCTGTGCGGTGGCGCAGGTGTTGACTTTGCAAATCTTCACAACTTGCTCCTGCCACAGCCAGTGTCGCTCACTGTTGTTCAAATGTCTGCTTTGTTTTTTTTTTCTCTTTTTGTTCTTTTCCATGTGTTGACTATGACCAACACGTGACCGGTGCCTAACTTGCATGTGATGTTGTTCGCAACATCCTAATTCTTTCAGGAAGTGGTAAGAAATGTTCGTCGCTTGTAACGTTTTTGTTGTGCTGGGAAAAAAGAGTATGGGAACAGGGGGGGGGGGAGGGGGGGGGGGGGGGGGGGGGGGGGGGGGGGGGGGGGGGAGAAAAGAGGGGGATTTGGGGGACAGTGAAAGGGCTCAGGAGAAGGGGAAAGGGTTTGCGGGAGGTTGTCAGTATTGGGCTTGGATCTTACGTGTCAGTGATGTGCACCTGTTTAGATATGTAGTGAATGCACGGTTGAAATTGTTGTGTATTTATGTACCATGTAAAATTTGTGTAGATGGTGATCAGCATTGCAGCAGCCTTTTCAACAGTGCTGTATTTATGACTCTGAAAAAGAAATACACAAAGCAAGGCTGTCAGCTTTTGAGTTGTTTCTGTTTTGATGTAAAAACATTCTCATTGGCCTTTGTTTTCTTTGTTTTTTTTACACTCTGTGTAAGGAAAGGTCAAGGATGAGGGTTTGTTGGATCTTTCTCTCCCTCTATCCATCCTGGTTGCATGCTTAAACAGCTGCTACCAGGCACAGCGGGAAGGTTTCGAAGTGTACATGGAGTCACAAGTTGAGAATTCACTTCAAATTATTGGATGTAAACGAACCCCCTTCCCTGTGCTTTTCCTGAAAGAAGGCCACCAATCAGAAATGCAGGGGCGCCTCTTTCGGTGTGGTTTTCATCACAAAATATTTGACTGGATTGGCCGTCACCAGTCTTTTGGCCCGAAATTTCTTTTTATGTAAGGAAAGGATTAAAACAAAAGCAAAACAAACAAAGAAAGAAACACACGTACAATAAAAAGAGGAAATTACAGCTCAGTTCGGTTGTTTCTCAGATCAGTGCCTGTTCATCACAGACGAATGTGATTTATGGAAAGAGGGGCAAACTGTTCAGAAGGTTTTTGCAAAAAGGGGGGTAGTGTTGTGGGGGGTGCAGCAGTAATTGTGCTTTTTGGGGTTTTTGTTGTTTGTGGTAGAGGTTGCTCGTGGGAGTGGTGGCTGCTTAAGGTCAGTCTTTATGGTTGGTTCCTGCAATAACAGCTGTGTAGTTGGGAAAACATGGTCAGACTTTGTGTGTGGAGATGGTGTTTTGAAATATATAGCCATTGAACTACTGCTTTATAAAGTTTGTGTTGTTTGTAACCAAGGTGTAACTGCTTTAACATAAAGTGAAAGATTGGAAAGAGTTCTGTCTGTAATGTTTAAGATGAATGATCTGTTTCTTCCATAATGAATATGAACATCAATAAAATCTTATGTTATAGGGTCAAAATTAAATTGAACTTTTTTCATGCATACTGTACCATAAGTTCTTTTCCATCATACAGTTTGTTTTTTATCTTTGATTTGAAGTATTTTCATTTTTCTTTTCTTTTTTTTTTCCTTTTTTACCCACTCCATATGAATTTTGCTTGTGTGTTTGAACTTCAGTTTGACACCAAACATCCTGTTTTACTTGTTTTGCTTTAACAATTTTTTTTTAAATTTTGAGAGGGTAGGAAGGGGGGGGGGGGGGGGGGGGGGGGGGGTCCCTTTCTTTTTTTCATTTTTTTTCCATTTCATATTTATTATTTTTAACTGTGTGCTTTTATTTATGAATAATAAATTTATTTTCATTCCTCTGACAAACTGCTTTGCAAAATGTGTATTTTTTTTCTGAATTGTTATTTTATTTCAAGTCTGTTGTTTAATAAGTGGTTCTTACTTTTCTTTTTTTTTTTTTTTAATTCTGTTTTTCTCAGCCCGGTTACTCTTGGTTTGCTAGTTTTAAAACAAATCGTTTGAAAAAATGAAAGTGTGTTGATCCGTCTGCTAATTACTCAGCTCAAAACAAAGGCTCCAGGTCCATAGTTTCTGCCCCGCCCCCCCTCTATTCCAATCCCCTGTCCCATCTCTGACTTTCCCTCTGCTCTTAGAAGCACATTGTCCACGCATATATCTAGCTTATCTGAATTCCTGTTTTTCCAGTGTGGTCCCTCGCCATTGCCTGACGTCAGAAAAGGATCTGTTTTTCCCTGTAATTTCAGTTGTTCTAGATACTCGTGCACCCATGTTTTGCCATTCACTTTCAGTGTAACTGAGTGGGAAAAAAATATGGCAACACCTGGTAAACAGATTTCACATCAGACATCTGCAAAATAAACCGTTCACAAGTATGTGATCATGGCATCGATGGACAAGATTTACCTAGGGGACCTGGTTCTGTGGTCTGGGGTTTGATTCCCCTCAGTGTTCCTCCTCAGACAGTGTGGTTTGAAGACACTTTCTCATCACAGTTACCTGAATGTATGCAAACACCAGTGCCATCCTAGTCCTTTAGGTGAGACTTTATAAACCAAGGTCCCGTGTGAGAACGTATGCATGAAACTCAGAAAAATATTACATGAACGTTAAATTCTGTGCTGTCTGTTGAAGAATAGTAGGCCAATGTGTGCCGGTAAGATGAATGACTAAAACACACAACACCAACACACACACACACACACACACACACACACACACACACACACACACACAACACACTCACACACACACATTTGTGTCATGCTGAGACATCCCAGAAGACTGAATGTGGCTTCCTGAATAGTGGGATTTTAAATGGTTGCATATGCAAAAATATCACCAACAGTGAACCGTGAGGTCCAGCCAAAGAGCAAAAGAAGGAAAGAATAAAAGAACAATTTGCTGAGTTTTTGCTTCATCAGCCTCAATTCTTCCAGGTAAACACAAAATACACCTTAGGTGTGAAACAGCAGAGTATTGCGTCTCCCCCCCCCCCCCCCCCCTCCAATTTTTTTTTTCCAAAAAGAGAAGAAAAAGAAGAAAATAACTGCAGGTTTTGAAATAGTGCTAACTGTGACCATCCAGCATTGTCTAACAGCATAGCTTTTGTGTTGATTTAGCAGACAACAAAAGTGACAAAAAGTATGTATTATATAAACTTCTGTTCAAATGAAATGACCATGACCTGTATAAATCCATACAGTTGTTGCTCACCAGGAAATGAGAAAGATCCCGGGTCTAGTGTTCATGTCTAACACAACCTGATACTTCTCCTGCACTGGTAGATCTCAAGTGGTGAACTGGAGGCTAGGGTGTCAGCTGAGACGATGGACCAGAGTCTGTCATCATTCTGTACAAATTTTATCATATGAAAAAGGAACTCAGTGGGTGATTGGTTTGTCAACGAAATCAGAATGGTGTGGAAATGTTTGTGAATTTGAAAATAAGAATCGTGTGTGAAATCTAGATCACAGACTCCAAAGACAGTGCATATTCTTTTTTCTTTCAAGAACAAGGAGTTAAAGAAAACAAAAACATGTTTGAGGCGTAGGATGCATGCAGTTCCATGCTTTTTTTTTTTATCATATCCCTGCTGGTTTTCAGTCTGCTTTGTTCATTTTTTTAAAAGTTTCTGTTGTCTCCTTAGTTGGTGCCATATCAGCATTTGTCAGTTACTAACATTGCATGCTTTAGGAGAAAAAAAAGCCATTACTGGAACCCGTATACTAGCTACAGATGTTTAGGGAAAGAAGAGCTGTATCATGTAATAAAACACACACACACACACACATATACATACACACGTGCGCGCACGCACACGCACACACACACACACACACACACGCTGACGTAAACACATACACACATGTGGTGTGAAACACACACACACATACTCGCTGATGAATAAGTGATATGCTACTTAGTTTATATCTCTATTGCTGAGAGTCCTTTAACAGGAGAGTGTGTTTCAACAGCAAAAGGATGCCAGTGAAAGAAGGAAATCACCGTTCTGGACACAAAACGGTCCAACGCTATCAACATCGGCCTCACTGTTCTACCTCCCCCACGAACCATTAAGGCAGCCATCTTAAAATGGACACCTCCATTATGAACAAAGAGGGTATCGAGGTAAATTGTGTGTGTGTGTGTGTGTGTGTGTGTGTGTGTGTGTGTGTGTGTGTGTGTGTGTGTGTGTGTGTGAGGGAGAGAGAGAGAGAATGGTGCAGGAGAGAGGAAGGGGTGAGTAAGGGGGAGTCAGAGAATGGGAATTATTTTTAAGACAGACAGAATAATCAGAGTAACAGAGAGTAAAGCCTGTCATTGAAAAGGTTGCCCACATCAATCCATGACCAAGGTTTTACAGGTAATTGTCGTCGGTTTACAGTAGGTTTGCAGGTCCTTTATAATGTGCTGCATGTGGACAAAAAAAAGAGTTACTTGGAACCAACTGGTACTACTGAAGCATCTCCTGTACTGGTATTGCTATAGGTGATCTGACGTGGACAGATTCCTAAGCTGATAAATTTGCTAATGAGAGTAAATCTGTGTACAATTATGTCTGGAGTAGAGGAAAACGAGCGGTATGTGAATGTGATTTGTTGATTAATGACGGCCATTAAGAACTGAAAGCAACAGAACAGCAGTGAAGGGAACCACTGTGTTCAGGGATGCTGCAGTTAAGGCGCTAGGACAATTTAAAAATTGTTCATCTTTTAGGCATTGGAGTGGAGAACATCATTAAAAAAAAAAGAAGCCACTTTGCTTGTTGTTAGTGTTAACCACCCATGTCTTCAGAGCAAAGCAAAGATTTCTGCGGGTTTCTCCATGTCTTCAGAGCAAAGCAAAAATTTCTCCAGTAGAAGATTCCGAGACTGTCAGTCATGAATGAAATGTAGATTTCTACAAGTGTTTCCCCCCCCCCCCCCCTTACATATACTCATATTTCACACATAGCTGTCTGGCGTGACAACAGACTTTTTACTTTCCCATGAATGATTCACACAGGAGGCAGTCAGTCATTTTCTCCACAATATTGGATGCGATTCTCTGTGCAGAAAATCCTTCAGACCATGATTCCAACGGATGAGGAGAAGACCAAAATCCTGGAGGCGCAGATGGCGAACCCTGACATCCCCTTGGGCACAGCGGAGCAGTTCCTCCTGACCTTGAGCTCTGTGTATGAGCTGGAGGCACGCCTTCATCTCTGGCTCTTCAAGCTGGACTATGAGACCCTGGAACAGGTCAGTGACAGTCCAGGAGATTGTGTGTGTGTGGTGTGCAATGATGTCCCTGTGCATACGTTTTGATTGTCTGGTTTGAAGGAGGTTGTGTGTGTGTGTGTGTGGTGTGCAATGATGTCCCTGTGCATGTGTTTTGATTGTCTGGTTTTAAGGAGATTGTGTGTGTGTGTGGTGGGCAATGATGTCCCTGTGCATGCGTTTTGATTGTCTGGTTTTAAGGAGATTGTGTGTGTGGTGTGCAATGATGTCCCTGTGCATATGTTTTGATTGTCTGGTTTTAAGGAGATTGTGTGTGTGTGTGTGTGGTGGGCAATGATGTCCCTGTGCATATGTTTTAATTGTCTGGTTTTAAGGAGATTGTGTGTGTGGTGTGCAACGATGTCCCTGTGCATATGTTTTGATTGTCTGGTTTTATTTTTTTTTAGGTTTTGTGTGCAGTGTTAGGTTGGTTTTGTTGTTTTTAGGATTTGGTTGTAGTGTATGAATATAATTCACGTGCATGGTAACTTTTCAGCATGAGGAATATGTTTGAATTCATTCTCTATATGCCCGTTATGATGTTTGCCATGGCCCTGCGGTTATAACACTGCGTTCTCAGTCTTAAGAGTGGCAGGCTCCATGCCTGAACAGAGTGTGGCGGGTACAGTGTGGCATGAGACTTGGTCAACACGTAGACAGACCCACCAATGGTTGACTTTCTCTTTCATGTGGTAAATAACATGCAGAAGATCAGACATGCCTGTGAAAAGATCTGCAAGATGTGTCAGCAGTCTGTAGGATTCAAGACTTACCCCTGGCCTGCATGAAAATATGATAGCTCTAGAAGACAAGATGAAGGCCACCAAACATTGACCGTTTCTCAGACAGCAGTTGAAACCCTGTGAGATTGTGTCAGAGGTTAAAGCTTCCGCGCATCACATTCAAACTGTGATGCACCAAAACTTAGCGCTGGCAGAAATCAGATTTTTCCCCACGCATTCAGCAAGCTTCAGTGCAGGGGCAGCTAACTAGTCATTTACCATTTGCTTGACCATGCACAGTTCTTTCCCATGGACTGAAAGTAGTGCAGTTTTCTCTCTCGGTGATGTTTTGAAACCACCAGAGGTCATACACTCGGTCAGACAAGACGGTGGAGTGAAGGGAGTACTCATTGCAAGAGGTGAATGAAATTGTGACGAATAATAGATC
>CM031612.1:29629908-29659284 GCA_018398815.1 Conus ventricosus | reverse complement strand
CTATGATTAACACTCTTCTGTGTTACCTGTGTGGTGTGTGGGGTGTGTGTGTGTGTGTGTCGTGTGTGTCCTTCCCCTCTGTGTTGTAGTCGTGCATTTGTATATGTATTGGTATGTGTATTTGCATTATGTATATGTGTATGTATATGTATATATGTGTGTATGTGTGTGCAGGTGTGTGTATGTATAGTCATATATACATGTGTATGTATATGTGTACATACGTATGTGTATATGTGTGTGTGTGTGTGTGTGTGTGTGTGTTGTGTGTGTGTGTGTGTGTGGTGTGTGTGTACAATTGTGTGGGTGCATGTTATTTTCTCAAATTCATAGTACCTAGTATTACTGTTTGTCACTATAATGTTCTGTGTTTGTCAGTTTGTTTGCAACTGAAAATGAAAAACAAACCTCCTTGTAACTACTACTTTTTTTTCTTTTTTTTCCCCCCACTCATTCAAACTGAGTAAAACACAAAGAAAAATTGCCAAAAAAAAAAAAAAAAAAAAAAAAAAAAAAAAAAAAAAAACATTCTGTGCATAGGTGAAATAAACAAACACACTATGCACAGATAAAATAAACAAACACACTGTACACAGATAAAATAAACACACTGTGCATAGATAAAATAAACAAACACACTGTACACAGATAAAATAAACACACTGTGCACAGATAAAATAAACAAACACACTGTACAGATAAAACACACTGTGCACAGATAAAATAAACAAACACACTGTACACAGACAAAATAAACAAACACACTGTGCATAATTATGCAGAGGAAAGCCACAAACCGGCAGTGATTGTATCGTCACAGGAAGTTTGACAGAAAACCTGCAGAGAAAGCGAGGAAGAGAACTTACTTTCCCTTGAGATCTGCAGAGCTGCCGTCGTGTTTCAAGACTGCTCGTAAGTGATCCCAGGAGGCCTTGCAGTCGTACTCCCATCTTGTCCAGCTTGTGCGTCAGCTCGTCCCAGTCAATCTGTCGGAGAAATCGACCATGCAGACCACAGTCGCATCATCACATTTCTAGAAGTGTGCCTGGTCACTGCATGAAAGCTATGTCAGCTATACAAACACCTTGGTTTGTTCATTTATTTGGCATAAGGTATCTGGCTAATAAACAAGAAACGGATGGGGGTGCTGTGGGTTGGGTGGGGGCGGCGATAGGGGTGAGATTTACCTGAGAAAGTGTTTTATGAGCAATTTGGCCTTGCAAAAAAACACAATAACAACAATACCAACAAATGGTTGGACGCATTCAGTGACACACTCACAAGGAGCACCGAGAGAAACCAGTCAAAAGACAAGTCTTTAAAAGGGGCAGACTTCATCAGGAGGATGTTTACCGACAATTTTTGCTGTAACAAACACATGACGACACTGGCACTCACCCGAGAACAGCGTGTGACTGGGCCAATCTCGGAGTACAGATCGAAGTGTCTGGGAACTGCTCGATGATGAGGTGACACATGTGGTACAGGAGGGAGTGTTTGTGCACCGGTCCTTCACCTCCGGCACACGCTGGGGGAAGGCCACGCTGAAGCCTCGGGCCTGCATCACAAATAAATGAAAACAAAATAAAATGAATAAATGAACTCGTGTTTGTGTATTGTTGGCTGTAAAGCATGAATTTGCAGTCACACGCTGCATGTTCAAATCCTGTTGATGTCCGACAAAAAAATGTACAAATAAACATTTCCTGCAGCCGAACTTAAGGTGTTGTCATTCTTCGTGTGGAATCAGAGAAGTGCTAGTCTTCCATATCTTGTTTGCTGGGTACGGACAAAAGACCTGAATGCAATTAGTTTGCACAAAATCAATGCTTAGACACAGAGTTTGGAAGAGTCATGGACAAGACTTAGAAAATGGCCGATACACATGCTTGTGCGCACACATGTGCACTCTAACACACACACACACAAAGAAAACAACAGAGTTTCTTACCGCACTGCCATTGAGGAAGTTGCCGATGGCCAGCACAGCTGACAGTATACAGCGGAAGGTCTTGTTGCCATGGAGACAATCAATGCCCTTCTTCAAGTCCATCAGGGGCTCTGCCACTTCCTGTGAAAACAGAAATCCACTCTCTTGAGAAAATTAAAACACCATTTTTCTTATTTTATAGTCTGCCTACCTAAGGTACTAAATCAAACCGTTCCACTCAAGTGGACACAGGGCTGCCATGAAAGACACATGAACAATATAATAAAGTCAATGGTAAACAACAAATATGGACATGTCAGTTCCTCATGAAGTACTGTTTGGCCATATCTAAAAAAAAATTCAACAGACTTACACAAAAATGACAAATCTATTCCTGTTTTTACAGTTTACATTCACTCAAAACTTTTACATTTTCACTGGGCTCTGCTTGTAAATTTCTGCCATATTTCAAAACAATGCTACTAAAATCTACCCCCCCCCCCCAAGTTCTGAAAGGGCATGCATTCCTCAAAATGTTTGTATTGTTCATCACTTAATTAATGCAATAACTGAACAACTTTTCCATCAAAGCAATGGCGTACGCCATACAAACAGGTTCAATGGCGATCTATTATTCGTCACAATTTCATTCACCTCTTGCAAGAGTACCTCCTTCACTCCACCGTCTTGTCTGACCGAGTGTATGACCTCTGGTGGTTTCAAAACATCACCGAGAGAGAAAACTGCACTACTTTCAGTCCATGGGAAAGAACTGTGCATGGTCAAGCAAATGGTAAATGACTAGTTAGCTGCCCCTGCACTGAAGCTTGCTGAATGCGTGGGGAAAAATCTGATTTCTGCCAGCGCTAAGTTTTGGTGCATCACAGTTTGAATGTGATGCGCGGAAGCTTTAACCTCTGACACAATCTCACAGGGTTTCAACTGCTGTCTGAGAAACGGTCAATGTTTGGTGGCCTTCATCTTGTCTTCTAGAGCTATCATATTTCATGCAGGCCAGGGTAAGTCTTGAATCCTACAGACTGCTGACACATCTTGCAGATCTTTTCACAGGCATGTCTGATCTTCTGCATGTTATTTACCACATGAAAGAGAAAGTCAACCATTGGTGGGTCTGTCTAACGTGTTGACCAAGTCTCATGCCACACTGTACCCGCCACACTCTGTTCAGGCATGGAGCCTGCCACTCTTAAGACTGAGAACGCAGTGTTATAACCGCAGGGCCATGGCAAACATCATAACGGGCATATAGAGAATGAATTCAAACATATTCCTCATGCTGAAAAGTTACCATGCACGTGAATTATATTCATACACTACAACCAAATCCTAAAAACAACAAAACCAACCTAACACTGCACACAAAACCTAAAAAAAAATAAAACCAGACAATCAAAACATATGCACAGGGACATCGTTGCACACCACACACACAATCTCCTTAAAACCAGACAATTAAAACATATGCACAGGGACATCATTGCCCACCACACACACACACACACAATCTCCTTAAAACCAGACAATCAAAACATATGCACAGGGACATCATTGCACACCACACACACAATCTCCTTAAAACCAGACAATCAAAACGCATGCACAGGGACATCATTGCCCACCACACACACACACAATCTCCTTAAAACCAGACAATCAAAACACATGCACAGGGACATCATTGCACACCACACACACACACACACAACCTCCTTCAAACCAGACAATCAAAACGTATGCACAGGGACATCATTGCACACCACACACACACAATCTCCTGGACTGTCACTGACCTGTTCCAGGGTCTCATAGTCCAGCTTGAAGAGCCAGAGATGAAGGCGTGCCTCCAGCTCATACACAGAGCTCAAGGTCAGGAGGAACTGCTCCGCTGTGCCCAAGGGGATGTCAGGGTTCGCCATCTGCGCCTCCAGGATTTTGGTCTTCTCCTCATCCGTTGGAATCATGGTCTGAAGGATTTTCTGCACAGAGGAATCGCAATCCAATATTGTGGAGAAAATGACTGACTGCCTCCTGTGTGAATCATTCATGGGAAAGTAAAAAGTCTGTTGTCACGCCAGACAGCTATGTGTGAAATATGAGTATATGTAAGGGGGGGGGGGGGGGGAAACACTTGTAGAAATCTACATTTCATTCATGACTGACAGTCTCGGAATCTTCTACTGGAGAAATTTTTGCTTTGCTCTGAAGACATGGAGAAACCGCAGAAATCTTTGCTTTGCTCTGAAGACATGGGTGGTTAACACTAACAACAAGCAAAGTGGCTTCTTTTTTTTTTTAATGATGTTCTCCACTCCAATGCCTAAAAGATGAACAATTTTTAAATTGTCCTAGCGCCTTAACTGCAGCATCCCTGAACACAGTGGTTCCCTTCACTGCTGTTCTGTTGCTTTCAGTTCTTAATGGCCGTCATTAATCAACAAATCACATTCACATACCGCTCGTTTCCTCTACTCCAGACATAATTGTACACAGATTTACTCTCATTAGCAAATTTATCAGCTTAGGAATCTGTCCACGTCAGATCACCTATAGCAATACCAGTACAGGAGATGCTTCAGTAGTACCAGTTGGTTCCAAGTAACTCTTTTTTTTGTCCACATGCAGCACATTATAAAGGACCTGCAAACCTACTGTAAACCGACGACAATTACCTGTAAAACCTTGGTCATGGATTGATGTGGGCAACCTTTTCAATGACAGGCTTTACTCTCTGTTACTCTGATTATTCTGTCTGTCTTAAAAATAATTCCCATTCTCTGACTCCCCCTTACTCAGCCCCTTCCTCTCTCCTGCACCATTCTCTCTCTCTCTCCCTCACACACACACACACACACACACACACACACACACACACACACACACACACACACACACACACAATTTACCTCGATACCCTCTTTGTTCATAATGGAGGTGTCCATTTTTAAGATGGCTGCCTTAATGGTTCGTGGGGGAGGTAGAACAGTGAGGCCGATGTTGATAGCGTTGGACCGTTTTGTGTCCAGAACGGTGATTTCCTTCTTTCCACTGGCATCCTTTTGCTGTTGAAACACACTCTCCTGGTTAAAGGACTCTCAGCAATAGAGATATAAACTAAGTAGCATATCACTTATTCATCAGCGAGTATGTGTGTGTGTGTGTTCACACCACATGTGTGTATGTGTTTACGTCAGCGTGTGTGTGTGTGTGTGTGTGTGCGTGTGCGTGCGCGCACGTGTGTATGTATATGTGTGTGTGTGTGTGTGTGTTTTATTACATGATACAGCTCTTCTTTCCCTAAACATCTGTAGCTAGTATACGGGTTCCAGTAATGGCTTTTTTTCTCCTAAAGCATGCAATGTTAGTAACTGACAAATGCTGATATGGCACCAACTAAGGAGACAACAGAAACTTTTAAAAAAATGAACAAAGCAGACTGAAAACCAGCAGGGATATGATAAAAAAAAAAAGCATGGAACTGCATGCATCCTACGCCTCAAACATGTTTTTGTTTTCTTTAACTCCTTGTTCTTGAAAGAAAAAAGAATATGCACTGTCTTTGGAGTCTGTGAATCTAGAGTTCACACACGATTCTTATTTTCAAATTCACAAACATTTCCACACCATTCTGATTTCGTTGACAAACCAATCACCCACTGAGTTCCTTTTACATATGATAAAATTTGTACAGAATGATGACAGGACTCTGGTCCATCGTCTCAGCTGACACCCTAGCCTCCAGTTCACCACTTGAGATCTACCAGTGCAGGAGAAGTATCAGGTTGTGTTAGACATGAACACTAGACCCGGGATCTTTCTCATTTCCTGGGTGAGCAACAACTGTATGGATTTATACAGGTCATGGTCATTTCATTTGAACAGAAGTTTATATAATACATACTTTTTGTCACTTTTGTTGTCTGCTAAATCAACACAAAAGCTATGCTGTTAGACAATGCTGGATGGTCACAGTTAGCACTATTTCAAAACCTGCAGTTATTTTCTTCTTTTTCTTCTCTTTTTGGAAAAAAAAAATTGGAGGGGGGGGGGGGGGGGAGAACGCAATACTCTGCTGTTTCACACCTAAGGTGTATTTTGTGTTTACCTGGAAGAATTGAGGCTGATGAAGCAAAAACTCAGCAAATTGTTCTTTTATTCTTTCCTTCTTTTGCTCTTTGGCTGGACCTCACGGTTCACTGTTGGTGATATTTTTGCATATGCAACCATTTATAATCCCACTATTCAGGAAGCCACATTCAGTCTTCTGGGATGTCTCAGCATGACACAAATGTGTGGTGTGTGTGTGTGTGTGTGTGTGTGGTGTGTGTGTGTGTGTGTGTGTGTGTGTGTGTGTGTTGGTGTTGTGTGTTTTAGTCATTCATCTTACCGGCACACATTGGCCTACTATTCTTCAACAGACAGCACAGAATTTAACGTTCATGTAATATTTTTCTGAGTTTCATGCATACGTTCTCACACGGGACCTTGGTTTATAAAGTCTCACCTAAAGGACTAGGATGGCACTGGTGTTTGCATACATTCAGGTAACTGTGATGAGAAAGTGTCTTCAAACCACACTGTCTGAGGAGGAACACTGAGGGGGAATCAAACCCCAGACCACAGAACCAGGTCCCCTAGGTAAATCTTGTCCATCGATGCCATGATCACATACTTGTGAACGGTTTATTTTGCAGATGTCTGATGTGAAATCTGTTTACCAGGTGTTGCCATATTTTTTTTCCCCACCTCAGTTACACTGAAAGTGAATGGCAAAACATGGGTGCACGAGTATCTAGAACAACTGAAATTACAGGGAAAAACAGATCCTTTTCTGACGTCAGGCAATGGCGAGGGACCACACTGGAAAAACAGGAATTCAGATAAGCTAGATATATGCGTGGACAATGTGCTTCTAAGAGCAGAGGGAAAGTCAGAGATGGGACAGGGGATTGGAATAGAGGGAGGGGCAGGGGCAGAAACTATGGACCTGGAGCCTTTTGTTTTGAGCTGAGTAATTAGCAGACGGATCAACACACTTTCAGTTTTCAAACGATTTGTTTTAAAACTAGCAAACCAAGAGTAACCGGGCTGAGAAAAACAGAATTAGAAAAAAAAAAAAGAAAAATATAAAACCACTTAAATAAAATAACAACAGACTCATTGCAAATAGATGAAATAACAATTCAGAATAAAAAAACACATATGCAAAGCAGTTGCAAGGCTGAAAAACATCATTATTCATAAAAAAACCACACAGAAAACCAAAATCGACAGCCAACAATCCCACAGCCCCCCCCCCCCCCCCCCCCCCTTCCTACCCTCTCACAATTAAAAGAAAATTGTAAGCAAAACAAGTAAAACAGGATGTTTGGTGTCAAAACTGAAGTTCAAACACACAAGCAAAATTCATATGGAGTGGGTAAAAAGGAAAAAAAAAAAAAAAGAAAAAATGAAAATACTTCAAAATCAAAGATAAAAAACAAACTGGTATGATGGAAAAGAACATATGGTACAGTATGCATGAAAAAAGTTCAATTTAATATAGACCCTATAACATAAGATTTTAATGATGTTCATATTCATTATGGAAGAAACAGATCAATTCATCTTAAACATTACAGACAGAACTCTTTCCAATCTTTTCACTTTATGTTAAAGCAGTTACACCATGGTTACAAACAACACTAACTTATAAAGCAGTAGTTTCATGGCATATATTTCAAACACCATCTCACCACACAAAGTCTGAACCATGTCTTCAACTACACAGCTGTTTTTGCAGGACCACCATAAAGACTGACCTTAAGCAGCCACCAACTCCCACGAGCAACCTCTACCACAACACAAACCACCAAGCACAATACTGCTGCACCACCACAACACTACCCCCCCTCTTTTGCATAACCTTCTGAACAGTTCTGCTCTCTTTCCATCAATCACATCGTCTGTGATGAACAGGCACTGATCTGAGCCAACCGAACTGAGCTGTAATTTCCTCTTTTTATTGTACGTGTGTTTCTTTCTGTGTTTAGTTTTGCTTTTGTTTTAATCCTTTCCTTTACATAAAAAGAAATTTCGGGACAAAAGTACTGGTGACGGCCAATCCAGTCAAATAAATTTTGTGATGAAAATACACACCGAAAGAGGCGCCCCTGCATTTCTGATTGGTGGCCTTCTTTCAGGAAAAGCACAGGGAAGGCGTTCGTTTACATCCAATAATTTGAAGTGAATTCTCAACTTCTGTGACTCCATGTACACTTCGAAACCTCCCGCTGTGCCTGGTAGCAGCTGTTTAAGCATGCTACCATGGATGGATAGAGGGAGAGCAAGACTAAAACCCTCATCCTTGACCTTTCCTTACACAGAGTGTAAAAAAAACAAAGAAAACAAAGGCCAATGAGAATGTTTTTACATCAAAACAGAAAACAACTCAAAAGCTGACAGCCTTGCTTTGTGTATTTCTTTTTCAGAGTCATAAATACAGCACTGTTGAAAAGGCTGCTGCAATGCTGATCACCATCTACACTAATTACAATGTACATAAAACTACACAACAATTTCAACCGTGCATTCACTACGATATCTAAACAGGTGCACATCACTGACACGTAAGATCCAAGCCCAAATACTGACAACCTCCCGCTACCCTTCCCCTTCTCCTGAGTCTTTTCACTGTCTCCCAAATCCCCCTCTTTTCTCTCCCCCCCCCCCCCCCCCCCCCTCCCCACCCCCTGTTCCCATACTCTTTCTTCCAGCACAACCAAACGTTACAAGCGACGACACATTTCTACCACTTCCTGAAAGATTAGGATGTTGCGAACAACATCACATGCAAGTTAAAGGCACCGGTCACGGTTGGTCATAGTCAACAGCATGGAAAGAGACAAAAGAGAAAAAAAAAAACAAAGCAGACATTTGAAACAACAGTGAGCGACACTGGCTGTGGCAGCAGAGAGCAAGTGTGAAGACTGCAACTCAACACCTGCAGCCACCGCACAGCACCTCTATCAGGCAATACGACAGTCTACTGGCAACATTTCAACAATCAATCATGAAGCCAACAGCAAAACAGTACAAATCGTTAAAGGTTTTTTTTTTTCGTTAGAAATTCTTTCTTATCCTTGTCGGAGCTTAAAATGGTCCAAAAAATAAAAAAAGAAAAGAAAAAAAAAGGATGAGCCACAAGCGCTTGGTGCCACTCCCCTGGGTTATGGATTCCCCCCTCCCCCGGCCAAACTTTTTTTTTGAACACTGGTTTTAAAATTTGTAAAATTTTGGGGTATTCTAGGCATAATTTTGAGACCGTAACAGACAGACAGAGCAAGTATGTTCAAACATACACACAAACGGACAAGCATACACACACACGCATACATAAATCCACTCACACACACAATTTCACACACACACACACACATACACACGCACACGCATACTCACACACACAAAAGAGCATGGCCTTTATTTTTATTTTATTAACACATGAAATTGTGAATGTGCTTTACATGCAAGGGAACAATTCCCTTTTACACTTCACACTGCTTGGCAGTATTCCTTTTCCACATCATGTAACTGTCAAATTCTCAAATTCTACATGACTTTTTGACTTGTAATTTATGTCCTACTGGCTTTGCACACACACTGCAAGTCCCAGCATATTGTAATCTTTCTCAAATGCTTCCCTGATCTCTCCTTCACAACTGCTTCCATCCACCCCCACCTCCAACAGTTTTTTTTTTTACTCTGGAACTGTCAAAATTTGCTCAGGCTGTTAACAATCGATCTGGCCTGCAATGATTCCCAAAACTAAAATCAAAATTTGCTCAGACTGTTAACAATTGATCTGGCCTGCAATGATTCCCAAAACTAAAAGGGTCATTTTTCCATTTCTGGTTATTTCTGCGCACAATGATACTTCACTAGAAATAAGAACATATGAAGTGGCATCCATTTTAATCAGGTCTTTCTCATGGTTTTTATTTTTTTCTTCAGCGCAAACATTGGTATTTTTTTTTCAGCTGAATATTTTTATCAAAAGGCAGACCATTTGAAGCTCTGTCCTGCTCTTGAAAAATGGTTTTGAATTGTCTTACAGTGTTCTACATGTTGGAGAAATTGAGAGACACAGAGAGAGAGAGGGAGAGAGAGAGAGAGAGACAGAGAGAGAGAGAGAGAGAGAGAAAGAGAGAGAGAGAGAGAGAGAGAGAGAGAGAGAGAGAGTGTATGTGTGTGTGGTGTTGTGGTGTGTGTGTGTGTGTGTGTGTGTGCGCGTGCGCATGCTCATGAGTGAGAGTGTACGTGCCTCAAAATGAATTATTTTACAGTTAGTCTAAATACACTCCCCAGTTGTATTTTCTATGATCACTATAAAAATAAAATAAAAAAACAACAACAAACTAAACTTGCTGACCTGAAAATAATTAAAACACCAGGGAGTCTACAAAGATCTGTATTCATTTTGCTTTACATGCCAGTTCGTGGGGCATACTCTGATATAAAGACTGAATTCTCGTTTTTCATTTTCCTATACCAAAGCAAAAAATTCAATCTCAATTCTTCATTTCTACATATGGCATGAATGGTTTATATTATCAAAACCCGGAAGCAGAATTCTTCCTTTTCACCCTCTCTTTAAAAATTTCCTGTCCCCTATCCCCCCCCCCCCCCCCCCCTCTCCCCCCCTCCCCTCCCAGTGCCCCATCTATGATCTGTCCCTTCAATTATCAAGGTATTCACTGATCTTATTTTCTGAATTCCCAGTTTACCATAAAAGCTGATTAAAGTTTCATCCATTTTTTTTTTTTAAGTGTAATAATTTTGTCCCCCCCCCCCCCCCCCCCCCCCCACCACAAGCCAATAATATATCAAGCTACTGCTATGTATGTAAAATATATAAAATCCAAACCCCCGACCTCCGTCACATAAATTCAATTCTAGGATTACAAAGTGAACAAGAAAAGAGCTAATAAAAACTAAAAACCAAAGCTAAGAATAAGGTTTGCATAAAAAATTATCAATGAATAAAACACCCACTCATGAGTACCCAAGTTGAAAAAAAATATTAAAACGATACATTTTTGCCACTTCCCAAGAAACCCACAATCAAGGAGGCAAAGTCACACCGCAGAAGAGAAAGAAAACAGATGATTAAAGCTTGGAAATCTAGCAGGAGATAAAGAGAGAGAGAGAGGAAAAGAGAAGAAAACCCAAGCCTGCACCACCTGAACAGTAAATGTCAGCATTATCATCCCACTACAACAGCATAACAACACCATGATTAAACAACAGCAATGCTACACAGTAGATACATGTACATCTTAACGATAAAATTTTTAATTAGGCAACAGGTCAAGTTACAACTGACACATTGATCTTCAAATGTAATAAACTAAAAAGAAAAAAAAAACAGTCATCAAAATAATTCTTGTACAAATGACCTGAGTAGACCTCCTTCAGAGCTTCTAAAACCTGGATTCTTAGTTTAAAACTTGAACCAAAGTATTTACCTTCAAATATAACATGCTCAACAATCCAAATTTTTTGTTTACAACAATCCCTTCTGATCATTCACAAAGGTTTAAAATGTGTACAAGATTATACAACTTTTAGCATTTATACCTCAAGCTGACATTACACAATGTATGTTAATAAGATACAGTTTCTTCCACATCAAAATCCACGCCATTAACTTTTTTTTTCCACAGCTATGAAGCACACGTATCATTTCTTCAATGAACCCACACACATATTTCTTTCAAAAATGCGAACCGTAACAAGAATACCAATCAAGAAAGAAAAAAAAAAAGGAGGGGAGAAAAAAACTGACCTTCTGCTTGGTTTCGTTGGTTCGCGTCTCAAACAGGTGCTCCAGTTTTCTCCAAGCCAGCTGACGGTGAGTTCCTTCCCAACCGTTTGCACCTTTCGTGGGCGATGGGGCTGCCCACGTTCTGCAAGGCACGCCTGAAGGTCACAGCTCTTCTTCTTGGCAGGTAAACACCAGGAGGGGGCGGAGGTTGGACGAAGGCGGCAATCCACCAAAAGACGGAGGGGGTGTGAGGGCCAGCGCGGAGGGGAGGGGGGGACGCCTCCCAGGGCGGAGGAGGAGGAGGGCCATCCCTGGAGGAGGAGGTGGGGGCGGGACCATGCCGCCCATCATGTCAAAGTTCAAGCTGGGCGGGGCGAACACGTCGGGGTCATCCTCGTCCAGCAGGTCTGTGAAGTCCATGTCCTGATTTTCAGCTGGCGTTTCAGGCGCCCCTGAATCCTCTCCACTGCATGTCGCTTTCCGTCTTCTTCTCCAGCTCCGGGGGAGGGGGCCGACTTCCCGCGGGGGGTTTCCCGGTCTACGGACTGACTAAGTCCCTCTTTGGCAGCATGATGAGTCCGCTGCTGTCCCCGTGGGTCCCATCTTGATGGGGAGGTCAGGCGCTCCTCCTTCTGGGAAGCGAAGTTCTCACAGCATCCAGCACTGAGCCTCAATGTTCAGCTTTTCCTTCTGACGACAGCCAACCACAGAACCAAGAGATCACAGCAAAAATCAGTGTCAATCTCTCTGTGGTTCAACTAAACAGTAAAAAGTAAAATCTAGTTGTAATAACCCTTTTTTTTGTCTTAAAGAAGAACAGTGATTAAAGTGATTTTTTTAAAGATTGATAGTGAACGAATCAATCAAACAAGAAGATGAGACATGCATCAAGGTCGATATTCCACATAGCGCTAGTTCTTGCGTGATTTCCTGCCTTTCCAGCAGATTCAGTTCAGTTAATTTCACATCCATTAGTAAGGCGAAATACATTACTGTTCTTAATTCAGCTGATGGTGATCTGGCTTCTTGTCTTTCCAGTAGTTAAGTGATCAGAAGCATGAACTGATCTGGTTTCATGTACATTCAGAATAGATCTAGTTGCAAAGTGAGACAAATGCAGGTGGAAATCTAAACAAATCTTAAATAAATGTTAGCGAAACGCCAAGAGAAACGTGCACAAACGAGTCACAAGACAAAACACGACGCATTTCGATCTCTTAGGTTTTCTTCAGCAAGACACAAACAAATAAACAACGAAAAATGAACGAATTTAGTACTCAGCTTCGATCTCTTAAGATTTGTGTATTCAGAAGTTAAGTAATGATTTGTTAAGTCCATTATGTACAAACCTGGGATTTATGAGGTGTGCTTGAGCCTCCTCCTGAATCTGATCCATCCGCGGAGAGACCCGACCCATGCGTGGAGAAAACCCATCCATGGCTGGTGGCTGATGGTTCTGCTGGGGTTCAGGTTCGAATCTGTCCTGATCTTTCTGCTGGTGCTGCTTGTACTGGGCCCACCGTTGGTTGCTGGACAAGGCAGAGCCGTCCTCATCTCCTGGCCTCCTGGGACTAGCATGGGGACTGTTGAGGGCATTCTGTCTTGCTTCGAAGGAGTTGGGGTCAAGGGTTGCCTCCGCAAAACTGTGATAGCCAGACTCATTGTATGGCTGGGGTGACCTTTGCCCTGCGATAGACCCTCTGAAAAAAATGTTTTAAATGTGCTGAGGTGTCATGTCCTCAAACTGCAGAAAAGATATTTTTTAAAAGAACAAAAAAACTACTGAGATTTTGTAGCCATAATTTGCAGAAGAGATATTAAAAAAAAAAATACTGAAGTTTTACAGCCATCAATTGCAGAAAAGATATATTACAAAAACAAGTACTGAGATTTTATGGCCATAAATTGCAGAAAAGATATATTAAACAAATTTTCTAATGTAGCACTCATTTTCAGCTAACAAGAACTTTACCTAGATGTAGAACTATATAAGGTAAACAACAGAATTTTTTCTCCAAAAACGTTATGTTTTCTGAAGTGATAGTCTCCACCACACTGTGGATTAAATGTTTCAGATTTATTACCGAGTTGGATGCCCACAGACAGTGACATCGGTGTCAGGTGTTTTTCTGTGTAAAGGAGAAACAAATTGATAAACAGTAGTCTGAAGGTTGTCAGTCCATTTAGGTCAATGACGGTATCAACGCACAAACAGCTTACAGATGAGGGGAAAAAAATAAATAATCCATCGATAAGGAGCTTTGGGTGTGCGATGTGCCCGAAAATGCTTGGGTGAAATTGGTCAACTGTTGGGAAAGTGTACAAGCCATACAGTGAAAGTAAAACAGTAGAAAACTTAAAACTAGAAATAAAAGCCCCAAAAAAATTTATTAAGGAAACACAAGGCAGGGCAGCGACAGTTTCTAATATCTCTGGAAGTTCATACTTCAACTTCTGTTGGAATGAGTGACAAGATAATCAGGAAATCATGGAAATGGGAATTCAAAGCACTCCTCTTGTGAAGAAACTAATGCTGCATGAGGAGAACAGAAAGAATTTAGGCCACAGCACTGTTTGGGGCAAACTTTATTTGGAATGTGAACAAAAGAAAAAAATGTGATCTTCAGTAATGAAAATTACAATTGCTATTTAACCGAATGGTTCTGTGCTGACTTAGGCAACAGCTGATCAATGTTAGTGCCCACTTCATTCTTGAATCATTGCAGACTTTTAATACCAGCTCATACACCGACTTGAAAAATAGTGTTTTAATCCCTGGATCTAAACATAACTGCTAGCTAAGCAGCATTTCTAATACCAGAACCATTTTCTGCTAAGAAACCAACTGCTTACAGGAGGGGAAGAAGTCAAAAAAAGGCAGAGCCAGGTGAAGATCAGAGAGAGAGAGAAAAGAGAGAGAGAAAGAGAGACAGAGAGAGAGAGAGAAAGAGAGGAGAGAGAGAGGAAGAGAGAGAGGGGAAGAGAGAGAGAGGAGAGACACAGTGAGAGAGAGATGCTCATGCTTTGAGGATTTTATTACCTTCAGATTCACAAGCCATTGAGACAAGGGGATACGCACACAACTTAACACACCAGAGTGAGAGAGGAGAGAGAGAGACAGATAGAGAGAGACAGAGACAAAGACAGAGAAACTGACAAAACAGACAGACAGAGTGAGCGAGACAGAGAGAGAGCAACAGAGAGAGAAAGAGCAAGAGAGAGAGAGCGAGCGAGAGACAGTGAGACAGACAGACACAGAAAGACAGAGAGAGAGAGCCTTCATAACCTGGAGTACTGTCTACGTTCCTACCCCTTTACCTCTGTCTCTTCTTTTTTTCCTCGACACATGCGGTCTCAGTCTTTCTTTGACCACCTCTCTCTTTCTCTCTGTGCATATCTCTCTTTTGCTCCACACTATCCCTCTCTCCCTTTGATTCTTAACTTCTTACGTACTTCTGATCAGAGTATAGACAGTTATGAACTGAGCTGTGGCAACTGTCCACACCCAAAAAGCCTGCTTAACTATCCATATAAAAAAAATACATTTTTTCCCCTCCCTGAAAATCACCAACTAACCAGAAACATAAAACACACCTGTACCCAAATTGTGTATAGTTAGGACCAAAATGTTTCCAAAATGAAGTGAAAACAGACAGTGAATCAGAAGTGGGTAGCATTTCCATGAGTCACTGCATAAGCTCACACCCACAAACTCATCGTTAATTATAAAAAAAAAACACACACACACATCCAAAGCCACTTTAATTACCAAGACACAAAGACACTGTTGATTAACGCACACACACACACACACACACACACACACCCACAGACGTTATTTCTCACCTGAAGATTCTAAATCACTCGCACAGCTGGGACTCGGGGAAGAGGAAGAGGGGGGAGGGGGGACATGCTTTCTAAGCGTGGGTGACACAGACGCCTGCAGAGGCACGAGCTAGCACTACTAAGAGTCCCTGACGGAGATGAAGGAGAGACTGGAGGCTGAGGATCTGGAGATCGGCTCCACCACGGGCTGGTCAGCCTCTGGGGGCCGCTGCAAGGCACTGTTCAGTTCTTGTTCTTTGATAAACGAACGCTGCCGCGCCACACGCGTTCTGCGCTCACCACGCACTTTACCGCCTTCTGATTTGGTCCAGGGGGGAGTGGGGGGGGTCAAAGGACCACGCCAGGTCAGGTTAAACCCGACATGAAGGTTGTCAGAGGTCGAGGACAGGCGTAGGTTGAGGTCAGGCCAAGACCCAAACACGTTGTTGGAGGAAAGAGAAAAAGCATCAAGTCATGCTGGTTAGTGCAAAACAGGATAAACAACCAACATTTTGCACTCAAAATCACAGCACACAACAAACTCAAGAGAACATCTGAAGCCGTTATCAAAAACAAATCACACAAACACACACACACACACTTGGAAACACACTCGCAAAGCTAAGTCAAAACTCTCAAACCTCATACTTAACCAATAGTCTTTGCAGTCCACATCCAATAGATAAGTTCAATCATTTCAATTCCATCACACATACAGTTGAACAGCTGATTCCATGTCCAGCAACAGCATATTAAGTATTTTGTGAACCTAAGGTATAAATCATGTTTAGTGTGTTGTTAAAAAAAAAAGAAGAAAGTCCAGTCCAGCAGACTCCAGACCTGCAAAATTGCTGGAAAAAAAACCCTTCCCATACAATAATGTAGCTGAGGTGTTCTAATCTTTTTGAACTGTTATCACTGTGCAAAGCTGGATCATTACATCTATATGGGCTAATAATCACACAGTGAGTTATACACATGTTAAAACCTCATTTGATAGAACACTGTGACCCATATCTTGTGACGTAAAGAAAACTGATAAATCATAAACCCCATAATTTCCTTCTTCTTGCATCCGCATCTTAAGATTAAGCTCTTCTATGCTATGCAATGTTAGCAAACCACAGGCAATGAAGGTGGTCAACATTAGGTCACTTCATGTCATGGAATACAAGTTGTAAACTTCTGCAGACGCAGGACTCTTCCATTGATCATATCAAGAAAACAAGTACTTGTGAAGACAAAGGACGGCACACTAGTCTGCCAAAGGACTGGTTAGTTAGTCAAGGGTAGAGAAGTCTGGAAAAGTGCAAAAGTGATGGTGAGTTGTCACCCTTTACCATCTTCACACAGTATAGACATTTCTTCCTCTGTGCATGTGTTATACTCGTCTTCGCCAGCAGCAGTGCTGGACTCTTCTACCATCGACACAGATGTGGTGTCGTCATCCACATCGAGATAGCCTGGGTAACCATGCACATCCATCACGTGAGAATGCAGAACACAAAGCTTGCAGTTAGTTTTTCTTAACCAGCATCTGTACTTCAAAGCTGTTGTTACACATTCACCTCTTCAAGAAAACCACAGTGTTTATTTTAAAGTCTGTTAAGCTATATACAAGGACAAATGTAAGACATGGGAGCATAACACAAGATGTTCGATTTACTGAATGCATTCTGAATTCTTACACATTCCAAAATTGATCACCCACACACTTGGATACAACAATGCAATAATGCGGTTGGGATTTATTTGAGTCCTTTTTTTGTTTGTTCAATTGTTGGTTGTTTTCTTGTTTACACAGCTGCAATTTTTATTTAGCTGTGGGCAAGCTGATGAAACAAGTGCTCCGCACAACTGTCTTGAAGCGATTTATCACCATCTTCTTCCTGACCAAAGCCGTTGCTCTTGTTTAGTGTTTTCTTTTCAACAGAAATGGCACCCTTTGGGAACAACAAAAATTTTTAGTTTGGTAACAATATCAAACACGCCTGCCACAAAATTAAAGAGAACAAAGAGAAGCTGCCAACAGCACAAACATCAGTTCAATGCACAACCGGTCGGTTAACCCAATAAAGTCTGAAGCCACACCTTTAGCCCAATACAAATGCATTGTTCACACATACACACAAAAAGACCGAGACAGAGAAAAAGATAGGCACAGCTGACTCCGTTTCCTTTCCACTGCATGTGAAAGATTCTCAAATCGGTCTTGGTTTAAAAAAAAAGAATACAATTCAGTTGATAATACATGTAAAAAAAAATCTGATGATTAGCCCGTGTCTAATGAGCGCAAGCACCAAACGAAACGTGCACAATGAAAGCACTGTGTCATGTTCTTGCCGTAAGAAATTTTCAAATGTGAAATTAAACCTTTCCCAGACCTGCAGCCATGTGTGTATGTTGTTGTGGTGGGTTTTTGTTTGTTTGTGAATACACTTCTTTACCTGACACGACAAATCTCTGTACATGATTTTGCAAGAAACAGCTCTTTTCCTGTCAAAAGTATTTTTGCATGTGCAACATGTATGCCCCATATGGAATTACCCTTCAAACTGAAAGACTAGCATCCGCCACACAGCGAAAGATCTAGTGGAGAAAGGGGGGAAAAAAAATGATCATTGGAGACTTGAATCAAGGATCTCCTCACTTGCTATGTTTTGAAGTGTTAGCCACTAGGCCAACATGCCATGTATAATTTTACCAAAGTATAACCAGGGCAAGAAATTCCAAAACAGCACAGAATGTGCCCTTGAAGTAGAGTCAACAGCAAAACAAAAAAAAACAAAAAGAAAGAATGCAAGAAATAAAAGGCAATAAAACTCCACATTTCAATATGAATTGCTGTCACTGCATGGACCAGAATATGCGATGCCTGGCCCAAACAACACATTCATCCCATCAAATCAAACGCAGAACAGTGGCACCTCTCAAAAGTGACCTCCAGTAATCCTTGGAAAAAATGCACTCTTAGGTGGGAGGAGGCTTAAATGTGAATAAATCTACTTTTCTTTTACAAACAAAAGAAAAAAACCACTATGTTATAGAAAACAAAGTCTTTCCAAGGAGGAATCACTGAGATGTCTTTCTGTGAGAGGTTTCACTGTGGTATGGTACAACAAAGCACACAGCATCACATGAAAAGCTCATCTCTCCAAACGCAGCCAATAATATCACTGAAGAAACATCACAGCAAAACAGAAAACACAGATCAACTGCCAATACCGACAGAAGCAGACACCATCCTTAATAACACCCTTTAAAATTAAATCATTTCGGTTTCCTGTCATCCACTGGCCTAAATCCACACCTTTAAGATCTGGCAACACACCACCATACAAAAAAAAAAGAATATGATAGCAGCACACTAGTTGGCGTCATATACTGTACCATGTCAGACCATAGCATTCAACGGCAGTTAGCCAGCTCTGTCAGGCCGAATTTTATCCGTGGCCAATGCAGTCATAAGACAAGTCACGTGACGTCACCCCACACTTCCGCCTCCGGAGAAGCCGGTTGTCAACTTCTTCTACCTTCATTCACCTTCGGCCTGCCGTCAAAGCAAGATAAGTCTTGTGCTCTGTCTCGCCTACACTTGCCTTTGTGTTAAGATTGCTGTGTCTTTGTTTATATACTTGATTCTGTTGTGCCTTGCGCTAAACCCTGAGTATTCTTGCCGCGTGAGGCCTTGGTGGAGTGCAATTACTGGAAATTTAGCAATTTTTCCCATACTCTCGCGACTTAGCGTTCACGATCGTCGGTTCCTTCGATCGTCGCTACACTTGTGCGTGTTTTATCATCGCCACGTGGTTCACTTCTATCAAATTGTTTTTGGATCGCACCCTACCCCGTCTCGGGTTTTTACGGTCGCATCCTACTGTCGCATTCCTCCTCCTTTGTCGGGCTACACGCTCCTGTTATCTCGCGATTTACTCGCCGGTCGTCCTTTGTTCTACCGCGACTTCCTCGCCGGTCGTGCGGCGGCCATCTTTCTTTTCTCGCCGGTCGTGTTTCCCCACCATTCCTAGCCTCGGGTTTTTCACCCAGTTGACGCAAGACTCCTCATTAAGGTTTAGTGCGCAAGAAAGACCATTATCCATCTCACTTAGAACGTGGTTCTGTAAGTGTGCGTGATTTTCACGATCGGTGGCGTGTACGGGTACTTGAGATTTCGGTCGATCTCTCGAGGTCTTGCACGACACCACACGGGCGATCGAGATTAATTACCTTCTCGATCGACCACCTTGTCTCCTCTTTGCGGTCGTGTGTTCCGGGTTTGCTCTGCCACCTGTGCCCAACATGGTGAAGGACACCGCCGGGTCGAGCCACTCCACTGCTCGGAGTTCGCTCAGTATTCCCGGAGAACCGGCGGGTCGATTCCGTCTCCGAGCAATCCGTTCACATAGAAGAATGTACGGTTCGGGTAGATAGAGACGACTGCTCCGCGGAGGGGACGCGTGACCTTTCCTCTTCTACCCGACCGACGGACGCACGATCGCGGGGTCCGAAGGCGGATGGGCAAGCGGCCACCATTGCTAAATGCCTTTCTTTGACCTGCCGGGAAAGAAAGGAATATCCAAGAAGTCTAAGGGCAAGGCGCCCCTCAAGGGGCCCTCCCGAGCTAAGAATAGCCGACGGAATTCGCCCTCACCCCCCTCCCTTCCATCGGCCAGCTTGCCCTCTCGCCCCGGACGCGCTCGGAGACCTCTCTCTCTATCATGCTGAGTCGCGCGACCCTCGGTCCCAGGGGAATCATGCCGAGCCGGGGACCAGCACGGGTGACGGGTCTGGTATGGAATCGCCATCCGTCCTCGCCTTGGTGAGTCACATGTCCATTTTTCCCCCGAAATCGACACGTGTACTCACAGCGCTCTGCCCCACCGGGCACAGGTGCAGCCAACACCTGAGCCCGAGGAGCGCTTAGACTCCGGATGCAGTGTTATGGTCACCCCGACGCACGACCTCGGTGGTGTCCATAATTCTGGGCGTGCGGTCACATCGCGCCATCAACGCGGTCGTGGGTTCGCACAAGGACGGTCGACCCACCCCGATCGACCATCACCTTCTCCCTAGGGGTATCGGACGTTGGGGATCAGACCTTTTCGGGTCCCCGTTTGGGCAACGTCCACGGTCCGCTCCTCCGGGGGGAGGATCTACCACCGGGACCCGCGGGTAACCTGACCTATCCCAGGGGGGGACACGGGACCGCATCCTGACCTATCCGCACGTTCGCGGGTTGGAGGCTCGGCTTCATCCGCATCCTCCTCCGTACCAGACCGGCCCTCACAGGCCCCCACCAAGGACGTGCAAGGTGCAGTGCACCGACCTGTGCGGGACGACAGGCCACTGCCTCTCGTTACCCCCACAATGGTGGCTCAGGTTACCCGGGTCCCCGGGAACTTCTGCCGACACCCAAGGGCCGCCACAGCCCGTTTTCCTCCCCGGGGACCGGTGGCTCTATGCCCCCGAGAGAGACCAGTGGCTAAACGCCAACACCCAGCACGACCAACTGTAGGTCGCATGTGGCACCCGCAACGCTTGCCTGGTTCGACCTTGGTCCCCCTCCTCGGGCGCTGTCCGATCGGCGGATGAGGTCCCGTCCGCCGATCATAGAGCCACCTGGGAGACACCGCAAGTACCCCTTGACGGTCCTCCCGACGAGGGGTGCTCTGAACCCTGCCAGGACCTTACCTCCCTGAGGCGTACGATGAGGAGGACCTAGCCTCCACCTCATTGTATGATGTCCGCACGGTGGAATGGTGGCGCCCAGACCTCGTTAGGAGGGAGGCCGCACCCGCCGACGAAGTCCTCTCCTCCTCCCTCTTCACCGGCCCTCCCGGCCCAGCGATCCAAACCAAGGATCGTCGCCCCCCAGTCACTCACCTCACTCTGGGAAGGACCGGCTACTCGCGCCATGGGTGCGCAGGCCGTCCCCCCTCCAGGACAGGGACCCCTCTCAGCACCTAATGCAGCCCAAGTCGGTACCTCCTCGGGACCGCAAGACCCCTCGGTCGCCTCCCTGTTCACCGACAACCGGTTTACCAGGGAGATGGGCATTTCACAGTCTGACCGTCGGTGATCCCCCACCTGCCCCCCCCTACGTCGGGCACCATCTCCTTTAAGAATTTAAAGGAATGGGACCGAACAGCCAGGATGGGCATCCTCCACACCACGGCGGGACATACCTACTTAGGTATGCTCCTACAGCAACTGGAGGCTCTATGGCCGAGGACGACGGTGCCGCCCCTGGGCCTTCGGACCTGGACTCCGAGGCGTACCAGGAGAATGATTCTCGCTTGCTTAGCGACCCTTTTAATGCGACACCTGGGTCAACAGGATTTCGCATCATCTTTCGGCTGCGGCGGACAGCGCAGCTAGGAGCCACTTCAAACTGTTTGTTGGTGGCCAGGGATGCCGTGTGGCACGGACCTCTCTCTCCCCTGCGTTTTTAAGGCAGCCCTGCGGTGTGTCCGCGGCCAGGACCAGTCGCTGTTCGGCGAATACTCGACTGACGTGATAACACAAGCAGTCGAGGAACGCAAGCAGGCAGCATCCTTTGCGCCCAGGCTACTGCCGCGCCCTGCTAGACCCCCCCTTCGGTCCTTCCCCAGGCCCAAACCTACCCAGGCAATCGCCTTCCAACACCGCACGGCCCGCCAAGCGTCCCAATCTTCCCCCCAGGCCCAAACCGAAAGCACAGCTGCAAAATTTTCGGTTCGGCCAACGTCCCCGCCCCGGAGCTGACTGGGGCCACAACCCGAGGTAGCCTTCGATCGGGCGGCACCCCCCACACCCCGTTTCGCCCTCTCCTCTGCCCACGTCCCCCGCCCCCCCCTGGCGGGCACCCTCTCCCGGAACGCCCACCGGTGGAGACGTATGGGCCTCAGCCCCTGGGTAGTGGCGGTGCTACGGGAGGGGTATCGTCTTCCTTGGATCCACGAGATAAGATAAGATAAGTTGCTTATAGCCAGCCGACCGCAAAGGGCCACATCAGGGCTGTCACCATTGGATCCACGAGCGACCCCCCCCCCCCCCCCCCCGCACACTCTCGCTCCACGTGGAGGTCCAAGAGCTCCTCCAAAAAGGGGCCATCACAGAGGTGTCCCACTTCAACCCCGGCTTCTACTCTCACCTATTCGTGATCCCAAAACCCTCAGGAGGATGGAGGCCCATCCTAGACCTATCCCCCTCCAACAAGTTCCTCAGGCCCATCAAATTCAAGATGGACACCCCCACCCAGATCAATCTTTGCTCCACACTGGGGTTTGTCACCAACCCCAAGAAGTGCGAACTCACTCCCAGCCAGAGGTTCGCCTTCCTGGGAATGAGTTTCGATACTATCTCCATGATAGTCTCCCCGACCCCGGAGAGGTCCACACGCATACTGGACCTCATCTCCCTATCACAGGCACCCCACACCTCGGCCAGAAACCTGTCCTCCCTCATAGGAATGATGGAGTCCCTGTCTCCCCTCATTCCCCGGGGCGAGTCCCCAAACGCCAACTTCAGAGGGAGTTCCGTCGACGTTGGTCGCAGACCTCCGACCGCTGGGACCAGGTCATTCCCCTCGGACACTGGTTTATTTCGGCGATAGAGGAGTGGCTCAATCCGGGCACTCTCTCAAACCGGGGTCCCATCTCCCTCCCAACCCAACCACTGGTAACTGTACACAGACGCCTCAAACCTGGGCCGGGGGGCCCACTTGTGAGGACGTCATACTCCAGGGGAGTGGACCACAAACTGCCCGGCCTCCACATCAACATCTTGGAGCTGGAAGCGGTCAGGCTAGCCCTTCTCCACTTCCAGCACAAGGTCGCACACCGACATGTTCTCCTTCACACGGACAACATGTCGGTAGCTTGTTATGTCAACAAAGAGGTGGGGGCACGCTCCATCAGCCTCTCCCTCGGAACAGAGGCCTCCTTCGTGGTGTCACGCGCGGGGGATCACCCTCCGCGCGAGACACATAGCAGGAACCCGCAACATCCTGGCGGATTCCCTCAGCCGTCGAAGTCTCTACTCCACACGGAGTGGACCCTCAACAGATTAACCCTGTCTGTGGTGTGGGAACATTGGTTTGTGCCCATGATAGACCTGTTTGCCACCAGGTTCAACCACCGCCTGCCCCTGTACGTCTCCCCCGTTCCGGACCCTCAGGCGTATGCAGTCGATGCGCTCTCCCTCCCCTGGGCGGGCCTACTGGCTATACGCCTTTCCCCCCTTTCCTATCCTACACAAGGTGATCAGGAAAGCGAGGCTGGAGAAACCCAGGCGGATCCTCATAACCCCGTGGTGGCCGACCCAGTCTTGGTTCCCAGACCTCAAGTCCCTCACTCACGTTCCACCTCTACGGCTATGCCCTCGGTGGGACATGTTGAGACAACCCCGTTCGGGTCTTCCTCACTCCAATCCCAAGATGCTTCGCCTACACGCGGGCTGCTATGCCAGCCCAAATGCGAACATCTTCATCCACTCCCCACGCGGACAGGCCCCAGTCCGTCCTAGACACACTAGCCGGGGGCAGGGGCCTCTCAGGGATTGAGGGACTTAGCCTCGGCATCTCGCAGAGCCGGCACCGAGTCCCTCTACAATTACCGTGGGAGAAATGGGTAGCCTGGTGCTCAGATAAAACTCGGTTCCCCAGGACTGCCCCTCCAACATCCAGATAGGCAATTTCCTCTCCAACCTATCTTCCTCACTTAAGCTGTCAGCTAGCTCCATTCGGGGCTACAGATCGGCTATCTGTACCACCATTCGCCTACTGGGCGACAATGACTCCTGCTCAGAGAGGTCTCTAGAAGAGTTGCTCTACGGAAGCCCAGTCCCCTAGGCGCATCCCTCTTTGGGACCTTTCATCGTCCTCGACGCCCTCAGAAAGCCCCCTTTGAACCCATTACATCTATTCCCTTTGACCTTCTCTCTTTTAAGACCACCTTTCTCCTTGCCCTGGCCTCGGCCAGAAGACGAAGTGAGATCCACGCCCTCAGCGGTGATCCAGAGATATCGCCTTCCACAGGACGGCTCTGTTTCCCTCAAGTTCCTTCCAGAGTTCTTAGCTAAAAATCAGAACGGGCACCCCCTCTCCCTCCCTCGTCATCCGCTCCCTGACGATATCTTGGAAAGGGAGAGAAATCTGGACACATTAACCTTTGCCCTGCTAGGTGTCTCAGATGCTACTGGGAGCGCACTCGCCCCAGGCGCACCTCCCAGAGGCGACTCCTTATCTCTCTCAACCCCAACAATACTAGAGACATCTCGCGGGATCTATCTCTAGGTGGCTCTCCTAGACGGTGAGATCTGCCTACGCTCAGGCGCACAAGGATCTCCCCGCCCAATCACCCAGGGCCCACGAGGTCAGAGCACTGGCCACTTCCACGGCGCTCCAGTGCTCTGTCCCCGTGCGCCATCTCCTGGAGGCAGCCTACTGGCGTTCGGAAAATCCCTTCATTAACTTCTACTTGAGGGATATCCGCATGACCAGATCTGACGGTTCTAAAGGGATCTCCTTTGTGGCGGCCAATGCAGCCATAACGGCCAACCCCGAGAACCACTAGGGCGCTCGCCCTCCTCCGATTCCTTTAAATTCTGCTATGGTCTGACATGGTACAGTATATGACGCCAAAATGGGGAGTTTGTGTTATACTCCCTGTTTGGCTAATATACTACCATGTCAGACTCTAATGCCCTCCCTACCTTCCCCTCTAGCGCAAATGTCTCGGGGTTACCTTGCGCACAGGCCTCGCTGAATGAGGTAGAAGAAGTTGACACCGGCTTCTTCCGGAGGCGGAAGTGGGGTGACGTCACGTGACTGTCTTATGACTGCATTGGCCA
Organism: Conus ventricosus; assembly: GCA_018398815.1. Classification (NCBI taxonomy): domain Eukaryota; kingdom Metazoa; phylum Mollusca; class Gastropoda; order Neogastropoda; family Conidae; genus Conus; species Conus ventricosus. The sequence goes on along the minus strand of CM031612.1, from coordinate 29,633,875 downwards.
CGGATAAATTCGGCCGACAGAGCTGGCTAACTGCCGTTGAATGCTATGGTCTGACATGGTAAAGTATATTAGCCAAACAGGGAGTATAACACAAATCCCCATGTTATTCTGATACTGTTTGTTCTCGATTAATATGCTAATTTTTCCATAAAAGAAAGAAAAAAAAATGCCACATACATCTACACATCACACAGTATCAACTGGTCAAAGACACGCAGTCGGTCACTTACGACTGGTGGCGATGATCCATTCTGGAACTTCCCTGACAACGGTCGTCTCCCCTTCTCAAACACTTGCTCCTCTTCAGGCAGAGTGGAGTTTCTGTGATCCACAGAAATTGTTCCAGTGAAGGAGTGAAATGGACACTGAGACAGGTAGAATGGAAATGCGAAAGACAGAGAGACAGGATGGCTGACAGGAGAGAGGTTTGCATGCACGCGTCATATGTATGTGTGTGTGTGTGTGTGTGTGTGTGTGTGTGTGTGTGGTGTGTGTGTGTGTGTGTGTGTGTGTTGTGTGTGTGTGTGTGTGTGTGTGTGTGTGTGTGCGTGCGTGCGTGCGTGCGTGCGTGCGCGTGTGTGAGTGGTGTGTGTGTGTGTGTGTGTGTGTGTGTGTGTGTGTGTGTGAGTGAGACAGAGATCCAATTTTAATTCAGTTACATCTGGCTTATAGACAAGCTAACCAAAAAAATTCATATCAGGGCTGGAAGAGAGGAGAAAGAAAGAGAAGCCATTATCCTTTTTGTTTCTTTCTTTTTAATGTTGGTGTATTATCCAGACCTGTTTTACCCTTGTGATAACTGTTCAGTATTCATGGTATAGGTTTTCAGTGCTTTGAAACAAAAATCAGTACTTAAAAGATGATATCAAACTTTTTTTTCAGCATATCGATATCATTCCATTTTCATTCCAAGATGAAAACAGTTCTTATCTATAACTTTCAGAAATAGATACCCTTTACATCTTTTTGTAAACGAATACATTTACATCTTTACGTTAACAGACACCTTTACATCTGTCTGTTGGTTTTCTGTTCATTTTTTTTTTCCCGAAAATGTTTCAGGCCACTCACTTAATTAGTATTAAGCATGTAGTTTTACCATGCAAACACTTCACACCTTTGAAACCACCCTGATCATCATGATCAGCAAAAAATGCACACATGCATTCAAGAAGTCTACTTCAAGAGAAGAATGTGTCACTCTCAGTAAACCAACCGACTGTCCGTTATCCAAATCTGCAAACCGGTTTGTTGTGTTTTTGTTCTGGGTTACAGACAGGATTTTTCTGAACATCAAAGTGACTATGTTCCAACCGCCAGAGTGAACCTAGTGGCATGACTCCAGTTATCAGAGCGACTCTATTCAGAAATACCACAGAGACCGCCTTCTAAGTACCCACACACTTCTGTTCCAAGTCAAAGAGACTTTGTTCTAAGTACCAGAGTGGCATGGCTCCGCTAGAGTGGCTTTGTTCCAGATATGACCCTGATGAATGGGGGCAACATTATCATCACTGTGATTCTGACAAGACACACTGCAGCCAGCGTGTGCTCTGTAAAATTGTTTCATTGGGGATGGTTACACAAACTTCTGTTAAAGCCAGACTGAAGGTGTGATCTGATGACCTTGGGCCTGGTTTTAATTTTTGCCTGCGAGTCATTTTTGCTGTCAACAAAGGTTCAAAATTTAAAAAAAAACATACACAAAAATAAAGATGGCATGTGTAACTAAAACATCATTTTCAAAATAAAGATGGCAACTGTAGCTAAAACATCATTTTCACTCAATCTGCTTTATTAGAAATGCATGCATCAAAAATGCCATTCATACTCACATGTTTACTCTAATATATGCATGCAGCGGAAACATTGCTCTCACTCAATGTGTTCCCGTCGTCTACGTTGAAACTGCTCTGCTGGCGATTCTTCCGGCATAGGGGGCATGACTGGTGTGCTCCGGGGCCGGTTCATTTTGGGGTGGCGCTTTTCTTTTTCCGCACCTCTCCTTCGGCTTTCATCCTGGGGACTTGCCTGCAGAGTACATGTACTGCATTTATTGTACTGCTTTAAGCCTGTGCCCATCTATTTCCATCTCATCCTGGGGACTTGCCTGCAGAGTACATGTACTGGATTTATTGTATTGCTTTAAGCCTGTGCCCCTCTATTTCCATCTCATCCAGGGGATTTGCCTGCAGAGTACATGTACTGCATTTATTGTATTGCTTTAAGCCTGTGCCCCTCTATTTCCATCTCATCCAGGGGATTTGCCTGCAGAGTACATGTACTGGATTTATTGTATTGCTTTAAGCCTGTGCCCATCTATTTCCATCTCATCCAGGGGATTTGCCTGCAGAGTACATGTACTGGATTTATTGTATTGCTTTAAGCCTGTGCCCCTCTATTTCCATCTCATCCAGGGGATTTGCCTGCAGAGTACATGTACTGGATTTATTGTATTGCTTTAAGCCTGTGCCCATCTATTTCCATCTCATCCAGGGGATTTGCCTGCAGAGTACATGCACTGGATTTATGTATTGCTTTAAGCCTGTGCCCATCTATTTCCATCTCATCCAGGGGATTTGCCTGCAGAGTACATGTACTGGATTTATTGTATTGCTTTAAGCCTGTGCCCATCTATTTCCATCTCATCCAGGGATTTGCCTGCAGAGTGCATGTACTGGATTTACTGTATTGCTTTAAGCCGGTGCCCATCTACTGCCATCTCATCCAGGGGATTTGCCTGTGAGGAGAAGAGCGTATACTGTGATTAATCTCTTCCACACTCCTGTGTTGAAAAAATATGCACTGAAATGACATCACATATTCATGCACCCACTAGGCCCAGTAAAACTTGACCATGTGGTTCCAGTGTTTTCATTTCAGCTTATAGCACACTGAAGTCTGAGCAGGAGCCTGCAAGGACGTGAAATAGGGATCACACACACACACACACACACACACACACACACAAATATGCCTCTGCTGGCATTCGAACCTACAACCTCCAAAGAAACCTCATGATGCCAACAACTCTACCATGGCTGGTGGTGCAGATAACGATGTTCATACAGTTATAAACCACCATCCCTCCTCCATTAAGAGACCTCAATCACTCGGTATTGATGACTACGTTTTCCCTGTCTTCTCTAACTTATATTCTCTCCTTTAGCGGATGGTTCATTAGTCACAGCTCATTTGAGTCTGCAGGTGCTGGCATTACAACAGGTGACCCTGGATGTGGATATGTTTAGGGAGTAGTTGACATGAAAAATAAGGGAGCAATGCCAACGAAGGCCTCAAAAAAGAAGAAAAATAGTTCTATTCAACAATGCACTTTCCCTTGTTGCCTAAAGAGAGAGAACAAATCTAGTGGGACAGTATCTTTCCTTCTTTTTACAGCTCTTCATTTTCTTTTTTTCTTGCTGTCCACCATTTCCTGTAAACTACAAGTCTGAACTCTTCCAAATCCCCAAATCATTTACGAATCTTTCACACACACACTTGATACCAGCAAGGTTCATTTGCCCTAATAATACCCGCCATCCATAGTCCCTTTTCTCACCTCAGTTTCTAGCTGCGGTATTTCGGAGAAGTCTTCACCATCTTCGTGTTTCAGGGCACTCTGTGACACACAGACGTTTCCATTCGTTATTGTCAGAAAAATAAGTGCTGGATACTGCATGAATTCATACAACTTACATGAAACGACCAAGTTCCGAGCCGCCAAAGAGGTTCGTTCAACAGAGTGTAAACAGACCTGGTACTCGGGTAATAAATCACTACTGTGTCTATAGAATGAGGACTTGAAGACTGTTACAATCTGTCTGTAGTTAACTCCCCACGTCAAATAAAATAAAGCAAAAACAAATCTAAATAAAACAAATACAATGCATCACTGAGAATGATTTACCAAAAGCTCCAAGAATTGTTCAAAAGGTTCTTGTATCAAGTTGTTGATAAGGTAGTG
>CM031612.1:29617962-29628908 GCA_018398815.1 Conus ventricosus | reverse complement strand
GCCATTGAACCTGTTTGTATGGCGTACGCCATTGCTTTGATGGAAAAGTTGTTCAGTTATTGCATTAATTAAGTGATGAACAATACAAACATTTTGAGGAATGCATGCCCTTTCAGAACTTGGGGGGGGGGGGTAGATTTTAGTAGCATTGTTTTGAAATATGGCAGAAATTTACAAGCAGAGCCCAGTGAAAATGTTAAAAGTTTTGAGTGAATGTAAACTGTAAAAACAGGAATAGATTTGTCATTTTTGTGTAAGTCTGTTGAATTTTTTTTTAGATATGGCCAAACAGTACTTCATGAGGAACTGACATGTCCATATTTGTTGTTTACCATTGACTTTATTATATTGTTCATGTGTCTTTCATGGCAGCCCTGTGTCCACTTGAGTGGAACGGTTTGATTTAGTACCTTAGGTAGGCAGACTATAAAATAAGAAAAATGGTGTTTTAATTTTCTCAAGAGAGTGGATTTCTGTTTTCACAGGAAGTGGCAGAGCCCCTGATGGACTTGAAGAAGGGCATTGATTGTCTCCATGGCAACAAGACCTTCCGCTGTATACTGTCAGCTGTGCTGGCCATCGGCAACTTCCTCAATGGCAGTGCGGTAAGAAACTCTGTTGTTTTCTTTGTGTGTGTGTGTGTTAGAGTGCACATGTGTGCGCACAAGCATGTGTATCGGCCATTTTCTAAGTCTTGTCCATGACTCTTCCAAACTCTGTGTCTAAGCATTGATTTTGTGCAAACTAATTGCATTCAGGTCTTTTGTCCGTACCCAGCAAACAAGATATGGAAGACTAGCACTTCTCTGATTCCACACGAAGAATGACAACACCTTAAGTTCGGCTGCAGGAAATGTTTATTTGTACATTTTTTTGTCGGACATCAACAGGATTTGAACATGCAGCGTGTGACTGCAAATTCATGCTTTACAGCCAACAATACACAAACACGAGTTCATTTATTCATTTTATTTTGTTTTCATTTATTTGTGATGCAGGCCCGAGGCTTCAGCGTGGCCTTCCTCCAGCGTGTGCCGGAGGTGAAGGACACGGTGCACAAACACTCCCTCCTGTACCACATGTGTCACCTCATCATCGAGCAGTTCCCAGACACTTCCGATCTGTACTCCGAGATTGGCCCAGTCACACGCTGTTCTCGGGTGAGTGCCAGTGTCGTCATGTGTTTGTTACAGCAAAAATTGTCGGTAAACATCCTCCTGATGAAGTCTGCCCCCTTTTAAAGACTTGTCTTTTGACTGGTTTCTCTCGGTGCTCCTTGTGAGTGTGTCACTGAATGCGTCCAACCATTTGTTGGTATTGTTGTTATTGTGTTTTTTTGCAAGGCCAAATTGCTCATAAACACTTTCTCAGGTAAATCTCACCCCTATCGCCGCCCCCACCCAACCCCACAGCACCCCCATCCGTTTCTTGTTTATTAGCCAGATACCTTATGCCAAATAAATGAACAAACCAAGGTGTTTGTATAGCTGACATAGCTTTCATGCAGTGACCAGGCACACTTCTAGAAATGTGATGATGCGACTGTGGTCTGCATGGTCGATTTCTCCGACAGATTGACTGGGACGAGCTGACGCACAAGCTGGACAAGATGGAGTACGACTGCAAGGCCTCCTGGGATCACTTACGAGCAGTCTTGAAACACGACGGCAGCTCTGCAGATCTCAAGGGAAAGTAAGTTCTCTTCCTCGCTTTCTCTGCAGGTTTTCCTGTCAAACCTTCCTGTGACGATACAATCACTGCCGGTTTGTGGCTTTCCTCTGCATAATTATGCACAGTGTGTTTGTTTATTTTGTCTGTGTACAGTGTGTTTGTTTATTTTATCTGTGCACAGTGTGTTTTATCTGTACAGTGTGTTTGTTTATTTTATCTGTGCACAGTGTGTTTATTTTATCTGTGTACAGTGTGTTTGTTTATTTTATCTATGCACAGTGTGTTTATTTTATCTGTGTACAGTGTGTTTGTTTATTTTATCTGTGCATAGTGTGTTTGTTTATTTCACCTATGCACAGAATGTTTTTTTTTTTTTTTTTTTTTTTTTTTTTTTTTTTTTTTTTGGCAATTTTTCTTTGTGTTTTACTCAGTTTGAATGAGTGGGGGGAAAAAAAGAGAAAAAAAGTAGTAGTTACAAGGAGGTTTGTTTTTCATTTTCAGTTGCAAACAAACTGACAAACACAGAACATTATAGTGACAAAACAGTAATACTAGGTACTATGAATTTGAGAAAATAACATGCACCCACACAATGTACACACACACACACACACACACACACACACACACACACACACACACACACACACACACATATACACATACGTATGTACACATATACATACACATGTATATATGACTATACATACACACACCTGCACACACATACACACATATATACATATACATACACATATACATAATGCAAATACACATACCAATACATATACAAATGCACGACTACAACACAGAGGCGAAAGGACACACACGCACACACACACACACACACACACACACACACACACACACAGGTAAAGGATACAGGAGAGAGTTGTTAGTTGATTATCATAGATGATACAGCATATATATAAATACATGATACTCTTATCGCTAGTATCAGTTGAAGTTGATCTATACATAGTATAGTCTTTGTGTAGTAAGTTACGTGGAGTGAAACAAGTTAGAGTATGATGAGACCTCTTCGGAATGCTCAAGGTAGGTTTCTACAACTTCCTCTTTTCCTTTCTTTTCTTCTTTCACGGCATGCCACACACAGCTTGTATAATATTGATAGGAATCGACTAAGTACTGTAACATAGTATAAATATTGAAAACAGATATATGATTGATAATAACCATAACAGAGAAATACAAAAAATTTTGAAAAAGAGTAATAAAATAAAATTCTTTGACAGCAGCCATAGGGCTCTATCCAGTTTTGTTAATAAAAAGAAACCGTATTTCAAAGATCAAGAAAAAAGTGTGGAATAAGGCAGCCAACTTTCTTCAAATTCTCTATATGTGTTGTTCAAAAAAGATACATATTTTTCTGATTCCAATCTGTTTCTAAGAAATGTTATGAACAACTGGACATTTGGGGTATATTTGCAATTTTGTCTTGTATATATAAAATTTAGCCAGAAGCAGAATAAAATCTAGAGGCTTATCTGTTGTAATATTTTGTTTTACTCCGAACAAAACTAATTCTTTATCAATTTGAAGGTAACGAACAAAACTAATTCTTTATCAATTTGAAGGTAATCACAATGTGGACATTTTTCCTTAAGCAAATATTCAAAACCGGTCCAAAATCTGTTGACAATAGCACAATCATACAACATGTGTGAAATGCATTGTTCATCCATATTACAAAAGTTGCAAATAGGGGAATCGGTAATTTTAATCTTGAACAAATATCTCTGAGTGGGGAGTAGTCTATGTAATAGTCTGGTTTGAAACCATCTGAGCTGTACATCTTTGGTAGTTTTATAATAATGTGAAAAAATATGCTTCCAGCTCAGAGTTTCAAACAAGTTGTTCCATTTTTTGACTGCTGTTGGAATAGCATCATTTCCATTTAAAATGGTCTGCACATGTTTATTGCCCTTATAAATAAAGGACCATGTCATCGAGTCTAAAGTTTGGTATCTGTTGGTTAGAACTACATTTAACTTTTGACAATATGTTCGGACTGCGTCAACAATACCTTCGTACAATATAAAATTGGTTCTAATACCTGGGTACTTAAGCAGAAATTGGTTATATGTCATAAACTGACCATTATCATTAATTATATTTTTTACATAGAAAATGTCATAGTCACACCATTCTCGCACCCAAACTACCCTTCGTCCCCGTATAATATTAATGTTGTAATGAATACATTCAGACATGAATTCATGCACAGAAGATACACAACATTTTGTACATAGTTTTTTGTAATGTTTTACAACATCCTTCCAGAATGGGTTTCCAACATTTTCAATAATAATATTAGCATATTCGGCTCCAAAATGTTTTAAATGTCCTAACCTAGGAAACATATTAAGGGTAAAATCCTTCCACTCAGAATCAGAGTTCAGTCTCCTTAACCAAGATATCTTCATAGAAGACAAAAATTTCCAACATTCAGCATCCTCAATCCACCTTCAAAGTACTGTTTTTCAACCACAGACCTTTTGATTTTGCCTTGTTTGCCATTCCACAAAAACATGTACAGTTCTTTTTCTAAAGATTTCAAAAAATAGTCTGGTGGGTCAGGCAAATTAATTAATAAATAGATAATTTTGAAAACACTAAGGTTTTAATAACAGTTATTTTTCCATACGGAGTAATCTGTCTTTTTTTCCAAGACGCTAAGACGCGTCTGATTGAAAAAAGTTTGTCCTCGTAGTTTTAGTTGTACAATAGTGTCAGTGTTGGTGGAAAATGTAATGCCTAAAACCTTAAAAGTGCCTGGGTCCCAAACAAAATTCTTATCACGCATATATTGCATGCCAGAATTTTTTCTGCTACCGATCCAAACAACTTGGGTTTTGTCAAAATTTATTTTTAGACCAGAAATATGTGCAAATCTTGTAAGGATATGTACTGCTTCAATAAATGACTTTTCTGATCCATCAAGGCACAATGTTGTGTCATCAGCAAATTGGGATAGTAAGTTTACTTTATTTTTAATTTTAATTCCTTTAATGTTCACATTACGGCGGATCATGAGAGACAATATTTCTGCACAGGTTAAATACAAATAAGGTGAGGCAGGATCCCCCTGTCTGACTCCTCTTTCTATTGAAAACCAAGGAGTGTATTGGCCATTGACCGAGATACAGGTAGAAATTTGGTTATAAAAAGTCATTATCCATTTAATAATGTCTGGGCCAAATTTAAAAAAATGTAAGCATTTTAGTAGAAAGGACCAAGACACACTGTCAAACGCCTTTTCAAAATCTACTAATAATAACATGCCTGGAATATTTTTATTTTCAGTGTACAACAATGTATCGTAGAGTAACCTGATATTTTCGCCAATGAAACGGCCCTTTAGAAAACCTTTTTGGCTTTCATGAATAACACTTGGTAAAACTCTCTTGAGACGGTTAGCAATACAAGCTGAAGCGATTTTGTATGTAGTATTCAAAAGGGAAATAGGGCGCCAGTTTTTAATAAATCGTTTAGGTTTCCTTCTTTAGGGATACATATTATAGTTCCTTGCCGCTGGGTTATTGACATTTGACCTTTGTCAAAACTCTGGTTGATAGAACGCACAAGGAAAGAGCCAATATCAATAAAGAAAAACTTTAAAAATTCAACAGTAAAGCCATCAGGTCCTGGACTTTTAAAATTTTTCATATTTTTCAAAGCACAAGCAGCTTCCTGAAATGTTATTAAGCCTTCGATAGATTCACTCTCCTCATTAGATAGAACTGGTGCATCAGGGAGTTCATCAGTAATGTTAACATCGTTTACCTCTCTAAAGCAATATAAATTTTCATAGAAGCATTTTGTTTCATTAAGAACATTTTTTTGATCTGAAATTATTGTTCCATTTTCCTTTTCGAGAAAGGGTATAGACTTGTCTAGGTAGTTACGGTTTTCAAGATAACAGAAATATTTACTAACCTTTTCACCCTGATGGATCCAGCGAACCCTCGAACGCATTGCCATACCTTGAACCCTGTGATCCCTAATTTCCTGTAACTGTGTTTTTAAGTTTTCTAAAACTGGAATATCTTCCTCATGCAAATCACGTTCAAGATTACTTATTCTTTTTTCAAGGTTGAGTTCTTGCTGGGTTTCCTTTCTTTTTTTGTAAGTGCTATAAGATATTGTTTTCCCCCCTAATTTCTAATAACAGGGCTTCAAAAAAAAGTTGATCATTGATCTCAAAGGAGATATTTTCGTTAGGAATATTTTCAATGTTGTCTAAATTGTAAGGTATATAGTGCATACTGTTTTTTCACCTCATTGATGATTCTTTTTATTTCTGAAATATATTTTTTATCTTTAAGCAAACTATTATTAAATTTCCAGAAAGGCCTATCACGTTTAAGCTGCTCTTTTTTTAAAAGTATAGTGACTAAAGAATTATCTGATCTGTATCCCGGGTTAGTAAAAATGTTATTTGTTTTGACCAATAATTCTTCAGTAATTAGAAAATAATCAAGTCTTCCTTGTTTAAATGAATTAAATTTACGCCAAGTATATGATCTTTTTTCAGGATACATTTCCCTAAAAACATCAAAAAGATTGAATTTTACCATCATGTCAATAATTCTTTTTCTGGTCCTAGGACGATTATTCACACTTGCATAATTTCTGACATCTATTTTCATGTCCAGGGCACAATTCCAGTCACCAGTGATAATCACATGTTCATTGGCAATGCGCTCAATTTGTTCGCACACACCATAAAAAAATTCAGGTGTATCGTTATTACTTGGCCCATATAGGTTGACCAAGGTAAGTTTTTTATTTAGAATTTCCAGCTTCATTACAATATAACAACCATGAGGATCTCTAATGACATCTAACAATTTATATTCAAAATTATTGCTAAAAAGAATGGCAACCCCGTTTTTATTTGTCTCAGAACCACAGAGCCAGACATTATAACCCCAACTTGCTCTTATGAAGTTTTCTGATTCTGTTTTCAAATGTGTCTCTTGAAGACAATATATGTTGGCTTCTCTTTTCCTAAGGAAATCAAATACATCCTTCCTCTTATTGGAGTTGTTTAAGCCGTTACAGTTAAATGAGCATATTTTAAAGGAGTTATCACCAGCCATTTAGTAAGTTTGAAAGAGAAGAAGGAGTGGTATAAACAGAGTACAAAACATATCTTATTCCCACAACATATAGTAAAATCAAATGAATTAAGCATATTTTCTGTTTCTGTCTCCACATGCTATAAAAAAAAGAACAACAGTACCTCACTCAATCCAGAAATCCACCGAATTAAAGATAAACCTGTCTTCTGGAAAACTAGTATCATAAGGACAATTTGAAAAATCCAACCTGACCTAATTTCAATGTTCACACTCTCATCCACATGCACACAATGTAAGTTTGCTGTATCAGCACACACAAACGACAACAAAACAAGACAGGCACACAATATGTAGAATTTACAACTAAAAAAAGGTTTCATCTGTAGGCCCATTGCCCCACTCCACATCAACTGGCTTTAACAAGCATATTCTGCTATACACAGTGCAAAAAGAATACATAAAGAAAAAGTATACAGGCCCTTTCCACAGTCGTATAGGCCTAATCCGTTAGCGGCCATCATGAACATCTATCACGTGACAAAAACAAAAACCCCACGTGCTTCCGACAGTAAGACCAAAAAGACAAGCAGATCCTCACAGCCGGGTAGTTATTTGATTATCAAAGAAACAACGATCGCCATTATGTAGCAAGGATAACAAATTCAAAAAACGAAAGATCCACTGGTTCCTCATCCCGCTTATCACACGGCTGTTGAATTGCCTTGACCCAAAACATTGACCAATGAAATAGCTGAAAAGGGTAAACATTGTAAAATTTTGGAATAAGGGGAAAATCTCAAAATCCCTCTACAGAGGAAGGTTATTATAACGAAACTTTTAAGCATATACACGAAGGAAAAAACAAACAAACTTACTGACCTTCTGTAACAGGCAACACATCATCATAGCCATCAACACAATTGTTCAGGTCGGCTAGAGACTTCACACTCCCTATCTTCCCGCTAACCGTCTTCACAAATACGTTCCCGTTCTTTGACCAGGCCTGTTGACAGAGAGTGTTTTCGTTCTTCACTGAACACAACAATGTGTAGGCTCTGGGGGTTAAGTCCTCAACTAAGGTAATCCTCGTGCCTTTTAGGGTACGTCGAGCGTACAGCACGCTGTCCCGAATGTGCCGCGACACGAACCTGACGATGATGCCCCGTCCAGTAGGCCTATCCCTGGAGACGCTAGAACCGTCAGACCGACGATCCTGCTTAGTGCCCACTCGATGTACAGCCTCAATAGCGCCCTTTGTCACTGGAATTTTGAGTTTGTCATTGAAAAGTGCAAGCACTTTCTCCTCGCACTGGTCGGGTGTTTCTCTGGCTCCGGACGTCTGCTCTTCCTTGATGCCGTATATACGCAAGTTGTTTCTGCGCACATACGCGGACAGGTCTTCAACTCGACTGTCGGCAAGTTCCGCTTGATGCTTGGCTTCGGCGATTTGTGTTTTCATCTGGTCCTCTCTCTTCCTCGCGTCAGCCACCTCTTTCTTCAGTCTGTCGTTGTCCGCCTGCATCGTAAATAGGGTTGCCTTCAACTCGTCCACAATTTGGGTCAGTTTCGAGATTTCTGCTCCATTGGCACACAACTTCATCATCAACTGTTCATTAGTAATCACAGTTTGCTGTTTTGATGAAGACAAGTCAGGGGAGAAAAACAGCGTGGTAGTCTGCTGAAGCTGCTGTTGGGCGTTCGTCCCCTTTGTCCGCCATCGTATCTCTCGTCTGGTAAACAAACCGAGACAGTTTCTCCTTGAATGGTGCTGGAGTGCTGGTGGCTAGGGTCTTCTGCTTCTTTGGGGTACACTTTACTTCAGTATCTTCAGTATTCTTTGTCACTGAAGTGTCAGACGAGCTGGAACTAGTGTTGGATCCTGTTGTTTTACGTTGTTTCTTTTTACGAGTTCCGCGGCCGCCATTACCGCCACCCATAACTTTCACAGTATGAGTCCCACATTTTCCTTTTCACGGGGCCGTCGTTGCATGAAAAAAAATCATCCAAAACTCGTGTGGAGGTAGGCAACAGGTGCTCGGTCAACTTAGCTGCATTCTGAAGCTTGATCGAGTGTTAATTAACACAAAAGAGTTAATTAATGTTGCAGCTCCGGAAAGCGTGACTCTCCTCGATCGTGACTAGAGCTCACCTCCCAGAATGTTTATTTTATCTGTGTACAGTATGTTTGTTTATTTTCATCTATGCTCAGTATGATTATTTATTTTATCTGTGTTAAAAAGTGTGTGAAACAAGCTGCAAGGTTTACTGGAAAGGTGGAAAAAAATAAGTCGAACAAACTGGCACACCTCTGAGTGCAGTTTAATTCTTTTTGAATAAATAGTACAAGAGAGAACGCGCAGGAGAAAAAGAGGGAAATAAATTCATCACTCTTTGTCTTCTTCAGCACTGACCATGACACAAAGTGAATAGAAAACAAAAAAGAAATTAAAGAAAAGAAATGGGGAAAACGTTCTCTCCAGAAAGGAGACTGCCACAGTTGGTTGCTGCCTGTGTATATAAGAGAATTGGTTGCTCTCCAGAAAGGAGACTGCCACAGTTGGATGCTGCCTGTGTATATAAGAGAATTGGTTGCTCTCCAGAAAGGAGACTGCCACAGTTGGATGCTGCCTGTGTATATAGAGGATTGGTTGATAGGCTCCAGCATGGTGAAATTAAATGATACAACATTTTGTGATCGTCTCGGACATGACAAAATTGAAAGATACAACATTTTGTGATGATTTTTTTTTTCACTTTTTTGTTTCTTGTTTTCTTTTCAGAATGTCGCTGTTCTTGTCAGATGCAGCAGAGAGGATAATGTTGTTACAGATCATCCACAGACGAGTCCTCAACAGGTACATGGGAGATTTGTGAAATCTTTTCATGGCTTTTGTCATTGTTTTAAGTATCGCTCAAGTTTAAACAAGTTTGAATGATACAGCAAACCATTCTTTTGATTTTAACATGTTCTTTAAGCAGTGCAATATTTGACCACACATCTTGGAGTCTTTCTGAGAGATGACAGTTATTTAGAGAGCTTTAACACTCAAACAAACAAACAAAAAAAACCTTCTTTTTTTTTTTTTAATCCTCCGAATCTTAACATAATTATATGCAAAAACATGCTGGGAATGGAAGAATAAGATTGGTCCTATGATCCTACATGCAAAGCTTGTGCAAAAGGTTTCAATGAATATGAAAAAATGAAAGAGAAGACCAGTGATTACCATATATGGTTATAACTGTTCTTCCATGATAAATGTTTAAATTAAATACAGCGATGAATGTATGTGCTGATGTATGTTTGTCTTTCTTTCTTTCTTTCTTTTTTTTTCCCTCTTTGGTTAAGTCATGAAGATCGAAAACCCTTGCTTTTTGCATACGTTTCTACCAATACAAAACGTCAGTTGCAGCATTGTAACACTTAAAAACTTTTTTTTTTCTGTGTTGGTTTAAAATACAACTCTGTTAGTCTTGCTCAAATGAAGAGTGAAAAAGCTTTCAGTACATCAAGAAAAGAGTAAAACGGTAACCTGTAGTCTGCAAGGCTGCTCTCCCCTGACATAGGTACAACAAGCTGCTGCTGTACATGGGCCTCCCGCTGCATGAAGCCAAGGAGATGCGCGTGAACCAGTACTGCAAGATTGTCAGCGAGTTTGCCCTGGAGTACCGCACCACGCGGGACAAGGTGCTGCACATGATGGAGAAGAAGGCCAACCAGAGGGAGAGGAAGAAGACGCGTGGCAAGATGATCCATGAGGTGAGAGGTCATTCCATCAAAATGACATGAAGGGTTTTTCATGCCAGAAAGAAAATGTTAATAGTTTTTCATTTCCAGGTAAAATTTTGGAGGCCAGGGGGGAGAGAGGCAGAGTTAATACTACATGAAAATTAAAAAATTGAGTGTCGTTTTCATAATGTTCAGAAGGATTGCTTTGGTTTTAGATTTGCTGCACAGAATGTGTACTCAAGAGTCCTACATCAGCATATCCCACCAGACAAGCTAACACATAAGGCCCTGGCCAATTTAGCTGAATTACGACATCTTACTACCCACCCATCTCATTCATATCCCCCATCCCCTGTCCTTCTGTCCCCCTATTCCACCCCTTGCTATGCCAAATTCATTCTCATTCTATTACAGCAACATTCATGCAGGTCTGTAGA
>CM031612.1:29562962-29615462 GCA_018398815.1 Conus ventricosus | reverse complement strand
GGGCCTGTCTAGTTGTTTGAATCTCACTGTGCTGGTAGCCTCTTTCTGGCCTGCGGCTGTGGGTTTCAGCTGTGCTTTTTCTCTTTCCTCTTCTTTCGTTTTCCAATTCATGGTTGGTTTTATTCTGTTGACAACCGATACTCTCCTTTGCATAGCACTACGAGGGAGAGGAGCATACATACTGTTCTAGTCATCAGCTTCAGGTGGTTACTTCGTTGCGTGTTCTTGTCTAGTGTGTTTGATGGTTTCTGCTTGACTCTTCGGTTGTGTTGTCATTGCTGATCTCTTCTCTCTTTCCAGAAAGGAAAACGAAGCACACTCTTTGTGTCACATTTTGCTTTCTTTTAAGATGCTTTGTTGTAAAAATTCTTATTTTTAGTTCAAGGGGAGATGGATTGAGTCTGTGCTTAAATGTGTATGCACATGCACATTTACTGTCAAAATAGACTTAAACACACTGTGCATTTTTTTTCTTTTAAAACTGTTGAAAGTTAAAGTCTCTTGCTTATTCCCGATTTGTTTTTCTTTATGCCTCATCTCTGTGTGGCTGTTTTAAGTCAAGACACGTGTCTTTTTCTTTCAGCTTTTTGGGATAGTGATTACTAGGTAAATCTGCCTGTTTTTGGTGTTTGTGGCGCCATGTGCGTGATTGAACGCTCGATAGATTACCGAGTTTGCATCCGCTACATGTCTTAGCTCATGCCGTGTTCGTGAGAAGTTTGAGCCATTGTTTTTTGACCAGAGTTCGTTGTTGTCATTGTGTAATTCAGTTTGTGTTTTACTAGCCGCTATGTTTCAGCTTGCATTGAGATTGCCTTGATTTTTTGTTTTTTGTTTTTTTTGCTCGGTGAGATGATGATCTTTGCATGAATTTGTTTCAAAATTTCAAAACTGAGGCTCTGAGATAGTTGTGAAATATGGGGGAAGAAATGTGTCAAATGCTTCAATGATCCAATCCAAGACTGTAAGGAAAATGTGTACACTTTAAACAAGCTGTACAGATAATAGTGACTTTGCATAACATGAAACTTGGGAGAAGTTAGGTATTTGTAAAGCTGTATAAATCATCGTGTAGAGGAGGTCATGATAAAAGTATGCGCCCCATTACCACAACAGTAAAGAGTCAAAACAGTCAGTTTTGATAGAATTATGTGAGCGTTAAACATCGCAAAATGCTTTTTCTGAAAATTATACAAACCATGACTGTAGGTTTCTTTGCAAAAGAGAGATGGCCTTATGAAGTTTGTAGTTGATCAGCCATGCAGCAGAGTCAAGGCTCAAAAGATTAGCCGAATGTGCACTCAAGCTACTGGCAGCCACTGAAACTTGTTTATAATTCATTCTGGATGACTTAAAAAATAACTTTTAATTAACAATGTGGTGGCGACACAAGCTGACTTACAAGATAACTCATAAGAGAGCAGTCCTGGTCCAAACCCCTCGACTTGTTCCATTACTTTCAGGTGGGAATCGTGTCCTTATGCTCACCTCCCTTATATAGTTTCTTTCAGAAAGTTGCGTTTGCATTATAAAAATTTTGGGATCGTTGCTTTTACTGTGTGAACTGGTTTTTGTGTGTTCTTCAGAACAAGACAGGTCACGTGGTTGAGTTTGTGTTGGCAGCCGAGTCAGAATGGTTAAAGCTTAAGAGGTTACGTAGAGACATTTCAAAAGCGATGAAGATGACGCATTCGGAAAACATGAAGAAGGCCACAATGCAAAACTAATAAAATAAAACAGTGGCTTTCCTGAACATGTTCTGCAAAATTGTTTCTGCAAGTGTAAGGTGACAGGCGTCATGATGGGTCAGAAAGCGGAACAGTGCTCGTTTTCTTTAAAACAAAATTCCTAGCTGGTGGTGGGTCCTCTGGTATGTTTAGTATGTCCAGAGTAGATTATTTATTACCAATCCGCTGCAAGAATATGCTTGAAAGTTTGGCAGAAGACAGAGGTGCTTTTATTCCCCCTCAGAAGCATGGTCGCTGTGTTGTGCTGTTTCTTTCTTTTTTTTTCATGCTCTGTGCATACGTGCTTCTGTGAGTCCTGTTGTAGAATGATAGATTTGTTAAAATGTTTTTATTTTCTCTGCAGTAAACGTTTATCTCGGTTAATGGAACTGTGTGTGTAATTTTTCTTTTCAGATGGTTCGTTACTTTTCTGAGCTAGCTGGAGTGTTAGGGTACACTGTACCACTTTTGTTTTCTTCAAATTGTGTGGTTATTCAAGAGTTGAAAGGTTACAGTTAATGTGATCTTGAAATATGAAACTTGTTTAGAGTACCAGGAGTAATAGACATTATTCAGACTTTTTCTCTGTCATAGTTATTTAGACCTTGTCTCTCCGAGTTGATTGAAATATTTATTTTTATTAGTTGTAATTAGACTGTGATAGATTTTTAGTGCTAATGTTTGCCTGATCTTTTTTTTTTCAACTTTTCTTTTTTGTTGTGTTTATCAGATTGTTTACATGATTATTTAAATCTTTTTCATCAAACTGTGTAGCTTTAGATTTAAAGATGAGAGTGAAATGTTTTCATCTAAGGTCAATGTCTACAAAATATGGTATTACAAGCGTATGTGTTTTTCCTCCATCTTTTTATTGCTGAGTAGGGACTCATAACATTTTGTTTGTTGGTTGGTTGGTTTTTATTGCATCTCATCAAACTTTCATTTCTTTTACACGGGGATCTAGCAGAAGAAGAGTGTGGGTAGCAAGAAACTTTAATGAATGTAAACAATGTTCACAGTTTGGGCCCAAAACATTAAATGTCCATTAACTTGATCAGTGCCCAACTATTTCTGTGTTAACATATTTTCCAGGCAACATGAGTATTTGAACATTTATGAGAATTTTTGCTGAAACTGCGTCACAGTGATGGCACTATCAAAATGTCATCCCTCCAGTCTAGAGATCTACACAGAAAAACCCTTTCTGATGATACAGATCACTACTGGCCACACATGATTCCCCTCAGGCAAGTAGTGATGGACAGGAACAGAATTCATTTATTCCCTGAAGTCCATGGTAGGTAAACCCCACTGTAGGAATCGTTTTTTTTTTTTAAGGGGGGGGGGGGGGGGGGGGGGGGGGTTGAATAGACGTAAAGCAAAGGGAAGAAACCACGTTCTTTATTTAAATAAGCAGTGTGAAATGAGGGTTTCCAGTCCTGGTATGACGCATTTATGCTGTGCTTTCTTCTCCAGCCGTGAGCGTCTTTATTCAGATGTAGGCTGAAATAGGGACGGCTGCAGTGAACCTCATGGATACTCTTCTGTGTGGTATTTGGTCCTCCCTACCCCCCCACCCCCACATCCAGCGTTAACAGAATGTCTCCTCATTTTTTTTTCTCTCCCCTTTTCAGAGTTGTCTGCTCACTTGCTGGCTCCTCTGACTATGTTGATCCTGTTTTAGCGGCCCCGTGAGTCCTCTCTACCTGTACGGTCATTGTGTTTTTAACTGCACATGAGTTTGTTTTTTTTTTTTTTATACCAGTGTGCGAGTTTGGGTACGTGTGGCATTAATCACTGTTATTGGAAAAGCAGGGATTGGGTTTTTTTTTTTTTTTTTTTTTTTTTTTTTTTTTTTTTCAGTGGTGGTTTGCTGTTTGGAAAGACTAACAGTGTACCTTTTCAGTAATTTGTGGATTTAAATTACGTCCTGAAGTTTTGATGTCTTTGAAGAGAAAAGAGTAGCGATAATGAAGAAAAACGCTGGCAGTCTGACCTTCAAGCCCTGAGTACCTAACAGACCTCTGTTACCCAAGAGCAAGAAACAGAGTGTTTACTGTCAAGAATACAAATCGGTTCAGTTTAAAAGTGGAATATTAACTGATAGACAAAGGTTTGCGCAGTTTGTTTTTTTTCCCTTAACAATTAGCTTTAGTCTCTGCATGTTTCCATCATTTTCTCCTTTGCCTTGCTCTCTCTCTCTCTCTGTGTCATAGTCTGTATGTCTGCCTCTCTCTGTCTGATGCATGTATATACACACACACACACACACACACACTGCCTGACCGGCATTTTGCATAAACATGAAGTCAGGCATTCATTGAGTCTCTTCCATTAGACAGTCTCTCACTCCCATCTCGGTTCTTGTTTACTCACTGATTTATTTACTCAGTGTCTTGGCAGACAGGATTTGGCATGTAGGAACCAGTCAGCACTCAGTGTCAGTGACAAGTCCTCTTAACAATATGTCCTTTCGTCTGTCTCTCCTTCTCTGTCTGTCCGTCTCTCCACCCTCTCTCTCTCTCTGTCCCTGTGTTTCTCTCTCCTCTCTCTCCCCCCCCCCCCCCCCTCCCCCCCAAAAAAAAAGAAAGATAAAAAAATCCCTCGTTTCTCTCTTCCTCTGTTCCATGTCAATCTAATTGTACATTATGACAAGAAAGGAAAACACCCTTTGTGATCTTGTTTTAATCTTTTATGTAATGTGAAGCATAGAAGAAAGTATGTGCTGTTACTTCTTCATATTGGTGTATGGGTATTGTATGTTTCTGCTTTTTATTTCTTACTGTGCTTCATACAAATTCCTTTCAGTATAGGGCCAGAGCTTTAAATGTAAATATAGATTATACTCTCTCTCCCTCTCTCTCTGGTTTCTTTCACATTCGTTTTCAGATGAGAGTGAAAATGTGTAAGACAAACAAGTTGTTAAAAAGAAAAGAGAACAGTAGAAGGGCCCAGAACATTTCAAGATTTGTTGCCACATCTAGTATTGATCCATTCCACCCCTCAGAGAGGGCCATCAGATGGCAGAACCTCTGGATCATGTTGTGGATGTCTCCTGCTGTTGTGTTTGCCGTGAAAACTAAACTACTACTGTGCTTGACTTACTGGTTTTGTTTGATAGGTGGGTATGTGTGCGTGTGTGTGTGTGTTTCTTTTAAAAATGTTTTGATAGTGCAAGTCTTAGTTTTTTTGAAAATGTTCTCCCTTTTATTATTTTTTTCCCTCTCTCTACTGAACTGTTTTGCATCCATATGTTGATGATCCATCTCTGTATAGAAATCATCATCATACATCATCATCAACATGATCATTATGTCTCTCTCTCTCTGTCTCTTCTCTCTCTCTCTCTCGTTCTAAAATGAGATAATAAGCACTCAGTATCCTTTTTGCTACATCATCTTCTAAAGTTCGTTATGACACGAATCCTTGTCTGTCTTGTCTTCTTCATCATTAGTATTTTTTCTTACTTGTTTGGAGGATGTTTGTAGGGATGGAGGGAGGGTGGGTAGAGGTATTGGGTATTAATTTGTGTGACTGGTTGATGCTATGCTTCCCTTTTCCTTCATTTTGTATTACACATTGGTGTTTCAATTTTTCTCATCACTCCCACTCTATGTCTGTCGCTCTGCACTCTCTTTCTCCCAAATTTGTCTGAACCTCTGTCTCTTGTGAATATATTTATCTACATGTCTGTCACCTTTATTTAAAAAATCCCAGACTTTCTGTTTGTCTTTTTGTTTAAGGGGTGTGTATATTGTATGATTTCATGAAAGCCATCTTCAGTGGATGTTTTTAAAAATCTTTTCCCAGCAAAAATAGAAGAGGGCAAAAAAAGGAGTAAATGTGTGTGTGTGTGTGTGTGTGTGTGTGTGTGTGCGCTTGCATGGCAAGTGTAGTCAGCTAGGCTATAAAAAAAAATTTGAAGTACTGTGTGTGAGAGTGGTGATGTGACCATAGCCGTCAGCTAGGCTGTCGATGTCATGAATTAGTCTTAGTGTGTTGATCCGTGTTTTGCATGTGCAGCTCTCCAGACCGCTAAGGCCTGATTATCAACACTGAAAGCACATCAGAAGACTTAGCCATTTACAAATTACAATGTAAAGTCGAATTGCAAACCCCTAATTGATTCACAAATTGAAGAGGACTAATATAAAACCTGTTGATGATAATTTTGTTGTTTTACACTTAGCCATTTACAAATCACAATGTAAAGTCAAATTACAAACCCCTAATTGACTCACAAATTGAAGAGGACTAATAGAAAACCAGTTGATAATAATTTTTTGTTGTTGTTTTACACTTAGCCATTTGCAAATTACAATGTAAAGTCAAATTACAAACCCTAATTGATTCACAAATTGAAGAGGACTAATATAAAACCAGTTAATAATATTTTGTTTTAGTGCGTTCTGTCTCGAGAATTCAGCACTAATAAGTTGATAACAAGTTCTATCCACAAAGGCATGCACATATAGAAGGTATTCACTAATGCATGCACACACAAGAAAGAAACACACTTGCATAAGAGCAAACACTCAGTTCACACACTCACACACACATACGTTCAAACACACACACACCATGGGGATTTGTGTGTCGGGCAGATGAAGGGACAGTATATTGCTTCCAACAACAAAAAATACAAGCAGACTAAGTTGTCAGGTGAAAGAAAGCCTGTGCTCTGCAGATAATGTAGAATGGAGCTAAAACATCTGTTGACTTGGAATGACTTGGGGAAAAAATTGCTTCGAAGGATGTCATTATTTACTTTTTTGTTTCTTGTTTGTTTATTTGTAATCAAGTGCTCCTCAACAAAAAACTTTCCTAGAGAAAACAAACAGTGGCGTTAGCTCATGCATTTGTTAAAGAGCCATCTTGAGTTGGTTCTGTGTTGGACTATGACAATAAGAAAGTCACTGTGATGTTCCTAGTGTTTACCCACATTACAGTCAAAATTTTATAGTCTGTATACATTTCTTTTAGTCGTTTGGGACATAGTGCTAGTTATCCTTTAAGTATTCTTTACCTGCATGGATGTAGTTGCATATTTTCATCCATTCTTTTTGCTATTTATCCAAAACAATTATTCATTTTGTCTGATATTGTAAGTTGGCATTTTAATATTCTTACCTCAGCCAAGTTTAGAATGCATTTTTTACTGGTTTATTATTGTCTCCATTTTTGGCGCAAATATATGGACCCCAGAAAACATGAGTGTAAGGATTCTACGCAACTTGATGCAGAAACATCAAAAGCATAGGGTTTTTCAGGGAGGCATAGTGCTGCAGTGTTTGGGATTTTATGCCATTTCCTTGTTCAAGTCATCTTGTAAAATTTGCTTTTGTAATGCTCCCTCAAGGCAGATAGAATACATTATCCCTCTATGTACTGATTTTTTTTTTTTCCAAATATTACAATGAAATTAAACTAGTGAAAAATGAAGCAAAGAGTTTCATTTCTTTTCAGTGCACAAAATTGTAAACTGCTTCGAACTTTGATGAAGTTCCCTGTTTGTTGTAGAGTGACTTGTTGCAGGGTGACTAAGCCATACACACTCAGCGTAGATGTGACATCAGTGTGTCTCCAATAACTATTTGAATTATACGAGTGTTAAGATTCTACCTGAATTAGTGTTTATGCGATTCTCTCTCTCTCTCTGCATATGCACGCACGCACACGCGCATAGAATGTGCCAGCGATTCACTTGTTATCGTCTTTCTCATCCAAAAGTAAGAGACAAAAAAAAACCCCAGTGCCGCCTCTAATAATCCCTGTGTACACCTGACTGTGCAGTGAGGCGGACACTGAAGACAGGACTGGAAGAAGAGGAACTGAAAGCTGTGGAAGCCTACGCGGACGGAGTGAATGAGGGGGCGGGGGGAGGAAAAACGAGAGTTGAGAGCAGCGTACGTGTGACTGCCTGCCTGCCTGCGTCAGATATGAGCCTTGATGAGCGGAGTGCCTGCTGCGCTGCCTGTCTGCTAACTCCTTTTTTTTGAGCATACTCAGTTGATGGTGTTTTTTATGCTTTGTCTTTTTTACTTTTGGCCGGTATCTTTCATTTTTCTTCATTCATGTACCCTGTGACTTTTGTTGAAAGGAACGCATATTATGAGTTCAGCTGTCTCTGTCCAGTTTATGTGGGGTTTTGTGTTGTTGTTTTTTTCAGGTGAAAATTTTTGTTTATTTATTCAGTTTTCTGTGTGCAGCAGAAAATGTTTAGTTAATTTTTTGTTGCCACAGTTGAATACATTGCGTCCGTAGATCTGATCTTCCATTCATGAAAAAAAACAAATGATAATCTGCTCCCTTTAGAGACATCTGTGTCGGACATGTGTCAATGAAGCGTATGATTTTAGTTTACTGCCATGCTGTCCACAGGGTCATTACATAACAGATGTTCACATTTGTGACTTTTTAAAGCGGAGTTTTACTTTCATATACTGCTAGTTGGACCGCTGGACATTTGTTTGTTGGGCTTTTTTTTTCCTTTCTGATCTACATGTCTGTTTCCACTTGAACCGCCAAGCAGCCAGTGACCCATGTGGAAGACTGAAAAACAGTCGGCGATCAATGACAGAAAAGATGTTCAGTGGTCGGTCAGATCTGGTTATGGCTTAAAACTACGTTATGCAGTAATATCTTGCAATTTGTTGGGTTTTTTTTTTGTTGTTTTTCATTTGTACATTGGTTATTCACGCTACAGCGAACACAGATGTTTTGGCAGATGCCTGTATAGGCGGGTTTTTTAACCAGCTACAAGGTTGCCTTGCAGAGTTGTGGTTTGAAGTTTTTTTTCTTTATAAACTGTTTGCTGCTGATGCCTGTGATATGCTTACAACCACACAGAAGGTAACCACGTTGTGTGACAACGCTAGCAGGGTCTAAATATGGTGTGTTACCAATGCAATTCACCAAGGAAATTCTTTATCAAACCATTTGTGTGATACACTGGCTTCTATAGGAAGCCTGGACTTTGAATCTCAGCCACTTTGGAACGCTTAGTGTGTAATCTGGATTCTGATTTCAGGTTTGGGGATTTTCTGGGGGGTCATGCATAATCATGGAAATGTAACAACTAATCATTCGCACTTATTGGTGATTGAAGAGATTTTACTCCCGATTCGCACTTTTTATCAACACTAATTTGTGCTGCGTTTTCGTAGGTTTAATACGTGGTTAAATGTGTGACACATTGTGAGTTAGGTTTTCTTCTTCTTCCTAAGATTTTTATTTTTTTAAACATTGCCTGTGACCTGAATGGGGGGAGTGGGAAGGGGTCAGTTGTGTCTGTGCTGTCTTACGGACCAAGGAATCTTTATGTTTCCTCTCTGTTTGAAAATGGAATTGTATTGGTATTTCTGTAAAGAGTGAACAGTTGTACATAAGGCAACTTTCTATCCGTCTTATTTATGGTTTCAGTCGCAGAGACAAGTGCAATAATTAAAAATCAAGTTTGATTTTGATCAATGTGTTCCTTCATTTCATTTTGTTCACTACTTTTCTTTTTTCCCCCTCCCAAGTCTTGTTGCTGGCACAGTTATCTTTGATGACTCATCCTTTGATTACATGTACTCTTTTGATATGTTGCTGATGTCTCCATGGTCTGTGTAAAGTGCACTTTCAGTAACAGAGCTGGGAATGATGTACCCGGCGTTTATTTAAAAACATGTGCATCTGTCTTGCCTAAAGTTGTATGGTGCATTCAAACAGAATGAAGCTGGTATCGGCCACCTCTAGTCACACGAGTGTCTATATTTCAGAGGAAGGAACTGCAAACATTAATCATGACTTCGCATACCGGTACACATCCTCATGGTCAAGGGATGATTTAGGAAAACATGTCTCAGTGATGTATTCCCATGCACAGTATGTACCCAAGTTGTTGGTTTTTTTTTCCCACAGAACAGGCTTTTGCCAGTATTATTATCAGGCCAGTTTGTCTTAAATCGCAATCGCAGATCCAGTACAGACCCAAGACTACAGTAACTGTTGTCCAAAAGGAAGAAACTGTTGGGAGAGGATCAGTTGTAATATGCAGACCCAAGACTACAGTAACTGTTGTCCAAAAGGAAGAAACTGTTGGGAGAGGATCAGTTGTAATATGCAGACCCAAGACTACAGTAACTGTTGTCCAAAAGGAAGAAACTGTTGGGAGAGGATCAGTTGTAATATGCAGACCCAAGACCACAGTAACTGTTGTCCAAAAGGAAGAAACTGTTGGGAGAGGATCAGTTGTATATGCAGACCCAAGACCACAGTAACTGTTGTCCAAAAGGAAGAAGAAACTGTTGGGAGAGGATCAGTTGTAATATGCAGACCCAAGACCACAGTAACTGTTGTCCAAAAGGAAGAAACTGTTGGGAGAGGATCAGTTGTAATATGCAGACCCAAGACTACAGTAACTGTTGTCCAAAAGGAAGAAAACTGTTGGGAGAGGATCAGTTGTAATATGCAGACCCAAGACTACAGTAACTGTTGTCCAAAAGGAAGAAACTGTTGGGAGAGGATCAGTTGTAATATGCAGACCCAAGACTACAGTAACTGTTGTCCAAAAGGAAGAAACTGTTGGGAGAGGATCAGTTGTAATATGCAGACCCAAGACTACAGTAACTGTTGTCCAAAAGGAAGAAACTGTTGGGAGAGGATCAGTTGTAATATGCAGACCCAAGACTACAGTAACTGTTGTCCAAAAGGAAGAAACTGTTGGGAGAGGATCAGTTGTAATATGCAGACCCAAGACTACAGTAACTGTTGTCCAAAAGGAAGAAACTGTTGGGAGAGGATCAGTTGTAATATGCAGACCCAAGACTACAGTAACTGTTGTCCAAAAGGAAGAAACTGTTGGGAGAGGATCAGTTGTAATATGCAGACCCAAGACCACAGTAACTGTTGTCCAAAAGGAAGAAACTGTTGGGAGAGGATCAGTTGTAATATGCAGACCCAAGACCACAGTAACTGTTGTCCAAAAGGAAGAAACTGTTGGGAGAGGATCAGTTGTAATATGCAGACCCAAGACCACAGTAACTGTTGTCCAAAAGGAAGAAACTGTTGGGAGAGGATCAGTTGTAATATGCAGACCCAAGACTACAGTAACTGTTGTCCAAAAGGAAGAAACTGTTGGGAGAGGATCAGTTGTAATATGCAGACCCAAGACTACAGTAACTGTTGTCCAAAAGGAAGAAACTGTTGGGAGAGGATCAGTTGTAATATGCAGACCCAAGACTACAGTAACTGTTGTCCAAAAGGAAGAAACTGTTGGGAGAGGATCAGTTGTAATATGCAGACCCAAGACTACAGTAACTGTTGTCCAAAAGGAAGAAAACTGTTGGGAGAGGATCAGTTGTAATATGCAGACCCAAGACTACAGTAACTGTTGTCCAAAAGGAAGAAACTGTTGGGAGAGGATCAGTTGTAATATGCAGACCCAAGACTACAGTAACTGTTGTCCAAAAGGAAGAAACTGTTGGGAGAGGATCAGTTGTAATATGCAGACCCAAGACTACAGTAACTGTTGTCCAAAAGGAAGAAACTGTTGGGAGAGGATCAGTTGTAATATGCAGACCCAAGACCACAGTAACTGTTGTCCAAAAGGAAGAAACTGTTGGGAGAGGATCAGTTGTAATATGCAGACCCAAGACCACAGTAACTGTTGTCCAAAAGGAAGAAACTGTTGGGAGAGGATCAGTTGTAATATGCAGACCCAAGACCACAGTAACTGTTGTCCAAAAGGAAGAAACTGTTGGGAGAGGATCAGTTGTAATATGCAGACCCAAGACTACAGTAACTGTTGTCCAAAAGGAAGAAACTGTTGGGAGAGGATCAGTTGTAATATGCAGACCCAAGACTACAGTAACTGTTGTCCAAAAGGAAGAAACTGTTGGGAGAGGATCAGTTGTAATATGCAGACCCAAGACTACAGTAACTGTTGTCCAAAAGGAAGAAACTGTTGGGAGAGGATCAGTTGTAATATAGAGGGAGAAAAATGGGGGTCGTGCCTGTAAACGATTTCTTGGCAAGTCCGCATGAAAACATGGACATTTTGTTAGCTGAAAACAAATCTCGTCATGGAAATCCGCGCGTGTTTCGCTTCACCTGTGAATAGAATTATTACACCAATATCTTTTGTGCTCATTGAAGTGTCGGTTATCTGGTTTTGTTAATGGATTTTTATGGTGAAACCTATTTTCTGTCGGGTTTCTTATTCGATAATACCAGATTATTTATTATACAAAGAAAAACCAGGTTAATGAAATGGGCCTTGTTTCGAAGAATAATGGGTGAGTATCTCTACTCAGATTGATTTAAAAGATATTGATTATGCATCTTGCAAATCCATATCCCTTACGAACAAATGATAACTTGTTCTCCACTTGGCTGAATTTTAACAAGTCTTATTTACTCAGTCAGTCCAAGTCTTTGGTAAAATATGCTGTCTTTTGAAATGTGACTTTGTATTTTTCGTTGTTCCCTGTATTTTAAGTTTACATTTGATTCTATTTTACTCACTGTATTTTAGTCTGCTGAAAAGTTTCTTTGAGGAATTGTTGGCAGATTATTTCATTTTAAAGACTGAAAAAATAAACTTTTTCAATTTTACTGGTTGGTTGTTTGCAGAGGGCTGAATTTCTCTTACAAATGCTTTCCCTCCATTATTTCATAAAACAGACTTATGACTGTTGGTCGGCATATTAAATAAATCTATCTGGTTTTGTTTTCATTATTTTTGTATATACAATTGAAAAATACAAAAGAAGTGTCCTATTGAAGACTGTACATAGATATATGCCATATTCTGATTGTATGTGGAATGCATAATGGCGAAAACAAAATAAACAATAAGAAAATAATTTCAGTTGTGATGTTTCGGTTCGAGTTATTTCACTGGAGATATCAAACTAGAATATTAAGATGCAGCTCTGTGTGTGCGTGTCTGTCCACCAGTCTGTCTGTCTGTCTGCCAGTGTCAGTGTATGAGAACACTACAGTCACTGTGCACTTTATGTTCACAATCACTCATGATACGATCTGCACTTGCTGTATGATGGCAATGACGACAGGTGCTAGTACCTTCAGAGATTTTGTACACAGGAGATGCGTAAACCTTGCCCATGAGGCGAGGACGATCTAAAAAAGTTTTTTTTCATGGATGCATGCTTCTAGCCCCAGCCCCCCTACCAAAAACATACATAAGATTTTTTTTTTTATATAGTGCAACAAATTTTGTAAATCCTATCTATTAAGTAGTGGACAATGAGCATTCACAGCGAGTTTCTGACCATGGGTTAGCGCACGCAATTTCCAGAGGATGCACGGCTTACTGACATTTCATGTAAAGAGCCTGCACCTGAGCATGCCCATTGAACATCACCAAGGCGTCTGTCCTCACCACTTGGTTCATGCCCTCGTCATAGTAGTTGCATGCCTTCATATGCAAGATCCCTGAAATGGTGCAGCCATACAGGCAGATCTGCCCTTCATGGATACAAGAATTAGGCACCAACAGTAGATCTAAAGCCCCCCAAATCCAGACCCTCAACAATGTTTTGTTTCAGACAAATTCTGCATTTGTCATACCATGAACGTAAGATCAATGACTCGATCGGACGTCAGGTCAACATATAATGATAATGATAAGGGGAGTCATGTTGTGTGATGTCCCATTCAATGAGCGGGCTCACTTTGCTTTACAATATAAGCCAACATGCAAAAGCTGAAATGGAATAAATGAGATCAAGGGCACATTGTAAAACACCTAGAGCTTGGTCTCTTACTGAGAACATGCGCTACATAAGTACTCAGAAAATAATAATGATAATAAAAAGCATGTTTATGCTTACCTAACTGTGAAACTTACTTACTTGACTTAGTCCTCTGAATTCCCTGGGGAACATAGGGCCGCAACCACACTCTTCCAGCGGACACGGTTTTGGGAGATCCTCTTCAGCTCGGCCCACGTCATTCCGGCAGCCTTCACTTCCACGTCGGTACTCCTTCGCCATGTCTGTCTTGGTCTTCCCACTTTTCTTTTGCCCTGAGGGTTCCATTCAAGGGCTTGTCTTGTGATGTTGGATGGAGACTTTCTGAGGGTGTGACCAATCCATCCCCATTTCCGTTTTCTGATTTCTAATTCTATTGGAACTTGCTTGGTCTTGTTCCACAGTTCTGTGTTGGCAATAACATCTGGCCATCTGATGTTCACAATGTTTCGGAGACATCTGTTGATAAATGTTTGGAGTTTGTGGGTGTTTGTCTTTGTTGTTCGCCACGTTTCAGAACCATACAGAAGGACAGATTTCACATTTGAGTTGACGATTCTGATCTTGTTGTGGAGTGAGAGGGCAGAGGAATTCCAGATAGGCCGTAGCGTAGTAAAGGTGTGCCTGGCTTTATTGATGCGGCTCTTGATATCCTCATCTGTACCTCCATCTTTGCTGAACACACTGCCGAGGTAGACAAACTTGTCAACTTCAACGATGTCTTCCTGTTGCAGTCATAGTGGGTCTCGTTGCTGGTTGTTGACTCTCATGGCTTCTGTTTTCTTTGTGTTGATTTGGAGGCCTGTCTTTCCTGCTTCTTCTGCTACCCGGCACAGCTTCTCTTGTGCGTCTTGCTGTTTGTGGGACAGAAGGCTGTTGTCGTCGGCGAAGTCCAGGTCTTCCAGTTGCTTGGTTAAAGTCCACTGGATTCCTGTCCTCTTGCCGTCTGTAGACTTCCGCATTATCCAGTCAACGACCATCAGGAAAATTGTTGGCGATAGTAGACACCCCATGACGGACGCCGGTTTGTACAGTGAAGGGCTTCGTTAACTTTCCATCGTGGACGACCTGGTATGTAGCACCCTCGTAGAGTTGTTGGATGATGACAAAAAACTTGGGTGGGAAGCCATAGTGGTGCATGAATTTCCAGATGGTATCTCTGTCGATGCTGTCAAACGCCCTCTGGAAATCCACAAATACTGCGTACAAGGGGGTCTGTGAAAACAAAATATAAATTAACGCGGTAGATAAGATAAGATAATGTTGCTTATAGCCCAGCCGACCGCAGAGGGCCACATCAGGGCTGTCACCACGTTAAAATCAACTCACCAGTCATTTAAAAAAAAAAAAAAAAAAAAAAAAAAAAAAACTTTCACACATCTCGTTAAATGACTATAGTCTACAAACGAACCAGAAACTTTGTTAAAAATCCTTCCTCCGTAAAATCTCAAATCAGATGAAAAATGTTAATTTCTCTCAAAAACCCAAGGATCACGTCAGGCGGGACATCCCTGAACAGGATCTTCATGGACTCCGCTGTAAAATGTTTGTGTCTCACATCGTGCAAGTCCCAACACTCTAAAAGAACATGTTTCATTGTGAGTGGCGCATGACATGGAATGCACCACGGAGCTTCTTCACTCTTTAAAAGGTAAGAATGGGTAAAATACGAATGGCCGGTGTGCAGCCGGCACAGAACCGTTTCCTCTTTACGACCACCCGACGTAGATGGGAGGAAGTCTTTAAGGTTTGGACGGATCTGAAAGAGTTTGTTATTCGTCTGTGTGTTCCAATCCTCCTGCCAGAGGTCTCTCACATAATCGTTAATTTTGGGTTTCACATCTGAGCAGGGGATATAAGTGTTGGACAGTTTCTCTCTTGTGGCGTTCTTGGCTAAACGATCAACCATTTCGTTCCGCCGATGCCAACATGGCCAGGAACCCAAGCAAGAGTAATGTTGTAACCGTCCGCCTTCAACTTGCTAAAAAGTTCAAAAAAAAGTAAAAGTTCTGGATGCTGAAGGTTGCGGCCAGCTATGGCCTCCAAAGCTGACAGCGAATCCGACAGAACCAGAAAGTCCCTCTTCGAAGAATGGGAGATTACCTTCAAAGCCAGTACTAGAGCAGTAAGTTCAGCAGAATAGACAGAAGCATCTGAATGTATATGTTCCAACAATATCTGAGAAGGAGCCCCAGGGCAGTAGGCTGCACAGGCCACTCCATCCTCAGACTTGGAACCGTCAGTGAAAACTTTTTGATAGGATGGGAATTTGGAACAGAGCTCGGCATACAAAGCCTTGTACGCCAGAGAGCTGGTAGACTCCTTACGGAAAGCTGCGAGATCGAAACGAATCTCTGGTGTGAATTAACGCGGTAAGTTACTTACAGTAACACAAATCGTAAACATAAGCGTGCGAGGGTGTGCAAAGACAAAGACACACACACACAAACACACACACACACACGTTCACAGATCTAGGAACGGCATCTTTTTGGACTGGTACATCACAGAAGCACACATACCGGAGATAGGCTCATGCCCATACATTGAATGAGTGAGACAGGAGCACGCACGCACGCACACACACGCACGCACACACACACACACACATACCATAAGCCTGAATACTGAAAGAGAGAGACGAAAGACTCGAATGGGTTTTTTTTTCTTTAAATTTTAAATCTTTGCCAAGTCATTACTATAATGATGGAAGAATTGTTAACCTGCACTTGTTTTCCCCCACTGCTTTAATTGTTCAGGCTCAATGTTTTATCCCAAAGACTATAGCCCCTTGGAATGGGGATAGACACTGTGATTCAAGTCGAAAATTTTATTGAACGTTGTAGCGTTAACGAACACACAAAACGTTTTCAATCCAGATAAAACGAAAACATCCAATCTCCAAACAAGTATAAAAGCTACTGTACGTTTGAGAGTCAACGAACACACAAAGCATTTTTAGTCCAGATGAAACTAATACATCCAATCTCAAACAATTGTAGAAACTATTGCACGTTTGAGAACTTCCTAGTAATTGGTTTGAGCAGGTCATTTTTATTTAAGCGTTTTTTCAGCTGAGTTCGGTCATGTATTTAACAACAGTCTGCAGCAGGAATTAAAGCGGAGATTGATTATTTTCACTTTTGACTCGATTTTTATTTTTTCGCATTCAAATCAATAACGTACTGTCTTTCGTACTCTGTGTGTGTGTTGTTGTTGTTTTTCATTCCTGTTTTCCCGCTGTCACACGTCCCATTCCAGATGAGTTTGACTTACTAATAAATCTTTTTTTCGTCCCAGCTATATTGCGCGTGTTTTACCTCCGTTCATGAACAAACCACATCTTTGAACAAATGATTCAATTGTATTTTTAATGGCCTGAAATGAAATGGTATCATTCCTGAACCCATCCAAATGTACATCTGTGTTAGCTATGTATTATACGCTTATTGTTACTTACTCTAATATTTGTAAATGTAGTAATCGCTTCCTGTCATCATTACCCTGTGTAAATCAGCGCACCAAACAAAAAGATACAGTAAAATAAGACCATCATGCCGTCATTCTCTCTCTTCCGAGTGCAGCATTGACTGTTTACGACAACAGTCGATGTTTAATCAATCAATTTGTTTATTTGTTCATGTGTTTGTTTATTTTGTAATAGGATACTGAGATTCACCTTCGTATTATTGCTCTCAGAACTAAATAATAAATTCCTAGTCTGCAAAATCGAACTTTTGCAAAACAAGGAAAACAGGAGAAAAAAAAAGAAAAGAAAAAGAAAGAAAGAAAAGTGCACACACACACACACACACTAATAATGATGACCCCCAGATACTAGACTTTCTTTGAAGGTTTCAAAGCAGACTTTAAAGCGTGAACAATAGAGATTTTTTTTTTTCAAAAAGGTGGTCAGCACATACATTTCCCTCCCTCCCTAGAGTTGTAAAGGAGGCTTCAAAAGTCTTGTAAACGTTCTGTATGCAAGTGCCAAACCATTTGGCAGCATAGTGAATCGAATTCATACCCTTGTTCTTTCCATTAGAATCTGAAAAGTGTCCTATGATCCTGATGTACATTGACAATGTAGTAAGTATAGTCCTCAACGTCAAAGGAAAGAAGGAAAGAAAGAAGAAAACTATCGATTTCATGTGATAGTGGCATTTCAGGGGAGGTAGCCAGTAAGCTTTGAGACCTTGGGTTGGAAGTCGAGTTCGCTCCCTTATTTTTCCAGTTTTCACTACTCGTTTGGTTGAAATTTTTTCATCATTTTGTTTGGTTGGTTGGTTGGTTGGTTTTTGTTTGTTTTTGTGTTCTGTGTTAGTTGGTTAATTAGTTAGCTTCTTTCTTCCTTCATTTGTCTTTTTAATTTGTTTTTCGGAATCTTAATTGTTTTACGTAGAGCAGCTTTCAGGCATCATCTTCCGCGCTGATAGATAGTTTTAACATGGTGATCACCAAGCATAGGACAGGATATTATTCAGGCTGGAAGAAGTTCACGAAATACCCGAGCCCAGTGTAATACAGCATGGCGAGACACCACTAACACATTGAATCAGATCTGAATGTTGATGCAAGTTTAATAAGAAAACATAAATCTTCATGATCTAGAATTAGTTGGGGGTTTTTCTCTTTAACAAAGGTGCAAGATATTGTTAGTTATCAGCTTGATCTACACAATGTGAAAAAAAAAACCCACATGAAATGATGCAAGACACATCAGGCATGCACACAAAAAAGAGAACACACACACACACACACACACACACACACACACACACACACACACCACTTTAAATAAATTACAAAACTGAAAAAAAAACTATGCCTTTGAATCGAAGAGAAGATTCTCCAACTCTTGTATATCTAGTGAATTATTGCATTCAAATGTTGCATTCACCGACACATTTTAACAGAGTTGACAGAAAAGACTTTGTAAAATCTACCTTTGCTTTGACAACCGAGTGTTCACAGTTGGGGGAGGGGAGGGGGTGGTGGTGTAGACTTTCAATTCCTGCACCCAACCATCAGTAAACTGCATATATGCATCAAGGCTTTTGTAACACTCGAACTGCTGCAAGGTGTATGCGCTTACACCACAGACACGGTAACTCACGAGTCCAAGGAACTTCAGAGGTGGTATAAGATTGACATCATTTGACCATTCTTTTCCCCAGGAATCGTATGTATCAAATCTATTCGCATTCCAATTTTTGGTGGTAGCGAGATCTACACTCCCCATCTAACTTGTCGATGTACTTGACGTTCTCTTTCGCTGCTGGCCGTCATCGAAAAATTGGCTTCCCAACAATGAGGTTTCCGTTCGCTTCGGTAGAGACGTGACGTCATCGCTCGAAACCTATAGCATTACTATATCTTACTTCCACAATGTAGCAAGGGACAAAACCCGTTACGAGGCCCCCCCCCCCCCCATATCCCCCCCCCCCCCCTTCCCCTCCACCTCACCTCCATCAGCACCATGACAAACAGAACGACAGCATAGGAAAAATCCCAGATGACACTCTCAGTATCACTGACAGCGCTCCGCTCACGTCAATGATACTTTTACTACTGTAGAACGATCCTGACACACGCTACTAACACTTAACGTTGGACTACCCAGCAGAACTGCCAGGTGTATAGCGACAACTCTCTCCATCAATCGCCGGCAAGTTCACAGAAATCGGCTTTTCTGATGGAGGAACAAGTGAGGGAGGGACAAGACCCGAGGTAAAAATGTTCTTGTCTTTCTTCATTTTCTCAAATCCCGCATTTTTCACAGCATATACACACATTCATGTGAGGTTTGTTCATTTATGTGGAGTAGTAGACTGTTCCCCTTTGGCATGCCGCTTTTAGGCGCTTTTATCTTTATTTCTAAAGAAGGATTTTTGTTTTTCTTTGATTTTGCTGCATGTATGCTGATGTTTGTGAATTATACCGTTAAAAAAACGTTCACTTTTAGGATTTTTTTTCTCAAAAAAAAAAGAAATTGGGCCTGTATGGTAAAAACCTCTCTTGCAAACAAAGATGATATGAATATCTACATAACAAAACAAACAGCACAAGTCTATGTCCAGTACTTATCACACAAACTCAATAACAAGTTTTTTGTTTGGCGGCCATATTGGATGGTTTCCATGGCAACGGAGGGTAAAACGGACCTTAAAAAAAAGCTTTTTTTTTTCTTTTTCTTTTTTTAAATCTATGGATAATTTCCTTCAAAGTAACGGTAAAGAAATTGGAATGATTTTGAAAAGAAAATTTGACTTGGTGCACTACCATTTCTCACCTTATCAAATGAAAAACAGACACGGTTTATACAATCTAGTTTCTAGATCGGTCCCCTTCTTCTTCTTCTTCCTAAAATACTGGTTCACTCAAAAACGAGTAGGTCACCAGCGCGCATGTTAAAAAGTAAAATAAAATAACACAAAATAGTGCGACTCAGTCTGTTGGCCCCTGGAGCAAATTTGGCAACAAGGGGTCGCACTCGATATTCAAGAAGTTAAAAGCAATGGCCAAATTCAGGCCCAGGTAACCATAAAATATCTGGGGAAGTTAAAATAGAAAATCGTCAATTATGCAGATCTCAAAACTCGTATCAATTTGTTTTTTTTAAATGAGACTGCATTTGTGGCAATCTTGATGGCACCCGGCAGTGAGTTCCACAGCCGTACAGAACTAGGATAAAATGAATATAAGTGGCTGTCAATATTTGATGCAGGTATGGTATAACATTGACCGCCACTCCAGGTGCTACTTTTATTCAATGCTAGTTGTTCCATTGGAATATCAATTAGTTTAGCTCTGCCTTTGAAGAAGATGTTAAGTTTGATAAAAAGCTCTTCTCTCTTCTAAGGGTTTCCATTCTAATTTCCTCATGTTCTTCCTAGTATTCCCCTTTTCTCTGATGTGGTTCCCTGTTACGAACCGTGCTGCTCTCTTCTGAATCTTTTCTCAGCTGTTAACTTCTTCACGTCGTCTTGAAGGGCGAGAGGTCAAAAAGGAACTGTCACTTCCAGTCATTACTCCCCCCCCCCCACCCCCACCCCCCACCCCCCATCCCCCTCCCATTCACCCACAATAGCAACATCTGATTGGTAGAAAGAGCCGGCGGTATTTTTATTCTCCCACAGCCACTCTTCACAATTCAAAGCAAAACAACCCACACATGACTGCGCCCAAACCATGATATACAGATAGGTGATAGCAAAGGGACATCGGAAACCTCACCTTCTTCGCTCGGACATAACTCTTTCCCTAGAGGGGTCATTTGGGGGAGACCGAGACTCAATCCACTCGCAGGTGAATGAATCACCCAAAGCCCTGCAACAGTTGTACAGGCTACTACTCTATAGAACCAAACAACGGCACGGTATCTGTGCGTCTTTCCGTCACTATAAACAATATCATGGTTATCACATTTTTGGACCTGATTAGGTTTATATTCCCCTTCCCTTTTCAGTCCCGACTTCAGAAATACAGAGCATGCTATTCTGAGTGCGTCTGTAAATACTGTTTATGTTGCGTTGTTTGATGGGGAAACAAATCACCCACTTCATATCCTCCACTCACATCCCCCCCTCCCCCAATCCCCCCCCCCTTTTTTTTTCTTTTTTTTTTCTTCGTTCTCATAGACACACACTCAAGTTTGTGACTTTAGGAAATAAATCTAAAGCAGGACGGACCGTTTAACGAGTTTAGTTTTTAACGTACCTATGTACCATCATCCTTAGGTAAATAAATATACTGGGTCCAGGTTAAGACTACAACGATTATGCAGTTGAGGAAATCTGGTTTGGAAAGTTGGAACAAACAACCAAAACAATACAAACAACCAAAACAATACAAACAAACAAAAGAAAACAAACAAGCAAGCAAACAAACAAAAAGCCACTCTATGTTCAACAGAACTCAGAAGAAACACATCCGTGTTATACAGATGAACCTGCAGGCCAAAAAATAGGCATGGGTGTTCAAGAAATCGCTATCCCTTTTCCTTCTTTCCCCCCCTATACCACACACACGTACAAACTCATCCTTCCAATCCCCTTCTATTTGTGTGTGTGTGTGTGTGTGTGTGTGTGTGTGTGCGTGCGTGCGTGCGTGCGTGTGTGCGTGCGTGCGTGGTGTGTGTGTGTGTGTGTTTATAAGGTGCATGTGAGACCTGTTATGGAATTTAGTCTAATATATGGAACATGGATACACAACAAATGGCAATTATGACAAAACAAAGCAGAGTTGCAAACTTTGTGTCTGATGATCATGATTTCAGTTTCAGTGCCACAGCAAATCCTTTAACAATTAGAATGGATGGACTGCACCCAAGGAGCGAACGGCTGAAGATGAGAGTTGTACAGCCAACGCAGCGAGCAAAGCAAGACAGAGGCATACCTTGGAATAACACCAGGCGTACAGGTGGTTGTGAGGTACATGGATCAAGATCAGCATGCTCGCGTATACTGTTCTCTCTCTCTCTCTCTCTCTCTCTCTCTCTCTCTCTCCACTTTTATAGTCAGATTGAGGAATAAATAAATGCCAAAGAAGTCAGTATTTGTGGTAAATTTTGACGATTTTACGAGCGAAATCGCTAGAATTTTTTTTTTTTTTTAAAGTAATAACTATTCACTCGTTCAGCCTTAGGTCGCAGACAAGATGTTCATTGTGCAAAATTCGTTCCGCGTGGCCAAGCAGAAAGTTTTAACGGAAGAAGAAGAAAAAGACATCAATCGTGTCAAAGGCTAATCTTCTAACACGTAATGACGTCGGTGTGCGTACGTACGTGCGTACGTGCGCGCGCGCGTGTGCGTGTGTGTGTGTGTGTGTGTGCTTTTCATATTTTCACGTGGCTTCTCCGCCCCACCCCCCTTACAGTTTTTAACAGAATTTACGATCGTTTGACAGGGCAGTTATGTAAAAGACTAATGATTCTGCCAAAATCTGTAATACATCTTGACTTGACATGCCAAAATCTAAAGCATACACAGCTTTTAAATTCCAACGTCAACAGTATATTTTAATTTGAAATGCCAAAGTCCATGGTGTGTCTTGATTTGGAATGTCAAAATCTAAAGGATATCTTGATTTGAAATGATAAATCTTAATCTGGAA
Organism: Conus ventricosus; assembly: GCA_018398815.1. Lineage (NCBI taxonomy): Eukaryota > Metazoa > Mollusca > Gastropoda > Neogastropoda > Conidae > Conus > Conus ventricosus. The sequence continues at coordinate 29,592,862 of CM031612.1, read as the reverse complement.
CGCCAACATCTATAAAATGTCTGGATTAAAAAGGCCGAACTCTCAATACATATGGCTTTGGAATGCCAAAGTTTATAGTAAATCTGGTTTTGGAATATCAGAATCCATAGAACATCTGGCTTTGAAATGCCAGAGTCTAATGGAAATCTTGATTTGCGCAGCACTGGCATCAGAAACCATATGATCTGTTTATCATCACCGTCATCCTAATCATGATCATCATTATTGTCTCGTGCCCATTTCCATGTCACATCAGGCAGGTCAGACTGGGCACACGCCTGTATTCACTCCATGGAGTGTTTCTGGAGCATGCCCCAAATCACTGACCGGGGGGAATGAGATTAAGAACAGGGTGGGGACTAGTTCTGGATCAGGTTCAGACTTACTCCGCTTTCAAATCAGACACAATGTGCTTTGACTGATTTATCATGTCATTCGTGACACTGAAAATTTTGAAGGAGGGTGATTTTGGATCAGAGGGGGAGGTCTGTTTGGATTCACTCCTCAGAGGGGGTGGGGGATTGAGGGCCGGTGAGTTCACGAGTTCAAGCACGTCCCCTCTTCACCATCCATGAGGTGCACCGTACATGGCGCCTACTGACAGCTCAAGGCGATCAGTCCCAGCAGCGCCCGGAGAAAGGAAAACAGTTGGCTGCAGAAGGGCACCTGCTGGCTGGGGGTCGTGACCTGGATGCAGCCCAGCCTCCCTTAAGAGTGTAACAGGTTCAGGGCCAAAACACTTTGTCCGAGGGGGAAGCGGGAAGGGGGGAGGGGGGGGGGGGGGAGGGGGGAGTGTTTCTCCTCTGAAGACCATCTGATGTCAAGCTTCTCCACGGAGTTTTTTTTTTGTGTGCTACTAACTCCATGTCTTTGCTCTCTCTCTCTCTCTCTCTCTCTCTCTCTCTCTCTGTCTCCACACACACACACACACACTGAGAGAGAGACAAGGAACAGATCCCACAGAGAGAGAGAGAGAGAGAGAGAGAGAGAGAGAGAGAGAGAGAGTACTCTCATGGAGCTCCCAATTATCTCAGTAATTGACAGTTTGAGGCTCAGTAATCTCACCTTTGAAAGGACAAAGAAGCGTCGGCCTTTCTGGACATCAAACCCATCACCTCCACCGCGAATTGATTCATGCGCACATTGCACAACACTTCTGCAACACAGTGTCCTTCGTTACGTGAAAAAAAAAAAAAAAAAAACGGCTAATGATTCACCGCAGCGCGACATTAACAGCACGTTTGATGCACCAGCAAGCCCTGAATCGATGGAGAAATAATGTATTTCTACGACTCGGGTCTACATGAGGAGACATTAGGAGACATTATTCTTCGCTGACCGAGCATGCCCACCGGTGAATTAGCGTTTTCTACGACTCTGGCCGACATGAGCAGACCACACAATCATGATGCTAATGAACTAGCATTCTCTCTTTAGTGTTTCTTTACCGTCAATCACCGTCTCCTGCCGCTACCATGAGGGAACAAAAGACCAAGACATGTTACATATTTGATCGATCGACCTGACTTACAAAAGAATTCCGGCATGATGGGAATGAAGCAGGAGAGGAATGGGTGTGGAGGGGACGGGGAGGGTTCTTGGCTCTTGGGGAAAAGGGCGCGGGGGGGGGGGGGGGGGGGGGGGGGGGGGGGGGGAGGGGGGGAGGTGCAAGTGGGAAGAGAATGAGGGAGGGGAGAGCTAAAGGAAGAGAAATGCATCTCACTCCATTCTGTTTCCATTCTGAGTTTTCTGTCTCTTCACTGTCTCCAAAGAACCTGAACAAGCACAAGGGCGTGGAGAACGTGAATATGCTGCGTGCAAATCATGATTCTTTGGAGTAGGGTTAGTGAGTTGGAGGAAGTCAAAAACTCTCTGATTTCGTTATATAAAAAAACACAAAAAACGTTTGTTTTCTTTTCTTTCCAGTTTGGAGGATGTAGACTTTATACTTGTGTTTTGTGTTCTGATGTCATATCATAGCGATGAAGATGAAACTAAGTATGACCGAGGATCCCTGTTATTTCAGCATAGCCACCGGGCGGGGGGGGGGGGGGGAGGCTGGGGGGCGGTAGTTTAAGAACAGGGGGGGTAGTTTTGGCTCAGGTTCAGGCTTGCTGTCAAGCTTCGCCCTTGAGTTTCTGCCTACTAAGTCTTTGTCTTTGTTCTCTCTCTCTCTCTCTCTCTCTCTCTCTCCTCTCTCTCTCTCTCTCTCTGCCTGCCTGTCTGTCTGTCTGTCTATCTGTCTCTGTCTGCCTGACTCTCTCTCTCTCTCTCTCTCTCTCTCTCTCTCTCTCTCTCTCGACCACACACACACACACACTCACACACACACACACACACACACACACACACACACACACACACACACACACACACACACACGTAAGGAACAAGTCGAGCTCTTAGAGAGAGAGAGAGAGAGAGAGAGAGAGAGAGAGAGAGAGAGAAGAGAGAGAACTCCTCACAGAGCTCCCAATCATCGAGCTAATTGACAGTTTGGGGCTCAGTAATCTCATTTATGAGGGTGAAAAAGGAACATCAGCATTTCTGGCCATCAAACCGCCATCTCCATCTCCACCGCGAAGTGCGTGTGTGTGTGTGTGTGTGTGTGTGTGTGTGTGTGTGTGTGTGTGTGTGTGTGTGTGTGTGTGAGAGAGAGAGAGAGAGAGAGAGAGAGAGAGAGAGTCCATTATTACGTGTAAAAAGCGACTAATGATTCACCGAGTGCGACATTAACAGCACGTAGGATGCCACTGCTAGCCCCGATGCAATGGAGAAATCATGCCTTTCTACGACTCGGGTCTACATCAGGAGACGTTAGAAGAAATTATTCTTCGTTGACCAAGCACGACGTCCAGATAATTCGCATTTTCTACGACTCAGGCCAACATTAGTAGATAACACACGTGCTCTAAATGAATTAGCCTTTTGCCGTATGTTGTTTTTATATTGTCCATACACCGTCTCCTGCCACGACCCTGAGAGGAACAAAAGACTAAGTGAAATATAAACGTGTTATATATCTGATCGACCCAACAAACGTACGAAAGATTTCGAGCTCCGGTGCGAGTTTGAGGCGGAGGGGGAGGGGAAATAATCGAGGGGAGGGGAGGGGACACATGAGGATGGGGGGGGGGGGGGGGGGGGGGGGGGGGGGGAGCGGTAGTGGTGGAAAGGAGGGGGAGGGGAGAGTGGACATCTCACATTATTCTATTTCTGCGGCTTCGCTGTCTCCAGAAACCAAGAGGACGCGAAGAACGTAAGTACACTGCACGTAAGTCATAACAATTGGGAGCAGGGTAACTGCATTTGAAGAAATCAAAAACTCTGTAACTTCTTTGAAAACGTTTCTTTTCTTTCCGGTATAAAAAAAAAAAGATTTTATTCTTGTATTCCGATTTCTAATGCCACACAATAGCGATGAAGGTAAAATAAAGTATCCCCTACGGTCTGTTTGCGTTTTTTCTGTGTAGCAGGCTATGCAAAAGAGTTTTAGGGCGAAGAGTCTAGCAGAGACGGAGACAAAAAGGGAGGGGAGAGAGGCCAGGGATGGTTGAAGACGGGGCACTGCGAAATGGGGCCCACATGCGTTCATAACAAAGGTATTTAGCCTTTAAACAGCTTTGTTGTCAGATGCCGCAAGGGCTTTAATATGCAAGAATTAAATCTATATCATTTTTAAGTGATAGTTTGTCTTTGTGCAAGAAAATGTGTACACCTGAAGGTGCCAGTGGGTCCCAGAGAAATACTGGCCTCAACATCCGAACAAACCAGCTGGGAGCAGTCCTGCGCCACCCTTGGAAGCCTGCGCCATGTTCACGAAGGGTGCATGCACGCAAATTGCATTCCATTGATACGTCAAGGGACATAACTGCTTCTTGGCAGATGCCATTTTGTGACCACCAAATGCGACTCAGCAAAACCCCCACAGAAGCGGCCCCATAAGTATAAAAGCCGTTATTTCATGACTGCATATCCAAAGACTACCGTGAATGAAAGACATGTCCCTAAAAGCTTTCGCTATGAGGACGTAAAACTCAACTATTTTCGACTGCATATCCCAGCGCCGAAAGACACCACTACCAAGCAACCACTGAAGGCATCCCAGCGCCCAACTCGTTGCTGTTTAGCTGACAGGTGAAACCATTACAACTCCAGACAAGCTTCGCCACAAGGCCTTTCGTGCCCTTTAGGATGCCGGGTTGCAGTCTTTTTCTACTGTCAACAGGACTTTCCCTGTGGCCAGTAGGTCTTTCCTCACCATCACCGGGCCTTTACCCAGAGACAGCCGGAAGTGGAGACGAGAAGTGCTGGCCTTAACTGCCAAATCAACCAGCTGGAAGCAAATCCTGCACCACCTGCGCTGCGTTGACATAGGATGCAGGCGCGCACAGGGCATTTCATTAAGATGTCCAGAGACGTAAGTGGTCCCTGGCAGATGTCAGTGTGATGACCAGACGCGATACAAATAGAATCTCCATGGAGGCGGCCCCATGGGTGTATCAGCCCGCGTTGAATAACTGCAGAGCCCATCGAGTATAATGTGGAATGAAAATGTGATGTGAAGCATTTCCATGTAACTGCCGGTCCAATTGCTTTCCCAGCCTTTCGGAGTTCTTCCGTCGCTTTGCCGTTTCTATGGAAACCCTCATTGCATGTAGCAGAAACAACATTGCACGACTTGTTTTCAGATCCTCCTCGCTTGCCCATGTTACCAGTCTTCTTCACTGACTTTCCAGTCAACAGAGAATTCTTTACAAACTCTGTCTTCTACGTTTGAAATCGCTTCGTGGCCAGGCTTCATCATTCCTATCAGAACTTCTCCATCCGTGCACACCTTTTAGAAAGATGAGTACGAAGCCATACAAAATCAATGCATATGTGCAATTGTGTGGTTTATCTGAACCTTCCCCAGCAAAATGCCTGGCCTACTGACAAAGGTCACCTGCTCTTCACGTTCTATTGCTAACACCTGCATCTGCATGGTCTCCCCCCCCCCCCCCCCCCCTCCCCTCCCCGGAGAACAACATCATGTGGCCAATATTCTTTCTCTGATCAGTTCCATTCACCTGGAACCAACTCTTATTCTGTTCGTCACGCAAACAAACTCGGCCACAAATTTGGAAAACCTCCCTAAAATCGTTTTTCAGGCAAGGTACATTAGGGGCCACTTGTCCTAATCCTGTCATTTTAGACATTGTCTTATGTCAAAGAGTTTTTTTGTACCCGCATCTGTTTGTATGTGTGTGTTTATATGTCTGCCAGCAAGTTTATACACAAACTACCCAGGCGACTTTAACCATACTTCGTCAAAAGATGAAAAGTGGCCACAGAAAACAATCCGCTAAACGTTGGTACTTATCCGTGGTGCCAGTCTAGATCAAACAGTGGGTCTTGTATTGTTCAAGCTAAGACTTAAAAGTCGTGGAGGACACCTTTAGGGAAGCAGGAAGCTTTGTCAATAGGCCTACACCGTTTGAATTAACACTTCCAGACAGCGCAAGCGCAATAGGCATTGCGAGACTAGTCGAGTAAGAAAACATAACTCTTCCATTGCAGAAAGCAAACAATTGCGAAACGGAAACGTTAGGATCGAAAAGTTGAAATTGTAGAATCCAGAAACACTGTACCAATGATGTGGTACAAAATGTCAACCAAATACAGTGGATTGCACTCTGTACAGACAGGTCATATTCTCTCTCTCTCTCTCTCTCTCTCTCTCTTCTCTCTCTCTCCCCCCCCCCCCCCCCCTCCTCCCCCTCTCTCCTTCCCGTCATCATGATTCTAATTAGGTAATTCTCGGTCTTCGTCACATGTCTGCGGACGACTGAGCTTTATCAAATTGGTCCAACCACCACAGACTCAGATCATAGACGAACACGTTTACAAACACTGCACATTTGTGTAGCAGAGAGAGGTTCACTTCGATCCACACTCAACAAACTTCAACTTCGCGCGGTGGACGGTGTAGCGAAAAGTTTTAACTCCCCGAATGGTTTAACTCCCAGGGAGTTACACTGTTCATATGTAAATGTTAACTCCCTGGAAGTTAAACTAGAATGACTCCCACCCTGTGCCAAAATAACTCCACTCAGTAAAACTTCAAAATGTTCTAAAATCTTTTTTGTACAAGTCTCAACAAATTCTTGAAACATTAAGGGGGGAGTCATTTTGTAGATATATCAGACTTAACTCCCACCCTGTAACAGAATGACCCCCCTGGGAGTTAGTACAGATTAACTCCCGGGAGTTAATCCAGTCGCGTAAAAGTTTAACTCCCTGCCCACTAAGGGGAGTCAGTTTTTCACAGTTTAGAATAACTCCCTGGGAGTTAATGTGTACACGTGTTTTCTGACTCCCAGGGAGTTACTTTGTAACAGAGGGGGAGTTAATCTGATCATGACTAAGATGACTACCCACCCACCTATTCCCAGGTGTCTTTCGGTAAGAAAATGGCGAAGGGGATTTAATGTTCATGATCATCATCATTATAGGGAAAGGAAATGTCCGTGTACATATTCATGTGCTCATCTATGCATGTCCTTGATATTTTACTATGCCTTTTTGTATATAATGTGTATATGTGAAGTCTGTATATACATGAATTAATGGCTTGATGTCTTTGGTAGAAATACTGTACCTTCAGTATTTGGCGTTCTCTCTCTCTCTCTCTCTCTCTCTCTCTCTCTCTCTCTCTCTCTCTCTCTCTCATGGAATCTATGCGACTATCAGTCATGCAAAAGTGTAGGCCTTTACACTCAAATGGTGTAGAAATGGAAAATTTTCAATTTTTCATTGTGTCATGCCGCCAAATTAGGGAGTAGGGGGGGGGGGGGTTGAGGGGGTAAGGAAGGTGGGGAGAGAATGACGAGTAGTCGCGACGTGACGTAAAATTGTTTGTATTGACTCACAACATCTGGGAGAGAAGGAAGGAGAAAAAAGGGTTGGCATAGATTAGAAATTTGTGTGTGAGACACATGGTATAGAGAAAGGGGGGGGGGGGGGGGGAGGGGGGGCCCGTTTTTGTACAATTTGTACAAGAGGGTGGCTAGGGGGGAAGGGGAGGGGGTGCCCGTTTTTGTACAATTTGTACAAGAGGGTGGCTGCTTGGGACCGATCTGATGAAGTTGTCAAGTGACTCGTCACATGTGTGGTGGTGTGCGTGTGCCAAGCTAAAAATGAAAGTCGGCCAGCCAATCAGAAAAACACACATTTTTCAATAAAATTCAGGACACGTGACTAATTCACAGAAACCAATAATATCGAAGGAAACAATTCTACCTGACAAGTCTTGATCTGGCAAGTTAGTGTAAGAAAACACACACACACAACACACACACACATTTCGAAAAAAAAAAAAAAAAAAAATATATATATATATATATATAAGATGCATGGGTGGTAGCGAGGTGCGGGGAGTGGGTGGTGGGTGGTGGGTGGGAGTCATTCTGGTGGTATGTCAGAATAACTCCCCTGGAGTCAAACTGAAACACAGAGGGAGTTAGTTTTTTTATATTCTAGTTTAACTCCCAGGGAGTTAAAATTTACAAATGGACAGAGAGAGAGAGAGAGAGAAAGAGAGGGAGAGAGAGAGAGAGAGAGTAGAGAGAGAGAGAGAGAGAAAGAGAGAGAGAAGAGAGAGAGATGGAGAGGGAGAGAGAGAGAGAAAGAAAGAAAGAAAGAGAGAGACAGAGAGAGAATTTTCATCAGTGTCTATTCATTAAGAGCAATATTAAACGGAAAGCAGGAGAAATAAGAGAAAGCAGTGTATAATCTGATAATACACGCAGTGTATTCCTGTAAGTGTGCGTGTTTGTGTGTGCACATGCACGTGGCTATGCATACACACATGTGTGTGCACTTCTTTCATGTTGCATAAGCTTATCCAAAAGTATCATTAAACATTACAAAAGCAGTAACTTCAGTTAAGAGAAAACTGATTATTTGTTAAACAATCAAAGTAGAGAGGCAATAGAGCTCTTGATTAGTAAAACTTGAACAAATTTAACTGTAAGATGATGATCAGCTACTGTGTCATTCAAGAAAATAAAATAAAAACCAACTGTGAGTCTGATCTCAGAGGACTCGGTAAAAATGGTTTCAGCTATTCGCAATGAAAAAGTACATGGCTTGGCGTTATATCAGTACAACAAATGCATGCTTATTTCTAAACTTGCTTCTAAGAGCATCATATCCAAGTCATAGATTTTGCGTTCATTTTTGAGAAGTCTATTTTCATTGGTAAAGTTTTTGTGTGTGTAAAGCAGTTTAAGTCTCTTGTCGTTTAAGAAATACACCCCTTTTATTATCAATATCATTCCAATTGGATTTCTTCGCAGTAAATAGTAGTCTTGGGGACTTTCAATATGAATTAAATGTGATCGTTATATATATATATATATATATATATATATATATATATTATTATATATATATATATAGATGAATATAATTAGAAAGCCTAAAATGACTTTAAAAGTGCTCGACCCTTGGGGAGCAACATTTGTTAATAATATTAAAAAAGGAATGCTAAAACTCACTCTACAAAATTTGTTTCGAGCGTGTTGCGCTGTCATCAGGATGGCCCTCGGTTTGCCCACCGCCGATGTTATATAGCGTGTGGGCTCCCGTTTGCGGTTGTTTGCACGTGCGGGTTGGCTGCACGTGTTTTTGGGGGGCTTTCAGGTTTTTGTTTTGGATGTGTTCACTAACATCGATTTCCATTTATGCCTGCAGTTGTTTACTATTTCTGTTTGGTGTTTAGAGTTGCTAAGTGTGGTTTGCATAGTATTAACCATTTTTCAGTTAAACATAGGTTGCACCTTTTTGAAACATTGCTGTATGGTGATGCTCTTTTTATGATTTTCCAGGATATATTGTAGCTTGTTTTTGCGTCTTTAAGTTTCCAGATATATTTGCTCAGTTCTGTTTGGTTTTTATATTTTTCTTTATTAAATGACTGTTTGTGGTTTGCATATCTGGTTTTGAAGTGGTTTTCAGTGATCCCTATGTATGTTTCTTTTTCATTTTCTGATGTCACAGTAGCCTGGTATACAATGTTGCTGTGAAGACATTTGTTGTTTAGTGGGCACTGCTCCTTTCTGGTGCAATTGCAAGATTTCCTTTCTTCACCCTTCTTTGCTGTGTTGATTTTCATTTTGTTGGATGCGTCAATCAGGTTTTTGAGGTTGGGCATACATGAGTACGATAGTTTGACAGTGTTTTTGTTAAATATTTTGGACAATTTGTGTTCTTTTGGAAATGAAGTTGTTAGGATTCTAAAGAATTCTTTCCCTATGTTCGTTTTGACTTTCCCGTCGTATGGGGGGGTTATACCATATGATTTTTCTTTTCCTATTTTTCTTGCTTTTATTTGTGTTGTTGTCTGGGTTGTATTGTAATTGTGTAATTGTATCACTTGTTTGTAGTGCCTCCTGGTATTCTACTGCTGCATTGTTGAACACTCTCTCACTGCATGACAGGTTTGATAGTCTCTTGTTTATGCCATGGGGTATGGTCTTCAATACAGATGGTGGATGGTTACTTTTGGTGTGTACATAAAGAGGTGTATCGTTGGGTTTCTTGTATGGTTTATATATATGATTGTTGAGATCCAGTGTTATGTCTAAGTAGTTCACTACCTTTTTGTTTGCTTCAATGGTAATCTTTAAGTTGTGGTTTTGGAAGATTTTGCATAGTTCTTTCTTCTTGTTTTCGATGGTTCTTGGATTGTTGGTTAGTGCAGCAAGGCCATCGTCTCTGTATAGTCCGACTTGTTTTCCGAGTTTTTTCTTGATGTTGGACAGCATGAATAGTCCGACCAGTTCACATGTTTCTGCACCATCATATGAACCCATGGTTACGTCGAATGTCGAGTTTCTGTTGGTTTTCCTGATCCAGGTTTCATTTCTGCTGTGTAGTAATGTTTTCTTGGTGTGGAGAATGATTTCCATTTCTGACCCTGTTATGTCTGTGTGGTTACTGGCAAACTTCAGGGCTTGGTGAGTAGTTCCTCGTCTATGGATGGGTAAAAGTCTACTATGTCAAATGTGATGAATACTGTATTACTTTGTTTATTGAGTGTTTTGAACCATTGGATAACTTCGTATGTATTCTTCCAGAGGTTGTAATCAGAGTTTGATTTTATGTCCTTTATTATTTTTTCCAGAATTTTCTTGCTTATTTTGCCTAATTCAGATTTGGATGGGTTTATTAGTCTACATGTTGGATTGTTGTGAAAGTTGGGCTTGTGGTCTTTGAGTGTTATGAAAGCTTCTTTTGTTGCTGTCGCTTCTATCCTGTCACTTAGGTCTATGCGCTCTGCAAGTTCTTTTTCTTTAGTGCGGATACTGTCATGTGTATTTTTGTCAGCTTTTTTGTAGTTTTTTGGATGTTTTTGTCAAGGAGTTGAGAATATTCCTTTGGTTCCATTTTGTAGTAATTGCTAGTTTTATCAGCCTTCACAAATATTTTTTTGTCATTTTGTACTTGTTTTATTTGGTTTTTTAATGTCGTTTGGAAATCGCTGTTAGATTTTTGAATTCAATATTGGTTATCATTCTTTTCATTTGATCTTCAAAGGGTTTCATATCGTCTATGACTGGTGGTGATCGCCATGATTTGAAATCGTAGGTGTTTTTGTCCTCTTTTTTTGCATTCGGGTTCAGGAAAAAGAATGCTTTCCATCTCATGTTGCGTACGAACTTTTCGGTTTGTTCTATTAATCTTTTTAAGTAGGATTGTGGGTTAGAAAACGGTATGTTTTTTGTTGACTGCCTAAAATTGATTTCCTCCATTTTAAAATCCTTCAGGCCACAGTGCTCACGTGAGGAGCAATTAAGATGAATATAATTTAGAAAGCCTAAAATGACTTTAAAAGTGCTCGACCCCTTGGGGAGCAACATTTGTTAATAATATTAAAAAAGGAATGCTAAAACTCACTCTACAAATTTGTTTCGAGCGTGTTGCGCTGTCATCAGGATGGCCCTCGGTTTGCCACCGCCGATGTTATATAGCGTGTGGGCTCCCGTTTGCGGTTGTTTGCACGTGCGGGTTGGCTGCACGTGTTTTTGGGGGGCTTTCAGGTTTTGTTTTGGATGTGTTCTGTATTGAAGACCATACCCCATGGCATAAACAAGAGACTATCAAACCTGTCATGCAGTGAGAGAGTGTTCAACAATGCAGCAGTAGAATACCAGGAGGCACTACAAACAAGTGGATACAATTACAAATTACAATACAACAGACAACAACACAAATAAAAGCAAGAAAAATAGGAAAAGAAAAATCATATGGTATAACCCCCCATACGACGGGAAAGTCAAAACGAACATAGGGAAAGAATTCTTTAGAATCCTAACAACTTCATTTCCAAAAGAACACAAATTGTCCAAAATATTTAACAAAAACACTGTCAAACTATCGTACTCATGTATGCCCAACCTCAAAACCTGATTGACGCATCCAACAAAATGAAAATCAACACAGCAAAGAAGGGTGAAGAAAGGAAATCTTGCAATTGCACCAGAAAGGAGCAGTGCCCACTAAACAACAAATGTCTTCACAGCAACATTGTATACCAGGCTACTGTGACATCAGAAAATGAAAAAGAAACATACATAGGGATCACTGAAAACCACTTCAAAACCAGATATGCAAACCACAAACAGTCATTTAATAAAGAAAAATATAAAAACCAAACAGAACTGAGCAAATATATCTGGAAACTTAAAGACGCAAAAACAAGCTACAATATATCCTGGAAAATCATAAAAGAGCATCACCATACAGCAATGTTTCAAAAAAGGTGCAACCTATGTTTAACTGAAAAATGGTTAATACTATGCAAACCACACTTAGCAACTCTAAACACCAAAACAGAAATAGTAAACAACTGCAGGCATAAATGGAAATCGTTGTTAGTGAACACATCCAAAACAAAAACCTGAAAGCCCCCCAAAAACACGTGCAGCCAACCCGCACGTGCAAACAACCGCAAACGGGAGCCACACGCTATATAACATCGGCGGTGGGCAAACCGAGGGCCATCCTGATGACAGCGCAACACGCTCGAAACAAATTTGTAGAGTGAGTTTTAGCATTCCTTTTTTAATATTATTAACAAATGTTGCTCCCCAAGGGGTCGAGCACTTTTAAAGTCATTTTAGGCTTTCTAATTATATTCATCTTAATTGCTCCTCACGTTGAGCACTGTGGCCTGAAGGATTTTAAATGGAGGAAATCAATTTTAGGCAGTCAACAAAAAACATACCGTTTTCTAACCCACAATCCTACTTAAAAAGATTAATAGAACAAACCGAAAAGTTCGTACGCAACATGAGATGGAAAGCATTCTTTTTCCTGAACCCGAATGCAAAAAAAGAGGACAAAAACACCTACGATTTCAAATCATGGCGATCACCACCAGTCATAGACGATATGAAACCCTTTGAAGATCAAATGAAAAGAATGATAACCAATATTGAATTCAAAAAATCTAACAGCGATTTCCAAACGACATTAAAAAAACCAAATAAAACAAGTACAAAATGACAAAAAAATATTTGTGAAGGCTGATAAAACTAGCAATTACTACAAAATGGAACCAAAGGAATATTCTCAACTCCTTGACAAAAACATCCAGAAAAACTACAAAAAAGCCGACAAAAATACACATGACAGTATCCGCACTAAAGAAAAAGAACTTGCAGAGGCGCATAGACCTAAGTGACAGGATAGAAGCGACAGCAACAAAAGAAGCTTTCATAACACTCAAAGACACAAAGCCCAACTTTCACAACAATCCAACATGTAGACTAATAAACCCATCCAAATCTGAATTAGGCAAAATAAGCAAGAAAAATTCTGGAAAAAATATAAAGGACATAAAATCAAACTCTGATTACAACCTCTGGAAGAATACATACGAAGTTATCCAATGGTTCAAAACACTCAATAAACAAAGTAATACAGTATTCATCACATTTGACATAGTAGACTTTTACCCATCCATAGACGAGGAACTACTCACCAAAGCCCTGAAGTTTGCCAGTAACCACACAGACATAACAGGGTCAGAAATGGAAATCATTCTCCACACCAAGAAAACATTACTACACAGCAGAAATGAAACCTGGATCAGGAAAACCAACAGAAACTCAACATTCGACGTAACCATGGGTTCATATGATGGTGCAGAAACATGTGAACTGGTCGGACTATTCATGCTGTCCAACATCAAGAAAAAACTCGGAAAACAAGTCGGACTATACAGAGACGATGGCCTTGCTGCACTAACCAACAATCCAAGAACCATCGAAAACAAGAAGAAAGAACTATGCAAAATCTTCCAAAACCACAACTTTAAAGATTACCATTGAAGCAAACAAAAAGGTAGTGAACTACTTAGACATAACACTGGATCTCAACAATCATATATATAAACCATACAAGAAACCCAACGATACACCTCTTTATGTACACACCAAAAGTAACCATCCACCATCTGTATTGAAGACCATACCCCATGGCATAAACAAGAGACTATCAAAACCTGTCATGCAGTGAGAGAGTGTTCAACAACATGCAGCAGTAGAATACCAGGAGGCACTACAAACAAGTGGATACAATTACAAATTACAATACAACCCAGACAACAACACAAATAAAAGCAAGAAAAATAGGAAAAAGAAAAAATCATATGGTATAACCCCCCATACGACGGGAAAGTCAAAACGAACATAGGGAAAGAATTCTTTAGAATCCTAACAACTTCATTTCCAAAAGAACACAAATTGTCCAAAATATTTAACAAAAACTGTCAAACTATCGTACTCATGTATGCCCAACCTCAAAAACCTGATTGACGCATCCAACAAAATGAAAATCAACACAGCAAAGAAGGGTGAAGAAAGGAAATCTTGCAATTGCACCAGAAAGGAGCAGTGCCCACTAAACAACAAATGTCTTCACAGCAACATTGTATACCAGGCTACTGTGACATCAGAAAATGAAAAAGAAACATACATAGGGATCACTGAAACCACTTCAAAACCAGATATGCAAACCACAAACAGTCATTAATAAAGAAAAATATAAAAACCAAACAGAACTGAGCAAATATATCTGGAAACTTAAAGACGCAAAAACAAGCTACAATATATCCTGGAAAATCATAAAAAGAGCATCACCATACAGCATATGTTTCAAAAAGGTGCAACCTATGTTTAACTGAAAAATGGTTAATACTATGCAAACCACACTTAGCAACTCTAAACACCAAAACAGAAATAGTAAACAACTGCAGGCATAAATGGAAATCGTTGTTAGTGAACACATCCAAAACAAAAACCTGAAAGCCCCCCAAAAACACGTGCAGCCAACCCGCACGTGCAAACAACCGCAAACGGGAGCCCACACGCTATATAACATCGGCGGTGGGCAAACCGAGGGCCATCTGATGACAGGCAACACGCTCGAAACAAATTTGTAGAGTGAGTTTTAGCATTCCTTTTTTAATATTATTAACAAATATTATATATATATAATATATATAATATATATATATATATTATATATATATATATATATATACAGAACAGTATATATAAAATGCCTAAAACAATTTTTTTAAGTGCTAACCCCTTGGGGAGCATCATTAGTTAAAACAAGTTAAAGAGGAATCTTAAAACTATCTACAAATTTGTTTCAAGCGTGTTGCGCTGTCACCAGGATCCCGATGACAGCGCAACACGCTTGAAACAAATTTGTAGATAGTTTAAGATTCCTCTTTTAACTTGTTTTAACTATATATATATATATATATATATATATATATATATTATATTATTAAATATATATATATGACTCTCTCTCTCTCTCTCTTCTCTCTCTCTCTCTCTCTCTCTATATATATATATATATATATATATAGAGAGAGAGAGAGAGAGAGACACACACACACACAGGTGTGTGTGTGTGTGTGTGTGTGTGTGTGTGTGTGTGTGTGTGTGTGTGTGTGTTTGAGAGAGAGAGAGAGAGAGAGAGGAGAGAGAGAGATAGAGAGAGAGAGAGAGAGAATAAGAATTCTGAAAGTTCTTCTTATTCTGTCCTAAGATAAATTTGAAACAGTCGTTGAAATGTTCTGAACTATATCCGTTTTGAATGTACGTTTCTCTTCCACATTCTAAACCATGGTTCACAAAAAGAAATCTACTCGACTCTGCTTTAGAGAGAGAGAGAGAGAGAGAAGAGAGAGAGATGAGAGAGAGAGAGAGAGAGAGAGGGAGAGAGAGAATAAGAATTCTGAAAGTTCTTCTTATTCTATCTTGGGATAAATTTGAAACAGTCGTTGAAATGTCTTAACTCTATCCGTTTTGAATATACGTTTTTCTTCAACATTCTTAACCATTCTTTAAAGAAAAGACATCTTCTCGATTCTGCTTGAGAGAGAGAGAGAGGGAGGGAGAGAGAGAGAGAGAGAAAGAGAGAGAGTGAGAGAGAGAGAGAGAGAGAGAGAGAGAGAGAGAGAATTCTGAAAATTCTTCTTATTCTGTCTTGAGATAGATTTGAAACAGTCGTTGAAATGTCTGAACTATATCCATTTTGAATGTAAGTTTTTGTTCTACATTCTAAGCCATGGTTTTTACAAAAAAAAAGTATCTACTCGACTCTGCTTGAGAGAGAGAGAGAGAGAGAGAGAGAGAGAGAGAGAGAGAGAGAGAGAGAGAGAGAGAGAGAGAGAGAATCAAATTCTGAAAGTTCTTCTTACTCTGTCTTGAGATAAATTTGAAACAGTCGTTGAAATATCTTTACTATATCTGTATTGAATGTACGTTTCTCTTCTACATTCTAAACCATGGTTTAACCAAAAGAAATGGACTCGACTCTGCTTGAGAGGATTTGTAGTAATACGCAAGACAGTTTCTAGTGGGTTGAACTCCCTCCTCACTTAACTTCAGATTACTTCTTGTCTGCCATTGATCATGCGATAGGTACACGAAAAAAACTGGTGCACGTGAAACACCCATATGGTGCCAGACCAACCACTCCAGACAAAAAGCTGCGTAGAAGCCGGTTCTCCCTGCTAGCAGACACATTAACTTCGATGTATTGATGTGTGTGCTCGTCGTTTACATCGCCAACGCTTGTCAACGACTGTTTTGTTAGAATACACATCCTACAGAAAGAACTAGATCAGAGCTCACGCCGGTGTTCTTGTGTTGCCTCTTTACCCGCTTAGTCGCTTGGAGTTCGGCGGTTACACAACAGAAATGTATATATTGCTTTTTACTGGCGTTAGTATAAAATGTAGCAAAACCTACGCTGGTAAAACGATAATCAATTTATTTCGTTGGCGGCAGTTATCACGTGGGGGCGGAGCGAGGCGTGGGAAACCCGCCAGTTTCTGGCTACGAGCATTCGTCTGGGATATACTGGTAAAATGTGCTTCAATGAAAACTGTCCTGCCCCCGGAAGTCGTAGAATATATTTCACCTGTTTCTAATGTTAAGTTATTTTGAGATCGATTTAATCTTTTCAACGTTTCAATATTTAGATTAGCTAGTTGTTTGTTATGTAGTCCTATTGCATGTTTCTTGTAACTCTTTCTCTCTCTCTCTGTGTCTCTCTCTCTCCGTCTCTGTTTCTCTCTGTCTCTGTCTCCGTTTCTCTCTCTCTCTCTCTTCTCTCTCTCTCTCTCTCTCTCTCTCTCTCTCTCTCGCTCTCTCTCTCTCTCTCTCTCTCTCGCTCTCTCTTTCTCCTTTCTTTTTTATTTTCATTGGCTTTTTTTTTCGTTTATTTATTTATTTATTTTTTTGATGTTAAAAATTAACAAAGTTTTGCTGTTTTTTTATGCTAGAGGCTAAAATCATCGACACGATGTGAATACTTTAAATAAAATAACCAACCAACAAACATTCGTCCTGGGGAAACGAAACTGAGTGGGATGTCAACTCATTTCTAGAAAGGCGAGTGGGCGTGCAATTAGCTTCCCCTGCGTCATTCTTGAAATAAATCTGATTAATTTCCGTCGTCCCCAGCTAAGCCGGCTTAATTCTACAATAATTATTTCCCGTCTGCCATTGACAGGGCGCTGATGACGATGAAGATTGCGACGTCCAGGAACACGAGCAAGTCGAGCGTCGCAAGGTTAGGTCTATTTTCTCACAAAATTTGTCCAGCATTATAAGCGCCAAGGTCTGTCCTTTCTTGTCTACGGCCGAAGGGTTTGCAGTAAAATATGGTAAATGTGCTCTTGTTTGACCATCCGGCCGTCTGCGTGATTTCCTCTCGGGAAACGTCTGTGGAACACGTAACTGACCTGCTGACGATTCTCAGCAAAAAACAAAACATGTGTCTATGCCTGCCATTTCTTTCTTACCGCCATAATCCAGCTGATTAAGTGTCTCTGGACAAAATATTCCCGAGGCTTGGCTTGTGAAAGGGTTTCCCATTCTTTTATCTGTCCCCTTTAAGTTCTGTTCTCAATATAAACTCTAGGAGATGTGGCAAATGAAACAACTGCGGCGTTTACTAAACACGACAAAAAAGCAGAAGAGCACACAAAACAAAGTGTGAAGTAACGACGATTTAATTGCACGACACAAAACAGACAAGAAATTTTGGGCAAAATGCCTTCCTCAGCGAAAAACAAAAAAAAGTACAGACATAAACATGCAAAATACTCCCCTTGTGAAGTCAAAGGTGAGTGAAGTAGACAAGGGACAGTGGAAGAGGGGGTGAGTAGAGTTAAAGGGAATAGGGCACGAGGAAAAGGTAGAGTAAAGTGAGGAGGAGGAAAAGGAGAAAGGGAGAGAGGGGAGAGAGGGGGGGGGGTTGGGGGGAAAAAGAGGGGAGAGACAGAGAGAGAGGGGAAGGAGGGGAAGAGTGAGAATGAAGAGAGAAGAGGAGGGAAAGAGAGTGAGTGGGGGGGGAGGGTGTGATGGTATGTAGTGGGTGCAAATGAATGAAATGAACAAGAGAAAGCACAATAAATAAGAACAATATACTCGAAAAAGCATATTAAATGAAAAGGGGGGTGAGGGGGAAAAGAGAGGGGAGAGAGGGAGAGAGAATGGAATAGAGGAAGAGTGGAAAAATGAGAGAGAGAAGAGGAGGGAGGAGAGTGAGTGGAGGGGGAGGGTGTAAATGGTATGTATGGGTGTGTGCATATGAATGAAATGAACAAGAGAAAGCACAATAAATAAGATACAATAAACTCGAAAAAGCATTTTAAATGACAAGGGGGGGGGGGAAAAGGGAGGTCAGCCGCCTAAAGCATCCGACCCAAGTCTGCCCCAAAGGGGTAGGTTGCCCAAACCCAAGCACCAAGGGTGAGTGGGAAAAGGGGAGGACCCCGAGAAAAACCCACTAGCCAACGCAGCTAAGAGCTGCAAGGCTCAAAACCCCACACAAAACACACACAAAAAAAAAAAAAAAAAAAAAAAAAAAAAAAAAAAAAAAAAAAAAAAAAAACCTTGCCCCGGGCAAAACCACACACAACACACACACACACACACACACACCCACACAACAAGTGCCGCGCGCGCATGAACAAACACGTACGCACTCATATACACGCCAATAAGTGCACACATTGGGGGGGGGGAAACAGGGGGGAATAAATGGGTAACGTGACGCGCTCTGTCCAAGCCGAGCTTGCAGCTTTCCCTTCAGAGGGTCAAACAGCGACGGCGCAACCGGGGAAAGGCGAAGGCCACTGTGACGCGCTTGTCCAAGCCGAGCTTGCAGCTTTCCTCAGGGGGCAAACAGCTGACGGCACAACCAGGAAGGCGAAGGCCACTGTGACGCGCTCGTCCAAGCCGAGCTTGCAGCTTTCCTTCAAGGGTCAAACACTGAGGGGCGAAAAACCAGGAAGGCGAAGGCCACATCTGGTTTCGCAGGTAGGGGGGGTTTGTCTTCCCTGGTTTTGGGTCTTAGTCGGTGTTGTCTCGGGACGCCCCCCCCCGTCGCTCCCTTGGCTTGAAGTAGAGGACAGGCACTGCAATGGTCAGGTAGCTGTAGCTGTCTGGCTGGCTTTGAGGTAGTCGGGGACTGGATTTGAGGTAGTCCTCACTCGACGATAGAAAAGACCAACCATGCACAGGCAAGTACAAAAAGGGGAAAGGGAATCATAAGTCATGTCCACCTGAGTTGCCCTCAAAAAAAAAAAAAAAAAAAAAAAAAAAAAAAAAAAAAAAAAAAAAAAGTACACAGAATTACTAAGCTTTTTTCATTCATACCAGCGGGATTTCTGGTGCCCAGTTTTGAATCAGTGAGACTCCATAATCCTTCCCTGTCTCTAGAGTCACTGGTTTTCGATGAGCCACAAGCCCTTCACTCTTGCATTGTACACGGAATGGCGGGGGAGGTGAAGTGCTTGGCTACTGGTTTGTCCCTGTTGTATTTGATGTCAGCGAGGTGTTCCTTGAATCTGACAGTCAGAGTGCGTCGGTCTCGCCGATGTAAAGTTTAGAACAAACGTGCAGTGGATGATGTAAAAACCAAGTTAGGGGTTTTGGCAGTTAAAGAATTTGGAGACGGGCATGCGTGAACTGGGTCCTTTCACTTCAATGCAGTGCAGATGAAGGGGCAGGTCTTGCAGTTGGGCAGATTGCATGGGCTTGTGGCCTACAGAAGATTGACGTCTGTGGGGCCCTGGAGACTGGAACGCACAAGCAAGTCCAGGATATTCTTGTCCCGTTTGTAGGCAACTAGAGGGGGCTGGGAAAAAAATTCTAGCTGAGTGGGGACAAGACGAAGGATGTCCAGTTGGTTTGGGAATTTTTTCGCACCTGGTGGGTAGAAGGGTGGTAGAGTAGGCTGACAACGGTCGGGGCTCTGGTTGAAATTTCCCGGGGTTTGGGTTTCCCGAGCTTGTGGAAAGGCGATGAGCTGGACTTTCTGGGAAAACACGATCGATGATGTCTTCAGGGTAGTGGCGATCAAGGAAGAACTGTTTTCATTTCAAGGCTTTTACGTTAAAGACAGAGTTCTCCCGAGCAAAGTCTGCGGAGCCTCAAGAACTGAGAATAGGGGGATGCTGGTTTGGTACTGGGATGATGTGACGGGATCTGTAGTCGAGATAAGAGTGGGAGTCCGTAGGTTTGTAGTGGATGGAGGTGGAGAGTCCACTATCAGTGATGGAGAGATTCATGTCAAGAAAGTGATGCACTTGTCAGATATTGCGTAAGTGAACTTGATACTGGAGGGAAAAATTCTGGACTGCTGTGAAGAAGACATGGAGATCATTGATGGGCATGGAGTAGCACCAAGTCCGTCATCGATGTAGCGTTTATAGAATTCAGGGATAGAACCATGGTATTGTTGCAGGAAGTTGGGGTTTCAAATACCCCATGAAAAGGGATGCGTAGCTGGGGCCCCCTTTGTACCCATGGCGACAACCAAATGATTTGTTTGAAAAATGTCGCCAAGGAAGGTAAAGGTGTTTTGGGGAGGGACAAGTTCCCACAAGGCGAATGAGAGTGTATTTGCAGGGAAGGATCTGTTTCTTTGGGTTGAGAAAAAAAGGACAGGGGTTGCAGTCCATCTGCATGGGGAATACTAGTATACAGAGATGTCACGTCGAGAGTGAATGATATTTGGGCTGAAAACTTCGGGTTGAGGTGGAGGGCATTAATGAGACTGGAGCATGAGTGGTTTTCCTTGATGAAAAGTGGGGAGGTCTTGAACGAGGGGTTGGAGGATGGAGTCGAGGGATTCGAAAATATTTCTGTGGGGCAACTGCAGGCTGAGACGATGGGTCTACCAGGGGTGTTAGCTTTGTGAATTTTTGGGGAGAAGGTAGAAAAATTGACTCTCTGTCTGGCTTGATTAACAGTTTAAGCCGTAGGGGGTAAGTGGCCTTTTTTGAAAAAGCCTTAATGGTTTTTGAATAGTTTTCTGGTCTACTGGAGGGTGGGCTGTTTCAGTTTTTGGTAGCTGGTGGGGTCGTTGAGTTGCCCCGAGAGCTTCTGCTATATATAGTTCCTGTCCCACACCATACCGCACCACCCTTTTTCAGCTGGTTTTATGACAATGTCTCCCCCTTGTGAGGGACTAAGAGCTTGATTTCTGTGGGGGGGAGGTTGGAAATCGTGCTGGGGGGGAATTTAAGTTGCGTAATTCAGAGAGGCAAGTTTTGATGTAGCATTCAAATTCATTTTTTTCCCGGGGTGGTTCTCGGTACACAGGGTGTGGAAAAGTTTTTTGAAATAAATCATCGTCAGGGTTAAAGGTGCGTTTGGGAGGGTGACCAAGCACCCGGGGCCCTCCATCTAAGGAACGAAAGGAGCGTTCGCAGTCATGGATGACGTCGTACTTGTTGGTGGAGGGGCCCCCTGGGGATGAATTTGAGACCCCTAGAAAGTACAGATTCTTCAGAGGCAACCAATGGAGGGTAGGAGGTATGCGGTGTACCAGTTTTTCACAATTTGTTGTCAGTCGAAGAGGCGGTGGGGGAGGGTGTCAGTAGGAAATCCAGGGGCTGTAGACGTCCAGGGGTGAAGGGTGGGAGAGGCAGGAACAGGACTGGTACGTGAAGGGGCAGCCGCAGGAGGAGCGTCAACAGAGTGGGACAGGGTGGTGAGGGTGTCAGTCGAAGATCCAGGGGGCGGTAGGTGTCCAGGGGTGAGGGGGGCAGAGGCAGGAACAGGGCTGGTGTGCAAGAAGCCGGCTGTTGGAGGGGGTGGAAAGGAAACCAGTTTATCACATTTGTTGTCAGTCGAAAGCGGCGAGGGGGTGAGGGTGTCAGTAGGAAATCCAGGGGGCTGCAGACGTCCAGGGGGTGAAGGGGTGGCAGAGGCAGGGACAGGACTGGTACGTGAAGGGGCAGCCACAGGAGAAGCATCAACAGATGCTTCTCCTGTGGCTGCCCTTCACGTACCAGTCCTGTCCCCTGCCTCTCCCACCCCTTCACCCCCTGGACGTCTGCAGCCCCCTGGATTTCCTACTGACACCCTCACCACCTCGCGCTTTCGACTGACAACAAATGTGATAAACTGGTTTTCCTTTCCACCCCCTCCAACAGCCGGCTTCTTGCACACCAGCCCTGTTCCTGCCTGCCACCCCCTCACCCCTGGACACCTACCGCCCCCTGGATCTTCGACTGACCCCCTCACCACCCTGTCCCACTCTGTTGACGCTCCTCCTGCGGCTCCCCCTTCACGTACCAGTCCTGTTCCTGCCTCTGCCACCCCTTCACCCCCTGGACGTCTACAGCCCCCTGGATTTCCTACTGACACCCTCACCACCTCGCCTCTTTCGACTGACAACAAATGTGATAAACTGGTACACCGCATACCTCCTACCCTCCATCTGTCTGCCTCTGAAGAATCTGTACTTTCTAGGGGTCTCAAATTCATCCCCAGGAGGCCCTCCACCAACAAGTACGACGTCATCCATGACTGCGAACGCTTCTTTCGTTCCTTAAGATGGATGGCCGTGCTTGGTCCACCCTCCCAAACGCACCTTTAAACCCTGACGATGATTTATTTCACAAATTTTTCCCACACCCCTGTGTACCGAGAACCACCCCGTGGGAACAATGAAGTTGAATGCTACATTCAAAACTTGCCTCTCTGAATTACGCAAACTTAAATTCTCCCCCAGCACGATTTCCAACCTCACCCCCACAGAAATTCAAGCTCTTGAGTCCCTCCACAAGAGGGATGACATTGTCATAAAACCAGCTGACAAAGGTGGTGCGGTAGTGGTGTGGGACAGGAACCTATATATAGCAGAAGCTCTCAGGCAACTCAACGACACCACCAGCTACCAAAAACTGAAACAGCCCACCCTCCCATTTAGACCAGAAAACTATTCAAAAACCATTAAGGCTCTTGTCAAAAAAGCCACTTACCCCCTACGGCTAAACTGTTAATCAAAGCCAAGACCAGAGAGTCAATTTCTACCTTCTGCCCAAAATTCACAAGCTAACACCCCTGGTAGACCCATCGTCTCAGCCTGCAGTTGCCCCACAGAAATATTTCTGAATACCTCGACTCCATCCTCCAACCCCTCGTTCAAGACCTGCCCACGTTCATCAAGGACACCACTCATGCTCTCAGTCTCATTAATGACCTCCACCTCAACCCGAAGTTTCAGCCCAAATATCTATTCACTCTCGACGTGACATCTCTGTATACTAGTATTCCCCATGCAGATGGACTGCAAGCCCTGTCATTTTTTCTCAACCAAAGAACAGATCCTTCCCCTGCAACTACCACTCTCATTCGCCTTGTGGAACTTGTCCTCACCAACAACACCTTTACCTTCCTTGGCGACACTTTCAAACAAATCAGTGGTGTCGCCATGGGTACCAAAATGGGCCCCAGCTACGCATGCCTTTTCAGGGGGTACTTTGAACACAACTTCCTGCAACAATACCATGGTTCTATCCCTGAATTCTATAAACGCTACATCGATGACGGACTTGGTGCTACCTCCATGCCCATCAATGATCTCCATGTCTTCATCACAGCAGTCCAGAACTTTCATCCAGCTATCAAGTTCACTTACGCAATATCTGACAAGTGCATCACTTTTCTTGACATGAATCTCTCCATCACTGATAGTGGACTCTCCACCTCCATCCACTACAAACCTACGACTCCCACTCTTATCTCGACTACAGATCGTCACATCATCCCAGTACCAAACCAGCATACCCTATTCCCTCAGTTCTTGAGGCTCCGCAGACTTGCTCTGAGAACTCTGTCTTTAACGTAAAAGCCCTTGAAATGAAACAGTTCTTCCTTGATCGCCACTACCCGAAGACATCATCGATCGTGCTCTCCAGAAAGTCCAGCTCACGCCCGTCCACAAGCTCTGGAACCCAAACCCAGGAATCAACCAGAGACAGACCTGTTGCCCAGCCTACTCTACCACCCTTCTACCCACCAGGTGCGCAAAATTCCCAAACCAACTGGAACATCCTTCAGTCTTGTGCCCACTCAGCTAGAATTTTTTTCCCAGCCCCTCTAGTTGCCTACAAACGGGACAAGAATATCCGTGACTTGCTTGTGCGTTCCAGTCTCCAGCCTCACAGACGTCAATCTTCTGTAGGCACAAGCCCATGCAATCTGCCCAACTGCAAGACCTGCCCCTTCATCTGCACTGCCATTGAAGTGAAAGGACCCAGTTCACGCATGACTGTCTCCAATTCTTCAACTGCCAAACCACTAACTTGGTCTACATCATCCACTGCACCGTTTGTTCTAAACTTTACATCGGCGAGACCGGACGCACTCTGACTGTCGATTCAAGGAACACCTCGCTGACATCAAATACAACAGGGACAAACCAGTAGCCAAGCACTTCAACCTCCCCAGCCATTCCGTGTACAATGCAAGAGTGAAGGGGTTGTGGCTCATGAAAACCAGTGACTCTAGAGACAGGAAGGATATGGAGTCTCACCTGATTCAAAAACTGGGCACCAGAAATCCAGCTGGTATGAATGAAAAAGCTTAGTAATTCTGTGTACTTTTTTTTTTTTTTTTTTTTTCCCGAGACAACTCAGGTGGACAATGACTTATGATTCCCTTTCCCCTTTAGTACTTGCCTGTGCATGGTTGGTCTTTTCTATCGTCGAGTGAGGACTACCTCAAATCCAGTCCCCGATACCTCAAAGCCAGCCAGACAGCTACAGCTACCTGACCATTGCAGATGCCTGTCCTCTACTTCAAGCCAAGGGAGCGACGGGTGGCGTCCGAGACAACACCGACTAAGACCAACACCGGGGAAAACAACCCCCCATACCTGCGAAACCAGATGTGGCCTTCGCCTTCCTTGGTTGCGCCGTCAGCTGTTTGACCCTCGTAGGAAAACTGCAAGCTCGGCTTGGACAGAGCGCGTCACAGTGGCCTTCGCCTTCCCTGGTTGTGCCGTCAGCTGTTTGACCCTCTGAGGAAAGCTGCAAGCTCGGCTTTTGGGCAGAGCGCGTCACAGTGGCCTTCGCCTTCCCTGGTTGCGCCGTCAGCTGTTTGACCCTCTGAGGAAAGCTGCAAGCTCGGCTTGGACAGAGCGCGTCACAGTTACCCATTTTTCCCCACTGTTACCCCCCCCCCCCCCCCCCCCAATGTGTGCACTTATTGGCGTGTATATGAGTGCGTACGTGTTTGTTCATGCGCGCGCGCGCACTGTATGTGTTGTGTGTGTGTGTGTGTGTGTGTGTGTGGTTTTGCCCGCGGCAAGGTTTTGTTTTTTTTTTTTTTGTTTTTTTTTTTTTTGTGTGTGTGTGTGGGGTGTGAGCCTTGCAGCTCTTAGCTGCGTCTGGCTAGTGGGTTTTTTCTCGGGGTCCTCCCGTTTTCCCTCTCACCCCTTGGTGCTTGGGTAGGGCAACCTACCCTTGGGTCAGACTTGGGTCGGATGCTTTAGGCGGCTGACCCTCCTTTCCCTCCCCCCCCCCCCCCCCCCCTTGTCATTTAAAATGCTTTTTCGAGTTTATTGTATCTTATTTATTGTGCTTTCTCTTGTTCATTTCATTCATATGCAACACACCCACTACATACCATCACACCCTCCCCCTCCACTCACTCTCCTTCCCCTCCTCTTCTCTCTCTCATTCTCCACTCTTCCTCTACTTCCATTCTCTCTCCGTCTCTCCCCTCTCTCTTTCCCCCCTCCACCCCCTTGTCATTTAATTGCTTTTTCGAGTATATTGTATCTTATTTATTGTGCTTTCTCTTGTTCATTTCTATTCATTTGCTACACACCCACTACATACCATCACACCCTCCCCCTCCACTCACTCTCTTTCCCCTCCTCTTCTCTCTCTCATTCTCCACTCTTCCTCTCCTTCCACTCTCTCTCTGTCTCTCCCTCTTTTTCCCCCAACCCCCCCCTCTCTCTCTCTCTCCCTTCTCCTTTCCCTTTTCCCCTCCTCACTTTAACTCTACCCTCTTTCCTCGTGCCCTATCCTTGAACTCTACTCACCCTCTCTTCCACTGTCCTCTGTCTACTTCACTCACCACTTTGACTTCACAAGGGAGTATTGTGCATGTTTATGTCTGTACTTTTTTTTGTTTGTCGCTGAGGAAGGCATTTTGCCGAAAATTTCTTGTCCTGTTTTGTGTCGTGCAATAAATCGTCGTTACTTCACACTTTGTTTTGTGTGCTCTTCTGCTTTTTGTCGTGTCTAGGAGATGTGATTCAGTTTCTGCATTTTGAAAGTCCCGCTGAAGAGATGACGCCTGGTGCTTACTCCGTTTCGTCTTACCACTCACTGCACTTGCGTGTACGTTACATTTATTGTCTTCAATATTCACGTCATCTATTGACGGGGAACTTGGGCTTCTCTACCCTGCCAATCGTGACAACAGCATAACGGTACCCAGAGTCAAATAATTATGTCAAGTCTGCCTCTTTCAAGCCTGAACACTGATCTAAACAATCAACAGAATATATCGACATTTCATGTTTCATTGTATCTTGGAAATAGAGGCCTATTGTGAAACAAACTGCACCCCCAATCCCCATTCCTCCACCGTTCCCCCTCCACACACTGTTCTCAAAGACACGGAGTGATGTGTGTGACTTAAGGCCCTAAATGTATAACAGGACGGGTCGCTTTTCGAGTGTTTTTTTTTTTTTTTTCGTTCCATCACTCTTATATACCATTACACGTGCCTGAATATACTGGCTCCGGTTTAAGACTACGACGATTAAGCAGTTGGAGAAATCTATTATGAGAAGTTGGAACACACACACACACACACACACACACACACACACACACACACACACTCTCACTCTCGCACTCTCTATTTCTCTCTCTCTCTCTCACACACACAACACACACACACACACACACACACACACACACACACACACACACACACACACACACACACTCACGTACACACACTCACGTACGTACGTACACACACATACACACACACACACACACGTACACACACACACGTACACACACACACACACACACACACACACACACACACACACACACACACACACACACACACACACACGTACACACCACAAGCCACCCTGTTTTCAAGAGAAGAAACACATCCATCCATGCCATACAGGTAAACTGTAAACCGGAAAGCCGAACCAGGCCTGAGTTTGACAGAAATCGCTCTCCCCCCTCCTCCTCACCTCTCCACCACACACACGTACACACTTACTCCCTCGATCCCTCTCTTTCTGTTTTTATTTCTCTGTTTGTCGTTTTACTGAAACTGATGAGATGCAGAAATTTTTGTTCAGTCTATATGGGACCCGTTAGGGCATATAGCTCCACACAACAATGCATTGCAAAACAAAGCGGAATTCCCAAATTTCTCTGATAAAAATGATTTCAGTTTCACCACTACAAAAACAAAAAATCCTCCAGCGCTTAGAATGGATGGGCTCTACTGGAGGACTACAGATGAGACAGTTGTACACTAAACGAAGCGAGACTTCATCAATGTAGCTTCGAATGACATTAAAATTGATAATAACAACAACAGGCATGTAGGCGGTATGCCCAACCTTAAAAACATCATTGATTCAACCAACAAAATGAAAAGCAGTATAGAGAAAAACGAGGGTGATGAAAGGAAATCCAGCAACTGTATCAAGAAAGAACAGTGCCCTCTGAGCAACAAATGCCTCTACAACAGCATTGTGTACCAAGCCACTGTAACATCAGAGAACGGAGAAGAAACATATATAGGTATCACTGAAAACCAATTTAAAACTAGATATGCAAACCACAAACAGTCATTTAACAAAGAAAGATACAAAACCCAAACAGAATTGAGTAAATACATCTGGAAGCTCAAAGAGAAAAAAATAGACTAGAATATATCCTGGATAATCATAGAAAGAACAGCACCATACAACAACATTTCAAAAAGATGTAACCTATGCTCAACAGAAAAGTACATAATACTATGAAAACCACAACTTTAAATACTAGGATAGAAATGGTTAACTGCAGGCACAAGTGGAAATTCCTATCAGTGAACAAGAACCAGAAACACACGAAAAACAGACAGCACGTGATGACAGACAACACGAGCAGTTATAAAACACCGGCAGCACAGACCCACCACATCCTGAACGATTGCATCCGCATGAAACAGCGCTGTAGATAGTTTTAAACCTTACCTTTTAACAAATATATATATATATATTTATTTGTTAAAAGGTAAGGTTTTAAAACTATATATATATCACGAACAGTATAAAAATGTCCTTTAAAATTCCAAAAGAGCTCAACCGACTAGGGAGCAACATCTGTTAAAATTATTTCTAAAATGAAGTGCTAAAATCTTTAGATTTTAGCACTTCATTTTAGAAAATAATTTTAACGTATATATATATATATATATATATATATATATATATATATAATATATATATATGCACTGCTGATCCAGAAACTGGCCAGTCACAACGCACAAAAATAAATGCAGGCACACCCAACCACACACTCTTCATGTTTTTATTTTTAAAAAAGAAGCTTTCGCCTTTTATTTAGGCTTCGTCAGCATCTGCATCAAAAACAGTTATGTATATGCACACTCCCACCCACGCACCCACAGAAAAACCATACACCCCCCTCAAACACCCACACAGACAGACAGACAGACAGACAGACAGACACACACACACACACACACACACACACACACACTCACAACATACTATATCATATTATCATGGCTCCCCCAGGTTTGACTCTAAAAGCTGAGCCCACTAACAGTATAGACATCTCCCCCCCCCCCCCCCCCACACACACACAACACTCACCCACTCATATGCTACCCTCTCTATCCTTATTTTCACATATGTAAAAGCACCCCCCACGCCCCCCCGCCCCTCACACACACACACACACACACACACACACACACACCACACACACCAATGTAGGATGTGCAATAGGGGAGGGGGGCATGAGGAAATCCTAAAATCACCTTACATACAGCCCTCAAACTTTCATTTTCTTTTGATAACTGATTTTTGGAATTATAGGTTAAAGTTATATAGTAGCGAGACCCCGCAAAACAACAGCGGTAGCACACGGGAAGTAATAGAAGCTGCCACCCAATAGCAGTAAAGAGGTTAAGCTGAACCATTAGCATAACTCCCCTCACATCATACACAAAGCAAACTGCCATCCTAAATAATAATATAATGTACCTATATTACTTTTAAGAATATTAAAATAAAAACCTACCAATAAAACGAAGTTAAAACATCTCAGTGTTAAAAAAGAGAGTACAACTGTACTGTCCCGTCTCACACCGCACACTGGTGCCGAAGACAACCATCCACTGTCCATCACACCGCCATGAGCTAAAAACAAAATCCTCTGCAAACACTGTTCACTACAATCTATCTTCCACCAAGCCCACACTTTAATCAGGTGGTTGGGGGGTGGGAGTGCATATACATAACTGTTTTTGATACAGTTGCTGACGAAGCATAAATAAAAGGCGAAAGCTTCTTTTATAAAAAAAAAACCATGAAGAGTGTGTGGTTGGTGTGCCTGCATTTATTTTTGTGCGTTATATATATATATATAATATATATATATATAATACCAGTTTAAAACAAGGTTTTAAAATGAAAAAGGTAAGACCTACAAGCTTGTTTCAAGCTAAAAGCGCTCTCCTCAGGGTATACAATTTGGGCACGCCACCCGGGGTTATATATTGTGGCGTGTGGGCGTGTGAGCTCTGCGCGTGCGGCATGTGGCCCGCCGGCTTTTCTTTTTTGGGGTGCGCTCGGGGGGGGGGGGGGGGGGGGAGGACGTGCCACGGAATGGTGCATTGAGCTCTATGCGTGCGGCACGTGGTCTGCCGGTTTTTCTCTCTTGGGGCGCGTTCAGGGGGGACGTGTTACGGAATGATGCATTGACAAAGATTTCCATTTATGCCTGCAAT
>CM031612.1:29554857-29557862 GCA_018398815.1 Conus ventricosus | reverse complement strand
TATTTAAGCGTCTGCGTTCTGTTCCTGTTCTTCTCAAATGCATTGTGAAATGGGTTGTTTGTGATGTAGTTGTGCATCTTCGTCAGATCTGATTACTTGTGTTTTATATGCGCCCTTTCGTGAGGGCAAAGGTCAATACAGGAATAAACTTTCCGTTTTCATTTCAGTCCTCCCTTCCTCCCTCCCTCCCTTCCTCTCTCTATCTCTCTCTGTCTCTCTCAATGTGTGTGTGTGTGTGTGTGTGTGTGTGTGTGTGTGTGTGTGTGTGTGTGTGTGTGTGTGTGTTTGTCTGTCTCTCTCTGTCTCTCTCTCTCTCTGTCTCTCTCTGTCTCTCTCAATGTGTGTGTGTGTGTGTGTGTGTGTGTGTGTGTGCGTGCGTGCGTGCGTGCGTGCGTGCGTGCGTGCGTGTGTGTGTGTCTCTCTCTCTCTCTCTCTCTCTCTCTCTCTCTCTCTCTGTCTCTCTCTCTCTCTCTCTCTCTGTGGCTATGGCCTTTTCTTGAATAAATTATCGTTATCGTCATCGTTGTCTGTCTGTCTGTCTGTCTGTCTGTCTGTCTGTCTGTCTTCTCTCTCTCTCTCTCTCTCTCTCTCTCTCTCTCTCCTCTGTCTGTCTGTCTGTCTGTCTGTCTGTCTCTCTCTCTCTCTCTCTCTCTCTCTCTCTCTCTTCTTTCTCTCTCCTGCCTCTCTCTCTCTCTCTCTCTCTCTCTCTCTCTCTCTCTCTCTCTCTCTCTCTCTCTCTCTCTCTCTCTTGCACTTGCTTCAGAAATACGTTTTAAGCTTAGCAGTGCTTGAGAATGTTTTGAGAAAAAGGATGGTGTGAAAGGCAAACTGTATGCAGCTTTAAGAGATGTTTATAATGACATCTTAATGTTGAGACAGGGTAAATGTTACTCTCGTCATTTTAAATGCCTAAGGGGTGTAAAACAAGAATATCTGTTTACGCCTCTATAGCTTATGCTTTTCACCAATGAACTGGCACTTTGACTGATTAAAAACGAAGAATATATGGTGTTTGATTCAGTCCAGATGCAATTGCATTTATGTGTTTAAATTCTATTTGCCGGTGGTTTAATCCTAGTTTGCTGCCTGTGTGTGTGTGGAAGGGGAAGGGGAGGGGGGGGGGGGGGGAGGCGCGTGTGTGCGCGCGTGCGTGCGCGTGTGCGTCCGTGCGTGCGTGCACGCGCGCGCGTGTGTGTGTTTGTGTGTGTGTGTGCGTATGTGCGTGCGTGCGTATGTGTGTGTGTATGTGCGTGTATGTGTGTGTGTGTGTGTGTGTGTGTGTGTGTGTGTGTGTGTGAAGTTTTGAGGGTTTTTTGTTTTTGTTTTGTTGTTGTCCGATCTTACATTCAGCGTTAACTGTCTTCAAAGGCTGAGCAGCAATTTTGAATGATCTACACTTTTTGTTCTCCTCTCTGCTTCTATTCTTTCTTTTGGCATGTTGTCAGCGATCTTCCCCTCTCCCCCCCCCCACTCTCCTTCCACTCCTTCTCCCCCCCCCCCCCCCCCCCCCCCCCCCCCCCCCCCCCACCCCCCCCCCCCCACCCCCCCCCCCCCCCCCCCCCCCCCCCCCCCCCTCACTCCATCTCCACCACCAACCACCCTCTCAACCCCCATCTTTACCTCTACCGCACCTAACCCCCTGTCGGGCCTCCCAACATCCAGCAAGGAAAGTGTGTAAACGAACCACTTTTCCCTTCCACGTACAATGGGGGAACTTATCTCCCTTCTACGGCCTCTCTGCTGGGCGAATCTCAGCCAGCCACAACAAACGCACGGTCCGCATCAAGGCTGATCGTTTCGAAATCGAGGCTTTTGCACGCGCATCGGTCACGCGGTCGGTCGTCTGCTTCTTCGTCCGTCCGAAAAACTTTCGATACGTCGCTTACTTCTGCTGTTCGTTGTGGAACTGGAGCTCAAAGACAGAGAGAACTCACTGGCTGACAAGAACTTTTTTTTTTTCGAATTCGACGCCGGGAGTTCCCGTGAACGTACTAGCGGCACGTAGGAGGTAAGACAATAGTAATTAATATCTCGTTCACTTAATTAAATCGAATCTGACCGAAATGATTGTAGGTAGATCTGTCGTTGTTGATGCTGGGTCTTTCCTCTGTCGTCGTCTATTTTTCCCCTACGTTTTTAATTTATTTTTTATTCGCTTTTTGGAAAGAAATTTTCTATAAATCACGATCCAGTATCGCAGACTCGATATTTCTTTTGCTACAAATGAAGCAGAGGAGAATTGGAGGAGAGGAGAGAGCTGTGTTGAACGGAGTGTGTGTGTTGTGTGTGTGTGGGGGGGGGGGGGGGGGGGGAGCAGTATGGGTAGGAAGACCGGAGAAGTGGGGCTGGAGGGTGAAGGGGTGGGAGACTGAGGTGGGGGGGGGGGGGGGGGGGGGGAAGAGGCGGAGACGGGTGGAGAGGGGAGCTTAGGTGAACATTTCCGGCAAGGTGAGCCAAAGTTTGCTGCTGATGCTTTTGAAGCTACAGCCAAGAAAATCTGGGTGACTTTGAGGTTTGGGGGTGAGAGCCCGCTGGTAGGTACATAAACAGGGACAGTTGTGATGGCACAGATCCCCCGGCTGATCCGATAAGATCTTCATCTTCACTCCTTCTCCTCCTCCCCTTCCACCTTCCTTCCAGCTTCCCCACCACCACCACCACCACCACCACCACCCCCACCCCCCCCCAAACTGCTGTCTCCACCCCTCGTATTCAATCTTCTTCCCTTACCCTCTTCTGTACTGTTTCCCCGCCCTATTTAATCGCATTTATGTTTCTTCCATCAGTGTTGTTGACAAGCACTATGCAGTTTGGGATTGTTCTATGTCTTAGTCGCCCTCGTTGACAAGATAAGTTATAGTTATAGGGATTGTCTATGTCTTAGTCGTCCTCGTTGACAAGATAAGTTATAGTTATAGGGATCGTTTCTCGTTTAGTCATCTTGTCATTGTTGACAAATCAGGTGCAGTTTGTTGGATCTGTGTACATTAATTTCAGTTTTATTG
>CM031612.1:29534857-29537357 GCA_018398815.1 Conus ventricosus | reverse complement strand
TACCATGAGAATATTTAGTGTTCCAAGTATTCAGCTTTCCTCAGCCTTTCGAGGAAAGCCTTGCAGAGTTAAGGGAAGACACCTTGATTTTGAGGAAGGCCTCGAAGACACGTGTCTTTATTTGAAACAGATTAAGAGAGTGTAAACGAACAAACCTTTTCTTTAAAAGGAAAGGCTTGGAGAGTGTAAGATAACGCAAAAGGCCCAGAGAAAAGGCAAGGGGGATGCATGCTATCCAAAGAAGCCTTTGAACAAAAGACTTTGAGAGTATATGCTAACTAAAAAAAAAGATTTTTGTGTGACGTTTTGGAGAGTGCAGCTTTTTTTTTCTTAAACGAAAGGCGTGGAGTGTATAGGCTAACGACAGAAACCGTTCAGTTGAGGAAAGCCTTGGAGATGTTAGACTTGTTAAAAAAAGCCTTTGTGTAAAAAAAAGACTTCCCAGAATGTGAGAATGAAATCCAGCATAAAGAAACCGTTATTGTGATGAAAGCAAGGCTTGGGGAGTGTAGATTATCCAAGAAGGCCTCTATAGCATAGAAGCTTAGGAGAGAGTAGGTTAATGAAAGAACCCGTTGGTTCGTGGGAAAACTTTGGGGGCGGGGGAGGGAGAGAGAGAGAGAGAGAGAGAGAGAGAGAGAGAGAGGAGAGAGAGAGAGAGAGGAGAGAGAGGAGAGAGAGAGAGAGAGAGGCAGACACACATACACAGACATGCCCCAAAGTAAATGCATAATTGAAGTGGAAATTAAAGAAAAGTTAACTCTGCATGCAAAAGAAGAAAAAGTATGCAGTATACAAGCATGATTACCACAGCATGAATGCCCGAAAATGCAATGAAACTGATAATGATACCAGACTTTGTTTTGGTTTTCTTTTACCATGTACCCTGGTTTTTTCATTAATTATGAACCAAATCCCGAACATGCTAGACTTTCGCCTGGTAGTGTACAGACGTGCTGTCTTGTGGTATTTCGCCCTTTCTGTCTAGAACTGCTGATTTGTCTTGACCATTGTGTCACGCTGATTCCAGTAAGACATGTCTTGATGTCTTTGTATTTGATGTACGATGACACGACGGGTACCTGGGTTTTCATTGCTAACAGTGGGGAAGAATGTGAGGTTAGGAATTGTGCTGAAAAATGGAATAATCGAGGAAGCAAGAGAGGTAGAGGTGGTGTGTGTGTGTGTGTGTGTGGGGGGGGGGGGGGGGGGGGGGGGAGTGGAGGTGTTCTTCAGGTTTAGAAAGACTTCGAATGAAAGGGGGGGAAACGGAATGAATGAAAGAGGGGAGGAAAAGAGTCATCGAAATTCCTGTATTGTTCATGTTGAGGAGAGTAAACAGGAATGGGATAGAGAGTTGTGTGTATGTGTGTGTTGTGTGTGGGGGGGGGGGGGGGGGGGGGGGGGGTCATACTTGTATCGAACAAAACAAGACAAAATGAAACAAAACAAAACGAAACAACGACAACAACAAAATGACTGGCACATCGCACACAGCAGTAGCAAAAGGCAGTTGCTTGTTCAGGATTGATTGGTGCCAGAAACCTCTTGAGATCAGAAAGGAGGGAAGAGAACAAAATACGGTCGACTGTGTTTAGTCTTGTCGGTGAAAGCCAGTTGTGGAGAAGGAGGAAATATATCCCAAGAAAAATGAAACATATCCCTTCCTTCAAGGTGTACAGCCAGAGGCTTGTAGCAGGACTATCGAAGTTAATGTCCAGGTACTTAGCGGAACTCTGAAGGCTCACTCTCCAGAGATGGGGACAGAAGTGGTGCCAAGCTCGAGAGTGTCCTTCTTGGAGAGGGAACCAAGCAAGACACCAGGGGTTCATAATGGATGGGGTAACCTAGAAACCACAAAGTAATCGCCGTGAAGGGGTCTGGTGCCGGTCATTCCAGGGGAGTTTTCACCCACGCTTTCAACGTGCATCAGTTATCACTGCACACACACACCACACACACACACACCACACACAACACACACACACACACACACACACACACAAAATGACGCTACTTCTGCGCAGCTAGGAGATAATTTTGTTTCGGTCGACATAATTTTGTTCGGTCGACATTTATTAAACAGTACTTCATGTAAATCTTGTCGCAATTTCACTTACAGATGAAAAGCAGACAAGACAACAAGAAAGTCTCACATAAGCCTCTTAAAGACATCCCCACAAACTTCCGCGATGGATGCCTGTACACTGATGCATGAAGTTATCACAATAGCAATTACATCAGGGTATTCAATGAAAAAAATCAAAAAAATTATAGATTAAAAAAAAGAACTAAGAAACAATAGCAAGCGTAATGGAAAGGGAGGTATGTACCACGGAGATCAGGGAAAGGATACATTCATGTGGGTGAATGTAAAACGTGTGGGAAACAATTTATACCTGCACAAAATCAGGAACAACTGGGATACAACTTGAATAATCGTAAGGTTCCAACGGATACGGACCAGTTCGAACAAGACAAGAAAAGATAATGAAACAGC
>CM031612.1:29518873-29534757 GCA_018398815.1 Conus ventricosus | reverse complement strand
GATCAAGGTTCTAGAATTTCATTCTCTTGAGCTTTTCAGCTTTGACTAGAGTCGCAAGAAAAAAAGTACGTGGTGCTAGGATCTTTTAATCATTCGAAGGAATGTCTATTTAAATCAGATAAATCACACACAATAGCAAGAACAAAATAGAGACAAACTAGCCAGGCCACCATAAATAAGGAACAGACACTGTGACGTCAACATAAATTATGACGTCAACTTAAAATGACATATTTAAATACATGACGAAAATAATAAGATGAGAAAGAAAAGGGAGCAAGAACTAACGGCTGAGGATTTGGTGTCCAGCCTAATTTATTTTGTTTAATCTCGTTTTTCTCCATTAGTGTTACTATGTGGAGAGGCTGACTTTCAAGTCAGTAATAGATCGAAGTTAATTGTGTATGTGGGATACTTTTGATGACGGTACCAGCGGAATATGTAGCAGGAAATGTATTTGTTATAAAATTGTTGTGAATGCTGTGTCGCCGAGAGTGACTTAAAACTCTGTAAGAATATTTAATATGTGCTCCAATTGTACCACCGCATGTGTGTCGGTGGGCTATATTTATTGATGTGAACACTGCAGTATAAATACACGGAGAAGTTAATATTTGTTTTAGAAACAACGGTGCGTCGAACCGAAGTTTATTGTGTTCTATGGGACTTTGGTGAAATTGTGTTCTCCGGGGATTCAATATGGTTTACTGTGCTTTATGAATCTGCGGTTCTTCTTCTGTGGATTGCTGTGCTTTATGAATCTGCGGTTCTTCTCCTGTGGATTGCTGTGCTTTATGAATCTGCGGTTCTTCTTCTGTGGATTGCTGTGCTTTATGAATCTGCGGTTCTTCTCCTGTGGATTACTGTGCCTTGTGAATTTGCGGTTCTTCTTCTGATAGTTCGACGTATAATATTGTGCTTGCTGTGTTGAGACCCTGTTTCTTCTTCATCGCTTGTGTTTTGTGAACAGCTGTGTTTACCGTGTGGGGGCCTTGGTTATCCGTCTTCGTCTTATTTTAATGCTGTAGACTGTGGCGTGGGTACTGTGGAAATGAATGCGTTGATTGTATATGTGAGATACTGTGGACGGCGCCGGCGAGATATGTGAATTATATTAAGATACGTAGTATGATACGCTGATATATGATGATTGAAATGTCTTATGTATTGATGTCTTAATTGACGTGCATTGATCTGTATTCTATGTAATGGCATGTATTGATTTGGTAACGATTCATATTGATGGTTCAGGCAGCATAATTATAAAGAAAAGAAATCAAACTCGTGTGCTGCCTGGCTATCATGTACGTATGGTGTGGGTGTGTGTAGGTAATAATTATTACACGCATCCAAATTTTTGAGAGCGAGAGTCAGCCCAACAAAATAGGGCACCGAAAACACCATCCAAAAATTTCTGTAAACCCCGGGACAAACAACAGTACATTGATTATATTGTTTTTAAATCCCCTGCCCTTTGGGCTTGTTTTATACTTGTTGCTAAAAATTTTGGGCTTTAAATTACCGATTGTGTTTTTTTTTCTCCCCAAAACCCCTTAAAATCCTGTTTCATTGTTTATCTCTATCTTTGTTTGGTTTGGGGGTTTGATAATACTTAGTTTTTTAAGAGTATTGCCATTAATGCTTTTTAAAAAAAAAAAAATCCTTTTTGGAATTTTTAAATATTTTTTTAGTGGACGGGGTTTCAAATTTTTTTTTGCTTGTGTTTGCAATTTTTTAATTTTGACCCATTTTGGTGTGTGTGTTTTGGGGTTTGACGGGAATTTTTTCCCAAAATTTTTCTTTGAGGGCCCACAAAAGGCTAAGGGAAAAGCCCTGTTTTATCCTCGGGACGAGGACAAATTTTTTTTCGCTAAAAAATTTACAACGAGGTAAGGTATGTGGTTTTTGGGGGGAGAAGATCTGTTGGCCTATTTTTTGACGGGTGTTTTGGGCCCAACAGGGAAAAGAAAAGGAAAGAAGGGCGATTGAAAGTTTTTCAGTTGGGGAGTACGGGAAAAGAAGAATAACTAAAAGAGAGCAGATACAGTTTACAATTACAGGGGGAAAACTAAAAAGGGGAGCAATAAAGGGGAAACAAAAAGGGAAGAGCAATCCAAGGGGGAAACAAAAAGGGAGAGCAGATACGTAAAAGAGCAGGGGGGGAAAAAAAAAAGAATCCCCGGGGGGAAAAAAAAGGGAATGCAAGATTTTAGAGGAAACAAAAAACGAATACAGTTACAAATAACCTCTCAGCAGAGTCGGCCCTCAGGCCCAGGACATTGAAGTCGGGGTTTGGGGGTTTTCCCGGGTTTAACCCCCCCTTTTCCCCCAAACCCTTTTCCAAGTTGCCCCCTTTTAAAGAAAGAACTGTTTATATAGACAGTTATTTGTTTCTTTTTAAAACCCCCATGCCGTTCCTTGGGGGTTTTAAAGGGGTTTGGGGGAAACCCCATACCGGTCTGCATATTTGAGGGTTCTGTTTTTAACTCTCATCCCCTTCTCCCCAAAAATTTAATGTTGTGTCTTACGAGCTTTTAAAGAGAGTTTTGTTTTAAAAAATTTTTAAATTTGACTCCAGATGGTTTTTAACGTTTTCGTGAGGTTTTAACCTAGCTCCGATAAAACCCTTCGAGCCCTTTGCATTTTGAACTTGGGCTTTGTTTGACCTTTGGGTCCTTTTGTAAAAAAATTGAAAATTTTTTTTGAAACCCGGGTGGTCTTTTTTTGGGGTGACCAGTTTTTTGGATTGTGTCCAAAGGGGTTTGGCCACTTTTTTGTGTGAGGAGATGTAAAAAATTTTTTAGGGAAATATAAAGTCTGAAAGGGTCATACGGGCCGGCCACCCCAAACTAAGGTTTTTTCTAGGAAAGCTGATGTAAACTTTTTTTGCTTCTGTTGGGTAAAAAACCCCCTGGTAAAATTTGCCCAAAAATTGCAATCCCGGTCATCTGATAGAACTCCGTACTGTGGTCATCTGACAGGGGAAAAACAGATATTTACTTTTCAAAACAGTGGCCCCTTTTCGGGTTCCCTGGGCTGATCGGGGAAGAAAATTTGGGGGTAGCTGTTATTTTTGGTCATCAGAGCTTTGGTTACTCCTGGTGGGTGGAAATAACTTTGGGGGGTACCCTTTTTATTTTGGTTTCTTTGGCCCCCTTTTAAAATCTGGAGTGGGAGTTCCTCAGAAAGGGGTTCTATCATTTGCAAGGTTGTGTGTTTTTTGTTAAAAAACGGGAATGTAGTGCTGGGTTTCCCATGGAAAATTAGGTAAACCCTTGTAAAATTTTGCACCTTAGCCACCCAAAACACGTGCCCTTTTGGGGTTTTTTTAAAAAAAAACCCCTCTACTTTGTTGAGAACTCAGCCGACAGAAAACATCCATTGCTTGTTGCTCTTTTTTTCTTGATACTCCTTTTGTTTTTGTCTAGCTGCGGGTGAGTTCACGGGGCAAATTGCTTTTGGGAGTCGGGTTCTGTAAAGGGGCATTTTTAAAGTTTCTGTTCTGGGTGATACGGGTGTACTATTTGTGGCGTTCGCAAAGGGTTTATTTTGACAGTAAGATGCTAGGAACCACAATGAAGTGTGTTTCTTTTGGGGTCGGGTGGATGATTTTCCACTGGCTCATTTCAGTCAGTTTTTCCCTTTTTTTGTGGGTGATTTAAACTTGTTGTGTCTTGGTTTGTCCTGTCGCAGATCTCTTTGGGGGTTAATTACCTGGATTTTTTGTGAAGGGTTTGATTTTTGGTGATGTACCTGGTGAACCTTTCTTTTTAGCCGCCGTTACAGGGTTTAAGGGTAAGCATGTTGTGGAAAAAAAACCCTTTGGGTTCAAATTCCCATGATCTGAAAAATTTTCCCTTTCTGATTTGTTCAAAAAAACAAAAGGGAAGAATCATTGAAATTTTGCTTTCAGTTGACGTCTTCTGATGTGTCTGCTGTGTCTACTTCTGATTTGCACCTACCAAATCGTTCTTTCACAAGGGGATTCAGTTCCTGGGGTTTTAAAATAGCGCCTTTGGCTTTTTGAGCGGGGAAAGGTTTTTTCCCTTTAGTGTTCTCCCGGGGTTGATCTTTAGTGGATTCCCCCTCCCCAGTCTGTTTGGGCTATTCGTGAAGTGGTTCGTTTCAGGTTTTGGGGGCCCTCCCCGGACTGTGATGACCCCTTTACCCATTCCCCCTTTAGCTGTTCCGTTGGCGTCTTCCATGGCCCAAAGAAGAAAGTCCGCCCGTGCAGTTTGATTGGGACTTTGTCTGACAGCGGGTTTTAGGGAGTTCGTGCAGTCTTTTATGATTTTCCCGGGTATTTTGACCCCCCCAAAACCCGGGTTTTTTCTCAGGTGATGTACTATTTGGATCCCTCTTACAACAGATGTTCCCCCTTTGAAAGAAATGTTAGGGAAAACCCCCCTTTTTTCGAAAGAGGGTTTTTGAGAGAGAGATTGGTATCACTTGGGTCTTGGGATCATTGAGCCCTCGGGAAAAGTCCGTATCATCCCATTGTGTTGTAAAGGAAAAAAAAATTTTACTGTCGTTTCACTCCAGAAAAGTGCTGAAAAACCCTTTTAGGAAGATTTTAGGGAGTCTTGTTTCTGCACCTGTGTGTTGTTTCCTACATTGGGGTTTAAACCCCCCCAGGACTGTGCTTTGTTTTTGTTGGTTTGGGTGCTGTATTGTTCCATAAAAATGGGATGTTCTTCACCCATTTGTATCGCTAGGGCGGGAAATTGCTGAATCCCAAGAAGGCATACAGCACTATTGAGCGGGGAAAGTTTTTCCATTGTCTCTACCCCGTGGGGGTATGGAGGGGGGGCTGAAGGGATCAGTAACCCTTATTGTGCATTATCATCTGGGTGTTGGGGGGCAGCCCTTTCCCAACCCTTTTTTCTACCCGTGGGGGGTTTTGGGGAGGTGACCGAAATGGTCAGTAGACATGTGTTTCTCTTCCCAGTGTGGGGATGGAAAGGGGGCTGACCGAGTGGTCAGTAGAATCGTATATTTCATTGCCATCCGGGTGGGGGTGCACCCTCCCAGCCGCCGTCTTAAAACCCGGGGGGTTTTGGAGAGGTTTCCGTGAGGTCACAACAAGAAACATTTTAAAGGGTTCAGAGTTCGTCAGGAAAGACAACTTGGTTCCGGGGGGAAGTCCCC
Organism: Conus ventricosus; assembly: GCA_018398815.1. Taxonomy (NCBI): domain Eukaryota; kingdom Metazoa; phylum Mollusca; class Gastropoda; order Neogastropoda; family Conidae; genus Conus; species Conus ventricosus. Next base: position 29,529,609 of record CM031612.1, on the reverse strand, counting down.
GGAAGGGGCTCCACGGAACTGCTTCCGTGAGCGGCCCTTTGTTTTTCCCTCGAGTGGGAAAAAAATTTGTAAGGGTTTTGTTTTTCTGCTGTTTTTTAAATACTTTTTCAAAAAAAAAAAAAATTCGATCATTGTTTTTTTTTTTGGAGGGGGGGATATTGTGACGTCAACATAAATTTTGAGTCAACTTTTTAAAAGACATATTTAAATACTTGGGCGAAAAAAATTAAGATGAGAAAGAAAAGGGGGCAAGAAAAAACCTAGGTTTTTGGGGCCCGCCTAATTTTTTTTGTTTTTAAACATCGTTTTTTTTCCCTTTGTGTTACAAGGGGGAGAGGCGATTTCAAGTCAGAATAGATCGAAGTTTAAATTTTGTATGGGGGGGGTAACTTTTGATGACGGTACCCCGGGGGTTTTGTAGCAGGAAATGTATTTGTTATAAAATTGTTGTGAATGCTGTGTCGCCGGGGAGTGACTTTAAAAATCCTGTAAGAATATTTAAATTTGTGCTCCAATTGTAAACCCCCGCATGTTGTCGGTGGGCTATATTTTTTGATGTGAAAACTGTAATAAAATACACGGAGAAGTTTTAAAATTTTTTTTTAGTCAACGGGGCGTTTGAAACCCAAGGGTTTTTTGTGTTTTAAGGGGAACCTTTTGTGAAATTTTGTTTTTCCCGGGGGTTCAATTTGGTTTTCTGTGCTTTATGAATCTGCGGTTTTTCTTTTTTGGGTTGCTGTGCTTTATGAAAACTGCGGTTCTTCTCCTGTGGATTGCTTGGCTTTTTTGAAACTGCGGTTTTCTTTGTGGGTGCTTTTTGCTTTATGAATCTGCGGTTCTTCTCCTGTGGTTACTGTTCCTTGTGAATTTGCGGGTTTTTCTTTTGATAGTTTTGACGTTATATTTTTGGGGGGGGTTGCTGTGTTTTAGGAAAACCCCGTTTTTCTTCATCGCTTGTGTTTTGTGAACAGCTGTGTTTTCCGGGTTGGGGGGCCTTGGGGTTTTCCGTCTTCGTCCCTTTTTTTTAAAGCTGTGACTGTGGCGTGGACGTGGGGGAAATGAAAGCTTTTATTGGATAAGTGAATACTGTGGGCGGCGCCGGCGAAATAAGTGAATTTTTATTAAAAATAGTAGTATGATACGCTGATATATGATGATTGAAATGTCTTAAAGTTTTTGATGTCTTAAATTTACGTGCATTGATCTGGGATTCTATTAATGGGGATGTATTGATTTTGGGAAGATTCATATTTAAGGTTCAGGCAGCATAAAATTTTAAAGGGAAAAAAAATCAAACTCGTGTGCTGCCGGGTACCATGTAAAGTATGGTGGGGGGTTTGGTAGGTAAAAAATTATTACACGCATCCAAAAATTTTGAGAGCGGGGAAATCAGACAACAAAATACGCACCCCCACACCCGTAACAGACACCCCCTTTGTCCCAAATGCAAAGTCCCCCGTTTTTTTAAAGTTAAGTTACACATACGAAACCCCAGTCCTTTTACAAACGTTCGTACGGACCTTGGCTCAATTCTGAATCAGTTCATGAGTAAAAATGAAATCATTTTAACGCCAAACAGAGTAATAATGCAGGCGAAGAAGTTACGTCCCGCTTACTTTTTTTTTTAAGCAGACACGCCAAAAAACCACATGTACACTTTTAAATACTGAAACATATTACTTTCGATATGTTTCGTTAATATCACTAGTAATCTTAGCATTTCACGATTTTAAAACTGTTCTTTAATCCTCTGGAATTCACGCTTGATCTGGATCCTTACCAACCATCCATTCTGAAACTTCATGGCTTGTATTTAGGCCCCATTTTATCTGATCTAACCGTTCGTATGGTTTCTGTGGTCTTTGAGTCGTGGGATCCATAACATTGCACAGAACAATCCTGGATCAGCTATTTTGATCTGATCCGCGCAACGGATCTTGACCAAGTGTGAGGATTCGTTCTCGGACTATTGTCTATCTTTTAAGGAAAACTTGATTAGAATGGATGGGGTTGTTGACGTAGTCCGGCTGACGGACTGGCAAATAAGTATAACATGTGTGATGTAAGCAAAAATAGCATACACCAAGGAAATTCATAGACAAAATATTATTACATATATATCTCTGCGCGCGCCCGCGCGTGTGTGTGTGTGTGTGTGTGTGTGTGTGTGCGTGCGTGCGTGCGTGCGTGCGTGTGTGCGTGCGTGCGTGCGTGTGTGCGTGTGGTGCGTGCGTGCGTGTGTGTGGTGTGTGTGTGTTGTGTGGTGGTGTGTGTGTGTGTTGCTTCTTTTTGAAAGTGAAACTTTACCTTTTACAAAAGCAAAGGCCTAATTCTGTTTACTTAAAGAGAAGCGAAGAATATAACTCTAGAAAAAGAACGAAACTTCAACAAGGTTCAAAATCATAAAAAGAGATGAACGATTCCACTCTAAAAGAAAGACGAAACACTTTTAAACACACGCTCTCTCCTACTCTTTAAAGCAAGCAAATCAAAATGAATTGAAATAAGTAAGTGAATTTGAAAAGAAAAACTCATTCGCCCAAATCAACAGCCACTCTTCCTTGATCAAATCAAGCCGGCACTTTCCAACAGCAGCAAGGCCGACACCTCAGCGAAACAAGCTCTTCAGTGAGGACGTCATGTCATCATCAATATTCCAGCAAGAACGTAAACCAGTTAGACAGCATCCCATGGCATTCACTTCTCTACTCCTGAATCGCATGGTTACGTTTGGTTAGGCCGATGCATTAACGATCAGCTTTCTGCGCGCGCGCGCGCGTGTGTGTGTGTGTGTGTGTGAGGAAGAGAGAGAGAGAGAGAGAAGAGAGAGAGAGAAAGTGTGTTGTGTGTGTGTGTGTGTGTGTGTGTGTGCGTGCGTGCGTGCGTGCGTGCGTGGTGCGTGTGTGTGTTGCTTGGCTAGTTCTCTTCCGGCGGGACATCGGCCGGCATGAGGTCTGAAAGGTGAGAGCAAAAGGAATAAAACCTCTTGTCGCTGTCTGTACGTTTGTCTGTACTTCTGCCTGATAGGCATTCGTCATCAGTTCATTAAACAGGTTCAAATGCAGCCAGGAGACTATGTCCACGCCACGACTGGACAAAACCTGTCGCCAACAGATCCAGCTGGGTGGGTAAAGTCATGGGCCAAACTCATGGCACAAAGGCAATGCAAGGAGTGAGCTGACGTGTTTTTGTTGTTGTTGCTGCTGATAGTACCAACACTGCAACAACAAAAAAAGACAGTATTTGCAAGTTTTCTTTTTGCCTGCCTGCCTGCCAGCGTGCGTGTGTGTGTGTGTGTGTGTGCGTGGGTGCGTGCGTGCGTGTGTGCGTGTGCGTGAAGGGGGGGGGGGGTGGGGTGGGAGGGGAAGAAAAGGGAGTAGCACACGTGAAGGCATGGATCCAAATTGAAGGAATATTCTTCTTGTTTTGTGACCATGACAAAATGAAATTAACGATCTCAGTAATGATGACATTTTTGTAAAATCGTATTCGGAAGAACTTTGGAACGCGAACATTGCCCGTATACATAAGATTTCAAAACATGCCGTTTCAGAAGTTCTGAAACAATTTATCCAAAAGTGGATCAGGCGAAACTCAGTTTTCTGTGTAAGATGTAAGGTCCGTATACTGTGCTGCTTGAAATTGGATCAACTAAAACTCACCCCGCTGTGTGAGATGTAAGGCCCGTTACTGTTGCTGCTTTAAAATGGATCAAGTAAAACTCAACCCGCTGTGTGAGATGTAAGGCCCGTTACTGTTGCTGCTTGAAAATGGATCAAGGGTGACAAAACGGAATTCAACGTGTGTGTGTGTGTGTGTGTGTGTGTGTGTGTGTGTGTTTGAATGTGTGTGTGTGTGTGTGTGTGTGTGTGTGTGTGTGTGTGTGTGTGTGTGTGTTTGAGGTGTGTGTGTGTGTGTGTGTGTGTGTGTGTGTGTGTGTGTGTGTGTGTGTGTGCATATTCATCTGAGCATCAGACATCAGACGCCGGATCTAATGACCAAAACGTTTTCTATCAAAATCTGTACCTCGGTCAAACGAGTTTTCGCCGAGTCGACACGACGGTCAATGCTTATCATCAAACCGCGTTCACGTTTCTGTTTGTATGGACTTAACACCGGTGAGAGTAGTTCGCGCCAGCCTTTACGCACCTCATCTGTTATTCGCAGTATTTACTCCAATACAATGAAAGCGAAATCCTGTTCGAGGGAGCTAACTCTGACGTATACTGCTAAAGACAAAATCTGAAGTTTTTGTTTGGGCAGTGCGTTCCCTTTTTGACTGCTGTGGGCCAGTGAAAGTCAAGTCAATCAAAAGTTTCCTGTAGGTCTCACACATAGATTAAAAAATAAAAAGTCAGAAGGTGTGCACGGCAGCTTCGAGTCTCACGTCCAGTCGAGTAGAAAAGAGTTCTGACCTCCGAACTTCTGTGAACAATGCAAACTGTCTTTGAGGACAGCTTAGAAGACTTGAAAATAGAGAAGAAAGAAAAAAAAAAACTTGAACATTTCCGTCATAGACCGTCTTCAGGACTTGTGACATGAAACGAAAGACAAATAAATATGTATAAGCAATAACATCTGAAAACATGTACCTAAACGGACGAATACGTGTTTAAAGGTCTGGGGAGTGTGTGTGTGTGTGTGTGTGTGTGTGTGTGTGTGTGTGTGTGTGTGTGTGTGTGTGTGTGTGTGTGTGTGCACGCGCCTGCGTGCGTGCCGGCGTGCCTCTCCGCGCGTGTATGTGTATGTGTGCGTGTGTGTGTGCGTGTGCGTGTGCGTGTGTGTGTGTGTGTGTGTGCGTGCGTGCGTGCGTGTGTGTCTGACTTCTCTACTGAGTGGAGGGGTTGAGTTCGCTCTCCAGTGTGTTGAAGTAGAAGCAAGACAGCACTGATCGATTGTCGGATGGACAAGATCCAGTCTCTCAGCTGAATCCCTCTTTGGATTTGGATCAAGGGTCCAGACATCATTCTTCAGAGATTAGCAGCCAGAGAAACACTAAACTCCACAAAGCCCGACGTCTACATCTGATAAACGGAAATTGGCTGTTGTGCGGCTGGCTTTGTTATTGTTTAGAACCTAATCAGACAACATGGGATCATACACGGTCGATAGAAAGTATGTGTCTTGGAATAATTTACCTCTCTCTCTCTCTCTCTCTCTCTCTCTCTCTCTCTCTCTCTCTCTTCTCTCTCTCTCTCTCTCTCTCTCTCTCTCTCCTCTCCCTCTCTCTCTCTCTCTCTCTTCTTTCAGAACAGGGTTTTGGAATAGTGTGGATGACCCAGGAAGTAGGAAATGAGCAACAGTTCATTGCGGAATTTAAAGACAGGCTTATTTGTTCTTTTAAACAGAATTGGCTCTCAGATATGGAAAGTAAAGAAAAATATCGCTGGTTTTTCTCATTTAAAAATGTGTTTCATTCTGAAAAGTTTCTCAATGTTATAACAGATAAATGGCACAGAATATATTACGCAAGATTTAGGTTGAGAACTTTAGATTTTAAGGCAAACAAAAGATGGTTTGAATGTGAAACATCCACAGAATCTCCTTGTCCTGCATGTAGACATATTATTGATGACGAAGAACATTTTCTGTTCCACTGTACTGTTATAATCAAGTGCCGACAAATTGTTCATTCTTCCAGTTAGATATAGCGAAAAGACAAAAATCATCAGATGATGAACTTATAATTAAATCTGTTGCGAAATTCATCACGGAAGCATTGAAAATTAGACAGATGAAGGACAGTGAAATTTAAGATAATGCATCATAAGAGATATATGAATGAATATCATCATTCATCGCACGTGGGAGAGATCAGTAAGATACAATGTCATCATTTGACTGAGTGGATGGTTGAGTCAGTCTTAAGATTTTTGTTTTGTTTTGTTTTGTTTTGTTTCAATCTTACTGCATTACTCCTGTGCGTGAGGACATAAGGAAATGTTACGAATTCATTTGTTTTTGTTAACCTTTGATTTGATACACACTAGGAATGAATGTGTACTATTTGTTTGCAGGAAAGGAAGAGGGAAATGTTATTGTTCTGTTACCCCCCCCCCCCCCCCCCTTGTCAAAAGACCTCTTTGCTAATGACAATAAGATATCAAAGTGTCAAAAGTCTCTCTCTCTCTCTCTCTCTCTCTCTCTCTCTCTCTCTCTCTCTCTCTCTCTCTCTCTCTCTGTGTCAGAATAATCTGTCTGAATCTCTCTTTCTGTGTGTGTGTGTGTGTGTGTGTGTGTGTGTGTGTGTGTGTGTGTGTGTGTGTGTGTGTGTGTGTGTCTGTCTGTCTGTCTGTCTGGCTGTCTGTCTGGCTGTCTGTCTGGCTCTCTATCTCTCTCTCTCTCTCTCTCTCTCTCTCTCTCTCTCTCTCTCTCTCTCTCTCTCTCTCTCTCTCTCTCACTCTCTCTCTCTCTCTCTCCTGTTATTATCTCATAGCTCCATTCTAAAATGAATTCAAGTAAGAGAGATTCCAAGAAGTTTCCCCCTTCAATTCGTATTGACGTGAGACAAGCGTTCCATCCTTAACACAAAACCAGTGGCTGAGGATTTCGTGTTCCTCGTCTTCTTTGTAATTCCCCATTGCATTTATTCCCCATACGACCGAAACCTTCCTGCCGTTGTTCCGCTCCTATCGCCGATGCCTCAATGTGAATAATATGTCACTTCTGCCTGAGGACAGATTGAAGAAAGAGATGAGTAGAAGGAGGGGTGGGGGTGGGAGGGAAAAATAGGGAGGGGAGGGGGATATTGAGGGAGTGGAGAAAGAGGGGGGGATGGGGAGGGGGGGGGGGGGGGTTACGAACACAGGACACACATCTCTAGTCATTTTACAGATAACGGCGAAAGCTGTTAGGTTTCCAGGATTAGGGATGGTGGGGTGGGGTGGGGAGGGGGGTAGAGAGAGAGGGGGGGGAGGGAGGAGAGAGAGAGAGAGAAGAGAGAGAGAGAGAGAGAGAGAGAGAGAGAGAGAGAGAGAGAGAGAGAGAAGAGAGAAATAAGTAAGAATTGAGTCAGACAGAAATCAAAAAGAGAGACTGGGGACACGAAGCAAGAAAGACAGCCAAAGATAAACTGAATGTGAAGGAGAGGGGCAAGAAACAGGTGTGATTTAATTCGAAAGAAAAAAGGGCGGGAGAGGGGGGAGGGTGGTGGTGGTGATAAAAACGAAGAGAAAATTGGGAGCAGTCAATACGGTTTAGAGCCGGTTTCCAGAAATAATAGAAAAGGCTGTTACATTTCTGTCACACGAAGTTATTCAACCTTGGGGGAGAATTTAAACCCAAATAGATCAACGGAGATACATAAAGAACGAAACGAAGAAGAAGAAGAAGAAGAAGAAGAGAGAGAGAGAGAGAGAGAGAGAGAGAGAGAGAGAGAGAGAGAGAGAGAGAGAGAGAGAGAGAGAGAGAAGAGAAAAGGTGCACAGAGAAAGAAAGAGAAGACGAGTCGGGGTGAGGGGGGGGGGGGGGGGGGGGGGGGGATGAAGTGATAGAAAGTAACAAATTCAGATGTATAACGTTAATGTACAATCTTGAGAAATTTCTTCAGGAACAAAATTCAGTACGGATTTGGGGGTTCATCAGCTGATTTTATACGCACATTCTACGTATCTTGCATTACAAAAAATATTTTTGTCATTTTTCATGATGTGCCATCGGCAGCCATTCTTTCTATATAATTCAACGTCAGAACTGGAATCAGCCTACCGGTATACTAATCCATACACTTCATTCCTTATCTGTAATTCTTTGACGTCCAAGTAACTCAAGAGTGTCAGCATCAAATGAAAGAGTTTTTAAAGAAAAATTAAAAAAAAAAACCAGCCTAGAATTTATCATGATATATAGATTTACTCCGCGACTAGTGTCAAGGGCTAGAGGGGCTCTTTTCCCAGGGTTAAAGAGCCTAGTAGTAGTAGTAGTAGTAGTAGTAGTAGTAGTAGTAGTAGTAGTAGTAGTAGTAGTAGTAGCAGTAGTAGTAGTAGTAATAGTAGTAGTAGCAGCAGTAGCAGTAGTACTTCAGTTTTACGTCTGTTCACGTCTGTGATATTAGACGAAGAGAGAGAGAGAGAGAGAGAGAGAGAGAGAGAGAGAGAGAGAGAGAGAGAGAGAGAGAGAGAGAGAGAGAGAGAGAGACAGACAGACAGAGACAGAGACAGAGAGACAGAGAGACAGAAGGAGAGAGAGAGATGCATAAATGTCTGTGACTATGTAAGTGTATTCATAGTGTGGTTATTTAAGCGCATATGAACGCCCCTCTAAACATCCCTACAACATACCTGCAAATAATCTTAAAGTAAGTACTTTAACTGGACGACAAATTAAAGAGAAAAAAAAAACAACAAAAACATTGAAGGCAAACTTTAAATCTGAAAAGACATCACACTAAAGAACCCACTGCAAAAGCTGTCAAGCTTTTATCGGGGGTCGCCTCAGCATTAAAATGTTCTCTTCTGCATGACTCAGTTGCAGAGTGGGAGGAAAACAGACGTGTGTGTCTAGAGGGGAGAGAGGTAGGTAGGTAGGTAGTGTTGCCTATAGCCCAGCCGACCGCAAAGAGCCATATCAGGGCTGTCACCATGTTGAAGTCAACTCACAAGTCACACACACACACACACACACACACACGCGCGCGCGCGCGCGCGCGCGCGCGCACGCATGCACGCACGCACGCGCGAGCGCGCGAGCGCGTGCACGCACGCACGCACGCACGCGCACACAACACACACACACACACACACACACACACACACACACACACACACACACACACACATCTCTTTAAAATACATCTTCTAGAAATGCACCAGAAACTTCGTTTCATTTTTTTTTTCGGTAAAATCTTAGATCAGATGGAAAATGTTAATCTCTTTCAGAAATTCAAAGATCACGTCATAGGGTGGGACATCTCTGAACAAGGTTTTCATGGAGTCTGCTGTAAAGTGTTAATGTCTCACATCATGCAAGTCCCAACACTCTAAAAGAACATGTTTCACTGTGAGTGGAACATGACATGGAATGCACCACGGATCCTCTTCACCTTTTAACAGACAAGAATGGGTGTAAAACGAGTGGCCTGTATGCCAACGACATAAGACTGTTTCGTCTTCACGACCGCCTCAGGAACATAGTAAACACTCTTTCAGGTTTGGACGGATTTTAAATAAATGTGGAAAAAAAACGAGGGGGAGGAAGGGTTTGGGGGGGGGGGGGGGGGGGGGGGTTTCGGGGTTTACAGAAAGATGCTGAAGGGAGGGAAGAGGATAGCAAGCATCTTCTGTCGGCCTGCCAGCAATGAGATGACCATTTACAGTGAGGCTGTCTCCAGGAGCGACGTTTTATTCCATGTGCGGGCTTCCTTCAGTTTTGGCTCCAGGGTTACATGTATCTCTTTGTCTCCTCTGGTGACAGTATTGCCTCACTGACGAACAGACAGACACGGGGAAAACTTTACCGGTCCGCAGACAGACCAAGGAAACAGGATAGATGAATAAATAGATAATACCATGCATCTCTTTATTCATCTATCCTGTTTCCTTGGTATATAAGATCATTCTGAAGTTGCTTTTTTTTCTACCCTCAATACACTTTCCCCCTAGTACTCTTTTCCATATCCTCTCTCTCTCTCTCTCTCTCTCTCTCTCTCTCTCTCTCTCTCTGTCGCGGCGCTCTCTCTCTCTCTCTCTCTCTCTCTCTCTCTCTCTCTCTCTCTCTCTCTCTCTCTCTCTCTCTCTGTCGCAGCTCTCCTCTCTCTCTCTCTCTCTCTCTCTCTCTCTCTCTCTCTGTCGCGGCTCCTCTCTCTCTCTCTCCTCTCTCTCTCTCTCTCTCTCTCTCTCTCTCTCTCTCTCTCTCTCTCTCCTCTCTCTCTCTGTCGTCGCGGCTCTCTCTCTCTCTCTCTCTCTCTCTTCTCTCTCTCTCTCTCTCTCTCTCTCTCTTCTCTCCTCCTCTCTCTCTCTCTGTGATTTATATTGTTAGCATGTGTGTGTGTGTGTGTGTGTGTGTGTGTGTGTGTGTGTGTGTGTGTGTGTGTTGTGAGGTGAATTTATCACTGTGACTGATTGGAGGTGTCCATGGAGGACTGTGCAAAAGGAACTGTCTGATGCGGATGAAAAGATAAACAATGGAAGGAAAGGTCGCTGTCTTGGTACGGTATGGTGATGTTGCTTGTAGTCCGGCCGACCGCAAAGGGCCACATCAGGGCTGTCACCGCGTTAAAGTCAACTCACAAGTCATTCATTCACACAACCCTTTGAAATACATCTTCTAAAAAACACACCCGAAATTTTGTTAAAAAATCTTTCCACAGTAAAATCTCAGATCAGATGAGAAATGTTAATCTCTTTCAGAAATCCACAGATCACGTCAGGTGGAACATCTCTGAACAAGGTTTTCATGGAGTCTGCTGTAAAATGTTCATGTCTCACGTCATGTAAGTCCCAACATTCTATAAGAACATGTTTCATTTGTGAGTGGTACATGACATGGAATGCACCACGGAGCTTCTTCATCGTTAAAAGGTACGAATGAGTTAAAATCGAATGGCCAGTGTGCAAGGGGAACTGAACTAGGAGAAGAAGAAAAAAACTGAGCAGAAACTTTGCGTCAGGCAAGATTGCACTTGACAGTGAATGTTGACTGGGAACAGATCTTTTCAGTAATGAAATAATGATGAATCCAATGAACACCGGCAGAGACGTAGTCGGGCAAAAGTTCTCTGAAAACTGGCGACCTATAGG
>CM031612.1:29501373-29511373 GCA_018398815.1 Conus ventricosus | reverse complement strand
GGGGGGGTTGGGCCCTCGGTAAGCCTTTAATTTGTTGAGGTAACTAAGGACTCTGCACTATCGATTAACTTAGGGAAATGGGCATGGGATTTTGAACAACGATTTTTTTAATTCCTTAGGTTTTTATTTTTTTTTATTTTTTTTTTTTCTATTTAAAATTTTTTATTAAAACGTTTTTTTTTTATTTTTTTTTTTTGTTTTTTTTTTTTTTTTTTTTTTTTTGGGGTTTTTTTTTTTTTTTAAAAAAAATTTTTTTTTTTTTTGGGGGGTTTTTTTTTTTTTTGGGGGTTATTTTTATTTTTTTTTTTTTTTTTTTTTTTTTTAAATTATTTTTTTTTTTTTTTTTTTTTTTAAACTTTTTTTTTTTTTTTTTTAAAGGGCTTATTTTGGTGGTGGTGCAATCCACGTGTACGGGGACCACCCCATTCTACTTTTCGTGATGCAATCGATAAAGTGGTGGCGACCTCTGACGGTGGCTGTTGGTGCGGCGCAATGCTGCGTGTTTTCTGTTTGCAGGTGTGCGGAAGTATGTGTGTGCATGCGCGCGTGGTGGTGTGTGTGCCAACCGTACGTATGTGTGTGTGTGTGTTGTGTGAAAGCAAGGGCCCAAGGCCTAAGCTCAACCTGTACGTTCGTGGCTGTTTGATCGCTTAAAGCTTAAAAACACCAACAGGGTTTCAATCAGCCCAAAAGGTAAAACCTGATACACACCCACAACTTACATCAGCGTTCGTTCGCCGTTTGCGGTTTAATTATATGCCCCCTGTCAAACTCCCGTCTTTCTCACCTGTCGTTTCTTTCTCTTCCTTTTGGTGTGTGGGTCTGGCCTGGTGGTCCCGTAGAAAGTAATGGTTGTGCGTAGCCCTATAAAATGACCCGCCCGGGGCTCCCGTACGTTACAGGGGCGGGCATGTGTGTGTGTGTGTGCATGCGCGCTTTGCGTTGGTGTGTGTGTGGTGGTTGTTTTTTGTTTTAAAACGTCTTTTCCACTTTAGGTGATTTTTAGACAGTGTAACGCGCGTGTGTATGGTGGTGTGTGTGATGACACACGTCCCAGCGCGACAAAAACAGGGTTTACACTTAATGAGAGAGCCAAGTTCAAATGGGCCCCTGAAAGTAACCGTTCAAACATCCCAAGATAGTTACAGCGCTTATTTCCCTTGGCCCATTTTTGGAAGTGTATCCGTTACCCTTTTGAACGACTTGGTGGTAAAGGTTTTTTTAAGAAATTTTTTTAAATTTTTTAAATTTAAAGTTACCTCAAAGTGAGAGTTTTTTAAATTAAGCCCCCCAAAGTTTTTAAAACCCAAGTCATTCCAAGTTTTTAATTAAGTCACTCTAAATTTTTAATTAGCATCCTTAAGAATTTAATTAATTTTTAATTAAGTTACTTCAGTTTTAAGTAAGTTTTAATAAGTTTTTGATCAAGTTTGTAAGTTCTTGATTAAGTTATCCTTTAAGTCAACCAATTCTTATTAAGTTTCTTTTTAATTTTCAAAAAAAAACAAAACTATGTTTTTATCTTAAATGTAAATGTCAAGTGTCACACAGCCTCAAAAAAAAAGGTCTCGTTGGGAGTCTTGCCAGCGTTTTTGCATAAAAATTAATGAAGGGCTTACATCCGAAAAACCGCATTGAATACAATTGGGTCTTGGAATGTCTTTTTTAGATCAGGTCTTTTTTTGCACCATCATTTTATAATACGCCTGATCTATTTTTATTTAAAAATTTAAAATTAAGTTTTAAAATTTTATTTTATTTCAATGGATCAAAAAAATGCTTTGTTTTTGGCGGTTTTTTCGTGTGGGTCTTTTTCTGCATTTTGTGGTCGATTTTTTTGATTGCTTTTGTTTCGTTTCCATCGTTATATATTTTATGGCAATAAACTGCCCCCAAAAGCAGCGTGGCGCCAAAATGGCCAGTTTTAAGTTCAATATTCCATGAAGACTTTTGGGGCTGTAGGTCTTTTATGCTGGAGTTTTTATAGCGGCATGAAACCCAAAGTTCTGCGCTGGGGGCGTTATGTTTTCATGATGCTGTAACATTAAATTTTTTTTTCTGTTTCCCCTTGCTAATTTTTTTCCCGCTTTTAACACGCCCCGGATGAGGATCTTTTACTGGTCCCACCTGGTTCAGTGTTTTTTGATGTTTTCTGGCGGTTTCTTTTCCCCCTGAATTTTTGATTCGGTTTTTTCCCGCTGTTTATTTGAAGGGGAAAAAAAATTATATGATTAAAAGAATTAATCCATGATTAATGGCGAAAAAAATGTTCCAAATTGTAATAAAAATCACATCCTTGGATTAATGTCTTTGTTAAAATTTGGGTCTTGCTTTTAAAAAAACGAAGATCTTGTTCAGAAAACAATGGGAGAAATTACTGACGTTTAGTGTACAAATAGAAGTTTGCCCCCCACTTTTACCCTTTTAGACCCGCTCGTTCATCCCGTTTTTGAACTTTATAATGTCTTGCGGCGAATTGTTTTAACTGTTTTATGTGAATTTGTTCCCGGGAAAATGTTTTTTTTTCCACATGCTGCAAGAATACAGCCTCTCCTTTTTGGGATAATGCTTGGGCATCAACTTGGTTTATTATAGTTCGGAAGGGTTTAGGCTGCCTTGTAGCTGTTTTTAGATCTCCTGTTCTGTTTTTTATTAAATTATAATTATTTTATTTTTAAAAAAAAGAGCCCGAAAAAACGTTTTTAACCCTTTTATACCCTTTGCTGTTTTGGGGACAGTTAGGTTTTCAATGCTTGGTAAAAAGCTTGTTTTAAAAATTAACCGCAGATCTTGGCAAAAATGACTTTGAGGATTCGCAAAGGATTTGCTATCATTGCAGTTCGGTTGCCACGAAAGATTTTTAGTTAAACAAGGGGTAATTCCGAAAATATAAAAATGTAAGAAAAAAAAATCTTTATAAAAAATGGCTTTCACTCGCCAAAAAAGATAGGCGGCGCTGTGGTGAAAGCGTTTCTTTTGCGGAAGTAATTTCGCTTTGTTAAATGCGGGATGACGGCGAGGAAAAAGACATAACAAAGTATGGAGCAACTAGCACTGCACAAGGGCCTATAAAGGCAGAGACTTGAGCAGTTGATTTTATTAATGACACCTGAAAAAACGGGGCATGCAGTTACACATTTTAAAAATGTTGACCAAGCAATTAAAAAAATATTATCTAGTAAAAGGCAAAAAAGTCCAGACATTGCCCCCCCCAAAATTCAGGACTTTATAACCTTTAGAAAAAAAAAAGTGCAAAAATCCGTTTATTGTCGTTGGGATGACGTGTTATTTTGTTGCACATAAAATTGGGTGAATAAAAAATGAACAAAAATTTTTATTCACCCCAAAGGATTTGGAAGGGGGATCCAGCAATACAAAAGAAACAAGCGGAGGAGCGTGAAAAACAGCAAAAGGAATGGTTATTAAACAACAATCTGGCAAATTTATTTACCCGCGCCTGAGAAACGAGACCACTTTGTGAACGCAATACCGAAGACACCCCTCAATGGTCTTTTATATTTACCTTGATAGGATTAGACGAAAAAAATTTAATACGCCTTACAGTCATTGACTAGCTTCAAGATAAAAGATGGGAACCTTAACACAAAAATGCCTCGCTGTTGCTGTCGCTAACAGCTGATTTCAACGAGGGCCACTAACTTACCTCGCATGATTCAAGTCGATGATGGAAAAAAAATTTTTAAAGGGCAAATGAACAATTTGTTAAAAAAGAGTTACCCTTAAAAGAGGCTTCCCGGGGTTCAAAGATACAGGCTTTAGTTTAAAAAAATTTAACAAACGTTAGCTGAAAGATTTTCTCTCCGTATCACAGAGGCTTTTTTGACAAATTCTCGCAACACGAATGGGTTGAAAAATGCCCCCGTTTTGCGCGCAATGAAAATGAAAAATTTAAAGGGCTAAAACCAGTACAAGCAATAAAAAACAATAAATGTTGTGAAAGGGGAGTCTTCATCCCGGGAAAAATATTACCATTTGGGTTGAAAGTAAGGTACCTTTATTTACCGGGAGAAGGAAGGGGGCAGTAGGGCAACCGATCCAATTTGGGTATTTATCCAATTTTAAAAAAAAAAGAATTGTAAAAAAAGAATCCCCCCGTGTTTATTTACGAGAAACTGACAAACAAAAAACCAGCTCCTCAAAGTCTTTTGTGAAAGAAAAACTGGATAATTTGCCGACAAGTTCGTTTTAATTTAAATTTTCGTAAAATATTTGAGTTTTAAAATGGAAGCCAAGGAAGTGCAGAAAACGAAACAAGAATGGTGAAGGAAGAGCCTTTAAAAAGTTCGGGGAATTTTTCATGGTTTTAATGCTTTAAGGAAAATTTTGGGGATTAATCAATGCATGCTAAATCATCAGTACTACAAATCAAAACCCCCAAATTGGGAAAAAAAATATCTTTAAATAAATAAAAAAAATTCGAACTCGTCAAGCAAACATGAGAAAAAAATTTAAATTTAAATTGGATGAAGCTATGATTTAAATTTTTAAAAAATTTTGAAAAATTTTAAACCCCCCCGTTTTTTTCGGTTTCGTGCCCAATTTCATATGAAAACTCTGGATTAACAACACCCGTTTTGTTTTGGTATCTATCTAGATGACATCCTTTGTTACAACAGTTGTGTTGATCTCATTTAGATAGATCGCAGTTTTAACGTTGTCATGTATGAAAAGTCTTATAGCCAAACAATGCTTTTCTTTGTAGTTTGTCTGTGATATTTTGACTGCCCAACGCTGCGAGATATTCCCTTTGCTTTCTAATGATTTTCACCTGGCACGAAATACTGTACATTTTTGACCTTAAACCAACATACTCCTTATCACCTTTTTCCAGATAAATCATCCTTCATCTTTCCTAAAACCTTCTTGTTCAGTAATTGAATGCAAAGCGAACTTTAGGAATTCAGAAAAAATTGTATCATACCATCCTGCATGCCCTTTAGCCACTTCGGTTTTCCCTGTCTTTATAGATTGACTTCAGTAGGATACTATAACAAAACTATCCAGTTATCTGTGTAAACACACTGGACTCAGGATACAGGGCTTAAAGTAGGTCCATAAAGAAACCTAACATCAAAAGCTTTGATAATTCTAAAACAGTAAACCCAATACATACAGTTTTGTCTAATTTGACTTTCTTTATTTCATCATTATCCAAAAAAGCTGTCATGAAATCCTCTAACGTCCTGATAATGAGTTTTTGGAAGTTAGCTTAATTGCTCGTTCTCTTTGGTGACCAATCTGACGTCTTTGCGCTTGTGCGGATTCTCCATATTCTTTCCAAAACAGCTGTTGTTCATCACTGAAAAAAGTCTTATTCTGAAGCACTGTGGATTTGGTTCTGAATCAGTGTTCTTCATGAAGTATGGTTTTACATGAACTGTTACTTGATCAAAAAGCAATTATGCATGCACTGCTGTCAACTTCAAACCATGATCATAAATAAAATATGTAGAAGTCTGTAATGAACAGACATAATTTTTTTTTTGCCGTCGAAGATTAGGCACAAGTTTTAGGCGGCTCTCTTGATCCAGCTTTAACTTACTGCTGCTAATGATATCATTAAGCAGGTCATGGAGTTCATGAAGAATTCTAAGTCAACTTCTAGAATGACACCCATGCTGCTGATCTGGCGTTAAACTACTCAACCACTTTAATGCTTTTTGAATATTATTGTAACCTGTGTACATTTTAAAGTTGCGTAATGGGAAGTGATTGCCCATTGCCCATCCATACTGATTGTTTGGCATCTAATACATAAGATAGTTAGACCTTTTACTTGGATCATAATCAGTAGGATTTGTTGTTTGCTTTACAGTAAGATGCGACGCCATACTAAATCCTCCACGCACTCCGTTTTTCAATCACTGAATCATTGTTAAAATCATGACAATAAAACAATCTGTACTCCAGTAAACTTTAAGATAGCGGTCCCCAGCTCTCCGGGTTCAGAAATATAATGCCGCAGGAATTCCAAACTGTAAGTTTCATGCAGGTCTTTCTGTAATTTTCAAAGACGTCCCCAACAAACATACATCTGCCATTAAATCGGATTCATGATAGTCTCCCATCGTTTACAATCTAACCATTTGCCAAGCATTCTTGAGCATGCCAGTAATACAGATCCTAATGTCCATTCTCTACAACTAAAAGAACGCGCCTTTAGCGGGAAGTGTATCTTCGTCAAACCTTTCCCAACTGTTCATGTACTCATAAGGGTAAACGCCCTTTCTAACAAAGTTGAGTCCAAAATTTTTTCCGTTATTGGGCAGGACTTTAAGGACATAGCCAGTGCCTCTAATGAGCCCATCATGTGTTGCATAGAGTCGTAGAAAGACTGTTATTTTAAAAAAAAGTGAAACACATTGTATTTTTCTGTGACTGGCAATGCAATGCCTACCCTGAAGGCGCTGGTTAACTGCATGCAAGTATAAGATGAGAGTCGTAACATCGCAAGTTATGAAGAAGATGGGCACTTCCATGTCTTTGGTTCAAACATAGTTAAGATTGCATTTTGTTATGCCCGCTCCGTCTAAACTTCCCACTAATGTGATCATGGTCTCTTACTGAGGGGTATACACGCTTGGGCGTTACTCAAACCGCAAATCCCAAACAATGCGTGGCGAGTCATACTGTTGAGGTTTGGTCTTTAGGAGTCAATTATAATTCAGATAAATTCAGATTATGTAGAAACAGTCATTACCACTTGCTTTCATGCGTTTTAAGAATGTTTCCTGCAGCATCTGGCCCTCTATATAATCTGGTGCTGAATGAGCGCCATCCGACCTGACTATAATGAGGCAAATGAACAAATACTGAGCTTACTCATTAAGGACTGTTTTTCGAAGTTTTTGTGTCGCTGGCCCCTCATAAGGAACAATGAGTGATACGAAGTCTGCGTAAACAACATATGGAGAAGGGTTGCAGCCGTTTCCAGTTCTTAAAACTAACTTTAGATCCGGGTGGGGCGTAATTAGTTCAGTATTACAGTTCAACTGGGCGATAACAATGTTTCTTATAGTATCGCTCGCGCTTGAACAGATGGCATACCTTGTTAAACAATTTCTGCAGAATTCTTGTTTATGCCCAATTTTTTGAAGTATTGGGCCAATAATCTACTCATTGTGCGTATCAAGTGTAATGCTGCAGCCCTCTGGTGAAAGCATCAGCATAAGTCAACAGGCTTTTGTCTGGGATTACCTATTGTTGGGCTGTTCTTGGACACTTTAATTGGCACCAAATCTGTTCCTCAATCCCATGTGTAGACTTATCATTATGGGTTAGTTTGTTTCTTCAAACAGATCAATAGAATCCACGCTAACGGAAAGGGATATTCCACTAAAATAAGATCATTGATGTAAGGGCGATAGTTTAGACACTCTCTCAGCGTTTTTTTGCCGGGCGAAAATTGCAGCCTGCAAGAACACCCCACATTAAAAATTGTTTTGTCTGTATTCTTTATGTTTATAACTGCTTTTTTTGCGACTAATGCTGGAAGGTAGTGGATATTGTGAGACTGCCAACAATCGGTGCCTACTTAGCTGTTATAATCTGATCTCTAGGACTTCGCCCTCGACCAACAGAGCCACTCATTTTTGGCTTCTTCTGCAGCAGCGACAACTGTGCAATCAGTTCGTCTTGCCCACCAGACGTTTAAGTCATTAGAGGAAAGATATCTGCTGTTTAGTTAGACCCGACTTCTAGATTTTTCTTCATTTATTGTTACATAGTCCAATTAAAACAGCTAACCTTAACTTTAACTGGCGGGTCTATTGGTTAGATTTACTTGGAACTTAGAATATCATGACCAACACTTGCCCGTACGCTTGCTGGATCAATGACTTTTATCTAAAATCTATTTTCATTCAGTGCTCCTTGACAAATTTTCTTGGCATTGCTTCAAAAAATTCGTCTTGTCCTCATATATCATAGCCAAGTTGATCTTTTTTCTAACTCAAAATATTATTTAAATTAAAAAAAAATACTTAATCCAAACCAATAACAACGTCCTATGCGCTTGGACTCATACACTAAATATAAACCGCCCTTTGGCATTGTTAATGTGAGCTGTTTTTTTAAACAGAGTTTTTAAATGTTACGATTACTTTTTTTTAAGCATTTCCTTTTTTAATCTGCTCGGCGTCTGGCCTGATGAGAAAAAACTTGCCCACGCCTTTCTTTGAAGAACAAACATTTGTCTTTTTTGTATCATCAAAATCGCCTGTAAACGATTAAATTCTTCATCCGTGATGTTTGCGAGTCTTCAAGCGCTTTATTTATTGTTACAGTTTGAACGAGCTAAGTTAAGCCTTATTAGTTGAACCATAGCGCTGGGTGGGCTTTTGGGGGGGAGGTGAGTTTATTTATATTTTTTTTGCTAGCCAGCACATTACAGCTAATGAAACACAGACCTAGAGCTAAAGACAACCCCCTAAGTAAAGCTGCGGTGCACCTATGCTTGATGCTAAAGGCCTACACTCGTTCCTGCTGATAGAGCGCTTATAGTCGATGTTTCCCGTATTGACATATGTAACAGCATAAAGGCAGCAGAATACCTCGTTTGGTTTTGCTGTATTATTTGAAAGGTCCTGCTCTAGTTTTTGTTGCATTTGTGTAATGTTTGTTAATCTGAAGGTTTTTTTACTTCAGCACAAATTGCTGCTCTCTCTTCTTTTGGAGCGGTGACTGTAGGCACATTTGGATAAACCATGAACAGACATGCATTTTAAAACATAAAAATAATTTAGTAATTGAATAGTCTTGTAATTCTGCTACCTCAATAGTCATCCGCGCATCATATATTAAAAATACAAATGTACATTAAGCGGTTTATCCGGCCCTTCTTCTTCTTTATCAATTAGAATTTTTGGGTTTATTACGTCCCCTCACAGTTCTCCCGCTTCCATGTAACTGATTATCCTCCGTTGACCCTTAGGTCAATCCATAAACCGTATTTGTTGTTAAATAATCATCAAGTCTTACACTGTGAAGGTGTAGATCTTTAGACGCAAGGTCACTGTCGGTATTCTACCCCTCCCACCCCAAACAATTTTCTTTATTTCGTCAAAATGATGATAAGGTCTAAGTCCGCTAGCATAGATTTGGTTAGGACTGCCCTCAACGAACATTGTACTTTCGTTATTTTTGGATTAAAAAACTTTTCACTTCCTCTTTGAATGGTTCTTCATCTCACACAGCAATAAAATACCTTTAAGCGATCTTGCTGAGACGCTAAAACTAAAATTCCATATAGTGTCTGCCCTGCTTCTAGGATATGTTGTATGATGACGCACGTTTTCGTAATATATATTAATTGGGACTTATATTGATCCCCAATCAGCTTTGCTAAATCAGGGTTGCTAACAACGTCAAACTCTAAACGAGATGTCAGAAATGCTGTACTTGCTTCGGTGTCTGTTGATTTGATAACACGTTTGTATCATTAAAAGTTAGTTCATATGACAATCTGTCTTTTAATGCTCCTTGAAAGTATGGGGCATGCGCTTTTAACAACTCAAAATCTAGGGAATGGAAAAGCGATTACCATACCATAACTTACAGCTAAAGCCTTTTTGCTGCTTTTAGCACCTGAGGCGAGTTCGGCGCCTATTCTAAGTTTTAGTGCTTCTTCATTGCCGATTCCTTGAAACCAAGATCTTCCCTTTCATTCGCGGTTAGCCATAGATCAGAATAGGTTAAAAATATGTCTGCATTGTTTAAAGAAAATACTTCTTGCCCCTCAAGTTTTACAGAAATTTTCTTAACGATTGCCCGTCCCAAATTCTGGACAACTGTTCTGGTTTGGTCTGTTGTTGAAGCGAGTTCTATTTTAAAAGTAAGCCGTGCAGAGCCTGGCACGATCAAATCATCCGCTCCTAGGTCTGGAAATCTAACAGTAAGAATTTGATCTGCATCAATAGTAGATGGATTATTTGGAACAAAATTTCCGTTTAAAATTTCCCCCCCCTTTTTTTTCAACCCG
>CM031612.1:29470041-29497541 GCA_018398815.1 Conus ventricosus | reverse complement strand
CTTCTTCTCCTAGTTCAGTTCCCCTTGCACACTGGCCCATTCGATTTTAACTCATTCGTACCTTTTAACGAGTGAAGAAGCTCCGTGGTGCATTCCATGTCATGTACCACTCACAAATGAAACATGTTCTTATAGAATGTTGGGACTTACATGACGTGAGACATGAACATTTTACAGCAGACTCCATGAAAACCTGTTTCAGAGATGTTCCACCTGACGTGATCGTGGATTTCTGAAAGAGATTAACATTTCTCATCTGATCTGAGATTTTACTGTGGAAAGATTTTTTAACAAAATTTCGGGTGTGTTTTTAGAAGATGTATTTCAAAGGTTGTGTGAATGAATGACTTGTGATTGACTTTAACGCGGTGACAGCCCTGATGTGGCCCTTTGCGGTCGGCCGACTACAAGCAACATCACCATACCGTACCAAGACAGCGAACCTTTCCTTCCATTGTTTATCTTTTCATCCGCATCAGACAGTTCCTTTGCACAGTCCTCCATGGACACCTCCAATCAGTCACAGTGATAAATTCACCTCACAACACACACACACACACACACACACACACACACACACACACACACACACACATGCTAACAATAAAATCACAGAGAGAGAGAGAGGAGAGAGAGAGAGAGAGAGAGAGAGAGAGAGAGAGAGAGAGAGAGAGAGAGAGAGAGAGAGCCGCGACGACAGAGAGAGAGAGAGAGAGAGAGAGAGAGAGAGGAGAAGAGAGAGAGAGAGAGAGAGAGAGAGAAGAGAGAGAGCCGCGACAGAGAGAGAGAGAGAGAGAGAGAGAGAGAGAGAGAGAGAGCTGCGACAGAGAGAGAGAGAGAGAGAGAGAGAGAGAGAGAGAGAGAGAGAGAGAGAGAGAGAGAGAGAGAGAGCGCCGCGACAGAGAGAGAGAGAGAGAGAGAGAGAGAGAGAGAGAGAGAGAGGATATGGAAAAGAGTACTAGGGGAAAGTGTATTGAGGGTAGAAAAAAAAGCAACTTCAGATGATCTTATATACCAAGGAAACAGGATAGATGAATAAAGAGATGCATGGTATTATCTATTTATTCATCTATCCTGTTTCCTTGGTCTGTCTGCGGACCGTAAAGTTTTCCCCGTGTCTGTCTGTTCGTCAGTGAGGCAATACTGTCACCAGAGAGACAAAGAGATACATGTAACCCTGAGCCAAAACTGAAGAAGCCCCGCACATGGAATAAAACGTCGCTCCTGGAGACAGCCTCACTGTAAATGGTCATCTCATTGCTGGCAGTGCCGACAGAAGATGCTTGCTATCCTCTTCCCTCCCTTCAGCATCTTTCTGTAAACCCCGAAACCCCCCCCCCCCCCCCCCCCCCCAAACCCTTCCTCCCCCTCGTTTTTTTTCCACATTTATTTAAAATCCGTCCAAACCTGAAAGAGTGTTTACTATGTTCCTGAGGCGGTCGTGAAGACGAAACAGTCTTATGTCGTTGGCATACAGGCCACTCGTTTTACACCCATTCTTGTCTGTTAAAAGGTGAAGAGGATCCGGTGCATTCCATGTCATGTTCCACTCACAGTTGAAACATGTTCTTTTAGAGTGTTGGGACTTGCATGATGTGAGACATTAACACTTTACAGCAGACTCCATGAAAACCTTGTTCAGAGATGTCCCACCCTATGACGTGATCTTTGAATTTCTGAAAGAGATTAACATTTTCCATCTGATCTAAGATTTTACCGAAAAAAAATGAAACGAAGTTCTGGTGCATTTCTAGAAGATGTATTTTAAAGAGATGTGTGTGTGTGTGTGTGTGTGTGTGTGTGGTGTGTGTGTGGGGTGTGTGTGTGTGTGTGTGTGTGCGTGCGTGCGTGCGTGCGTGCACGCGCTCGCGCGCTCGCGCGTGCGTGCGTGCATGCGTGCGCGCGCGCGCGCGCGCGCGCGCGCGTGTGTGTGTGTTGATGTGTGTGTGTGTGACTTGTGAGTTGACTTCAACATGGTGACAGCCCTGATAATGGCTCTTTGCGGTCGGCTGGCTATAGGCAACACTACCTACCTACCTACCTCTCTCCCTCTAGACACACACGTCTGTTTTCTCCCACTCTGCAACTGAGTCATGCAGAAGAGAACATTTTAATGCTGAGGCGACCGCGATAAAAGCTTGACAGCTTTGCAGTGGGTTCTTTAGTGTGATGTCTTTCAGATTTAAAGTTTGCCTTCAATGTTTTTGTTGTTTTTTTTTCTCTTTAATTTGTCGTCCAGTTAAAGTACTTACTTTAAGATTATTTGCAGGTATGTTGTAGGGGTGTTTAGAGGGGCGTTCATATGCGCTTAAATAACCACACTATGAATACACTTACATAGTCACAGACATTTATGCATCTCTCTCTCTCCTTCTGTCTCTCTGTCTCTCTGTCTCTGTCTCTGTCTGTCTGTCTCTCTCTCTCTCTCTCTCTCTCATCTCTTCTCTCTCCTCTCATCTCCATCTCTCTCCTCTTCTCTCTCTCTCTCTCTCTCTCTTCGTCTAATATCACAGACGTGAACAGACGTAAAACTGAAGTACTACTGCTACTGCTGCTACTACTACTATTACTACTACTACTACTGCTACTACTACTACTACTACAACTACTACTACTACTAACTACTACTACTACTACTACTACTACTAGGCTCTTTAACCCTGGGAAAAGAGCCCCTCTAAGCCCTTGACACTAGTCGCGGAGTAAATCTATAATCATGATAAATTCTAGGCTGGTTTTTTTTTTTAATTTTCTTTAAAAACTCTTTCATTTGATGCTGACACTCTTGAGTTACTTGGACGTCAAAGAATTACAGATAAGGAATGAAGTGTATGGATTAGTATACCGGTAGGCTGATTCCAGTTCTGACGTTGAATTATATAGAAAGAATGGCTGCCGATGGCACATCATGAAAAATGACAAAAAATTTTTTGTAATGCAAGATACGTAGAATGTGCGTATAAAAATCAGCTGATGAACCCCCAAATCCGAACTGAATTTTGTTCCTGAAGAAATTTCTCAAGATTGTACATTAACGTTATACATCTGAATTTGTTACTTTCTATCACAATTCATCCCCCCCCCCCCCCCCCCCCCCTCGATTCTCGCTCCTTCTCTTTCTTTCTTCTGTGCACCTTTTCTCTTCTCTCTCTTCTCTCTCCTCTCTCTCCTCTCTCTCTCTCTCTCTCTCTCTCTCTCCTCTCTCTCTCTTCTCTCTCTCTTCTTCTTCTTCTTCTTCTTCGTTCGTCTTTATGTATCTCCGTTGATCTATTTGGGTTTAAATTCTCCCCCAAGGTTGAATAACTTCGTGTGAC
Organism: Conus ventricosus; assembly: GCA_018398815.1. Lineage (NCBI taxonomy): Eukaryota > Metazoa > Mollusca > Gastropoda > Neogastropoda > Conidae > Conus > Conus ventricosus. Next base: position 29,494,227 of record CM031612.1, on the reverse strand, counting down.
AGAAATGTAACAGCCTTTTCTATTATTTCTGGAAACCGGCTCTAAACCGTATGACTGCTCCCAATTTTCTCTTCGTTTTTATCACCACCACCACCCTCCCCCCTCTCCCGCCCTTTTTTCTTCGAATTAAATCACACCTGTTTCTTGCCCCTCTCCTTCACATTCAGTTTATCTTTGGCTGTCTTTCTGCTTCGTGTCCCCAGTCTCTCTTTTTGATTTCTGTCTGACTCAATTCTTACTTATTCTCTCTCTCTCTCTCCTCTCTCTCTCTCTCTCTCTCATCTCTCATCTCTCTCTCTCTCTCTCTCTCTCTCTCTCTCCCTCCCTCCCCCCTCTCTCTCACCCCCCCCTCCCCACCCCACCCCACCATCCCTAATCCTGGAAACCTAACAGCTTTCGCCGTTATCTGTAAAATGACTAGAGATGTGTGTCCTGTGTTCGTAACCCCCCCCCCCCCCCCCTCCCCTACCCCCCCTCTTTCTCCACTCCCTCAATATCCCCCTCCCCTCCCTATTTTTCCCTCCCACCCCACCCCTCCTTCTACTCATCTCTTTCTTCAATCTGTCCTCAGGCAGAAGTGACATATTATTCACATTGAGGCATCGGCGATAGGAGCGGAACAACGCAGGAAGGTTTCGGTCGTATGGGGAATAAATGCAATGGGGAATTACAAAGAAGACGAGGAACACGAAATCCTCAGCCACTGGTTTTGTGTTAAGGATGGAACGCTTGTCTCACGTCAATACGAATTGAAGGGGAAACTTCTTGGAATCTCTCTTACTTGAATTCATTTTAGAATGGAGCTATGAGATAATAACAGGAGAGAGAGAGAGAGAGAGTGAGAGAGAGAGAGAGAGAGAGAGAGAGAGAGAGAGAGAGAGAGAGAGAGAGAGAGAGAGAGAGATAGAGAGCCAGACAGACAGCCAGACAGACAGCCAGACAGACAGACAGACAGACACACACACACACACACACACACACACACACACACACACACACACACACACACACACACACACACACACAGAAAGAGAGATTCAGACAGATTATTCTGACACAGAGAGAGAGAGAGAGAGAGAGAGAGAGAGAGAGAGAGAGAGAGAGAGAGAGAGAGAGAGACTTTTGACACTTTGATATCTTATTGTCATTAGCAAAGAGGTCTTTTGACAGGGGGGGGGGGGGGGGGGGTAACAGAACAATAACATTTCCCTCTTCCTTTCCCTGCAAACAAATAGTACACATTCATTCCTAGTGTGTATCAAATCAAAGGTTAACAAAAACAAATGAATTCGTAACATTTCCTTATGTCCTCACGCACAGGAGTAATGCAGTAAGATTGAAACAAAACAAAACAAAACAAAACAAAAATCTTAAGACTGACTCAACCATCCACTCAGTCAAATGATGACATTGTATCTTACTGATCTCTCCCACGTGCGATGAATGATGATATTCATTCATATATCTCTTATGATGCATTATCTTAAATTTCACTGTCCTTCATCTGTCTAATTTTCAATGCTTCCGTGATGAATTTCGCAACAGATTTAATTATAAGTTCATCATCTGATGATTTTTGTCTTTTCGCTATATCTAACTGGAAGAATGAACAATTTGTCGGCACTTGATTATAACAGTACAGTGGAACAGAAAATGTTCTTCGTCATCAATAATATGTCTACATGCAGGACAAGGAGATTCTGTGGATGTTTCACATTCAAACCATCTTTTGTTTGCCTTAAAATCTAAAGTTCTCAACCTAAATCTGCGTAATATATTCTGTGCCATTTATCTGTTATAACATTGAGAAACTTTTCAGAATGAAACACATTTTTAAATGAAAAAACCAGCGATATTTTTCTTTACTTTCCATATCTGAGAGCCAATTCGTACCAAGAAGCGAACCTTTCCCTTCCAATGTTTAATCTTTTCATCCGCAACAACGTTCCTTTTGCACAGTCCCTCCATGGACACACCTCCAATCAGTCACTGTGATAAAATTTCCACCCACAACACACACACACCCACACACACACACACACACACACACACTCACACACACAAGCTAACAATATAAATCACAGAGAGAGCGAGAGAGAGAGAAGAGAGAGAGAGAGAGAGAGAGAGAGAGAAGAGAGAGAAGAGAGAGAGAGAGAGCCGCGACGACTTGAGAGAGAGAGGAGAGAGAGAGAGAGAGAGAGAGAGAGAGAGAGAGAAGAGAGAGAGAGAGAGAGAGAGAGAGAGCCCCGCGACAGAGAGAGAGCGAGATAGAGAGAGAGAGAGAGAGAGAGAGAATGCGACAGAGAGAGAGAGAGAGAAAGAGAGAGAGAGAGAAGAGAGAGAGAGAAGAGAGAGTAAGAGAGCGCCGCGACAAGAGATAGAGAGAGAGAGAGAGAGAGAGAGAGAGAGAGAGAGAATATGGAAAAGAGTACTAGGGGAAGTGTATTGAGGGTAGAAACAAAACAACTTGATTGATCATATATACCAAGGAAACAGGATAGATGAATCAGAGATGCATGGTATTATCTATTATTTCATCTATCCTGTATCCTTGGTCCTGTCTGCGGACCGTTAAAGTTTACCGTGTCTGACAGTTCGTCAGTGAGGCAATACTGTCACCAGAGGAGACAAAGAGATACATGAACCCTGTACCAAAACAGAAGAAGCCCCCGCCACATGAATAAAACGTCGCTCCTGGAGACATCCTCACTTAAATGGACATCTCAGTGCTGCCGGCCGACAGAAGATGCTTGCTATCCTCTTCCCTCCCTTCAGCAACTTTACTGTAAAACCCCGAAACCCCCCCCCCCCCCCCCCCGCCCAACCCTTCCTCCCCCTCGTTTTTTTCCACATTTAGTTAAAATCCGTCCAAACCTGAAGATTGTTTTACTTAGTTCCTGATGGCGGTCGTGAAACGAAACAGTCCTTATGTCGTTGGCATACAGGGCCACATCGTTTACAACCCATTTTTTTCTTGTCTGTATAAAGGTGAAGAGATCCTTGTGCATTCCATGTCAATGATTTCCACTCACAGTAAAACATGTACTTTTAAGAGTGTTGGACTTGCATGATGTGAGACATTAAACACTTTTATACAGCAGACTCCATGAAAACCATGTTCAGAGATTTCCCACCCCCTATTACGTGATCTTTGAATGTCTGAAAGAGAATAACATGTTCCAACTGATCTAAGATTTTACGAAAAAAAAAATGAAACGAAGTTTCTGAGCATTTCTAAGAAGATGTATTTTAAAGAGATGTTGTGTGTGGTGGAGTGTTGGTGTGTGTGTGTGTGTGTGTGGTGTGTGTGTGTGTGTGTGAGTCGTGCGTGCTGATGCGGCGTGCCGCTGCTCGCGCGCTCGCGCGTGCGTGCGTGCATGCGTGCGCGCGCGGCGCCGCGCGCGCGCGCGTGAGTGTGTGTTTGTGTGTGTGTGTGACGTGTGAGTTGACTTCAACATGGTGACAGCCTGATATGGCTCTTAGCGGTCTGCTGGGCTATAGGCAACACCTACCTACCTACCTACCTCTCTCGAGCCCTCTAGCACACACGTCTGTTTTTCTCCCACTCTGCAACTGAGTCATGCGAAGAAACATTTAATCTGAGGCGACCGCGATAAAGCTTGACAAGCTTTGCAGTGGTTCTTTGAGTGATTTCCTTTTCAGATTTAAAGTTGTGCCTTCAAATGTTTTTGATTGTTTTTATTTTCTCTTAATTTGTGCGTCCAGTTAAAGAACTTACTTTAAGTTATTTGCAGTATGTTGTAGGATGTTTAGAGGGGCGTTCATAAGGCGCTTAAATAACCACACTATGAATACACTTACATAGTCCAGACATTTATGCATCTCTCTCTCTCCTTCTGGTCTCGTCTGTCTCCTGTCTCTGTCTCTGTCTGTCTGTCTCTCACTCCCTCTCTCTCTCTCTCTCCTCTCTCATCTCGTCTCTCCAACTCATCTCATCTCTCTCTCTCTTCTCTCCTCTTCTCTCTCTCTCTCTCTACGTCCTAATATCACAGACGTGACCAGACGTAAAAACTGAAGTACAAACTGCTACTGCGGCTACTACACTATTACTACAACTACTACTGCTACTACTACTACTAACAACTACTACTACTTACTACTACTACTACACTACTACACTACTACTAGGCTTCTTTTAACCTGGAAAGAGCCCCACTAATGAGCCCTTGACTCTAGTCGCGGATTAAATCTCAAAGCATATAAAATCTAGGCTGGTTTTTTTTTTTAAAGTTTTCTTTAAAAAACTCTTTCATTGATGCTGACACACTTGAGTACTTGGACGACAAAGAAATACAGATAAGGATGAAGTGTATGGATTAGTAATACCGTAGGCTGATCCCAGTTCTGATCCGATGAATTATATAGAAAGAATGGCTGCCGATGGCACCAACATGAAAAATGACAAAAAAATTTTTTGTAATGCAAGAAACGTAGAATGTGCGTATAAAATACAGCTGAATGAACCCCCAAATCCGTACTGAATTTTGTTCCTGAAGAAATTTCTCAGGAGATTGTACATTAACGTTATACATCGGAATTTGTTACTTTCTATCACTAGACTTCATCCCCCCGCCCCCCCCCCCCCCCCGTCGATTCTCGCTCCTTCTCTTTCTTATCTTCTGTGCACCTTTCTCTTCTCTCTCTCTCTCTCTCCTCCCTCCACACCACTCTCTCTCAACTCCTCTCTCTCTCTCTCTCCTCTCTCTCTTCTCGCTCTCTCTGCTCTTCTTCTTCCTTCTTCTTTTCTTCGTCTTCGTTCTTTTATGTATCTCCGTTGATCTATTTGGTTTTAAATCTCCCCCAAGTGAATAAATTCGTGTGACAGAATGTAACAGCCTTTTCTATTATTTCTGGAAACCGGCTCTAAACCGTAGTGACTGCTCCCAATTTTCCACTTATCGTTTTATCACCACCACCCACCCTCAACACCCCTCCTTCCCGCGCTTTTTTTCTTACGAATTAAATCACACCTGTTTCTTGCCCTCATCCTTCACATCAGTTTATCTTGCCTGTCTTTCTTGCTTCGGTCCCCATTCTCACTTTTTGATTTCTGTCCTGACTCAATTCTTACTTATTCCTCTCTCTCTCTCCTCTCTCTCTCTCTCTCATCTCTCACTCTCTCCTCTCTCTCTCTCTCTCTCTCTCCCTCCCTCCCCCCTCTCTCTCACCCCCCGCCTCCCCACCCCACCCCACCATCCCTAATCCTGGAAACCTAACAGCTTTCGCCGTTAACTGTAAAATGACTAGAAGATGTGTGTCCTGTGTTCGAACCCCCCCCCCCCCCTCCCACCCCCCCACTTCTCCACTCCCTCAATATCCCCCTCCCCTCACTATTATTTCCCTCCCACCCCCACCCATCCTTCTACTCCAACTCTTTCTTCATCTGTCCTCAAGGCAGAAGTGACATATTCTTCACATTGAGGCATCGGCGATAGGAGCGAACAACGGCAGGAAGGTTTCGGTCGTATGGGAAAAATGCAATGGGAATTACAAAGAATACGAGGAACACGAAATCCTCAGCCACTGGTTTTGTGTTAAGGATGGAACGCTTGTCCACGACAATACGAAAGAAGGGGAAACTTCTTGAATCTCTCTTACTTGAATTCATTTTAGAATGGAGCTATGAGATAATAACAGGAGGATCGAGAGAGAGAAGTGAGAGAAGAGAGAGAGAGAGAGAGAGAGAGAGAGAGAGAGAGAGAGAGAGAGAGAGAGAGAGATAAGAGCAGACATACACCATACAGACAGCAGACAGACAACAGACAGACACACCACACACACACACACACAACACACACACACACACACACACACACACACACACACACACACACACAGAAAGAGAGATTCAGACAGATTATTCTGACACAGTGAGAGAGAGAGAGAGAGAGGAGAGAGAAGGAGAGAGAGAGAAGAGAAGAGGAGAGAGAGAGAGAACTTTGACGACGTTGATATCTTATTGTCATATAGCAAAGAGTCTTTGACAAGGGGGGGGGGGGGTGTAACAGAACAATAACATTTCCCCTTCCTTTCCCTTCAAACACAAGTACACATTCTTTCCTAGTGTGTATCAACATCAAATTTAACAAAAACAAATTGAATTCGTAACATTATCTTCTGTCCTCCACGCACAAGATAATGCATTAAGAATGAAACAAACAAAACAAAACAAAACAAAAATCTAAAGACAGACTCAACCTCCACTCAGTCCAAATGAAGAACATTGTATCATACTGATCTCTCCCACGTGCGATTGAATGATGATATTCAATCAGATATCTCTTAGATGCATATCTTTAAATTTCACTGTCCTACATCATTCTAATTTTTTCAATGCTTTCCGTGATGAATTTCGCAACAATTTAATTATAAGTTCATCATCTGATGATTTTTGTCTTTTCGCTATATCTAACTGGAAGAATGAACAATTGTCGCACTTGATTATAACAGTACAGTGGAACATAAAATTGTTCTTCGTCATCAAATAATATGACTAAATCAGGACAAGGAGATTCTGAGGATGTTTTCACAATCAACCATCTTGTAATGCCTTAAAATCTAAAGTTCTCAACACAAAATCTGCGTAATATTTCTGTGCTCAATTATCGTTTTATAACATGAGAAACTTTCAGATGAAACACATTTTTAAATGATAAAAACAGCGATAATATTTATTTACTTTCCATAACTGAGAGCCCCCCAAAAATTTATTCTCTGTTTAAAAGCCAAATAAGCCTGTCTTTAAATTCCGCCATGAAACTGGTTGCTCCATTTCCTACTTCCTGGGTCCTCCCACTATTTCCAAAACCCTGTTCCTGAAAGAAGAGAGAGGAGAGAGTAGAGGGAGAGAGAGAGAGAGAGATGAGAGAGAGAGAGAGTGGAGAGAGAGAGAGAGAGAGAGAGAGAGAGAGAGAGATAGGAGAGAGAAGTAAATTATTCCAATGACACATACATTCTATCGACCGTGTATGATTCCCATGTTGTCTGGATTAGGTTTCTTAAACAATACAAAGCAGCCGCACACAGCCAATTTCCGTAATCAATGTAGACCGTCGTGTCTTTGTGGAGTTAGTGGTTCTTTCTCTGGCTGCCTATCTCTGAGAATTTTGTCTTGACCCTTGACCCAATCCAAAGAGGGATTCAGCTGAGAGACTGATCTTGTCGCATCCGAACAATCGATCATGCTGATCCTTGCTTCAACTTCAACACACTGAGAGCGAACACAACCCCTCCACTCAGTATAGAAGTCAGACACACCACGCACGCACGCACCCCCCAAACTACACACACACACAACACCACAACGCACATCGCAACACACAAACCACGCACACATACACATACACGCGTGGGAAAGATGGCACGCCGCACGCGACGCGGCGCGGTGCACACACACACACACACACACACAACACACACACCACCAGCACACACACACACACACACACACACACACACTCCCAGCAGACCTTTAAACACGTATTCGCCGATTAGGTACATGTTATTCAGATGTTATTGCTTTATACATATTTAATTTGTCTTTCGTTTCATGTCCACACGTCCTGAAGACGGTCTATGACGAGAAATGTTCAAGTTTTTTTTTTTTCTTTCTTCTCTATTTTCAAGTCCTACTAAGCTGTCCTCAAAGACAGTTGCATGTTCACAGAAGTTCGGAGGTCAGAACTCTTTTTCTTACTTCTACTGGACGTGCGACTCGAAAGCTGCCGTGCACACCTATCTGACTTTTTCATTTTTTATCTATGTGAGAGACCTACAGGAAACAATTATTGACTTGACTATTCACTGGCCCACAGCAGTCAAAAAGGAACGCAACTGAGCTGCCCAAACAAAACTTTCAGATTTGTCTTTAGCAGTATACTCAGAGTTAGCTCCCCGAAGCAGGATTATCGCTTTCATTGTATTGAGTAAATACTGCGAAAAACAGATGAGGAGCGTAAAGGCTGTCGCGAACTACTCTCACACCGTTGTTTTAAGTTCAAAACAAACAGAAACGTGAACGCGGTTTGATGAAAAGCAATGACCGTCGTGTCGACTCGGCGAAAACCGTTTGACCGCGTACAGATTTATGATAGAAAACGTTTGGTCAATTATATCCTGCGTTTGATGTCTGATGCTCAGATGAATAATGCACACACACACACACACACACACACACCCACACACAAACTCACACACACACCTCAAACACACACACACACATCACACACACACACGACACACACACACACACACACACACACATTCAAACACAGACACACACACACTCACACACACACACACTCACACCGTGAATTCCGTTTGTCACCCTTGATCCATTTCAAGCCGCAACAGTAACGGCCTTACATCTCACACAGCGGGTGAGTTTTAACTTGATCCATTTTAAAGCAGCAACCAGTAACGGGCCTTAACATCTCACACAGCGGGGTGAGTTTTAGTTATCCCAATTTCAAGCACACATATAACTGGACCTTACAACTTACACAGAAAACTGAGTTTCGCCTGATCCCCCTATTGGATAAATAGTTCAGAACATCTGAAACGGTATGTTTTTTAAATCTTATGTATATCGGGCAATGTTTCGCGTCCAAAGTTCTTCGAATACGATTTTACAAAAATGTCATCATTACTGAGATCGTAAATGTTCATGTCATGGTCCACAAAACAAGAAGAATATTCCTTCAATTTGGACCATGCCTCACGTGGTGCTATTCACTTTTCTTCCCCTCCCACCCCTCCCCCCCCCCCTTCACGCACACGCACACAACGCACGCACGCAACCACGCACACACACACACACACACACCGCACGCTGGCAGGCAGGCAGGCAAAAAGAAAACTTGCAAATACTGTCTATTTTTTGTTGTTGCAGTGTTTGGTACTATCAGCAGCAACAACCACAAAAACACGTCGCTCACTCCTTGCATTGGCTTTGTGCCATGAGTTTGCCCATGACTTTACCCACCCAGCTGGATCTGTGGCGACAGGTTTTGTCCAGTCCGTGGCTGAGGACAATAGTCTCCATGGCTGCATTTGAACCTTGTCTAATTGACTGATTACGAATCCATCAGGCAGAAGTACAGCAAACGTACAGACAGCGACAAGAGTTTATTCCTTTTGCTCTCACCAATTCAGACCTCATGCCCGGCCGATGTCCCGCCGGAAGAGAACCTAGCCAAGCAACACACACACGCACACACGCACGCACGCACGCACGCACGCACACACACACACACACACACACACACACACACATTCTCTCTCTCTCCTCTCCTCCCCTCTCTCCTCTCTCTCATTCCTCACAACACACACACTCACACACCGCGCGCGCGCGCAGAAAGCTGATCGTTAAAGCATCGGCCTAACAAACGTAACCCATGCGATTCAGGAGTAGAGAAGTGAATGCATAGGATCTGTCTAACTGGTTACGTTCTATTTTTGCTGGAATATTGATGATGACATGACGTCCTCACTGAAGAGCTTGTTCGCTGAGGTTCGGCCTTGCAGCTGTTAGGAACGTGCCCGCTTGATTTGATCAAGAAGTGGCTGTGATTTGGCGAATGATTTTCTCTTTTCAAATTCACTTACTTATTTCAATATTCATTTTTGATTTGCTTGCTTTAAAGAGTAAAGGAGAGAGCTGATTTTAAAGTGTTTCGTCTTTCTTTTAGTAGAGTGGAATCGTTCATCTCTTTTTATGATTTTTTGGAACCTTGATGAAGTTCGTTTCTTTTTCTATAGTTATAATACTTCGCTTCTCAATAAGTAAAACAGAATTATGCCTTTGCTTTGTAAAAGGTAAAGTTTCACTTTCAAAAAGAGCAACACACACACACACACACACCCACACACACACACACACACACACGCACGCACGCACACACGCACACATACCATCAACGCACGCACTGCACACACGCCACGCACGCACGCACGCACGCACACACCACACCGACCACCACACACACACACACTCAGCGGGTCCCCCCCCCGCGCGCAGATATATATCTGTAATAATATATTGACTATGAAATTCCTTGGTGTAATGCCTTATATTTTGCTTACATCACCCAATGTTATACTAATTTGCCAGTCGTCAGCGGACAACTTCAACAACCCCATCCATCTAAACAATTTTTTCCTAAAGATAACCAATAGTCCGGAACGAATCCTACACCTTTGGTCAAGATCCGTTGCGCGGATCCAGATCAAAATAGCTGATCCAGAATTGTTCTGTGCCACTAGTTATGGATCCCACGACTCAAAGACCACAGAAACCATACGAACAGGTTAGACAGAAAAAATGGCCTAAAAACAGAAGCCCATTAAGTTTCAGAATGGATGGTTTAAGGATCCATATCAATCGTGAATTCCAGAGGATAAGAACAGTTATTAAAAATCGTGAAAATGCTAAATTAACTAGTGCATTAACGAAACATATCGAAGTAATATGTTTCATATTAAAAAGTGTACATGGGTATTTTTGCGTGTCTGCTAAAAAAAAAGTAAGCTGGACGTAACTTCTCCGCTGCATTATTACTCTGTTTGGCGTTTAAAAAGATTTCATTTTTACTCATGAACTGATTCAGAATAGATCCAAGGTCCGTACGAACGTTTGGTAGAGGACTGTTTTTCGTATGTGTAACTTACCTTTAAAAAAACGAGACATGCATCTTGACTAGGGGAGTCTGTACGGATGGTGTCGTGCGTTATTTTTTGTCAGACATCCTCGCTCCAAAAGTTTATGGATGCGTGTAATAATTATTACCTACACACCCACAGGCCATACGTACATGGGCTAGCCAGGCAGCCCACACGAGTTTTGATTTTCTTTTCTTATAATATGCTGCCTGAACCATCAAATGAATCGTTACCAAATCAATACATTCATTACATAGAATACAGATCAAAGCCGTCAATTAAGACATCAATACAAAAGACATATCAATCATCATATAACAGCTTATCATTACTTATCTTAATATAATTCACAATCTCTCGCCGGCGCCGTCCACAGTATCTCACATATACAATCAACGCATTCAGTCCACAGTACCCCACGCCACAGTCCTACAGCATAAAAAAGACGAAGACGGATAACCAAGGTCCCCACACGGTTAAACACAGCTCATTTCACAAAAACACAAGCGATGAAGAATAAACAGGGTCTCAACACAGCAAGCACAATATATTACGTCCGAAACTAGCAGAAAAAGAACCGCAATTCACAGGCACAGTAAATCCAACAGGAGAAGAACCGCAGATTCATAAAGCCACAGCAATCCACAGAAGAAGAACCGCAGATTCATAAAGCACTAGCAATCCACAGGAGAAGAACACGCAGATTCATAAATCACAGCATCCACGATAAGAAGAAACCCGCAAGATTCATAAAGCACAGAGAAAACCATAATAGAATCCCCGAGAACACAATTTCACCAAAGTGCCCATACACACATAAACTTCGTTCCGAGCACCGTGTCTAAAACAAATATTAACTTCTCCGTGTATTTATACTACAGTGTTTCCAACAATTAAATAGCCCACCGAACACCACAGCGGTGGTACCAATTGGTACCACATATAAATATTCTTACAGGTAGTTTTTAAGTCCACTCTCGCGACACAGCATTCACAACAATTTATTAAACAAATTACCTTTCCTGTCTACCTATACCGCTGGTACCGACATCAAAAGTATCCCACATACCAATTAATCGACTATTAATGAACTTGAATCAGCCTCTCCACATATTAACAAAATGGAGAAAACGAGATTAACAAAATAAATTAGGCTGGACACCAAATCCTCATTGCCTTAAGTTCTTCCCTTTTCTTTCTCATCTATTATTTTCGTCATGTATTTAAATATGTCATTTTAAGTTGACGTCATACGAATTTTTATGTTGACGTCAAATATCCCCCTCCTCAAGAAAAAAAACAATGATCGAATTGTTTTTTGGGTGGGGGGTAAAAGTAGTAAACAAACACAGATACACAAACCTACAAATTACAATCACACGACGGAAAAACGAAGCCGCTCACGGAAGCAGTTCGTGGAGTCCTTCCAGGGACTCTCACGCAAACAGAAGAACCAAGTTTGTTCGTCCTGACGAACTCTGAACCCTTTGACATGCCTAGCTTTTTGCTGACCTCACGGACAACCTCTGCCCATACCCACATCGGAGTAGAGACGGCGGCTGGGCATGGGCTGCACCCCACACCCGATGGCATGCATATACTATTTCCACGACCACACGGTCAGCGCTCTCCATACCCACACTGGGTAGAAGACCACACATTTCTACTGACCACTCGGTCAATCCTCTCCATACCCCCACGGGGTAGAGACAATGTTGGGCAAGGGCTGCACCCCACACAGAAGATAATGCACATATAATGTCTACTGACACTCAGTCAGCCACTCCATACCCCCACGGGGTAGAGACAATGGGATATACCATTCCCGCTCAATAGTGCTGTATGCCTTCTTGCGATTTCAGCCACATGTCGACTAGCGATACGACTGGGTGAAGAACATCATCATTCTACTGACCACTACCCACCCAAACCAACAGAACTAGAATAGTCCTGAGGGGATTACCCAATGAATGTAACAACACACAGGTGCAGAAGACAAGACTTCCCTGAATCTTCTCAAGCTTCAGCACATACTGGAGTGAAAACGACACGAACAATCTTCTTACCTGACGAGAACACAACTGGAGAATGCATACGGACTATTCGATGGCTCAAATGATACCAAGATCCAACGTGATTCAATCTCTCTCTCAACAACCTCTTTCGTTTCGGCAGAAACGGTGATTCAATAACATTTCTTTCTAACGGGGTACATCTGTTGTAAGAGGGATCTCAAATATTACATCACCTTTAGAAAGAACCTGGTTTGGGGTCAAAAATCCTGAAAAATCATCAAAGACTGCACGCAAAACACCCTGAAAAACCGCTGTCAGACAAGTACAATTCAAACTGCCTGAGCGGACATCTTCATCTGGCTGAAGACGCCAACGAACCGCTAAAGTGGAAAGGGTAAAGCGTCATCACAGTCCTGGACGACACCAACATGTACGAACCACTTCACGAATAGTACAAACAGACTCGGAGAGTGATCCCAGAAAGATCAACTCCTGAGAACACACAAGAGAAACATGTCCTGCACACAAGGCCAAAGGCCGCTATCTCTAACCCCGGCACTGAAGAACCTTGTGAAAGAACGACTGTAAGTGCACATCAGAAGTAGACACAGCAGACACGATCAGAAGACCGTCAACGAAAGCAAGAATTATCAATGATTCATCCTTCTGTTTCTGAACAAGATCAGACGGGAAATGTTCAGATCATCACAGGGCTCTGACACAAAGGAATTTTTGTCCACAACATGCTTAGCTCTGCCCTCGTAACGGCGGCTAAAGAGAAGGTTCACCAGAACAACACTAAACTCACCGTTCACAAAAACCTCCAGGTACATTACCCACAATGAGATCTGCGACAGACTATCCAATACACAACAAGTCTAATCACCCACAAATAAGAACAACTGACTGAAACTGTAGCCATTGGAAACTCATCCACACGACCACCAAAAAGAAACACACTCACTGTGGTTTCTAGCATCATACTGTCAGAACCTAACCGTTTGCGACGCGCACAAAAGTAGCACCAGAAATCACCGCAGAACAAGCTCAAAGTGCCATTCACCGGAACCAACTTCCGAAAAAAATGCAATTTGCCTGTGAACTCACCAAGCAGGCTAGACAAGCAAAAGAGTATCAAGAACAGAGCAACAGCCAATGGCCTGTTTGCTGTCCGGCAGAGTCTCTCAACAAAAGTAAGTTATACCAACCACAAAAGGACACGAGTCTGGGTGGTAAGGTTGGCAAATTCACAAGGCTTCTACCTGATTTTCCATGGACACCTAGCAGCTACATGTCCTGTCTTTTTTACACAAAAAACACACAAACACTTTGCAAACTGATCATAAGCAGACTTTCTGAGGAACTCCTACAGCAGAGGTAAAACGGGCGGCCACTACCAACGAAACGCTACGCCAAAGGTATTTCCACGACCTAGCTGAGTAACCCAAGCTCAGATACCATAATAACGCTACCTACCAAAGTTACTTCCACGAATCAGCCGAGGAACATAGTATTGGCCACTGTTTTTGTGAAAATTAGTAGTATCTGTTTCCTCTGTCAGTACTGACCACAGTAATGCGGAGTCTATCAGACGAACCGGAATGCATTTCTGACAATTGACCAGGAGTTTTTGTACCCAACAGAAGCTAAAATGGTTTTACATCAGCTTTCTAGACCGCACCTTAGTTGATGAGCACGTCTGTATTACTCTGCAGACTTAACATTTCATCAAAAGTTTTCACATCTCTTCCTCACACAAAAAAGTGCCAACTCCTTAGAGACACACTTTACCAAAAACTGTCTTCACATTGCAAAATAAGATCCACCATATCTTCAAAAGACCTATACAATTTTGACAAAGCGACCCAACGGTCCAAACAACCGCCTAATTCAACTGTAAAGGTCTCGAAGGGTCATATCGGAGCTAGGCTTAGCCTCACGAAAACGCTTACGAAAACGGAGGAGTACATTGAAATTTTTTCAGCAAGCTCTCTTTCAAAAGCTCGAAAGAGCACAACATTAATTTTTCAGCAAGAGACTTGAAAGAGAGTTAAAGCAGAACCCTCAAGTAGTGGCAGACAGGTTTGTTACCCACAAACTTCTCAGACCCACGCCAAGGAACGAGCAGGTTTCAAACGAAACAATACTGTCTATATCATCAGTTCATTTCTTAAAAGGGGGCAACTTAGGAAAGGTTGGGCGAGGTGCGTTAAACCTGGGAAAACCCTAACCCTGACTCTCACTGTCCTGTCCTGAGACCGCACTCTGCAGAAGAGGTTATTTGTAACTGAATCGTTTAGTTTCCTCTACCTCTTGCATTCTTTTTGTTCCTCTGCATTCTTTTTGTTTCCTCTCCTGCTCTTGTATCTGTATCTGCTCTCTTTATTTCCATCTTGTATCGCTCTCTTTTTAGTTTCCTCTTGTTCTGCTCTCTTTTAGTTTTCCACCTGTAAATTGAATCTGTATCTGCTCTACTTTTAGTTTATCTCTTCTTCCTGTACTCTCAACTGAAATCTTTCAAATCCATGAGGGAAGAGATTTCCATGTCCTGGCAATTCACTTGTCAACATAGGCCAACAATCTTCTCTCCAGACCACATACCTTACCTCGTTGTAAATATTTAGCGAAAACTTTGTCCTCGTCCACAGAGGATACAACAGGACTTCTTCCTTAAGCCTTCTGTGCCATCATAAAATATTAAATAATGTCCTGTCAACCCTAAACACCAACAACACACAAGTGATCAACTATAAACAATTGCTTATCACAAGCAAAAAAAAAGTTTGAAACCCTCTGTCCACAAAATATATTTTAATTTCCAAATAGGATTTTTTTTTCAAACAAGCATTAAAGGCAATCACTCTAAAAAGACTAAATATTAATCAAACCCCAACCCAACACAAAATAGAGATAAACAAGAAACAGGATTTAGGGATATGGAGAAAGTAAAAAACACAATCGGTAATCAATGCCACATTTACAGTCAAACAAGTATAAAATCAAGCAATGACATGAGAAGTAATAACAAATATAATCATGTACTGTTGTTTTTCGGGGACACCAGATGTTACGGATTGTTGTGCGAGAGCGTATTCTTGTTGTCTGACTCTCGCTCTCAAAAAGTTTGGATCGTGTAATAATTATTACCTACACACACCCACACCATACGTACATGGAAAGCCAGGCAGCACACGAGTTTGATTTCCTTTTCTTTACATATGCTGCCTGAACCATCAATATGAATCGTTACCAAATCATACATGCCATTACAGAAAACAGATCAATGCACGTCAATTAAGACATCAATACATAAGACAATTTCAATCATCATAATCAGCGATCATACTACGTATCTTAATATAATACACATATCTCGCCGGCGCCGTCCACAGTATCCCACATTACAAACAACGCATTCAATTCCACAGTACCCACGCCACAGTCCTACAAGCAATTAAAATGAAGACGAAAGACGATAACCACGGTCCCCACACGTAAACACAGCTGTTCACAAAACACAAGCGATGAAGAAGAAAACAGGGTCTCAACACAGTCAATCACAATATATTACGTCGAAAACACAGAAAAAGAACCGCAAATTCTCAAGGAACAGTAATCCACAGGAGAAGAACCGCAGATTCATAAAGCACAGCAATCCACAGAAGAAGAACCGCAGAATTCATAAAGCACAGCAATCCCACAGGAGAAGAACCGCAGATTCCATAAAGCACAGCAATCCACAGAAGAAGAACCGCAGATTCATAAAGCACAGTAAACCATATAGAATCCCCGAAACACAATTACACCAAAGTCCATCGAACACACTAAACTTCGGGTTTTCGACGCACCGTTGTCTAAAACAAATCTTAACTCTCCGTGATTTATACTTGCAGTGTTCCCATCAAATAAATATAGCCCACCGACAACATTCGTGGTACACTTGGATGCACATATTAAATATCTTACAGGAGTATTAAGTCACTCTCGGCGACACAGCAATTCACAACAATTTTATAACAAATACATTTCCTGCTACATATTCCGCTGTTACCGTCATCAAAAGTATCCACATACACATTAACTTCGATCTATTACTGAACTTGAAAGTCAGCCTCTCCACATAGTAACACTATGGAGAAAAAACGGATGAATTAAACAAAAATAAATAGGCTGTACAACCAAATCCTCAGCGTTAGTTCTTGCTCCGTTTTCTTTCTCAATCATCTTATTATTTCGTCATGTATTTAAAACTGTCATTTTAGATTGACGTCATAATTTAATGTTTGACGTCACAGTGTCAGTTCCTTATTTAAGGAGGCCTGGGCCTAGTTTGTCTCTATTTTGTTCTTGCTATTGTGTTGTGATTTATCTCTGAATTAAATAGACATACCTTCGAATGATTAAAAGATCCTAGCACACGTACTTTTTTTCTGCGACTCTCGTCCAAGCTGAAAAGGCCCTCAGAGAAATGAAATTCTAGAACCTTTTATCCACATCCACAGAGGATTCATCAGGGGTGTAAAAGTGATTCCATCAGACGAACAACACCAATGCAATCTGCTTCCAACGTAAATCCACCGGGGAAGGCAACCTTTGTCTCCCTCCATTCCCATATTCCCTGACTTGCAGCACGAAACCGACAAGCACTTCTACTGAGGAGGTTCATAATATTGAATCATAGCAGTTAGGAGGGTGGTGTCGCTTATTTACAACCCTTTTAGGGTGTTATCAAAGCTCCCGCCCACCGCCACTCCCTTAATCTCTCTTCCCTGGTGTGGTGACAATGATTGCCAATGATGACTGACAAGTTGTTAATGATTGTTAATTTATCCTGTGGGATTTTCTTCTTTCGTTTTAGAGGGTGTTTCTCGTTTCTTCTCCATCAAGCATGTAATGCCAGTCGTGGCTACAGACTTTTTTTTTTTTTTTTGGAGGGGGGTAGGGGCTGTTAGTATTTCACAAAACAAATCGCCTTTTAGAACCCCCATCCCTCCCCCCCCCCCCCCCCCCCCCCTCCCAATCCTAAATCCATTACTTGAAAAAGCACAGTCCACAAACAATGTTATTAATGCCAAAATGTTTACAGTAACATTCATGGTTAATGTCGTTAGTGGTTTCACGCTTCTCTTCTCTTTCTTTCTCCTGTATTAGTTTCGGCCAATGATGTTATGCGTTTTCACCATCAGTCATTTGTACGACTGACTAGTCGGCAACATTATCAGGACACATCGGAATACAATCTGTAACAAAACTGTGAAAACCCGAATGTGGCTCAATGAACGCATCCATTCAATTCTGGAACGGATTTGTGAAGCGGATCTTGACCAAAGGTGGATCCAGGTTCGTTCAGCACACAAACGGATTGAACCGATCCGAACAACGCTCATAGGATACCACAAAGAGGCTCAAGGACGACATCAGCAGGCTCGCTGTGTCGATCTTATGGTGTAGATCCGATCGGAATTCATGATCTGAAGATACACAAATTCTTCAGAAACGATTTAAATGAAAGTTGAAAAAGACAAGATGTGCAGCGAAAGTATAACCCGTTTAAATTTTTGGTGCGGGTATGTTGGTGCAGGTCCAGTTGGCAACGGGTGGGATACAGGAACTGATTCGAACGTTGGCAGAGGCTACATTCTCCCTCTACACCTTTAGATTGACTAAAGTTTTTATCTTTGTGTGCTTCCGTCCTACTGAAATGACCGAAAGCTGGCTCGGTAATACCGAAATTACTGATAGGATCCGAAAGAGTGGGCCCCGGACTGACCAGAAAGAGTGAAGTCGACTCTGTGAACACCTTGCACGTTTTTCCTAATTTCATTTTGCATAATAATTTCCAACACAGAAAACGTGTTTCAAATTGCGAAATACGTAATGTTGTCCATTGTTATTAATTGCACAGCGGGTACTTCACAGCATTATAACTTCAACTTATGTTAGTTTATCTGCAGTTGTTAGTTTCAGTATCATTTCCAAAACCAAATCTCTCTCCTTCTCTTTCTCTTTCCCACTGCCTCCTCCTTCCTCCGCCTCCTCCCCCCCCCCCCTCCTTGCCCTACCTCCACCTCATGTCGCTATATCTTTGTTGTTCCCCACTTTCTGTCCTCTCTCATCTGCTCTCTCCTCTCACTCACTCACTCTCTCCTCTCTCACTCTCTCTCTCACTCACTCTCTCTCTCCTTCTCTCTCTCTCATCTCCTCCTCTCTCTCGCTCTCATCTCTCTCTCTCACTCTGTACTCTCCATAACATTTTTTTCGCAGGTAAACTTTCTGTACGATATAATGTTAAGGTACTTGCTTTTAAATTTGACAACATGCTTCAAAAACGCAATATCCCTTCATCTCTTTCTCTGTTGTTTTTTTTTCTTCTAATTTTTTCATTTTTAATTTTAAAAACTGTGCATGTCCTGTTTGCCATTTATCTATTTGTTTTGTTGTTTGTCTGTTTGACTGACTCTTGTTTTCCCTTTGCTGTCTGCCTTTATGTCAGTCTGCCTCTCTCATTCAGTCCCCCTTTCTCTCTGTCATCTATGTCTGTCTTTGTCTCTAACTGTCTCTCTCTGCCTGCCTGTCTGTCTGTCTGCAATCTATCTGTTCTGTCTGTCAAGCCCTCTCCCCCCCCCCCCTCTCTCTCTCGTTCTCTCTCTGTCTCTCGATCGACACCTTTCCCGTTCCCACTACCTCCCATTCCATCACGACCACCACCATCACCCATTCCCTCCCCTCTGCCCTACCTCTCTCTCTCTCTCTCTCTCTCTCACTCTTCTCTCTCTCTCTCTCTCTCTTTCCCCCCCCCCCCCTCCCTCGGCACACTTATTTCGAAGAGGCGCGTGCCTCGCTCGTGGGTCTATTCCTATCCGTTGGGTCCCTGTCTTCAAAGTGTGCAGCGAACACTGCCCGTAAGGGGAACGATAACACATTTTTGTCCTGACATGTTTGTCGTGACGTTTCCCAAATCTAATAGGAACAAACGCCGTCCTGCTTGCCAACAATTTCAGCGAGAAAAATTACGTTACTAACATAGCACCACATTCTGTTTCCCACCCAACCATACCTTCTGGCTACTTCCTTGTATACCTACCGATGCCCCCCCCCCCCTCCCCCATACTTCTGTTTCCACGCCACCCTTCTTCAATATTGGCAATCCCCAGACCAAGAGGCAGCACTTTACACTAAAGACATTGGTCATCAGAACTGACGGTGGTTCAGAGGGAGTTTTTAAGCTCGGACAGGAGAAAAGAAAAGAAAAAAAAAAGATTGGAGAATTATAAAGAAGAGAAGAAAGAGATCCACAATTCCTTGGACTGGCCTTTTAGGCGGAACATTTTGTCTGACGTCCCCACAAATTATTTATGGTGCGAAACACATCTTGGGGTAACTTTCGTTGTCCGTGATTTCGTTTCGAGAATAGCACTAAGAGAGAGAGAGAGAGAGATAGAGGAGAGAGAGATAGAGAGAGAGATGAGAGAGAGAGAGAGAGAGAGAGAGAGAGAGACAAAGACAGACAGACAGACATGAGAGAGAGAAAGAGAGATACAGAAGAGAGAGAGATAGAGGAGAGAGAGAAACAGAACCCAGAGAGAGACAGAGACAGATAGACAGAGACAGAGAGAGACAAGAGACAGAGAGAGAGAGAGACATAGAAAGAGACAGAGAGAAAGAGAAGAAGAGAGAGAGAGAGAGAGAGAGAGAGAAGAGAAGAGAGAAGAGACAGAGAAGAGACAGAGAGAGACAGAGAGAGTGGAGTGTGTTTTTAAAGTGTTCGTGAGATAACCAAAAAAGTAATGCTTTCTTACGCTAGTGCGGGGAGAGAACTGATGATTTATAAAAATTGCCGGTTACGTCGACTGGCAAACTATTTCTGGAATATGGAGAACCAAACGACAACTACATTTTTGCGTAACGTAATACTTATTGTATTGTTAGTCTTGTTTATGTGGAAGGATATCTAAAGTCTTATGATCATTATGGGTCAATTAATCCTGGATTTTTAAAAACACATTTTAGAGGGCGTTTTAAATATCTCTCCGGCGGTTTTAATGACACTGGGCACTTGTGGCGCGCTCGCGGGTGGGTTTGAGGTACCGGGGGGGGGGGGGGTGGGGGACACACACACACACACACACAACACAACACACACACACTACACGACACACAGCAACACACTCACACACACACACACACACACACACACACACACACACACACAAACACACACACACAGAGAGAGATAGAGAGAGAGAGAGAGAGAGAGAGAAGAGAGAGAGAGAGAGATAGAGAGAGAGACTGACGAGCAGACAGACAAAGACAGACAGACGATCGATAGATAATAGTAGATAAATGATAGATAGATAGATAGATAGATAGAGATAGAGAGACAGACAGACAGACCAGCACCAGACAGACAGACAACCAATCAACAGAACGACAGACAGAGGACGAGAGACAGACAGCCGGCCAGACAGCCAGGCAGACTGACAGATTGAGAGATTAAGATAGAGAGAGGAGAGAGAAGAGAGAGAGAGAGAGCGAGAGAGGAGAGAGAGATAAGAAGAGAGAGAGAGAGAGAGAGATGAAATTTGTTATTCTGGAAAAAATGCTTTGGGCAGTATCTAGTTCTTTAGTTATTACACATGTAGTCGTCGGAAAATAATTTTTCTTCATACAACAGCACCACCAACACCACAGCAGCACAGCAACAACAACATAACAACCCAAGTTACAACAGAGAGAGTTATAGAGAGAGGAGATAAGAGATAGAGAGAGAGAGAGAGGAGAGAGAGAGAAAGAGAGAGAGAGAGAGAGAGGAGAAGAGATAGAGAGAGAGAGAGAGAGAGAGAGAGAGAGAGATGAACCCTGTAATTCAGAATAAATGGTTTGGGCATTAGTTAGTTTTTCACATGTATCGTCGCAGTATTTTCGTCAAACAACAACACCACCAACATCAACCAGCAACCATCAGCCAGCAGCAACAACAACAATAATTTTTTTACTACAACAGAGAAACCTGTTATTTCCCACACTAATCGCATGCACGTGGGGCTCTGTGGAGTTTACTCTTGCTCTGGAGAGTCGGTCCCAAAAGAATGAAGTCTGGAACCTAATCCCAAATCCACAGAGGGATTCAGACATGAGTCTGAACTGGTACATCAGACTCTTACATCAGTGCTGTCTCTTTCAGTTCAACAACAACTGGAAAAGTGAACCCCAATCATTCAACCAAAGTCGGAAAGCAGTCACACAGCATCCAACACACACACCACACACACACACACCACACACACACACACACAACCACAACACACACACACACACACACCACACACACACACACACACACACACACACAGCACACACAAACACACACACACACACATGCAATCTCCCATCCCAACGGTTATGAACTCTGCTGATAAAGTTTTCTGTGGTAATATTATTGCTCTTTTGGTGTGCTTTATTCTCATACTAGTATTTATCCACATACACAGATCAATGCGGCATATAGTTACAACTGTAGCATTTTTAGTTCTAAATTAACATACGCCCAAGAGTCTTTCTTTACGCACCTAAATATTTGTTACAAAAACTACAAAGTGTGGATAGCAAAGCTTCAAATTATGCTAGGCAGTTCCGGTATATGCCTCCACTTTGAGACATACAGAGAAATATACGATTACCTTTAAATAAATATAGGAATCTATCACTTGCAAAATATTTCATGAAAATGTTCAACCATGGAATTTGTAAATGAAACGGAAATATCTATAAACCCAGAGAGTGATTATCCAAAAAGAGCAAAACATATTCCTATCAGTTCATACACTGCTGATTTGTTTAAGAAAAGTAATATAGAGTTTAAGTCTTGTCAAAAACGTCCCTTATAGATTCCCATTCCAACGTGGGAAAGAAAGAGGGCAGTTTGATCTGTTCACTGATACAAAGAAAGCAAATCACCTTACATCTTGTCATATTAACGAAGATGCAAATGCAAGACATAATTCCAACCATCTAAGGTGTACACAGATGGAACGTTGACGAGTACAAAGAGGCCGGATCATGCATTTGTTATTCCATCGCTGAAAGTACAAAAAGCATTATTCATATGGAAAATATCGCTCATATTCGTAGCTGAAATGATAGCGATACTTATGGCGTTGACATTTCTAATGATTTACCGCAGTCAATTTTTCAAGTATTGTTTTGTGTAGAATCGCTGTCAGTGTTACAATCGATCATGTTTTTTAATTCAAATTCAGATAACTTTATTTTGAAGGAAATTCAACATTTAATCCACGTCTGATATGTAAAGGAACAGATATAAATTTCCTCTGAGTTCCTTCACACTGTGGAATTTCGGGGCAATGAACTGCTGACAGATGGCGAAAAAAGGCGCTGAAAATGGAACGAGGTACAAACTATTTCCATACCGTTCACTTTGAAAGAGAGTCAACAAATTTTAAAACATACAGCTTGGGAATATTTCAGAAATGGGCAGAACAACGCTGTTATTCATGTTCAGACACAAAATAATCCTCTTTTTAGTATTGATCATTTCAAAAGCATCCAAAATCTGCACATTTATGATATGCATCAATACAGAAACTTCGTTTCAATATTCCATCGATTGAAACTGGATGCTTTTAGAACTAAATATAGCTCTGCAACACAATGCATATGCGGGGAAACAAAATTGACAAGAGATCATGTTTTGTTCGAATGTGTGCCTCTCAAGGCTTTCTGCCATATTTATCAGGCATGTCTGTGACAGATATATTTTCTGATATTGATTTTGCTTTGAAAGTTACTTTCTGCTTGATTTGTAGTCCAGTCAGGTATTTGCTTTAATCTAATATTGTTAGTGTGTGTAGGTTTGTTTGTTTATTCGTTTGTGTGTCTGATTGTTTTCTGATTATTATGTACACCACCCTCCGCTCACTCCCATCTCCACCCCCTCCCTACACACACACACACACACACACACACACACACACACACACACACACACACACACACACACACACACACACACACACACACGCACGCACGCACGCACGCACGCACGCACGCACGCACGCACACACACACACAACACACACACACACACACACACACACACTTGTATGCAACATGAACAAACTCTATCTATCTCCCTCTATTTGCCTGTCTATCTCTTCTTTCTTGTCTAATATCACATAGTTTGTGAAAAGACGTAAAATTAAAGTACTACTACTACTACACACACACATGCTATACGCAACGTAGTGGCACAGATGAAAAGGAAAAATATACAAAATACAGAAGAGAAAGCCAGAAATGAAGCAAAATAACACACACAACACACACACACACACACACACACACACACACACACACACACACACACACACACACACACACCCAACACACACACACCAACACACACACACAACACACACACACACCAACACAAAAACACATGACTGACTGAAACTAAATAATAATTGTGAGA
>CM031612.1:29455852-29468352 GCA_018398815.1 Conus ventricosus | reverse complement strand
ACATAGAGAAGTTCAAAAAATGCGAATCTGATGATTGTTTTGCTCCTCTCTTTGCCAGAACATCAACCTTTTCATTATAGTATAACCCGCAGTGTGAGGGCACCCAAAGAAATGTTATTTCAGTGTCTCTGACTGAGAGGAAATGTACTAAATTAATTTATTTCAGTGATCATCTCAGGCCGAACTTTTAATCTAAAATTCTTCATTGCAGTAAGAACTGACTTAGAATCTACCGCATAAAACAACTTTAAATAAATTTTGAGGGTAATCAACAACAAACTTTAAAGCCATAATTAAGCAGTTAACTCCGCAGTGAATATAGATTTGTTTTTTTCCGAGATAAGACTTTTCTTTGTTGAGACCTGGGATAATGTATGCCGCACCTGCATGTTCATTAATTAATGATCCATCAGTGTATATCTTAAAATGGTTGGAATAGTGATCATGTAAATGCATTTGATATTGGATAATAACAAATTAGTGTTTTTAGCCTTTGTTAAATCTGTATGCTCAATATCAAAATGTGCTCGTATTAGTCTCCAGGGAGGGATAGGAGACACAATAGATCTTTTTGCAATAGATGTTTAGTTTGATATCTGAGGAATCTAAAATCGAGGAAGTATATGTTCTTAGAGTCGTTTGAGATGATATATTTTTAGCCCTTTTGGGAAAATCAGTGTCCGATTTAATATTTATTTCAGGGCCTACATTGTTGTCTATAGTAGAACTTCTTATAACAAATTTGGTGCATGCAAGATTCCTATATTCTTCCAATGGTAATATCCCAGCAGCACTGTATGCTTTTGTACAAGAGGCATGGACTGGTAGTCCCATGGCTAATCTTATATGCTTTGGAATCAATACTTTGAAGTTTTTTTCAGTAAGTATTTAGGTGCACTGAAGAAACACCTCTTGCGCATAAGTTAATTTTGATCTAACCAGTGCAGTAGAAAGGTGCAAAAGAGTAACTGTGTCCTGAGCCCAAGTATGTTTACTAATAATCTTTAAAAGATTAAAGTTTTCGAGCTTTTGTTAGAATATACTCGATATGAAAATTCCATGATAACTTTGATGTTAACTTTACTCCAAGGAATTTCACTATTTTGGTATATTTGATGGGTATGCCGTTGACTTGAAATGAAGGCATATTAACTGGATCAGATCCAGTATTAAATAACATCATGTGTGTTTTTTTCAGTTGATATTCGCAAACCATTTTCAGTCATGTAAGAAGAAAATGTATTAATTTCTTTTTGATATAACTTTTTCATATAGTTTTGTGATCTGACAGTGTACATTTTTTTAATGTCACTTTCATCCATATGCATATGTCATCTGCATATTGGGCTAGTTCTATATTTTTAGTACAAATTTTTGTGGGTAGATCGTACATCAGAATATCAAAAAGTAAAGGGCAATAACAGACCCCTAGGAATGCCCATGTGTAATTTTCTTCTTGTAGAATAGGTGTTCCCTACCTTCGTTCTAATATATCTATTTTCTAAGAAGTCTTTAAGAAAATCATAAATGTTTCCTGATAATCCAATCTCTTTAAGTTTATAAAGCAAACGAGAGTGCCACACTTGATCAAAGCTTTAGTGACATCAAAAAAGTTGCTAGTAAACATTTTCTCCTGGAAAACTGATGTTTTATTTGAGTGGTAAGTTTGACCAAGTGTTCAATAGGGCTTCTATCCTTTCGAAAACCTGCTTGGTTTGTTGGATAACTTTGTTCTTTTCACAAAAGAAGTTCAGTCTATTTAAAACAATTGTTTTCATAAAGTTTACAGACATGAGAAGTTAATGAAATAGGTCTGTAAACATCTATACTTTCTTTCAGTTTACCTTCCTCGTGAATCGGTACTACTACTGATTCTTTCCATGTTTGTGGCAAATGACCTGAGCTCCAGCATTTTTTAAATATGCTAAGTAAAATGATTATTCCATTTGTCTGGAAAATGTTTAATCATTTCATTAGAAATGGCGTCAATCCCAACAGCTGTTTTTTTTTTGTTTGTGTGAGAGAATTTATGGCATCTTTCACCTCTTGTAATGTAATTGAGGCGTTGATGTCGTTTGTGTCATTATCAGATACATCATTAAAGACATGAGTAGATTCTTTATCCTCTCTGAATTTTTTTTTGGTTTTCAAACAACCCATCTAACCTGCTTACTTTAGCAAACTGGTCGACAAAAGCTTCTGCTTTGTCTATGGATGACAGTAACTTGTTATTTTCAAGAATGATAGATATTCTGGGAGTTTGATTCTATATTTTATCATTTTTATCTCTTTCCATACCATTCTACTATCTTTAGGATCGAATGCGTTTCTTTTGCAAAAGTTATCCCCAATAATCCTTCTTGGCTTGTTCCATAACCCTATTACTATGTATGTTTGAGTGTTTCATTTCCTTAATTTTTTTCATCTACCATTTTCTTATCTTCACTTTTCTGGTGTTCACGTATTCCTTGAATAACCGTTTTTTTTCTCATTAACTGCCTTATCGCAATCTTCAGTCCACCAAACATTACCGAGATGTTTACCCCCCCTTTAGATCCCTGATTCTTTAATTTAGGAATACATAAACCAGACACTTTTAGAACAGAAGTACAGAACGTTTCATACACTGTATCAATATCAATCATCTGGGGACAAGCTTATGTCTAGATCTTTAAGTGTATTGCAAAATTGAGACCAATTGGCACTTTTATAATCAAATCTTGGGATTGTATCATCAGTTTAGTGTCTTCAAGATTAGGGGGCTGATTAATTGTAATGATGATTGTATGTGATCACTCCCAAGAGTTTCACTATAAGTTTCCCATGCACACGACAAAGCCATTTTAGGTGAAACCATCGTTAAATCAATAGCAGTAGATCTATGTGTAGATACATCAGGAACTCTGGTATAAGAACCATCATTGATTAAACATAAAGTTGAGTCTACAAGATTTTCCACAAACCTATTACTACTGACCTGTGTGCACTCTTTTTTCCCAGAAAGGAGAATGAGCATTAAAATCCCCTCCTACTAACCATTTAACCATTATCATTCTTGATGTTTTTCATCCATTCAGTATTGGCTTCATCTGGACCCTTAGGTAAATATACAGAAGCACAATTTACTTTTAAGGAGTCCGAAAACTTGACAGTTACAGCACATGAAAAAATCCCATGTAATCCACAAGGCACAGGTAATTGTTTGTCACAATACTGTAGTCCAGTGCGAACATAGATTGCACAATTTACTTTATCACCATGTTTATCTGTATCTACTACTGGTGGATAGTAGTACTGTTCCAATCTTGGTAGTTTGTTCTTGCTGACATTAACAGACTGGAGTAAGAGAACATGGCAGCCAGATGACACTAAAAATTGACGTAAACAGTCAATATTAGAATAGAGAGAGCGGCAGTTCCATTGCAATATTTTTATATTGTTGTTAGATTTCATGTTTGAAAAAAAAAACAAAAACAAACCTAAACAGATAAAAAACAAAAATGTTGCTTTAACACAATTGGAGCTTAGCTACACACAGACGTAGGCTGGTATGCTACATTTGTTCCGCACAAAAACAACAAAAAAATGTCACCAGTTGTATAAGACATTGAACCTATTGGACCAGGCAGAGCCGTAGAAGGAATCCTCAGGGAAGTGTG
Organism: Conus ventricosus; assembly: GCA_018398815.1. Lineage (NCBI taxonomy): Eukaryota > Metazoa > Mollusca > Gastropoda > Neogastropoda > Conidae > Conus > Conus ventricosus. The sequence continues at coordinate 29,464,693 of CM031612.1, read as the reverse complement.
TGTGTGTGTGGTGTGTGTGTGTGTGTGTGTGTGTGTGTGTGTGTGTGTGTGTGTGTGTGTGTGTGTGTGTGTGTGTGTGTGTGTGTGTGTGTGTGTGACGCATAATCTATGGTCCTGCCCAGTTAATGAACTGTGCAAAGTTCTGCGTGATACGTGCACATGGCAAAATGTTTGCGTAATGCGTTGAAAACCATGTTCGTTCCGTTCGTAATCCACGCGTGCACGGAATATTCGATTTAAACAGGATAGTAATATCTCTAAAAACTAGAAGTTGAATTTCTTTCCTCCTAGCAGCAATCACTCTTCTTTCCTCCGTTGCACACAAACTAGAAAAAAAAGTTCTCTAGGTGGTCACGGATCTTCAGTAATTGTCTGCACTGTTGGTGTCGCTCTTTCCTTTCTTCTTCTTCTTCTTCTTCTTTTTTTCTTCTTTTTCTTTCTTTTTTTTCTTCTTCTTCTTCTTCTTCTTCTGCCTCACTTTGTCCTTCTCCCTCGACTCGTCCTCCTCCTCCTCCTCCTCCTCTCCCTCTTCCTTCTTCTTCAAAGGCTTTATATCTGCATGACTTCACAGTTTTATGCACCTTCACCGAAAATGAGGCGGGTGATGACTGGAAGGATACTAAATCAGATATTTCCTTAGCTTTGTTCACACCTAGGCAACAGATTTGCCAAGTTTACGCATTTCGCAAACTTTTGCGCAGTAACATATACTGTGCGGTAACAAACACAAAAGATTCATCTTTCTACCCTCGAGATGGACCTTGAACTGATTTGCTAGATAGATTCAAAAGATATGGTGAACCATGGGGGTAAATCACGTAAAGAAAGCAATGAACATGTTGTATTAAGACATTCGAAAGATGAATAAGTTAGGAATGGGGAGGCAAGGTGTGTGTGTGTGTGTGTGTGTGTGTGTGTGTGTGTGTGTGTGTGTGTGTGTGTGTGTGTGTGGGGTGTGTGTGTGTGGTGTGTGTGTGTGTGTGTGGTGTGTGTGGTGTGTGTGTGTGTGTGTGTGTGTGTGTGTGTGTGTGTGTGTGTGTGTGTGTGTGTGTGTGGGTGTGGTGGTGAGGGTCGGGGGGGGGGGGGGAGGGGTAGGTGTCAATGTTCAACTATGTCATCGCACTCCTGATATTTCTCAGTTGTATCCATAAGCCTGGAAAAGGAAATGGCACGTGCGGATGCGCAAGCAGCTAGTACAACGACACTAAAACTTGAGCACCGTGTAGTTATACTCTGTATCATGGCGCGCCGAAAACACCCATTGCATCAAAACAACGTATGAATGGTCTTTGTAAATTCAGTGTTGGCACTGCGCAAAGCAAGTTTTCCGAGGTAAGATGATATTTCTATAGATGAAATCCGAAGTCATAATAATCATTATGGCAAGTACACAGCCACATAAAAACTTCTTCTCTCTCTCTCTCCCCCTCTCCTCTCCTCTCTCTCTCTCTCTCTCTCTCTCTCTCTCTGCTTCAAATAATGAAAGAACAAAATATAGTATGTTTGTTTATCTATGATATAATGTGTTTAATCTACGTTTTGAGTTTGTTTCTTAGTATATCAAGTTTGATCAGTTGTATTACATTTTTGGGAACGATTTTTTTTTTGCAGCACCTTCTTCATGAATGGTAATGGCCAATTATTGAATAAAATTTCCGATTCCGTCTCTGTCTGTCTGTCTGTCTGTTTGTCTGTCTGTCTGTCTGTCTGTCTATTTGTCTGTCTGTCTGTCTCTGTCTCTGTCTCTGTCTCTCTCTCTGCATTTTCTCCCCTTCCTCCTGCGTTCTCTCTCTCTTTCGCTCTCTCTCTCTCTCCTATCTTGCTGTCTCTCTCCGACCCTTCTTCCCCCCCCCCCACCCCCCGCTCTCTCTCCCTGCGCGTTCCTCACACCCCCCCCCTTTCTCTCTCTCATTGTCTGTGGTCTGTCTCTCTCCAACCCTTCTCTTTCTCTCTCTCTCTCTCTCTCTCTCCTCTCTCTCTCTCTCGTCTCTCTCTCTCTCTCTCTCTCTCTCTCTCTTCTTTCTCTCTCCATCACAATCGACAAATCGATTTTTTTTTCTTCGGGTGAGCAGTTACTCCCTTCTCACACTCTTCGATAATTCCGGGAATCGATTTTGGCGCAACTAGCTCCTCACCCCCACGCCATCTATCGCCCCGCCTCCCTATGCTTCTCTCCTTTTCCCTACCCCCCCCCCCCCCCCCCACCACAACAACCTCTTTCCCCAAATGGAATGACCTTTAGACCAATCATCCTCATCATCTAGTCTGCCATAATGCTGTCTCTTCCCTCATCTCCTACGTTCCACAGGCCATTGCACTTTGCTGCACCCATCCCTTCCTCCATGCATTTTCAATTTTTTTTAATCGTGCAGTGTAACCCATCGTCAACGCGTGAGTGTGTATGCTGTCTGACCATAAACTGATGACTCCTGTCAGCACTGCTGCCATTCGTTGTTCCATCCACTACCCAACTTTGTTCTCTCCCCAAGACGGGCTAAGCGTGGCTCCGCTCTACTAATCGTGTATGCCCAAGAGCACTTGGGACCAACAAAAAAAGAAAAGAAAAAAAGAAAAAAGAAGAAGAGAAAATACAGGAAGTTCCTCCCAGCTTTTCCGTTTTGCTGCCATTCTGCCCCGCAACTTCATTCCATCTACCCTTTGCAAGTCTGACCTTTCCCACCTTTAACCCCCCCCCCCCCCCCCCCCCCCTCTCAATTCTTCCTTTCCCGACCTATTTCTCCAAGGATCATGCTAACGAGCCTGCTTTTAACCTTTTTCCCCCCAACACTGTCAAGAAAAGTTTGCGGCCTCTTTTATGTATTTTCCATATTCTGAAGCCTATATCAATTTGAGGTTTTGTTTTAGTGTCACGCCCAATCGTGATATTAATAACATTTCTTGATTTTCTTACATTTCTTGACAGATTGGCGTAAAGGGAACTCTCCCCACCCCCACCCTACCCCTCCCTTTTTTCTTCTTTTTCTTCAGTCTGCGCAGTAGACCTTAAATTTATCCACACATAATCACACACTGTTCAAAGAAAAGGGCTCTCTTTTGATGCCTGGTTTGTTTCGCCTATTTAATTCAAATTGTATAACATATTGTAAGCTTTCTTTGGTCACATTGAGCTTACAGTCACGTTATCAATTCTGTGATGATGATGATGATGATGATGATGATGATGATGATGATGATGATATGATGATGATGATGATGATATTATCGTTATTGTTATTGCCATGCTGCTGCTGCTAATAATAATGATGATGAGTAGTAGCAGCAGTAGTTGTAGTAGTATTGGTAGTAGTAGTAGCAGCAGTAGCAGCAGCTGTAGTAGTAGTAGTAGTAGTAGTAGTAGTAGTAGTAGTAGTAGTAGTAGTAGTAGTAGTGGTAGTAGTAGTAGTAGTGGAAGTAGCAGCCGCAGCAGCAGCAGCAGCAAGTAGTAGTAGTAGTTTCAACAGGAGCTGTAGCAAAAGTGTAACTAACGTAACTAAAAGCGCTACCGTTGTGCAGTATGCTGAGGATCTGTGTATGTGGATAAATGCTAGTCTAAGAAAAAACACGCCAAAAAGATCAATCAATTATTACAAAAAAATGTATCAGGCAGAGCTAAATAATCTTAGTAAGTACTTGTTTGAAAATGGACTGAAACTTTCCCATGAAAAAAACGTATATAGTGTTATTTAATAATGGTGATGATCCTGTTGATCTGCCGTCTTTTAGACTTGATGAATAACACTAAGTATGTACACTCAGTAAAATTCTTAGGAGTTTACTTCACATCTAAATTGACATGGAAAGTTCACATTGATTATCTCTTAAGCCAGGCAAGGAAAAGCTTGAATTTTTTGAAAATCTTAAGCCAGCAAAGCTGGTGCCAAGATGTAAAAACATTGAAGCATCTGGCAATATCACTCGTTCGGTCAAAGTTATCGTATGCTCAAAAAGCTTTCTTTTGTGCTCCTAAATATTTGTTGCAAAAACTGCAAAGTGTTGATAGCAAGGCTTTTAATTATGCTTGGGAATCCCTGTAAATGCTTCTACAGTAGGGACATTATTCGGAAATTGGTGTTTTGCCTTTAAATGAATACAGAACACTCACTTTGGCAAAATATGTTGTGAAATGTACAGCTATGAAAGGCGTAAATGAAACAAATCTCTTTAAATACATCTACTGATTACCCCAAACGAGCAAAAAACATTTCCTGCTGTCTACTATTGGCTCGTACTCTGCCCATTTGTTGCAGAAAACTGATTTGACCCCCGACTCTTTGGCAAAGATTTCTCATACTGATCCAATCCCAAGCTGGGAAAAGAAACAGGACAAAATTTGACCTTGATCACACTGATGCTAAAAAAGCTGATTATCCGCATATCTTGTCATATCAACAAATATGCATATGCAAAGCAAGTATCCTAACCATCTTAAGGTATATACTGATGGATCATTGACAAAGAACAAAGACGCTGGATCTGCTTTTGTTATTCCATCACTTAAAGTAGATAAAGCATATTCAATAGGCAAAAATCGATCTATCTTAGTTGCCGAAATGATAGCTAAAACTAATCGTATTGACATATTTAATTGATATACCGCAATCAATCTTGCAAGTATTGTTATGTTCGACTCAATGTCAGTCATACTCAATCTAACACGTTTTTCAGCTCTAATTCTGAAAAACCTTATGTTGAAGGAAATATGTTATTTAATTCATATTTTGATGTGCAAAGGGACCGATTTAACTTTTTCTGGTTCCTTCACACAGTGGAATTTTGGGCAATGAATTCGCTGACAATCTGCCAAAAAGGGAGCTAAAACTGAAATGAGTGCACAGTCACTTTCTGTCCCCTTGACTTTACGAGAGTGTCATCAAGTTTTAAAACAAGTGGCTTGGACTTTTAGAAACAACCAGAACATCCCTTATTTGCGGTTAATGCTCGAAATTAGCCGTGTTCTCACTTTGATCAGGTTGAAGGCATTGAACACCTGCAGGTTCGTGATAGTATCAGTACAGAAACTTGTTTCAGAAATTTTATAGACTGAAACTCGACGCATTCAAAACGAAATATAGTGCAGGAACAAAATGCATATGTGGTAAGGCAAACGTATCGAGAGCCCACGTTTTATTTGATTGTGTGACTCTTAAGGCATACTTACCATGTTTATTAGGCATGACAGTGACATGTTTTTTCTGATATTGATTTTGCTTTCAAAGTTACCTTTTGCTTAATATGTAGTCCTGTTAGATATTTACTATAATGTTATAAGTAGTAATTATTCCATATTTTGCGTGCACTTCCCACACACACACACACACACACACACACACACACACACACACACACACACACACACACACACACACACACACACACACACCCCACACACACACACTCTTTCTCTCTCTCTCTCTCTCTTCTCTCTCTCTCTCTCTCTCTCTCTCTCTCCTCTCTCTCTCTCCTCTCTCTCTCTTCTCTCTCTCGTCCAATATCACACAATTTTGTGAAAAGACGTAAAATGAAAGTACTACTAGGAAAGGTGTGTAGCAGCAACTTGCAATAAACTGGATACTGGCCTGCATGTCCATTTACTGTGTCATTGGGTGTTGGCATGGCTGCCCATGAGAAACTCCTTCAGAGCAAATAACTGGACATTTTACAGTGCACAGCAGAGTTAGAAGGCCTAATTTTCAACACCCTACGTGCAGGTCGGGTTTTTATTTTGAGGTCAAACAACTAAAGAAAAACTGTACCTGGAACACCCTCTTATGTTGTGTCAATGTAGTAACTGTTTTAAAAATATGAGTCCTCGCAGGTGTTTGAACACATTCACACTGGCATGTCTATTCTATTGGAAGTCCATATATCCTCGGTCGCCAACTATCCTGCTTTTATACACATATCTATTAAGCTTCAACATAATTACTTCTGATGGAAATGAAAAAATGGGCAAAAGACAACTTAGTCAATCAGAAGAAGACAATCTCTGAAATATCAGTAAGAAAATGTGGACCATGCTTTCAGTTCCAAACACTAAGATGTTAGAGTGTCAATTGAACACAGAAAGAAGAAGGACTGGGCATGCCCCATTTCAGCACCTTGAACACAATAAACTTGAGAGAGAGAGAGAGAGAGAGAGAGAGAGAGAGAGAGAGAGAGAGAGAGAGAGAGAGATAAAGAGACAGTCAGACAGAGACAGAGACAGAAACACACACACACACACACACACACACACACACACACACACACACACACACACACACACACACACACACACACACAGAAAGAGAGAGAGAGAGAGAGAGAGAGAGAGGAGAGAGAGAGAGAGAGAGAGAGAGAGAGAGAGAGAGAGAAGAGAAGAGAGAGTTTTTCAGGGAGCTTTAAAAGGTTGAACACAGTTAACATATAGGACAGGTTCAAAACACTAACCATTACAGAAAAAAGTGCCAGAAAAAAAAGATAAGATTTAAATGGCAGGAGTTGAGAAGATCAGGTAACGGAGGGAAGTGCCAGAAAGAAGCTGGAGGAGCTATTCAAGAGTATAAAGTACAGAAAAGAGTTCCCATTAACAAATGAACCATAGTGGAAGATGGAGGTTAGAGAGCACGTCAATGAAGTTCTTGCAGTTCGATAGCGACAAAATTCGTCTAATTTTAGTCTGTGACATAGCCAGAGTTTTTGTTTGTTGTTTGTTTGTTTGTTTTTTAATTGCTTGATACAGAGGATGGAAAGGGACTTTACTCCAATCTGGCTAGACACAAAACAACATGGAAGAATGTCACTGAACTCGGGTCTAGCATGGAACTTAAAAAGGCACCTTAATAATCACGGGTGTTTAATACGGAAGCTAAACTTCCCGTGACAGTTCTGCTCACAGAGAGAAGGAGAGAGAGAGAGAAGAGAGAGAGAGAGAAGGGGGAGAGAGAGAGAGAGAAAAGAGAGAGAGAGGAGAGAGAGAGAGAGAGAGGAGAGAGAGGAAGAAAGAGAGAGAGAGAGAGAACAGACTTGTTAAATAAGATTGCAAAACATAATGTTTTGGGAAGAGTGTTTAATACGGAAGCTAAACTTCCCGTGACAGTTCTGCTCACAAAGAGAGAGAGAGAGAGAGAGAGAGAGAGAGAGAGAGAGAGAGAGAGAGAGAGGAAAGAGAGAGAGAGAGAGAGAGAGAGAGAGAGAGAGAGAGAGAGAAACAGACTTGTTAAATAAGATTGCAAAAACATAATGTTTTGGGAAGAGTAGAATGGCCCGATTCAAATATGGAAGAGAGGGGGGCGGGAGGGGGGCTAACAAAAGGGAGACTGAAACAGGAGTGCCTGAAACAACTGGAATCGGGAAGAAACTTCCTTTTTTTTCCAAAAGGTGATTTTTTGGGGTACGGGGGAAATAGCAAAAAGGGGACCATCCCTTTTTTTCCCTTCCTGTAGGGAGGGGAATTTTGGGGTTTGTGTGTTGTGTGTGTTGGGGTTTTGGTTGGGTGGTGTGTTGTGTGTGTGTTGTTGTGTGTGTTTTGTGGAGGGGGGGGGGGGGGGGGAAACTCTAAGTTTGGGACAAGGCAGCCGTTTCCCAGGAGTACCAAATTTTTTGGGGCAAAACGGCATGAAACGAAAAGGTCAAAACTTTGGGTTTTTAAACTTCTGGTTTGGGAAGGAGGGAAAAAGGGAAGGGGTGGAAAGGGGGAAACGGGGGACCTGGAATGAATGGGGAAAAGGAAAAATAAATTGCAATGAGGGAGGGGTGGGAGTGGAAAGATAAGAGGGTAACTAGCGTAAAACGATGTTCCATTTTTTTTGGGAGGGCCGGGGAAGAATGGAAAATTAGGGGGCGAAAAAAGAAGGAAAGGGGGGGGCTATGGGTTTTAAATATGGGTTTGGGGACAGTACAAACAAAGAACGAAAAACGAAAAAAAGAACAAAAAAAATGACCCCATCCTTTTGCTGTCCATGAGAGGAAAAATCCGAGGGGAAAAGTTCTAAATGTTCAAAATTCTAAACAAACTCCCATAGCAAATTACTTTTTTAACACAGTCCCTTTGCTGAACCTTTTAAAAAATCACTGGGAAGGAAAAATTCCTCAAACATTTTGAAGATTTTAAATTTAAAGTCATTTTAAAGCAGGACAGCGACTATTTTTTTTTTTAGTGGGAAAAAGTCCATCCTCCTATTTTTTCCTTTTTTTTTCCCTTTTTTTTTTCTTTGACTCTCACTCACATACAAAATCTGTGGTTTCCTTATGAAGGACACGCTTGGGTTTTTAAAGCCCAAGCACTTTATTTGTTTATGTTAAATATGAAAATTTCTGACTTTTCATTTTGTTTTAGTTACTACACTCAAAAACATGAAAACAATTGAATAATAATAGGAAAAATATTTAAAAGAGTTTTCAAAGGAAAATATGCATGTGTTTTTTTTACACCGCTATTCACGTTTTTTTTTCCCCTTTTTGAAGTAAAAAAATTTTTTCTTTCAAAACAACCTTTTTTAAAAAAAAAAAATGACTGACACCTGCGGGGAAAGGGGGTTTCCCTTCAATGCCATAAATTCATAGTATCTAATAAGCCCAAAAAAGAAATTGTTTTTTTAAAAATTCCCTTTTTCCCATTTATTTTAGAGTTGCCATTCCCAAACTACATACATTCTGTCTGTCTGGATCTGGATCTGTCTTTTTTCTTCTGTCCTGTCTGTCTGTCTGTCCGCTGTCTGTCTGTCTTCCTCTCTCTCCTTCTCCCTCTCTCTCTCTTTCTCTCTCCTCTCTCTCCTCCTCTTCTTCTTTTCCCCCACACACAACTCTCCTTCCTCTCTCTCCACTCTCTTTTTCCAAAACCCCTTTTCTTTTCTCTCCTCT
>CM031612.1:29433352-29440852 GCA_018398815.1 Conus ventricosus | reverse complement strand
CACAGACACCAACGATTTTTTCTTTACTGATTGCCTTAAAAAAGATTAGTTACAGAGAGGAAGAATGGACCAGATAGGGTTGGGAGGATAGTTGATGTAAAGGTCGCTCCCTTTAGGGGTGGGGGTGAGGGCGGGGGGGGGGGGGGGGGTGGAAGTGTGGAAGGGGGTGCCAGTTGCTTAGAGGCGGATAAAATGAGATGTGAGAGTGGAGTCACTTAAAGTAGGATTGTGCGGATGAGGGTGGGGGGTGATGGCGCCCAATTCGATTCGTAGAAGTATGGAAGATAGATAATTGTGGGCTACTATCAATCCGCTAGAAATCATTATATCGATAATGATGGAGAGAAAATCGGTGACAGAAGGAGAGACAGTCAGATAGATATGATGCCAGATATGACGAGACAGGATGGTATCTCAGTGGGGATATTTTATCTACTTGAGATAATTGGTATTTGGTCTTTCTTTAACATCGTCTATTTTCGTTTATTCTCTTTTTGATTTGATCCACACGCTTTCTGTCTTGAGCTGGTGGACATTGTCGCCGTCTGTTCCCTTTTCAATTGCATTTTGTTTACTTTTCTCTTTTCATTACTACTTTGTTCAATGATGCTAATGCTGTTAGCTGCGTTATGCTTCAATACAAATCTCTCTGTCCCTGTTTCTGGTCTGTCTGTCTGTCTCTCTCCCCGTCTCTCCTTTTCTGCTCTCTGAAAACTTTGTCATTAATTCTCTGTCTGTCTGTCTGTCTTTGTTTTGTCTGTCTGTCAGTCTTTCTCTCTGTTTGAACGTGCGTGCGTGCGCGTGCGTGCGAGTGTGCATGTGTGTTTGTGTGTATGTGTGTATGTGCGTGCGTGCGTGCGTTGGTGTGTGTGCGTGGCGTGCGTGCTGCGTGCGTGTGTGTGTGTGGTGTGTGTGTTTTGTGTGTGTGTGTGTGTGTGTGTGTGTGGTGTGTGTGTGTGGGGTGTGTGTGTGTGTGTGTGTGTGGGTGTGTGTGTTTCGCACCATACCACGTCAATAAAGAAAGGAGAGAGAGAATGTTCCTTGCAAGCTTTGGTGCCATCTTGGTGGTCTTGCTGTTGGTCATCTCTGTGGCTACAAGCGCTGGACAGTTCACAGCAGCGACAGACATAGCAGGATACCTCCATACATGTTAATTCAGATTCTTTCAGGGGTCCGCTATGATCTTTCCTTTCCTTGTCTTTACTGCTGAAGCTATAATGTCAATAGCTGTCTTAGTATGTTCGCTGACATGTTCTCTTTGCGTGAGACTCTCTCTGTCTGTCTGTCTGTTCTGTCTGTCTGTCTCTCCCCCCTCTCTCTCTCTCTCTCTCTCTCTCTCTCCTCTCTCTCTCTCTCTCTCTCTTAGCTGTAATGTCAGTAGCTGTCTTAGTATGTTCGCTGATATTTTCTCTTTGAGTGAGACTCTCCCTCCCTCCATCTCCGTCTCTCTCTCTCTCTCTCTCTCTCTCTCTCTCTCTCTCTCTCTCTCTCACCTCTCTCTCTCTCTCTCTCTCCTCTCTCCTCCTCCTCTCCTCTCTCTCTCTCCTCTCTCTCTCCTCTCTCTCGCCTTTCGGTTTTTATTTACTGATCTACCTTTTCCTCGTGCCACCTTTACCTTGCGTTCCCTCCTTCTGTCTCTTAGAAGCCACCATTAACATCAGCCGTTAGTCCGTGTGGACATGCTGTCTGTCCTTGAGATGGCTACTCCTAAAAGCAATGCAACCATATATTCTGTCTACCTCCCCAGACTTTGTTTGCTCTGAAGGGACTTATGGTTTCTCACTCTACTTTTTGTCAGAACATTGGAGGCTGCCCTACAAAAAAAAAAAAAAAAAAAGAAAAGAAAAGAAAGACCGTTCAGTATTCCCTTAAGAAAGGTCGCCTTCTTCTCCGTTTTTCTTTATTTATGTTCATGAACTTTGTTCTTCTCTCATTTTCCGCCTTCTTGTTGCTGCTGCTGCTGCTGCTGTTGTTGTTGTTATTGTTGCTGTTGTGTTGTGTTGTTGTTGTTGTTGTTATTATGCTCTTCTTCTTCTTTTTCTTCTTCCTCCTCCTCCTTCTCCTCATTCTCTTCTCTTCTCCTTTTTTCTCCTCCTCCTCCTTCTTCTTCTCTCTTCTTATGTACATAAGCATTTTATATATAAAAAACAAACAAACAAACACCAACATTGTGTATGCATTTACGGACGTGCTATAAAACAAACACACACAATCCCATATATATATATATATATATATATATATATATATATATATATATATATATATATATATATATATATATATAACAAACTAATAAATTCTTATGTCTTCGATTGAAGAAATAGGGGGAAACAAGCATTCATATCTGCAGTGGTAGATAATTCTGCCTAACTATAACAGTATGTGCTTGAGTGGGTGAATGGGGAAAAATAATAATTGAATATTTCTCGCAGTCATTGCAACACCAAGCTGCTCTGTAAGTTGCTGGAATGGTGCTCGGTACTTATCCTTGGAATTTATTAGTTCATTGTATTTAAGTCCCCTGCTGATTCATTCCAAGAACTGGCCCTCAGCACTTGTGTCTTAAGAGGTTATCTTTTTGTATTGTCTACTTTTCACAAGAAAATGTAGCTTGTTTTACTCTTTCATGATTTTCTTTCCTTCTTAGGTGCACCTTTGGTTATTTTTTTTGAAAACTCAACAAACATACTACGGTATTGCACACCAGCTTTTTCTGGGATAGCATTCTTCTTAAAACCAAAAAGGCAGAGGAGTCAAATTACCACTTTCCGCGGTCACTGAGGAGTAACAATCAGGTTTCGAAATATCAGTATATGACCAGGAGTTATATGTTAGTGGTTTTCCTCCCGATGGGAGACTGTCTCCCTCTTGGAGACCATAAGCTTGCTGAAGGCTCATTTTGGAAGCATTTATTTTATTTTTCCCCCTTCACCCACTCAAGCACATACTGTTAGTTAGACAGAATTATCTACCACTGCAGATATGAATGCTTGTTTCCCCCTATTTCTTCAATCGAAGAAATAAGAGCAAGCTTTGTTTATAATTGAAATAAATAAATATATATATAATATGCTGAACAATTAAGTAGTGGGAGAAAAACAAGTGCAGGTTAACAATTCTTCAGTCGTTATAGTAATGACTTGGCAAAGATTTTGAACTTATGAAGAAAAAAAAATTGAAGATGAAGAAATTGGGGTGAATATATTATAAATATGAGAAGCCCTTCACTATCTGCCTGAGGAAACCATCGTAATCCCCTTCGAAGGCACATTTATTTGTATTGCCTGCTCCTAGGCCTTTCGTCCGCTGGATCGGACTCATCAGGGAGACACGGCTGATTTTGTCTGTGCTCTTGGTGTCAAATAGAGACACACCACAGTCCATAATTCTGTGGTATTCTCACCACCAAGGGTTCAAAACAAGAATCCAACAGCACCCCCAAAGCAGCCAGCGAAGGTAGTAAAATGGAACAAAACAAAATGTGGAGAGGAAAAAAGTTGCTGAAAAACTAAAAGCATTATTCAAACAGTATAAAAATGTGGGGGACAATCTTGAGCCTATGCTTGAGGGTCCAATCCAGGGTGCAAGGGAGATCAAAAGATATGGAACAGTCTGAGTGGTCAGCTCTGCTGTTCAATAATAACCCAAGCATTGTGAGTGGCTAAGAATTGTATATATATATATATATATATATATATATATATAATATATATATATATATCCCCCTCTCTATCTCGGTCATACACACACACACACACACACACACACATCTCACTCCATCACTCTCTCTCTCTCTCTCTCTCTCCTCTCTCTTTTGGTCTCTCTCTCTCTCTCTCTCTCTCTCTGTTTCTCATGATCGACCATTTCACACTTTTCACTGGTTGATGAATAGTCATCTCTCTCTGTCTCTCTCTCTCTCTCTCTCTGTCTCTCTCTGTCCTCTCTCTCTCTCTCTCTCTCTCTCACACACACCACACACACACATGCACACGCACATACGCACATACTTTCACACACACACAAACACACGCACGCAGGCACCTCTTTCTCACTCTATTACACAATCCACCTTTCAAAACTTCTGATAATCGATTTTGGAGCCACTAATGCCTCGCTCCCACCCTACCGCCAGCTTCACATCCTTTCAACCTCTTCTTCCACACACCAACGTCCATCCAACACCAAGTGAAATGGAACAACTTTTACCCAAATCATCCTCTCTACACAAGTCCCAGCCCAAGCCCGCCAAATCCCACCCACTTCCTTCTGCCTGAACACCCCTGTGGTCCTGTCCTGCCCCGTCCTTTCTCTGTTGTTACTCATTGTTTGAAACCAACCTTTAAACCAACCAATTGTTAGTCTGCGTACGTGCAGTCTGCCCATAAACTGCCTACCCTGACGGCACTGCTGCCGCCATCCATTCCATCCATTACCCAGACTTTGTTCAGACAAGAGGGACTGAGCAGTACCCCACTCATCAATCCTACAGCAGTTGAAAAAAGGAAGTGCTAGCGTTTCAGCTTTGCTGGTGTTCCTTCCAGTCTATGTCCATTCATCCTTCCTTAAAACGCTACTTCCCCACCTTGATGTCCTCTATTCTGTCATTTCCCACTCAATCTGTTCCATGATCACACTAACGAACACTTTTCTTTCCCCTCGGCTTTCTTCCCAATTTCCACATTTTTCCAGTCATTCTTTAGTGTTAAAGTGTCTCCTAGGTACACGCCAATCCTGATTCAGTGACAGTTCCCCCCTGTGTTATCATCTAGACAGATTGAAGTGAAGTTCCTTTTTCCATCTCACGAATTAGGCAATATACTCATCAGCATGACTGTTTGATAAATAAGGGTAAAATTGTACCATTTCTCTACCTATCGTGAAATGGGAAATCATTGATGCTCTTTCCCGCCAATTCACCTGCACATCGGAAATCTATATCGGAACATGCATACCTACCTACATACATACCTACCTACCTACCTACATGCATACTACCTACATACCTACCTACATACATACCTACCTACATACATACCTACATACATACATACCTACCTACATACATACATACATACCTACATACCTACCTACCTACCTACCTACATACATACATACATACATACATACATACATACATACATACATTAAATATGCACTTACAGAGAGAGAGAGAGAGAGAGAGAGAGAGAGAGAGAGAGAGAGAGAGAGAGAGAGAGGAGAGAGAGAGAGAGAGGTGTTATGTGTGTGTGTGTGTGTGCGTGTGTGTTTGTGCGTGCGAGTGTGTGTGTGTGTGTGTGTGTGTGTGTGTGTGTGTGTGTGTGTGTGTGTGTGTGTGTGTGTGTGTGTGTGTTGTGTGTGTTGTGTGCGCGCGCTCTCTCTCTCTCCTCTCTCTCTCTCTCTCTCCTCTCTCTCTCCTCTCTCTCTCTCTCTCTCTTTCTCTCTCTCTTCATCATGATAGACCATTTCGATTCTTCCTTTGGGGTGATGAACAGTCAATCCCTTCTCACATAAGAATCGATTTTGGTGCCACTAACTCTCTATCCCCACCGCCTACAAGGTCTTCCACATTTCCCTACTCTTCCCCATCTACTTTCATCCTTTACCCCCAATTATCCTCTCCACCCATTTCGCCCCACTTCCGTCCCTTCCTTTTCTCCCACCGTCCTCAGCCCATGCAGGCATCTGCACCTTCCTTTTTTCACTCATTCCTTGAAAACCAGTGTGGAAACAATCGTTGGACCGAGTGTGTATGCCGCCTGACCATAACTACCTACTCCTGATTGGACTGCTGCCATTCATTCTGTCATCTACCCAATCTGTGTTCCCCCAAGACGGACTAATCACTACCCCACTCTACTATAGATGTGCACCCAAGAACACTTAAAAAAAAGTTCCTTCCAGCCTTTCAGTTCTGCTGGCACTCCTATCCGCAGCCTCCTTTCCTTCATCCTTCTCCACCCCAGATTTCTCCCATCCATGCATTCTCCCCATTCTTCCCTTCCCCTCCCACCTCTTCCAGAATCATACTAACAAGCCCGCATTTTTTTTCCAGTCCTGTCAAGAAAAGTGTAAGGCCCTCATCTGCGTTTCCATATTCTTCAACCTGTGACATATTGCGGTGTCGTTTTATTACATTAAAGACTTTCTTTCAGTGTCATTTCCCCATGTTTGTACAGGTCCAGACAGATTAGTGTGACGTTCTTGTTTCCATCCAGTGTACTAGACCATAAATTCTTCCATACATAAAACACCGTCCAGATTATTCAGTTCTCCACTTCTAGTGCCTAATTTGTTTTACTCTCTATATTCAAATTTTAAACACATATGGTATGATTTAATTGACAACATTAGAATTTTTGAAACATGAAAGACGCGTTTAAAAATAGAATATAAAACTAGCCACCGATCCGTATTTTCTTTGACTGAATCATCCTGTTTTGCATGGTTCTGTTCAGAAGCTTCCTTAGGGCAAATAAATGAAATTTTCCTCAATTCTCTGTCTTCTCATTCCTCTCTCCCTCGCCCTCACCTCGGTCCCTCCACACCTCCAATGCCCTCTTCCGCATCCTCATTCACACACAAACATACAGGCACACGACAGCGGATCATCTTGACAAACATTTCAATCATTAAATATTATCACTAGTTGTTTCTTTCAATTGTCTTTGTTTCTAATGTTCATAGCTTTTGATATGAATTTTGCTAGATCTATTATCACGTTTTCATTGTTGCTCGACAAAACATTTGCAATACGATTCTAGTAAGAAATATACGAAGCTGAGTCAAGTACAGTACATTGCTTTCGGATATCTTTGGCTGTGCAGTAGAGCAAAAAATGAACTTCATTTTCGGTTTCTTTTTCACATGACGGACATTTGCTATCAGCTTGTTTTTCACCAAGAAACTATCGCTTGCGATTATTAAGCACACTAACCTTGAGTCGAAATCTTATATAAAGTTATCTATGTGCCATTTATTTGTAATGAAAGACAAGTATTTTTCGGGTTGTAAAATGTCTTAAAAGAATAAAATCATTGATAGTTGTCATTGTTTTCTACAGCTGAATGCCAGTTTTGCATATTACACGAAATAAGTCTGTCTTTAAATTCAGCAAGAAAAACTGCCTTCCCTTTCAACTCCTTTAAATATCCACGCTACAACCAAATTGATGTTCACAAAAGACCATCTGCACATTGGTTACCCAATGGTTATGTCCAGATTCATGCTGAACAAGACGTATTTTATTATGCCTGTCTGCATAGTCGTGACATAGGTAATTTGAGGAGCTTTAGCCAGTATCAAATACATTTCGTAGATGTTTTTATACTAAAAGAATATCTACCGTTTCTCCATAGATCATTTTGTTTGAGGCGTGCAGGGGAACGTTCATAAATCTTTTAAAGCCAAATACATGTAGAGTTTCTATGAGATCACTATCTTTCTCAAGACCCCATACTTCGCTGCATAAGTCAGAATTGGTTCAATCTGTGTATGAAA
>CM031612.1:29428352-29430852 GCA_018398815.1 Conus ventricosus | reverse complement strand
TAAACGGGGGGTGGTCCTTTTTTTCCCATCCTCTATACAAAAACCATTTTTAGAAAAATTTTAAATTTGGGTTGGAAGTAGGGTAGCCCTTTGGCAAATTTTCCTTTAACAAGTAGGGGGAATTTTTTGACGCGGTCGCGGGGCCCCTTCCGGGAAATTCGATACTTTTAATAGGGTTTTTTTTTTTTCTCTGTATTTCATTATGAATACCTTTTTGATCACCTTTTCTTCTTTTTTTTTTTCTTAGCAAAGCTCTTTTAAATATATATCAGGATAGGAAGCGCTCGCAAGCACCACACACACACACACACAAAAAACACACACACACACACACACACACACACACACACACACACACACACAAAGAGAGAGAGAAGAGAGAGAGAGAGAGAGAGAGAGAGAGAGGGGGGGAAAAAGGAGAGAGAGAGAGAGAGGGGGAGAGAAGAGAGAAGAGAGAGAGAAGAAGAGAAGAACAACATAAAATACGGGAGCTCATGTACAACAGCACAAAAGAGAAAAGCTGAGAGTTCAAACAGGGGTGAAATCTTTGTGTTGGAAACAAAAGAGCACTAGAGAAATTTTTTCCCAATCGGACAGTTTGGTACGAAGCCTGTGGAGAACAAAAAAAACAAACGGGAATTAGCAAACGAAAAAAAGAAATTCCAATACCTCAGGGTTAAAAAACTTTCCAAAAAGATAGCTTTTGTCTACCCTATCGCACAGAGATTTTTCGGGCGGGCATTGTTCTCAACACTCAGGGGACTGGTCATCCATTTTGATCGAGTCTTTTTGCTCACCAGCAAAACGATGAAGACCGGGGCCGCTTCTCTTACTGAGGGTTCCATTAAAAGGATGCTATTTAAGGTGCAACAGGCTGAACTCGTTATACATCCATACTTTTTGTACCAAAGTAAGTAATATACGTTGCATGTGAACAAAAGGACAGTGAATATGAACCTGTCATCTTTTTTTTTTCTTTTTAAAAGGGGATATCTTTTGCTCTGTTTTGAATGCCCACAAATTTCTTCTTTCTTTTAAAAAAAGGGCATCCAATGCAGACTGTGAACTTCAGTGGGGTTCTGAAAACGAATGCGTTTGGGAATACATGTCAAAGACTTTTAAAAACAAGGGGACACGGAGTGGGGTGGTTTAGAATGCCCAGGGAAGGAGCAAAAGAAATTTAGGGGGGGGAGGGGGCGGGGCTAAAAAAAGTTTCAGATCCTGAAGCTGAAAAATTTTTACTGAAAAGTTGGTGGGTTGTGTTGTGTGTGTGTGGTGTGTGTGTTGGTGTGGTTTTGGGTGTGTGTGGTGTGTTGTGAAGGGCGAGAGAGAGAGAAGAGAGAGAGAGAAGAGAAGAGGAGAAACAGAGAAACAGAGAGAAAGACAGAGAGACAGACCGAGACAGAGACAGAGAATGGTGGGCTGTGAACGCGCTCTCTCTCTCCTTCTCTCTTCTCACACACACACCACACAAACACACACACACACCCCAAAACCCCACACACACACACACACACACACACACACCACACACACACCCCAAAAACGCGCAGGAGACAACTAAACCCACACAGACACAGAAAATGTGTTTTTTGGCATATTACATTCACAAAAATGGAAAAGGTTTTTTTAAGGAAACTAAATTGAGAAAAGAGCTCAGAGCTTCCTGTCTCTCTCTCTCTCTCTCCCCCTCTCCTTCTCCCCCCTCTCTCTCTCCTCTTCTCCCCCCCTCTCCTCTCTTCCCCCCCCCTTCTTACCCAATTAAATCAATCCCTCCCCTTTCCCGCCCTTTTTGCCCAAAAAACCTTTTATTACCCTAAACCTCCCCACCCCCTTTGGCCCCCCCCTTTTTCCCTCCTCCCCAAGGCCCTTCCCCCAGCGCTCTCCCCCAAAATACCCCCCCCCTTTTACCCCCGGGGCCTGTTCCCCCTTCCTTCTCTCCCCCCTTTCATTTTTTAAAAGCCTTTAAAGCATGTATAACGGGCAAACTATTATTAAAACCATGATCCAACCTTTTAACTAAACCCTTTTGTCCAAAACCCCTTTTTTCCAAAGGGGGGGGCCCTAACCCCACTTTCTTTTCTCACAAACCCAACTTAAAAAAAAAAAGAAAAAAGGGGACCCAAGTTTTCAAACCCCCGGGGATCCCCCCCCCTCCCCCTTTTCACCCCCCCCCACCCCCCCCCCCCCCCAAATTTCTCCCCCCCCTTCCCGCCCCTAGACTGTCGAAAAAAGGGGTCCTTTCCCCTTTTAATTCCCGACCGTGCAGTTTAACCTGTGAATATCCACTTTTAAAAACCCCCTTTTTCAGAGGGAAAAGACAAACCCATCTTTGGGGAAAGGGGGGGGGGATGAAAAGGGGAAAAAAAAAGGGGAAAAACCCTTAACAGCCCCTTTTTCCCCCCTTTTTTTTGCTGTCCCGCCCCCTCTCCTTCTTCCCCCCCCCCCCCCTCCTTTCCCTTTTCCCCCTTTTCCCCCCCCTCCCAAGCCAACTTTTTTT
>CM031612.1:29418352-29423352 GCA_018398815.1 Conus ventricosus | reverse complement strand
TGACCACTCGACCACTGCCGGTTTTCCCCTGCCTTGACCAAATCACGAGAGGACTCGTGATTGCTGCGAAATTTGGAACGAACTCCCTAAGAACCCAATAAAACCTAGCAGACTCCTGACTTCTGTTTTGGTTTTTGGGTCTCTCTGAATTCATCATCTTCTCCACCTTTCCTCTTTCCGGCTGCTTTGTGTCGCCTCCGACAACAAAACCGGGAACTCCAGGCTTGGAAAACCAACCGGGCACTTTTGTGGTCTGGCTGTGAGATTGGCTTGTCTCAACCTCTCTAAAACTGCTCCTAGCTGCCTCATATGCCCTCCATGTCTCGGATGCTATCAGAATGTCATCCATGAAATTCACAACGCCTTCCAATCCCGTCAATAACTTCCTCATCATCCGAGAGAAACTGCAGGTGCTGACCATCCCAAAAGGGAGTACTCGCCACGGGTATAGCCCCATAGGAGTGGAGAATGCTGTACTTCCTTTGAGTCCTCACCAGGGCTATTTGCCAGTAACCCTTGCTCAGATCTATCCTGGTGAAATACTGGCTCTTGCTTGTGGCGATCTGAGCGAACAGGTCTTCCATGTTTGGTATGACCTCTGCATCGACCTTGTGACACGTTCAGACGTCTATATTTCGACACAAAAATCGATGCTCACCTGACTTTTTCCTCACTAAGACGACGTGCACTATACGATGTTTTGGACGGTTCAATCACCCCAAGGTCCAACATCTTTTCTACCTCCTCCTCGATCACTTGCTTGGTGCATATGGATCGGTAGGCTTTCACATGTAGGGGTTTCTGTGATGCTAACTCCACCGTACATGTCCTAGAGTTGTCCTGCCTGGTTTATCAGTCGGGGACCCCCTTTTACTTTTTCTAGGAGCCCCCTAACTTCCTCCTGTCTCCTACTGCTAGCCCTTCATACAGTGACACATCCCTGTATGACTCTTCTCCTGGAAACTCAGGCAACAAAATCCCCTTCTTCTGCTGGGTCTCCTTCACCTCCATCAATGATTGCTGCTGCGCCTATGTGCTGAGTCTCACGCTGAATATATTGCGAAGCAAATTTGCATGGAAAAGTTTGATTTCCCATTCACATCGATTCGGAGTCCTGATCTACCTTTTCAATGATGTGAATGGTCCCTTCCAATGCATCAGCACTTGTTGTGATCCGTGGAAGCAGTAACAGACTTGATCTCCCACCTTGAGGAATTGCTTCCTCACCTTCCTTCATACTGCTTCTTCTGGGCGAACCCCAGCCTCCTGCAAACTCTCCCTTGCGACCTTACATGTCTCCTCGAGCCTATTGCGTAGGTCCACCACATACTGATAAGGGTTTTGACCTCTTCGGACTCCTGTTTCTCTCCGGACCACAGCTCTTTGAAATGCACACCGTCCCCGAACTGTCCGCCCCTACAGCAGCTCAAATGGCGAAAAGCCTGTGCTTTCCTGAGGGGCTTCCCTGTAGGCAAACAGTGCCGCTGAATGTAGCGGTCCCAATCTGCTGGCCTTTTTCCCCACAGAGCTTCTTTAAGATGCCCTTCAGCACACCATTGAATCTCTCCACCAAGCCAAATTTCATTGCGGGGGGTAAAGGGGGATGATACACTGTGTGATCCCTAGCAGCCTGTTGACCTCCCTCATCACCCTGAGTGAACTGTGACCCCCTGTCACTGAGAATTTGTGCTGGCACACCCACGCGAGAAAAAATGTCTACCAGCCCTTCAGCGACCTGTTGCGTATCTACGCCTTTCAATGCAACCGCTTCTGGGTAACTGGGCGCGTAGTCCACCAGTGTCAAAACATACCTGTGCCCACCTTTGGAACAGGGCGCGATTGGGCCCCAAACAATCAACAGCCACCCTCCGAAGGTGTGTCAAATTTAAAAGGGGGTTTTTTTAAGAGGTGCCTTCCTCTTCACCCCTCTTGTGGCTGACCTTTGACACACGTCACATGACATGCGAAACGCTTGATGTCTGCCAATTTCTCCTGGCCAATGAAAGTCATCAAAGATTCGGTCACTGTTTTGCATGGTGCCCAGATGACCCCCATGAGCGAACTCGTGACCCACTGACATGACAGTGTCACGATAACCTGCGGTACCGCAAAATGAGTGGTCACCTACCTGTCCCTTTCCCCCTTTGGGGAACACTCGGTTACAACAGCCCGCCTTTCACAAGAAATTCTGTCTCACCTCCTCTAACCTCCTGTTTCTCTCCACCCTTGCCAACTCCCAAGACTTCACGAGCGAAGGGTCTTGTTCCTGCGCTGCCCTAAATTCATCAGGCGACACATCTAAGCCTGACTCCCTTTCTGAACGACTAACGGTTTATCAACCTTTTCCTCCTTCTTGCTCCTTGTTTGAACTGCGCCCCTGTAGCAGTCCCAAAAACCAGGATCCCCTGGATCCCTTGCACCTGGAATATTACCGATGACAAATCAAGAAGGGTTTTCTCCATCACCAACGCAGACAACTCGCCTGAGAAGTAAGGGGTAAAGTACTTTCTATCTTAGCAACTGGAAAACTCCCTCACAGTGCCATCGATTAGAGTACAGTCTGGATTTGCCCTGTCCAAATCCCCTTTCTCGACCAGCGTTGTTCGTACTACCCCCATGAACAACCAGTGCCCCGTAACACTTTCACCCTCTGCTGGCCATCCACCCTTCTTCCACTGGTAACGAACCACTCAGCCTATGCCCTCCATCCCTGACACTGACTGCTGTCCAGTGCTAGCCATAGCCGCACTCCACCCTCTTCAGACTGAATCCCTTTGGTTCCACTGCAGGTCGTCTCCCCTGGCGACCCTTATCCACCTCTTGCAAGCGCTGTCCTTCGGAACCTCATGCGACAATCCCTCGCCACATGTCCCTTCTTGTGACAAATGAAACACCTAATGTCCCTTTGCCCTTCCTTCTGCCCCACCACGGGTTTGCAGACTTTTCAGGGAAACTCTCCTAGTCTCCTTGCACTCTTCTCACCTGTGCCTAGCACCTGTTTCTCCTGCACCTTTGTGCCCAAACGTGCCTCTCTATACACCTCTGCGAACTTCAACAACTCTCCTGCTGTCTCTGGCTGTCTCTCTTTCAAATGTATGGTTAACCAGGGCTGCAACCTGACAAAATCTGTTCCTTCATAACTAGCTCTTCAACTCACGAACTCCTTCTTCGTACCGCTCAACTCTAACCACTTCTCAAAATAGTGATCTAAAAAGGCAAACCCAAACTGAGTGTACGTCTCACCTGCTTGTAATTTACTGAACGAAATTTCTTCCTGAACCCCTCCTCTGGAGTCAAATCCTTTCATCAACGATTCCTTCACAGCGCCGAAATCAGACTGTGTTTTTGCTGGTAACGCAGTAAAAATCTGTAATGCCTTAAACCCCTCAGTAACGCTGACAAAATGACTGCCCACTCTTCTGAAGGCCAACCCTACTTTGGGTTTCAAACGTTTCGAAACGACTGATGTATGCATCAATCGAATCGGGCCCTTCCGAAATTTTGGCAACTTGGGTCGGAAAAGCATAGCTGCGCCCCAGAGTCACCCGGAAAATGAGCTAAACCCTCCTCGGTGTCTCCCTTTGTATTCTCACTTTCCCCTAACTCTAATTGAACCTTTAATCTTTCTGTTTCCTGCTTCATTCTTTCTGTCCCCCTGCGCTTCCCTTAGTCTTTCTGTTTCCTGCGCTTCCCTTAGTCTTTCTGTTTCCTGCTTCATTCTTTCTGTTTTCCCGCGCTTCCCTTATTCTTTCTGTCTCCTGCGTTGCCTGATTATCATTAACCTGAATCCTTAATCTTTCTGTTTCCTTCTCGCTGCGCTAGCTTTAGTCCTTTCCTGCTCTGCATTTCCAATGCGAACACGTCGTCTTCCGCGCGTCATCATCTTTCCATCTTTGTTGGGTTTTCAACGAACGCCGCAAAATCATCTCCCGATAACCTAGATCACGAGCGACGCTCACAAGTTGTTCAATAGGGGGGTTCTTTTTCTTCCGCCCATTATATCTTCCTCTTTTTTTTTTTGAACAAGACCTTACTACTACGACAGCCAAACTGGTGGTTACCGACACGAGTGACGTAATAGCACAATCCTATGAATGATAATATTAGCTTGGACAACGTAGTTAGTTTTTAAAAAGACGCCCAGCGCCTGACCCAACTATGAGAGCGAATTATAGGCAATCTGTGCGAAATAAGTACTCTGGGCTGAAATGCCAAGCCTAGTATTAACTATCTTGGAAGCAATGCCAAGCCTAGTATGAACTATCTTGGGAACATACAGTAAAACAACCCCTTGTCTTAGGAAATTTCAATAAAATTTAATCCCACCCAGCTTCCTCTCTGAGAAGTTGAACAATTATAATAAATGGCCAGAATATCCTGGCAGGCTCGCCAATAAATTGTCAACCTCGGGTGAAAGTCGATGGAGGAAGGGCTAGCGCACAGCCCAAACAAAACTCACAGCTTGCTTACGATCTCATTCATATATCATGCATTCGTCACATCAAACCACTAGTAAAGTCTATAACTTTACTACACATGATCATAGAACGAAAAAAACAAAGCATGTGGAATCAAATGAAATAAAACATTCTCTCTTTCCTGAACTTCACAAAATCATTTGTCTAAAACATCAATTAACTTTAAACCCCGGGGATAAATAGATTTCTACTTTACCCCGGCCAGGGGATCTTAACTATTCACGAATCACTGCTCTTTTTCTTTTCCTTTTTTTTTTCTTTTCACTGTCACTTTCACAACACGGCACAACTGCTGCACCGGTCAAGTTAGACTGCTGGCATCGGGCAGGCTGGACTGTTGGCACTGGCGTTGGTCTGTCGATGAAAGTGGCGCTGGCCAAGTATGAGGTCGAACACCCCGTTCAGAAAGAACAGTGACTAAACAACATCGATCTGTTCTCTTTTCTTCTTCCTGCATTAACGCATTGCACTCTCTCTCTCTCTCTCTCTTCTAATCTGCTCTTAAAATGGACATGGTTGCCT
>CM031612.1:29399773-29404773 GCA_018398815.1 Conus ventricosus | reverse complement strand
TTGCTGTTTTCTTTTTTCTGTTTGTTTGTTTTCCACTGTCATTGATTGTTCAGCACACACGTTGTTTCTCTGATGAACGTGGCCAAAGCCATACAAATACGTCTGAGACTTTCCCTCCCTAGGCAGCGCTGGAGTGAAAGTAGGTCTACGTTTTATCGAGAGATATCGAGAGAGAGATCGAGATCGAGAGAAGAGAGAGAGAGAGATGAGAGACGAGAGAGAGAGGAGAGAGAGTATAACTATTTTATTACTTCTATCCCATTCAATGTACACAGGAATCCCATGTCACAAATAAAACCATCACTGACCCACTGCTCACGACAGAATCAACTTCAGCAGCAACTCACACTTCGAAACTTATTAACGGCCGTGTAGATTAAAAAAAAAAAAAAATTAAAAAAAAAAACCAGGAGCAAAGGGACACCACTCTAACCTAATCCTATCCAGCGATGTGTTGTCTACCTTTTTGGCTTACACAGAGAGACAGGTGTCAGGGTGAGGGGAGAGAATTTGGCTAAGTGCGGAGGGGGAAACTTATCAGCTAATCTCCCTTAGTTTCACCGTCTCCCCGGAGGGTTGTGGCGACGTCGTGTGATCAGATGCGATCGTCAGGAGGCCACCACCAACCAACTCAGCAGGGACCTGCCATCAAGTTTCTCGCTCATTATCTGTCCCGTTCGGCGGCTTGTCAACACCCACTTGTGTCCCTGTTTCGTCACCAGGCTACATCCTCCGTCCTAACCGCCCTTCGGTTCGGCGGGAAGTCCAATGCTGTCTGTACCTATCTCTGCTTCCCTTCTCACTCCGCTCTCTCTCTCTCTCACCCCTACCCCCTCCTTCCTACATCCCCACCCTGCCCCTCCCAACTCAGACCCTTCCCGTTCCTTCTCTCTCTCTCTCTTCTCTCTCTCTCTCTCTCTCTCCCCTCTCTCTCTCTCTTCTTCTCTCAGGCTGTGGCATTTACTTCGATTCAACGTTGCTCTTTTCACTCGACAGAAAGAAAGAAAGAAACAAACAAACATGAAGGGCGTCAGGGCGAGCACAAACCTCCATCACGGTAGTGCATGTATGATTATTATGTGAAGTGAAATCAAGAGAAACAGATATAGATTCTCATGAACCGATCTTTAACAACGGTGACACACACACACACACACACACACACACACACACACACACACACACACACACACACACACACACACACACACAGAGAAGAGAGAGAGAGAGAGAGAGGAGAGAAGAGAGAGGAGAGAGAGAGAGAGAGAGAGAGAGAGAGAGAGAGAGAGAGATGACGTGACCATTTTACATCATTCATTACTGAATAAGTAGGCTTACTTAATAGGCTATCTGTAGAAATTTGAGTTGTAGCTATTGATTTTGCACAGCAAATGGATTGGACTATGATGCAGTAAAGAGATCTGGATCCGCCCCATATATTAGATACGTCCGTTTAGGCCAGACTCCTTGTTTTGACGATATTTGCATGAAGTATGCTCAATATCTTTTGCGCACTCTTGCTGTGCATAAATGAATGAATGAAGGAAGGAAGGTATAAATAAATGAACAAATAAATAAATACTAAAGAAAGAAAGAAAGAAATCAATAGATAATTGATTAATAAACAAATAAATAAATTTTTAAAAAAATAAATGAATCAATCTTTCCATATTGAAATAAATACAGTAAAAAAAAAAAAAAGCCTGAGCCAGATGAAAGCATAACCTTCTTGCTGGAAATAATGAATTAGACCCATGCTTTTTTTCTTCATGTTTGTTTGTTTGTTTGTTTGTTTAATCTATTCTCTGAACCCCCAAACCCTGCATATGACTGTGTTTTTGACCCCAAGTTTCAAGAGAAATTCGATGATCACCCTAGTTCCATCCCACTCCTGAAAATTTGTATTTTGCCCCATTTGAACAATGCAGATACATACCTTGAAGCGGTGTGTGATTGTTCCAAGTTTCCTGATGACCTACCAATGACATTTTTTTACTCCAGAGATCCGATTTGATTTAGCCTTGTACCGTAAAGATTCCACAAGCTCCTTCGCGTATGTCATTTTTTACCGAACTGTGTTCCAAGTTTCCATCATCTACAAACATTTTCACCGACGGTTCGAAATCTGAGGAGCAGGGTGCCTCTGCTGTGTATTGTGCAACATACCCTCCTCAGAGATGTTCTAAACACATTCCCATTGACAGCTCCATCTACACTGCTGAGTTGTCAGCCTTGGTCCTGGCGCTTGAAATGGTTTCTAAATCCAAACATAAAGACTTCCTCATTTTGTCGGACTCCCTTTCTGCACTGGAGGCCATTGCCGGCCGTAACCTCAAACACCCTCAACTGCTGAAGTTATCCAAACTGTACACTTCCCTGAAATTATAGCTTTTGCTTGGGTTCCCAGCCACATGGGCATTCGGGGCAGCAAAAAGTTTGATGACCTTGCCAGGAGTGCCACAAAGAAAAGGTTGAGCAGACTGCCTATCCCTCACACTGATCTGAGACCCCAAACCCAGGCTTATGTCAAAGACCTCTGGCAAGAGGAATGGGACTCACAGACGGATAACAAACTATTTAAAATCTGTCCAAACCTGAAAGAGTTTTTACCACGTTCCCGAGGCGGCCATAAAGAAGAAACAATTTTGTGCAGCCACTCGTGTTTACACCCATTCTTATCTTTTAAAAGGTGAAGAAGATCCGTGGTGCATTCCACTCACAGTGAAACACATCCTTATAGAGTGTTGGGACTTGTATAATGTGAGACATAAACACTTTACAGCAGACTCCATGAAAATCTTGTTCAGAGATGTCCCATCTGGTGTGATCTTTGAATTTCTGAGGGAGATTAACATTTTTCATGTGATCTAAGATTTTATGGAGGAAAATTCATAACGCAATTTCCAGTGTGGTTTTGGAGGGTGTGTTTTAAAGAGTTGTGTGAATGATTTTTTCTTTTTTTTTTTTTTTTTCCTTTTTTTTTTAAAAATGACTTGTGAGTTAACTTCAACGCGGAGTCAGCCCTGATATGGCCCTTTGCGGTCGGCTGGGCTGTAAGCAACATTACCATTACCATTACCATCGTTTTATTTTCCTGTATTTTTAGTTGTTTGCTCAGCAAAATGATCTGATTTGATTTGACCTCCTCCTCGCCATCCCGCGTGTATCAGCATAGCAGTACTTCTATATGCAAGTTTCATTCGAATGGCGTAAAAAATGCAGTGTGGTGTGTGTGTGTGTGTGTGTGTGTGTGTGTGTGTGTGTGTGTGTGTGTGTGTGTGTGTGTGTGTGTGTGTGTGTGTGGTGTGTGTGTGTGTGTGTGTGTGGTGTGTGTGTGTGAGAGAGAGAGAGAGAGAAGAAGAGAGAGGAGAGAGAGAGAGAGAGAGAGAGAGAGAGAGAGAGAGAGAGAGAGTGTGTGGTGTGTGTGTGTGTGTGTGTGTGTGTGTGTGTGTGTGTGTGTGTGTGTGTGTGTGTGTGTGTGTGTGTGTGTTTGGCATACACACCTTTAACAAGTTTCGTGCTGGTATATCATCAAAACAAAACTATGCTAAAAACAAAAAAAAATCCAAAAAACAAAAAAAAATCATGAGCTTCTGATTTTGTACGTTTCCGTACCAGAACACGAATAAACACAAAACATAACGTTCCATGTAAAGCTCATTACTAATACGCGATGCGAAACAGAGAAGAGAATTTTCGACATACATCAATATTTCGTCTTCGGGCATTAAAAAAAATAACAGACCTAAAACATAATGCAGCACAACACCATGTTCACCAGACGTTTGTCAGTGGGAGACGGATTTAAAAGCATGCCCCGTTCGAGCTAACGAGATCAAAAATAAAACTGCTGACAGTCTAGCCGTGGCAAACCTTGGCAATAATTGGACAACGGGTGTGTGTTTGTTTCTGCTTTTTCAGCTCGTTAGCTCAAACAGCGCGTGCTTTTGAAAACGCTATGCAAATTGTTCCAGAAACATCTGCATGATGCGCAGACTGACACACAGACACAAGATCATTGCCACAGAAAAAGAAGAGCACATGCATAAGAGCACACACACACGCGCTGAAGGCGCCCGCACAAACTCGCGCATGCGCACTTATTTTCACATTAGTGGAATTACCGATTATTATCACCAAAACAAAAAATCTTTTGAGGACGATCGAATCTTGTGGAGGTCTGCAGATTTTATTTCAAGCAACAGAACGTACATACGACAGTCAGACCCAAATAATAAAAGCCCACGTACCCCATCCCCCCTTCCCTCAAACCAAACCAAACAAATCCAAACAAAAAACATAACAACAACAAAGATGAATAAAGAAACAAATAACAAGTAACTAAACAGATATAGAAAGAAAGAAAGAGAGAAAGGAGTATTTGATGAAAATGTCTCGGCGGACCATTTTCATTATTTTGACCATGTCTATGGTCATGCAAAGTAATTCTAAGTCTAATATAGGCACCATAACATTACTGATCTTCAGCATGTAAGTCTTAATTCAACTCCCCCTCCCACCCCCTACCCCCACCCCTCATCCCCACCTCCCCCACCAAATTATTCTAAGCCAACAAGGAAAAAAATCCTTCAAAAGTAGGGTGTAGGAAGGTGGGCAGGGTCGTGGAAAAGGTAGGATCACTCCACAAACATCCGCAAATACATGATTATTCTTTCGCTTTCGTTCCATTCTTTGTTTTAGAATAACCAAATCTACCACCGGCGTCATCTTTGACGATCAAAGGTTAACGCGTGGTAGTAGACATGAGCTTAAAAACCGACCCATCCCAAGCCCTTTAGCTTTTGAGCTGGAACGGTTTTAACCCTCGTCAAATTTGTTTGTTGGTTTGCTTGTTTGCATTGACACGGAGCATTTTGTAGTCCGCAGGCGGCGATTTTTTGCGCGTTGAAATTCTGAATTGAATCCCGTCATTATTATAAGTATACCAACGTTTGCTTAGCATTCTCAGCTGTTTGTCAATGATGACTAGATTTTAAAAA
>CM031612.1:29381883-29384383 GCA_018398815.1 Conus ventricosus | reverse complement strand
GGTGTTTCTTTATTGGAAGATTTTTTATGTGATTGTTTGCTTTATAATAAAGAACATGATATGTACATTGTAATTAATGGAGATTTAAATAGCAGAACCTCAAATATATCTTGTGACTTAGAATCCAATGTGTGTGATTTTGTTAATCAACATTTGAGTGGGCCTTTGAACCTGAACAGAAATCTGAAGACCGTGTGATTAATAATTATGGCAAAATGTTACTTAACATGTGCACTGTTTTTGACCTGTGTATTTGAACGGTATGTGTGTGGATGACCTTCAAGGTCCATTACACGTACATAGCTGATAATGGTAACAGTGTAGATATTATTTGTACTGTCGTATGATTTGTATTCAAGAGTGTCTGATAGCATCAGAATGAATGTGTCTGATAGAATTGAATTGACCATTTGTCTTGGAATTTATATTCACTTTCCTATGAATAATGAGATTTGTGTTCAGGATGATGTTCAAATTCTCGAAAAGTTTGTATGGGACGAAACCCATAGCAATGTGTTCAGAGACAACATCTGTTCAAACGATATGCAAAGGCAGTTTCAAATGGCGATCAGTTTAATAGATATAAATATCAACGAAGCACTTGAGGTTTTTAATCATTGTATAAAAGATGCAGCAGACTTTATGAAGAAACAAATATACATTGGTAGGCACGTGAAAGATGACGACTGGTATGATAAAGAATGTCGTGCAGAAAAGAAAACTGTACGTATTTGTTGACGAAATTTAAGCGTACTTTGTCTCCACCTGATCGCACTTCTTTATGTATAGCAAGACGTGAATAAAACATTTGTTAAAGAGAAAAGAGAAGCAATTTAATGAGACTCTATTAACTGACTTATTACGATCTGTAAATAATCAAAAAGATTTTTGGGAATCTGTGCGTAAAATATCTACAACAAGAAGGCAGACATCGAATGATATTAGCATAAGCGATTGGTATGTACACTTTAAAGAATTGTTAGAAAGGAAGACAAGTTTGATAATGTTCTGGTTCAGGGAGAAAGTAATAGTGACCAAAGTGTTATGATGCTGTTAAGAATGATGATGTTTTATGACAATGTTGATAATGATGATGATGATGACCATGCTGCTGCTGCTGCTGCTTTTGATGATGATGATGATGGTGATGATGATGGAGAAAATAACGATGGTGACGGCGAAAATAAATTTTAATCAACCTATCTTAGTAGGAGAAGTTTTGATTGCGCTGAAAACTCTGAAAAGTCGCAAGGCTGCCGGTCCGGATAAAGTCATAGGGGAATTTATTAAACATGCCTGCAAAATCAAACTTGGTAAGGAATTTTTGGTAAAATTTTTTAATTCTCTGTTTGAGAGAGGCATATATCCTGAAAGTTGGTGTGAGTCAATTGTTGTGCCACTATATAAAAAGGGTAATGTTACCAATCCAAATAATTACAGAGGAATCTCGTTGTGCAATGTTTGCAGCAAACTGTATAGTGCAATTATTAATAAAAGACTTCAAGTGTGGGTTGAGGACAATAACATTACAGGTGAGTTTCAAGCTGGGTTTAAACAGAATCGTTCCACCATAGACCATATGTTCACATTATTGGCTTTCATCCAAAAACAATTTTGTCTGAACCGTAAGTTGTATGTTGCTTTCATCGATTTTGAGAAAGCGTTTGACTCTATCAATAGAACCATACTTTGGCCTATCTTGTTAAAAAACGGTATTCGTGGAAAGATACATAAATGCATTATGAGTATGTATGATTGTGTAAAGGCAAAGGTACGATGTGGTGCTGCTTTAACTGATTATATCAATTGCACATCAGGTGTTAAGCAGGGTGATGTTTGCAGCCCAGTTTTGTTTTCTTTATTCATTAATGAGCTGACTTTGGAGGTAATAAATTCTGGAAGACATGGTGCCCATTTTGTAAATGTGCTATGGAAATATTTATTCTATTGCTTGCCGACGACGTGGCCTTAATGTCTGAGACAGTAATAGGCCTCCAAACACAACTAAATAGTTTGCAAAGGGCAGCTAATTCACTCCAGCTGAAAGTAAATTTGAGTAAAAGTAATATAATCGTTTTCAGAAAAGGGGGTTACCTTTCCTCTCGGGAAAAATGGACATATGATGGGCAAATATGCCTGTTGTAAATGTATATAAATATTTAGGTGTATATTTCTCTACGCGATTAAGTTTCACTTTCGCGTGTAAAGATATTGCTTGCAGAGCCAAAAATGCATTGCTGTGTTTTATGAAGAAGTTGTCGAAGCTGAATAATGAATCTCTTGCTTTGTTTTTGAAATTGTTTGATGCTCAAATCCTGCCTATGCTACAATATGGGGCTGAACTGTGGGGTCTTGATGCTGCCGCTGCACAATGCGAAAAGGTTCATTTATTTGCTTTAAAAAAGTTCTTGGGTGTATCATCACAAACCCAAATGATCTTGTGTATGGAGAGACTAACAGATATCCCATATCTTTGCATTTTACTGTTAAATGTATCAAG
>CM031612.1:29374383-29376883 GCA_018398815.1 Conus ventricosus | reverse complement strand
TTGTGACGTTACTTCGCATAAGTTACATTCACTACTTTTAACAGGCTATGTCCGGATATGCCCATCTCTATGTTATATTTTTCATGGAATCTATAATATCATGCAATTCATCAAAACCGTTTTCGATTAATCCAGCTGTCTTTATTTAGTCATATTCGCTAGCACTGCAAAGACAGCTATATTGGGGGGTAGAACCTCAGCTATAAGCAACACTGCTTTTTATTGTTGGTGGGAGCAGTCTCGATCAATAACGTACGGACAAGTGGGCCCCTTCACTCTGCCGCATTCAGCCTGATGTATCGGGCAACAGAACAGTTCAGCTCCAAAAGGGACACAGTGAAAGCAGTGATGATACAGACACGTTAAAGAACAGAGCAACATTTATGTTTTGCCTACAAACTTCTCCTGTATCCACTGTCCTGTACATACAACGCTCTTAATGTTCTTCCTGTTTTGTTGTTGTTGTTGTTGTTGTTTGTTTTTTTTTACTCGTCTTTCCACAGCTATAAGAAAAGATAGTTCGATTCGTACTGGCGTCAGTTTGCGTGTGGGCATGCGGGGGGTATGAGTCTGGGTCTTTTCGTTGTAAAGATCCACCCACCCCCCCCTGCCCCCCCCCCCCCCCCAAAAAAAATGTATGTATATGTATGGTTTTCTGTATTATTCTAATTACCATTCAGCTGTACCCAGTTCAAAACATACATGCACTCAGCCTCCCACACTTATTTTCCCTTCACACTCATCGTTTTTCTTCTTAACACTTTCACTGTCAATCCGAAGAGTGTGTGGGAGGGGTGTGGGGGTGTGGGGAGGGGTTGAATGAACAAGGTCATTAGGAAACTAAAATCATCCTGCTGCACATTCATAGCTGGGGTACAAGTTCATTGAACCAACGATGCTTTCTTTCAGGGATGGACCAATAATTCTCAGTCAATGGGGCACTTTTCTCTTCGTGGTGTTTATCATATGTAACATTTCTCCAGACCACTGATCTGAAATTATCTTTTTGTTGCACAAAACTGTAGTGACAACACCCTCACACGCTGTGCAAATGCATTATAGAAGAAATTACCTGTCTTATGAATTCCCCAACTCCACCTTCTCTTACGACCCTTCGCATTATCACCTGTTCCTGCTAGTTTCTTTTTTTGTTGTTGTCATCTCTTTGGATCTAAGGAACGGATCCCTGTGAGCCCGTTACTAGCGATATTGTGCTGGTTATGGAAGAACAGTTAATGCAGGGATATAAGTTAAGCTAGCTAGGCAATGAAGGTTTCTTTCTGATTTGAAATCAATAATGATACTCAGAAAACATGGGCACTTCACCCTGTGGCATTCGACATGGGGGACGCGTTTCTTTGAACCAAATAATATTAGAAAATGCAGTAAAGATGGAAGGAAGCATTTTGAGATTTTCGACTTGAAAAGCCTTTGTTAGTAGCTTCCCTTATTCTCTATCCCCCTTCGTAACAAACCCATATTCTCCAAATTACTCATCCTCTCTTGGGCATGACTTAAATTTGGTACCGTGTGGGTGGGGAGAAGCAGATGGGGAAAAAGGCGGTGGGGGGGGGGGAGGTTAGGTGTGCGTTGTGTGTGTGTGTGTGTGTGTGCGTGCGTGCGTGCGCGTGCGTGCGTGCGTGCGTGCGTGCGTGTGTGTGCATGTGCGTGCGTGTGTGTGTGCGTGTGTGTGTGTGTGTGTGTGTGTGTGTGTGTGTGCGTGCGTGTGTGTGTGTGTGTGTGTGTGTGTGTGTGTGTGTGTGTGTGTGTGTGTGTGTGTGGTGTGTGTGTGTGTGTGTGTGTGCGCGTGCTTACGTAAATACGTGCGTGCACGCACGTGCGTGCGCGTGCATGTGAATATGTGTGTGTGAGAGACAGAGTGCTTGTGTGTGTGTGTGTGTGTGTGTGTGGTGTGTGTGTGTGTGTGTGTGTGTGTGTGTGTGTGTGTGTGTGTGTGTGTGTGTGTGTGTGCGTGCGCGTGCGTGCGTGCTTACGTAAATACGTGCGTGCGTGCGCGTGCATGTGAATATGTGTGTGTGTGAGAGACAGAGTGCTTGTGTGTGTGTGTGTGTGTGTGTGTGTGTGTGTGTGTGTGTGTGTGTGTGTGTGTGTGTGTGTGTAAGTGTGTGTGTGTGCGTGCGTGTGTGCGTGCGTGCGTGCGTGCGTGCGTGCGTGCGTGCGTGCGTGCGTGCGTGTGTGTGTGTGTGTGTGTGTGTGTGTGTGTGTGTGTGTGTGTGTGTGTGTGTGTGTGTGTGTGCATGTGTGTGTGTGTGTGTGTGTGTGTGTGTGTGTGTGTGTGTGTGTGTGTGTGTGTGTGTGTTCCTGTGTGTAATACGGGTATGTCGGGTCGTTTTAGGAAGTGTTCTCAGAGGTGTCAAATGATGTTTATTAATGTCGAGTGTATCAATGACAGTTTATTTTAGTACGTGTTTCTGTATTCATGACACTGTTTTAGCTAGGATAAAAAGTGACGGTGAGCCCCACACAAAACACACACACT
>CM031612.1:29345313-29370313 GCA_018398815.1 Conus ventricosus | reverse complement strand
AGGTACCTAGTTTCCAATTGCTTCTGTTTTGTGTACATAAAAAGTGTCTATTTTGTCTATGTGTGTGTGGAGTTGTTAATGAGGTTGTTCACATTCACGAACAGTTTGAAGTGACTATGGTGAGGTGTTCGTGCAGTCCACCGGCCCATGTCAGCAGACGAAAGCTGTACCTTGAAACTCAGCAATATTTTTTTTTTACATCAGCTGTTTTTGTTTAAACGAAAAAGAAACAAGTACATAAAACACAGTGCCATTTAAACTGCACAAATTTTCGGCCTCGTGGCCTTTTAAGTGAACAGAAAAAGACAATACAATTAAGTGATATCCATCTTTGAGAACTCCAAAGATGGATACTACTTAGTTGTTTTTTTTTTTTTTTCTTCTCTTTACTTGAAAAAGGCCACGAAGCCGAAAATTTGCGCAATATCATGAAGAACGGTATTGTGATTTTTAAACTGTTTTCTTCCCTTCGGAGGACTATTCTTTTTGTTTGTGAAAAAGAAACCGTTTATGTGTTTGCTGACTATGCAAAAGTTTTGAGCTTTTTGAATGAATGCATACGTCCGGTGTAGAGTACGCGCAAACTGTTTGTGTGTGTGTGTGTGTGTGTGTGTGTGTGTGTGTGTGTGTGTGTGTGTGTGTGTGTGTGTGTGTGTGTGTGTGTGTGTGTGTGTGTGTGTGTGTGTGTGTGTGTGTGTGTGTGTGTGTGTGTGTGTGTGTGCGTGCGCGCGCGCGCGCGTGCGTGTTTGAATGACTCAGGTCATAATTGTCACGAGATTGGTCTTTTTAAGGATGAATAGACACAACATCATAACGGCTCAAATCAGGAAATACAATATTTCCTGTTTCATGTTGTCAGAACTGCAGACCAATTGTCTGTATAAGCCAATTGATGGTAATCAAATTCATGACAGTCAGTACCAGTATTTCCTATATTTAACGTGAGTTATTGTAAGTAAAACACCTGTTCAGACCCCAATAAAGAGGGAAAACGTATCGAAGGCAAAGAAACAAGTGATGATGTCTTATCGACTTTCGAATGTGTGCACACATTCCCATCAAGGAGAAAAATGCCCAGGTTAAAAAGTAGCAATTTGTGTGTAGACTGTGTGTAAAAACAACATGAAATCCCTTTCACTTCGTAACAACTCAGTTGGGACTAATACTGCTATATCTCTGACTGAATTGATGAAGCTGCTGCTGTTGTTGTTGTTGTTGCTGTTGCTGCTGCTGTTGTGGTTTTGTTCATGGAAGCCTCGCGCGCAGAAAGGTCAGCATAGTAAGCTCGTATTATCAAATTATTCTTCAGATCTTCCAATAGTGGAACACTTACCAGAGAAAACATGGACTTCCTTTTCGATTGATTTGTTAAGAGAGAGACAGAGACAGAAGGAGAGAGAGAGAGAGAGACACAGAGAGAGAGAGAGAGAGAGAGAGAGGGAAAGAGAGAGAGAGAGAGAGAGAGAGAGAGAGAGAGAGAGAGAAGAGAGAGAGAGAGAGAGAGAGAGAGAGGAGAGAGAGGAGAACTGCACGTAGATGTAAGTGTGTGTGTGTGTGTGTGTGTGTGTGTGTGTGTGGTGTGTGTGTGTGTGTGTGGTGTGTGTGTGTGTGTGTGTGTGTGTGTGTGTGTGTGTGTGTGTGTGTGAGAGAGAGAGAGAGAGAGAGAGAGAGAGAGAGAGAGAGAGAGAGAGAGAGTGAGTGGGAGATAAGGGGATGAGAAGGAAGAGAGAAGGAGAGCAAGAGAGAGGGAGGGGGAAATTGAAGGTGAAATGAAACGAAAGAGACAGACAGACAGACAGACAGACAGACAGGGACAAGGACAGCAACGCACACACAGAGAGGAAGAGCACTTTAAAATATTGAGAACGCAAAGAGCACTGACATCACAGGATCCAACGTCCGAAGTCCATGCCAGTCCCCAAGGAGAGAGTTGGGCACATCCCTGTCTCTCCCAAGTCCTGAAGACGACGGGTTGTGACGGTTGCCAGTCTCCAAAAGGCCAGGTCTTGAGTGCAGGTTATACTTCATGCAGAGCTGCACATGACGCCTTTACTCATAGGAATACTGGAAACGATAGCGATTGATATCATCGCTTACGGGGTCTATAAACAAACAGCCAAGTCCACCACCCTCACCCACCACCACTGCCCGTACCGATAGTTCTCTCGTTGCCCCATATACCAAAAATTGTCTTAATAAGCAATGTTCAGGACAATGAAAACGAACATTGAGCAGTCACATATCTTCTCAAATGTGGCGCAAAATTTGATCGTTAATCTTCTCAAATGCGCCGAATTTGAATAGATTGCTCGTTCTTCTTTTTTTGTCATTTTCCTGAATGTGTTTATCTTGCCTGAAGAAGACCTAAGAGGTCCCAACGTGTCGTGTTGTGCTTTTCATTTCTGTGTCCATGTTGCCTGAAGAAGACCTAAGAGGTCCCAACGTGTCGTGTTGTGTCTTTTCATTTCTGTGTCCATGTTGCCTGAAGAAGACCTAAGAGGTCCCAACGTGTCGTGTTGTGTCTTTTCATTTCTGTGTCCATGTTGCCTGAAGAAGACCTAAGAGGTCCCAACGTGTCGTGTTGTGTCTTTTCATTTCTGTGTCCATGTTGCCTGAAGAAGACCTAAGAGGTCCCAACGTGTCGCGTTGTGTCTATTACATATCTGAGGACCAATTTGCCTGAAGAAGACCAAATAGGTCACCAACGTGTCGAGTTTGATAGTCATATTCATTTTTTGTTTTCCATGTATGCCTTAAGAATACCCTACGATTGGACCCGAACTAGACCGTGTAGTGTCCTATTCATTTCTGTTCCTCATGATGCCTGAAGAAGACCTAAGAGTCCCAACGTGTCGTTATTATACCTTTTTCATTTCTGTAGACCATGTTGCCTGAAGAAATACCTAAGAGGTCCACGTGTCGGTTGTGTCTTATTCATTTCTGTGTCCATGTAGCCATAATAAGACCTAAGAGGTCCCAACTTTTTCTTTGATTTGTGGTCCCATTTTCATTTCTGATTCCATTGTGTGCCTTAAGACTACCTAGATGATTTCCCAACGTGTCGTTGTTGTGTCTTAGACCAGTTTCTGAGGACCATATTTTGCCTGAAGAATACCTAAAGGTCCCAACGTGTCGTGTAGTGTCTTTTCATATCTGAGTCCCATGTTGCCTGAAGAAGACCTGAGAGGTCCCAACGTGTTCCGTGTTTAGGTCATATCATTTCTGTTGACCATGTATCCTAATAAGACCAAAACGAGCTCCCACTTTGTTTCGTGTTTTTCTTTTCATTATGTGTCCATGTTGCCAGAAGAAGACCAAAGAGGTCCCAACCGTTTCGTTGTTTACTATTCATTTCTTGTCGCATAGTTGCCTGAAAAAGACCTAAGAGGTTCCCAACGTGACCGTGTGTGACAATTCAATTCTGTGACCATGTTTGCCTGAAATGAAGACCTAAGAGGTCCCTAACGAGTCGAGTTGTGTCTTTCATTTCAGATTTCCCCCATGTTGCCTGAAGAAGGCCTAAGAGGTCCCAACGTGTCTTGTTTGTGTCTTTTCAATTCTTCTGTGTCAAGTTTCCGGAAGAAGACCTAAGAGGTCCCAACGTGTCTGTGTTGTGTCTTTCATTTTCTGTGTCCCATGTTACGCTGAAGAAGACCTAAGAGGTTCCCAACGGTCGTGTTGTGTCTTTTCATTATTTTCTGTGTCCATTTGCCTGATGAAGACCAGAGGTCCCCACGTGCTAGTTGTGTCTTTTTTCATTCTGTGTCCATGTTGCCATAAGAAACCTAAGAGGTCCCAACGAAGTCGAGTTTGTGTCTTCATTTCTGGATCCAAGTTTTAAACTGGCGGAGTTACCTTAAATACTTATAAAAAAAAAATGTGTTGCAATCTTACCGCCTCTTCGCAGTTAACCTCACTTTGAAACTTGCCCCTAGAAAACTTATGAACTTAAAAGCATCACAGCTGTCTAGTTTCCCTCAAGCATAGTAGCTGTTTCCTTGCAATAACATGTGACAACAGACCTGATCCTTGCTGGTCTAACACAGTGTAAAAACAGTTTTCCTCACTTAACAGGGAAAACAGACCATATTTCCTTTAACGTGTCTAACACAGGTAATAACTGTTTTCCTCAAGTGAGAAAAAAGAAGAAATAAAAGAAAAAACCACCTTGTCAGATGATTCCTGAAACATCCAGTACTAGCTTCAGCCACAGTCTTCGCCCTCAATTTGTTTTTTTCCCCTTTAAGTATAAAAGTCCGTTTTTGCTGGGAACAACAGCCACTCTCTGCCTTTTGAAGTGAAAGCGCTCATTTCATATGTAGACCCAGTTTAGTTAGCCGAATGTATACCTTACGTAATCCTATGGGCATTATGGGAGGACGTATGAAGCGCTAAAGACGTGACAGAATCGAGGATCGTTCCGTTTGATAGGATGCGTACCAAACATGACACATGTTTCACTCTTAGGCCAGAGAAAATCTAACTTTCATATTATCCGATTCCCTCAACAATGAATTTTGTAGCGTTTGCGTAATCATTTTTGCACGGGTAGGGACACAAAGCAAGAGTACCCTTAAGTAAAAGAAACAGCCATCCTAGGATTTCAATTAAGGTGTCGGGTTTACTCGTGTTTGGTGTGCGTGCCCGTGCGATCGAACTTGCGCCACGTTCGCTCTACCACATTCGGCAAACGCACACCTGCATCTTGTGTGATAATGTGTAAGAGTGTGGTCGTGCGTAGCGCGCCACAGTGTGTGTGTGTGTGTGTGAGTTGTGTGTGTGTTTGTGTTGTGGTGTGGTGTTTTAGTGTGTGTGATAGAGGGAGAGAGAGAATATTACAGCAATAATCGTGATTTTCAGTCCCTGCGTTGCAGCCAACAAATTATATATTATTATAATGGGTGAATTATATAGGCGTCCTATCCTCGTTCACAGACCCAGCAGTAGGCGCTTTACAATAAACACACTACCGTCAACGCCACACAACTGTTAGCCTACCCACGTAAGAGGCAGGCCGAAGTAGCAGCCAACATGGCGCTCATCAGTTCTTTTCCTCCCGTACCATCAAATGTCAGTCCACTTAATTACATTTATTTCCTCCATTTCTGACATAGTAATGCATTCGATGTTTATACGGCCCTCCATTTCCATCGGTCCACAATGGCACACGATAACAGTAATTGACAATTTGGTTGGCTAGGTGAAAGAAATACCAGGCGGCTATCTTCAATCAAACACATCAATTTTGCCAGGGCACGGTTGAACCCCCCTGCATGCCCTCTTTTCGATTTTCAAATGGAATGTTCTTTAACGTTGTGCAGGGACCAGTAAGGCAACACGGGTCCGACTCGCTTTATAGTCCCCAACCGATGGACTTGACGTTCAGTTTCGATTTGTCATTCAAACTGGGAAGAAAGGTGCGAGAAAGGCAGGGCTTCGAACTCACGCACTTCTCACACTTGGATGGGCAATGCGAACGTCCTTAACCACTCTGCCACCTGTTCATCCTCAAAGACAACACAAATCCACAAAGACCGAATGATCCAAAACCACTCTGAAGCACACTACCAGACAATTTATACAGTGAGGTGGGCAGTAAAAAACGGTGGCATGCTGAATGGTCCCATCGGACAGATAAGCCAACGTATACATCACGGAAAAAGTGTTATTAGGATTGACAGCACTCAGCGCCATCTTTGTTCCCCCATCCCCCCAGGCCGCTCGCCCTAAACCCCCGTATCACAATACAACATCATAAGGTTCCGACGCTGATTGCAAAACGCCAAATAATAACAAATGCAAACCTCCGTCACTTGAAATTGCAATACGCAGAGCCATGACATTTCGTGATTGGAATGTGTGGATTTGTTATAACTTACGCGTGCCTCTGTGTGTGTGCGTGCGTGGTGTGTGTGCGTGCGTGCGTGCGTGCGTGCGTGCGTGCGTGCGTGCGTGCGTGCGTGCGTGGTGGTGTGTGTTGTGTGTGTGTGTGTGTGTGTGTGTGTGTGTGTGTGTGTGTGTGTGTTGTGTGTGTGTGTGTGTGTGTGTGTGTGTGTGTGTGTGTGTGTGTGTGTGTGTAAGAGAGGAGAGAGAGAGAGAGAGAGAGAGAGAGAGAGAGAGAGAGAGAGAGAGGAGTCGTGTGTGTGTGTGTGTGTGTGTGTGTGTGTGTGTGTGTGTGTGTGTGGGTGGGCGCGCCCGCGCACGGGTGTGTGTGTGTGTGTGTGTGTGTGTGTGTGTGTGTGTGTGTGTGTGTGTGTGTGTGGTGTGTGTGTGTGTGGTGTGTGTGTGTGGTGTGTGTGTAATTCTGTCTTTCTGTCTGTCTGTCTGTCTGTCTGTCTATCTGTCTGTCTGTCTGTCGTTGTCTGTCTGTCTGTCTGTCTGTCTGTCTTTCTTCTCTCTCTCTCTCTCTCTCTCTCTCTCTCTCTCTCAAAGATCATAAAAGAATAATGCACAGCATAGAGATATAGGCATGTGGATGAAAAGAGACAATACAAAGAACTCGTATTTTCCAAGAAAAAAGAATTTAACGATAAAAGGATAATAAAAGTTAAAGCAGTCAGCCAACGATCCTGAAGTATTCTGGGGTGCTTAAACATGCTAACAAAACAGTACGTGAATTTTTCGTAGAGTTTTGGAACAAGATATTTGAACAGAGCATTTTTACAAAAAAATGGTGTAAGTCTATTATTATTCCAGTTTTACAAGAAAGGGGATGCTTATCTACCCGATAATTACTTTGGTTAGCTTTAACAAGTGTCGTGAGCAAAGTGTACACATTTATTCTGAATGAGCGACTCTCACGATGGGCAGAAGCTGAAGGAAAATTATTAGAGGTACAATGGGGTTGAGTAGGATATAGTACAATTCATCACATTTGTACTTTGTACTCCGTTGTTGAAAAAGTATTGAACGAAAAATTCTAAGCCTTCTGTAGCTTTCGCCGATTTCAGGAAAGCATTTGATTCTCTTGACAGGAATGTCTTATGCCATGCGTTAAGGAGAAGTGGGATTGATGGAAGATTGTATTAAGCGCTTTGAGGAGTTTACGACTTAGTCATTGCATGCGTGAGAGATAAACATTTATATTCTGATTTTATTTTTATTGTCCGAGAGGAGTAAAACAAGAATGAGTACTAAGCCCAATCATGTTCTCATTTTTGTCAATGCATTAGTCATAGAATTAATCAGGGAAGGCAATCATGGAGCCCAGATGGTAGCAGGATCTTCAGATGTATTTGCATTGCTCTTTGCAAATGTTTTTTGCTATCAGATTCTGTCGTATGTTAACAGAATCAGCTGAACAATCTGAAAGAAGTAGCTGACAGATTAGAAGCAAACATAGGTAAGACTAATGTTATGGTCTTCCATAAAAGTGATTATCTTGGAATAAGAGACAGATGGACATACGGAAATGAAGAAATTAAAACAGCCAACACATACAAATACTTAGGCTTGATATTTACAACAAAATTAAGCTTGAGTGCTGCCCTTTTAGACATTAACAGAAAAGATAAGATAGGCGTTACTAAATTTTAAAAATCACCAAGGAAACTACATACAATTGATCCTTTTCTATTCTGAATGCTTCTTTTTTAACCCAGATTGAGTCCATATTGACTTACGCAGCAGAACTGTGGGGTTGAAAGATACAGGGTTAATAGGAAAAGCACATATTTTGCCATTAAACGATTCTTCGTTGTACCATTACACTCTTCAAGCAAAATGATTTACGGAGAAACAGGAAGATATCCATTGTTCGTTCGAACAGCAGTAAAATGTGTTGAATACTGTTTGCGACTGGTAAGATCACCATCTAATGGAATATGTAAGCAAGCCCATGATATATTGTTAATACGTTTGGAAACATGCAACCACAACTGGACATCAAAAGTCAGGAACACTAACAGAAAATGATTTTGGGACAATATGGTTGTGTCAAGGTGTTGGCTCCCAGAAGGGGTTTATATCAGAATTTAAGAAAAGACTTGTTTCGTGTTACAAACAAAGCAGGTGTTCAGAAACTGAAGATAATGATTAAAACAATGAGTGGTATCGTGTCTTTAAAATTACGTTTGAAGCGGAGAGCCATCTGTCTTTAATAGCGATTAAAAAGATGAGAGAAGGTCTTGTAAAGTTTAGGTTAAGAGTGCATGGGCCATGTGTTGCAAAACACCAGAGAACGAAGTGCTGACTGCCCAAGGTGCGGTCACAATAAGGAACATGAAATGTACCTTCTTTTCCAATATTGCTTCTTTTCAGACATTCGCCGAAAATGTTCATTTTTCAGTATGACTCCTAGCCTACAGTAGGTGGTATAACAAATCTTTTGTCAACAGATAATGATACAACTATAATTGCCCTTGCTAAGCATTCGACTGAAGCTACTAATTCGGAGGAAAAAAAGACAAGAACTCAATGACAAAAGTATTTAATACAATTGTCCGTGTTCTGTACAACCCATATTCTTTTGTAATAAAAGTGTGTATGTGTGTCTGTGTGTGTGTGTGTGTTGGGGGGGGGGGGGGGGGGGTGCTCGCGCGCACGTGTGCACGTGTATATGGGACCACCGGGAGTGGAGTGGAGATGGGAACGGGGAAAAGGGGGGGGGGGGGGGGGGGGGCGTTGGGATGCGTCGGTTGGGTGAGGTTGGGAGAAAGGGGAAGGGAAGAATGTGAGTTTGTGTTTGCTGTTTATGTTTAAGCTTGTAAGATGAGAGAAGGGAATGAGAACAATGTGTTGGAACTATGGGAGTGGGAATGGTAGCGTAAAAAAGTCAGTTCTAGACGGACGTTTTCCAACGGATTAGATGCTTTATGTGTGAGTTAGTTGATGTTATCAATATCTGTACCTTCTTAACAATGTGAGTGATATTTGTAATGCATTACGTTCTGATATTTTGTTATTTCAATGATTATCTATTTTCCTTATACTTTATTTTCCTTATGCTTCAATGACGCAATGTGTCAAGTCGTATGTGTACTCCCCTTGCCTTAATGGCTTGTTATGATGAAGCTATAAACCGTTAAATCGTCAACGCCCTCTCTCTCTTCTCTCTCTCTCTCCCTCTCTCTCTCTCTCTCTCTCTCTCTCTTCTCTGTCTGTGTTTGTGTGTATGCGCACGCGCGCGCGCGCGCGCGCGCAGTGTGTGTGGTGTGTGTGTGTGTGTGTGTGTGTGTGTGTGTGTGTGTGTGTGTGTGTGTGTGCGTGTGTGTGTGTGTGTGTGTGTGTGTGTCCGCTTGTGTACTCACGTATGCATATTCATGCAGTCTGTAGACGACGACGACGACGACGACGACGACGACGACGAAGAAGAAGAAGAAGAAGAAGAAGACGAAGAAGAAGAAGAGGAAGAAGAAGAAGAAGAAGAAGAGTGTCACCGATCGGCAGTAGTAAACCAGCCGTTCATGTGTTTGGAGTAATGGTAGTTCAGAAATAGAGAGCGTGTGCGCGTGTGCATATGTGTATATGTGTGTGTGCGAGTGTGCGTGTGTAAGATTGGGGGTTTGGTTTAAGGTGGAAGGTTAGGCTGGGTAGGGTGCTGGGGAAATAAGATACATGATATTCTTGAGTTCCAATCTTGACTTGTTGAAGGGATGGAGGCGGGAGGTTGGTTTCATTCCCGATTGTTACCCTTTTGTTACTTGGGTTCTACACCAGAGAAGGGGGGGCGGATATCGGCTGTTGTTGGTGTTGTCAAGTCTGTGAGTTGTTGTGGTAAATTGTCTGTTTTTTGCACGAGCAACAACTAGTCCGTTGGTCCGGCGTGTCAGCTCTGCGGAGGGATACGCTGCTCTGACCAATCGCTGTTTTGTGTTGTGAGTAGAGTTCGCTTGATTCCGACCAAAGCGGAATGCGTTGGGATAGCTTCACTTCGGTCCCTGGTGTTCGTCGGAGTGGACGCGCCTTGTAGTTGCGGCGGCAGCGCCGTTAGTCGAGCTGAGTGACTTCGAGTCATAGTTAGTGCCAGGTCCTCGTCGGGTCTGGTGTGCCCTTGGCCTGTGCAGGGTTCTGTGTCGTCTCTGTTGGCAGCCACTTCAGCCAGTTGCAGAACTGGTGTGGTTGAACGTCTGTCTGTCCAGGTTGGTGATTTGTTAGGTTCATGGTGGTGTTGTTCGTCATGTTGTCTTGTATTATGGCGAGTTGTACTGTAGTTGTCATGTTATGTTTAGTTGTATTA
Source organism: Conus ventricosus (assembly GCA_018398815.1). Lineage (NCBI taxonomy): Eukaryota > Metazoa > Mollusca > Gastropoda > Neogastropoda > Conidae > Conus > Conus ventricosus. The sequence continues at coordinate 29,360,136 of CM031612.1, read as the reverse complement.
TGTTTGTTGCGTATACTGGTTGTCTGGTATGATGTCGTCTTGGTTCTATGATTGAAACTTGTCAGCCGGTTTGTGTTACCTCTTTTCTGTATATTCTGTAAGTAGTGTACATAGTGGTTCCTGAGTTCGATTGTCATGTGACAGTTTGGCTAGACAATGTGGATTCGATATAATAACCGTTTGATGGACGGTGATGTAGATATTGGTTGTGATTATTTCATGTTAGGGTCAGTGGGAATACGAGGTTGCGTTTTGTTGAGGATCATAGTGTGAGTCAGGTGCAGATGTGTCTGTGAGTCGTAAAGGGATTGTGTTCAATTTCAGTTGTAAATAGTAGTTCGTTGAAATTGATTAACGATTTCGGAGTTGACCTTCACAGCATTGGAATCGGTTAACTGTGCAGTTGGGCCAAGGCTAATTGGTAGTCGAGCGGTTTTATACTGGAGTACGGTCGTGACAAATTCAACTTACATTGGTGTCTTTTCACTTTCGTTACGAGTCTTGGTTCTCAACGCGGGTGTCGTGCGCGTGCAGACTGTATCTGTGACGTACGTAATTGGTACAGGACAGTGAGTCCATATGGTTCGAAGTGGTGGTTGTTGTTTTTTGTAAGTAAATGACAGTCGTCACATGCAGGGATTTACGTGTTTGTGACAGAATAGGGTTGGAGAAAGATATCTTAGGTTGTAGGGAGACAGTCCCATTATGAATTTTAGTAGTCGGAAAGAAGGGTAAGGTAAAGTTTAAGGCGGGTAGTCCAGCAGTTGATAGGATAAAAAATGGAGGGTGTGCAGCATGTAATATTGTATGGAGTATGGTTGTGTTGGCATAACAAGGATTAACCACTGGTTATCTGACAAGAGATGACATGAGAGTGGGGTGAGGGATGGAAATTTTGGCGAACAAATCATGTGTTGATATATGATTATAATTGACAGTGCAAAGAGGGATGAGAATGTGAAGGATTGTGGCTGCGAGCCGATTCTCTTGTATGAATATGCTAGAACTGTGAACCGTTAAAAATTGATAAGTTTTTTTTGTTCTTTGGTTGTTGTCGTTTTTTAGATATGTATTACTATTGATTACTAGATGGAAACGTTTCCTTGTGAAATTGCCATTTCCTAGTTTATTAGTATTTTCTAAGGGGGCCCATGGAGTCCGTGTTGGATTGCTTAGATTGGATTATTCTTCTCCGAGAATTGTGTGAGAGTCATAATTTCATATATAATAGCGCAGATTGGCTCAGAGAGAATATTGTTTTACTGCTGTTGTAAAGGTTGGCAGGGAATGGATTTGATAACCCCAAAGTAACGGGTTATGGGGGTGTATTCGAAATGCAAGTGGTCACTCTCATTCCCGAGTGGGAGGTAGGCAAGGAGATGGAGAGTTAAAGTTTTACCAGGTAGCCTATGGCCTTGATGACTCGGGTAGTAGCAACATTACAGTAGTGGCCTACAGTTGTGTCAGCAGGTATCCTGTTCCGTCCTGAGGCTGGGGCCAGATCACCGCAGTCTGCTGCCGCGTGCCGGCAGGTGAGCGGTGGTTTCCCGTTGCCTGCTGCTTTCCCGGAGAGGGAGACCATCCAGGCCGTCGGCCGTCTGTGGGGCAGCTCTCCTCCGCTACCGGGGTTCTTCCGGGAGTTCTCCAGCCACCTGTTTGCTCTTCCCTGTTCGGCGTCCTGTGAGAGGGCGCCGCACAGACCTTCCCTCACCCTCAGTGTCCGGGGGGGGGGGGGGGGGGGGGGGGGGGGCCTTCAGAGGAGGAGGCGTCCTTCGAGCCCCCGGACTCGTCGAGAGGGCGCCTGGTGTGCGTTAGGTGTCGTGCCCAGCGCGGGAGAGGAGTCGGACTGCGGGGAAGCCACGGTCAGCGCCGGGGTGTAGAGTCTTCGGGGAGTCGGACTGTGGGAGGCCACGGTCAGCGCCGGAGTGCAGAGTCTTCCGGAGAGGCGTCAGCCTGTGAGGGGCCAAGTACAGCGCCGAGACTGGAGCTCTCCGGCCGGGATGGGTTGTCCCATAGGTGGGGTAGAGAGGGTGAGTGTTAGGGGAGTAGGGTAAGGGTGTTAGCTACTGCCTCCTTTTGGGACGTGGTGGCCAGCACAGTGTAGGGTACTTGTTGTTGCCTCCCTTAGGGACGCAGTGACCAGTGCAATAGTGGTCCCGGGTCAAAAGAGAAGGGTGGGTCCTGGGGAGAGGTGTGGGTGTTAGTAGTTTAGATATTAGAGTCCCTTGGGTTGGTCCTTGTCCCTAGTAGTTAGCCACCACGTGTGCGGGCTATCTTTGCGTCCCTAGGTCGCAGTGATATACCGCAACTGGTGCTGTAGCATAGGTTAAGGTCTCGGGGTCGTAGCAGGGTAGTGTGGGTCAGTGAAGAAGTGGAATATTGGTGTGTAGTTGTGGATGGACGTGAGTGGTGGCGCCATAGTGTGTGGTGGAAATAAAGAAGTGTGCATGATTGTAAAGCTGTGTTAGTGTGCCGTGTTGTCTGCTCTAGTTGTGATAGGCGTGGGTAGGGGTGGTAGGGCCGTCCGCTTAGCGACCGTGACAAAGAGTAAGAAGAAGAAGAGTAAGAAGAAGAAGAAGAGGAGGAGCAGAAGAAAAAAGTGAGAAAGAAAGAAAAAAAGAATGGAAGCAAAACAAAGACGAAAAAAAGAAGTTGTTGATGATGATGATGATGAATACACGACGATGACGACGACAACGACAATGATGTTGATGATAATGATGACAACAACGACGAGGAAGAAGAAAAACAAAAGGGGGAGAAGAAGAGGAAAATGAGGTAGAGGGCGAAAATGATATGCCTGCTGCTGCTGACATTAAACAATGAAGACATATTTGACAACATCTCAGTTCAGAAAATGTTTCAAACCTCTAACGTCTAAAAATGCCTTTACAACATGAGCAATTCAGTAAATCAATCAATCAATTAGCCATTGTGTGTGTGTGTGCGTGTGCGTGTGCGTGTGCGTGCGTGTGTGTGTTGCGTGCACGCGCGTGAGTGCGTGCGTGCGTGTGTGTGTGTGTGTGTGATTCCATTCATAGAATGCATGTTTGCGCGCGTGCATGCGTAAGATTTTACCCGTGCGCATCAGAGAGTGTGTGTGTGTGTGTGTGTGTGTGCGTGTGCGTGTGTGTGTGTGTGATTCCAGTTATTTGAATACTTATAAATCCCACGTAATCTCCATTAGCACCCAGGAAATAGCCTAAAACACATGCTAACAACGATCAGATTACAGTCTGAATGTGTTGTTGTTGAGAGAGAGGGAGAGAGGGGAGAGAGAAGAGAGAGAGAGAGAGGAGAGAGAGAGAGAGAGAGAGAGAGAGAGAAACACAGAGACATGGAGAGAGACAGACAGACAGACAGAAGTAGAGAAAGACAGAGACAGACAGAAAGACAAAGAGGACTAAAATATGAAAATTGTCAGGCAGCATGACAAACATGTGGGTGAGTGCGCAAGCTAGCGTGTATGTGAGCACAAGTCCTGCGCGTGCACATGTGTGTGTGTGTGGTGTGTGTGCGCGCTTGTGTGCGTGTGTGTGCGCGCGCCCCCGTGTGTGTGTTTGTGTGTAGTGTGTGTGTAAGTGTGTGTGCGTGGTGCGTTGCTGTGCGCGCGCGCGCGCGCGCGTGTGTGTGTGTGTGTATGCGTGCGTGCGTGCGTGGTGTGTGTGCGATTCCAGTTATTTTGAATACTTATAAATTCCACGTAATCTCCATTAGCACCCAGGAAATAGCCTAAAACACATGCTAACAACGATCAGATTACAGTCTGAATGTGTGTTGTTGAGGAGAGAAGAGAGAGAGAGAGAGAGAGAGAGAGAGAGGAGAGAAAACCAGAGACATGGAGAGACAGACAGACAGACAGAAGAGTAGAGAGAGACAGAGACAGACAGAAAGTCAGAGGACTAAAATGTGAAAATTGTCAGGCAGCATGACAAACATGTGGGTGAGTGCGCAAGCTAGCGTGTATGTGAGCACAAGTGCCTGCGCGTGCACATCTGTGTGTGTGTGTGTGTGGCTGTGTGTGTGCGTGTGTGTGCGCGCGCGCCCCCGTGTGTGTGTAGTGTGTGTGTAGTGTGTGTGTGTGGTGTGTGCGTGTGGCGGCGCGCGGCGCGCGCGCGCGCGCGTGTGTGTGTGTGTGTGTGTGTGTGCGTGCGTGCGTGTGTGTGTGTGATTCCAGTTATTTTGAATACTTATAAATTCCACGTAATCTCCATTAGCACCCAGGAAATAGCCTAAAACACATGCTAACAACGATCAGATTACAGTCTGAATGTGTTGTTGTTGAGAGAGAGAGAGAGAGAGAGAGAGAGAGAGAGAGAGAAGAGAGAGAGAGAGAGAGAGAGAGAGAAACACAGAGACATGGAGAGAGACAGACAGACAGACAGAAGTAGAGAGAGACAGAGACAGACAGAAAGTCAAAGAGGACTAAAATGTGAAAATTGTCAGGCAGCATGACAAACATGTGGGTGAGTGCGCAAGCTAGCGTGTACGTGTAGCACAAGTGCCTGCGCGTGCACAAGTGTGTGTGTGTGTGTGTTGCGCGCGCGCGCGTGTGCGCCGCCCGTGTGCTGCGCGCGCCCCGTGTGTGTGGTTTGTGTTGTGTGTGTGTGTGTGTGGGTGTGTGTGTGTGCGTGCGAGCGCGCGCGCGCGCGTGTTGTGTGTGTGTGTGTTGTGCGTGCGTGTGTGTGTGTTCCAAATTCAAATAGCTTGGATGTTTGTGATCTCCATTAACACTTTACGAAAAGGCTTCCTAGCAACGATAAGATTATTTGTTGTCTGCGTCGCAAAAAAACATCAGTTGAGACATCAAAGGAGAGAAAATGTAGAAGTGAGATACAGTGGGTGGGGGCTGGGGGGGTGGTGTGTATGTGTGTGTGTGTGTGTGTTGCGTGCGTGTGCGGGGCGTGTGTGTGAGAGAGAGAGGAGAGAGAGAGAGGAGAGAGTCTTTCTATCTCCTGTGTCCTTCCGTTTGAAAGGTCCGATTTCAAAGTGATTGACTAGACAAACAAACAAACAAACAAACAGAAAAGCCAAACAAAGGCATTAAGAAACGTCAGCTAATTTTACACAAACCAGATCAGTATCGTCATAACACTGAGTTCTAAGTGTTTCCCAGTCCCCTAGGAAAGGGTCGATCTCCACCCTTTTCCTACCACCTCCCATTTCGCACAGACAACGGGTTGTGGCGTGATACTCGTCTTCCGGGGAGGAACTAACAGGCAATGTCTGGCATGTCCCCTATAGTCTATGCATAGCCCGACGTAGCCCTTTTTTTGTTTGTTTCGTTTTGGTTTTGAATATCTGTTATCTGTCGTCTGTCTGCTGTTTTCTCAATCAATCAGTCAATCAATCTCCATAAAATTATCTTTTATCTATTATATATTTCTATCTATTATTTTATTATTTCTGTCTCCCTCTATCTCTCTATTTTTGCACTCATATTCTTTTATCTATTTGTCGTTTGTTTCTTGTCTGTCCATCTGTCTTTTTGTTTGTCCTCTCCTCTCTCTCTCTCTCTCCTCTTCTCTCTCCTCTCTCTCTCCTCTCTCGTGTGGTGTGTGTGTGCGGGGCGTGCGTGCATCGTGGCGCGCGCGCGGTTCGTTTGTGGTGTGTGTTGTGTGTGCGGGCGTGCGGGTGGTGTGTGGGGTGGGGTTGAAATATTGAATTGCCGGGGAAACCAAAAATTGATCCTAAGCTTGGGGCCCTATCAACTAACTTCACGCCCGCCCAAATACCCCGGGTCCCCCCTATTTTTTTCCCCCTCGCCCCCCCAAAGAAGTTTTTTTTGAACACAAGGGGCTAGCCCAGACTTTAAATAAAACCTATTAATTTTTTTTTTATTTGTTTATTCAATCGTGAACAAACCCTTCAAAAGCAAGAAAAATCGCTACTCCTGGGACGCTAGATGTTAAAAATCAGGGAATTTTGGTGGGTTATCATTCGAAATAAAACCCCTTCTTTTCACGATTCTGTATTATCAAGGACACAAAAAAGTTTTTATTCCATGAGTAATGGACTGGCATTCGGATGTCGTAATAAAATTCAAGGGCCCTGTTTGAGAAAAAAGGGTTTGCACTTGGGGCGTTGAAACGAAGAGGTCTACTAGATCGACGGAGTCGGGCCCTCTTTTATCAAATTTCGCAATACGGGACTCGATCCAAGATTGAGCAACTCATGTGTAGGGCCCTATTCTGATTTTCCAACAAATTCTTTCACATTTTTAAAGTGTTCTTGGTAGTTTTGCTGTCACAACACTGACAGACGTGGGCCAAAAAATTATACGAAAAGTTCTCCTTAGGTAATATACAACCTTCAACAACAATCACAGGAAAGTGACGAAACGGGCAGTGGGAATAACACTTCCGCAAAATTATAACAACCCTGACAAAAAATGCGATAAGTTGTTACCACAGAAACAGCGGTCTAAATGTTATACCAGGCTGTTGTTTTATCTCCCCGTGTACACTTCCCAGCGTTGAAGAGGACTGTTTTCCTTGTCAATGCTCGTTGCTTTTGCCGCGTTTCATCCCCCCCTTTCTACCTTTTGTTATACGTAACCTTTTTGCATATCTTCTCTGTCTTTGTCCGTCTGCCTGTATGTCTGAGTGTCTGTCTACCTGTCTATCTGTCTGTCTGTCTGTCTGTCTCTCATCTCTCTCTCAATCTCTCTCTCTCTCTCTCTCTCCTCTCTCTCTCTCTCTCCTCTCTCTCTCTCTCTACCCCTTTGGTGTGTGTGTGGTGTTTTGTGTGTGTGTGTGTGTGTAACAATAATAGCAAGGGTTTATTCAGTTTTTGCAGGCCCTCTGGCCCTTTATGAACGGGAGAACGAATTGCACAATAATTACATGGAATAGGTGAGTTTGAAAGAGTAATGACAAAGAAACAAGAATACACGCAAAACTTATAAACAACACAAGTAAACGTTTACCTTAAAAAATCAGTTATAGACAGAGATTTCATTTTCCTCAATTTTAGGGATTCAGTAATGTAAACTGCAACTTTGAATAACAATTCATTTGACATATTTCTGCCTAAAACTGTATTTTAAAATTTCCCGATGGAAAACGATAATAATACAAGGGTATGATTTCCTGCGAGGTGTGGAATATTTAGGACAAATTAACATGAAATGCATAAAATCTTCAATACAATGACCATCACACGGGTTTTACAAAAAGGATCAGTGATTTGTTGAGTCGAGTGACACCACTGTTCAGAGGAAGCCGATTGCATCTAAACAGACACAAAACACGACGATGTTCGCGAGCAGACAACTGACTCACATAACCGCCATTTATTAATTTCTGGGTGATACATGCAATAGTCAGGTATGATGAAAGCGAAGAATGCCAGTCTTGAAAATACAAATCCTTCAAACGTTGTTTGAGCAATCTATAAAAAAATGAACATTTCCCACATTCTGCATCTGCCATCATATCCAAGCCAATAAGTGGCACAATAGCAGTCTACACGTGTAACCCAGTTTTTCCTACCAGAGTGATCGTGCATTTGAAAACATTTTATAGCATTGTTTTGGGTACTGTTGTCGGACATAGACACAAGCCTGCCCAATATTTACAAGTCAAGGTATGTATCAATATAGATAGGATATCTACCACACTCCCCAAGGGCAATGTTGTTTTTGACATCCTTCCAACCCCTAAAATCATCTTGCAAAATTTAATCTGGACTTTTTCAATGGCATCATTTTTTTGAAACCCCCATATTTCAGAACCATACAACAGAATTGGCTTTACTTTCGTGAAAAAATTTTGCATAACGTAGCAACTGGAATTCCTTGAAGTTTACCATGCAGTCTTTTAATTCCTGCCACTGCTCTCAAGCCTTACCTACAGTTTTCTGCACACCTGGACCATTTAATGTGGCTGAGAATAAAACGCCAAGATAATTGTATCTAGTTCAACCTGAATCGCTTACCATCATACCACCATTTCTCAGTTGATTTTATGAAACCACCATTTTTTGAACCAACCACTCTGGTTTTATCCATATTCACAGCAGACCCCATTTAGGGCATATTTTTCCAGACACACTATCTTCTTCTGCAAGTCTACCACAGAATCGGAAACTAAAGCAATATCATCTGCATACATCAACAAAAAAAATACCAAGGGGTCAGCAAAAATGTCGATACCTCTTGCACCACAGTCTAATAAGTCAGCTTGCAACTCAGACAAAAATATAGAGAACAACAATGACTTAAAACACATCCTTGTCTTACACCTGACACAGAGTCAAAATACTCAGTTATACTGGTCCCCACTTAACAGCGGCTTTCACATTTCTATACATAGCCTTAAATGTTTTGTACATTTTTTCCGTGAATACGTTTTTCTGTAAATATGAAGAAATAGCAGTTTTTGTCTTGTATACTATCAAATGCTTTGGAGAAATCCACAAAGAGCGTATAAAACCGACCACCATGTTTTGTCAGGTATTTTTGAACCAATGATTGAAGAGAAAAAATGTTATCTGTGGTACTGTAACCTTTGCGAAAACCTGCTTGAGCTTCAGAATAGTATCATTTGCATCCCCAAAAGTCCTTTAGTCTGTTATTACTACTGAAACTGTAAAATTTGCTGATTATGTCAACAATGAAATCCCTCTATAATTGTCTGTTTTCATCAAACTACCTTTTTGTGTAAGGGGAATATGACAGCTCGTCCAGCTTTGAGGGACCCCCACTTTCAAAATTCTGTTGAACAATGGATACGAAATTTAACAAAAACATCTTCAGCGTGAATGAAAAAATCAGAGGACAGACCATCTGGACCAGCTGCTTTTCCATGTTTTAATGCACGAATAGCACAAACGAATTTCAACCTCTGAAATATCCCCATCTCCTTGGCTTTTTAAAAAATCACTGCAATTTCCAGATACATGATCATTTAGAACATCATCAACCTCCCGGCCGAAATCAGAGTCATCCGCTGATTGCTCTACATTGACAATTTTTAAAGTAATCATACCACGCACGAGGTGAGATCAAATTCGAACAGTTCGGTTTGGTTGATGTCAATGACTTAAATTTTTTGCCAAAAGCTCTGGAATTAATATCAGAACACGCAGCATTTAGTTCGTTTAAAACCGCTCATTTTGTACTGCTTTTTTTACTTTCACACAAACTTTAAATTGCTGTTTCTGATTAGATAACTGATTAAATCTTCCCTCGAATTAGACCGTCTGAATACAGCCAGATGTTGAATATTTCTTTTCTTTCGCGGGGCTCACACTCCTCATCCCACCAGGAGGCTGTTCACGGGATCTTGCATTTTCCTCTTTGACCTATTTGGAAAAACAGCGTTCTGAAGGAATGTGACAAGACAGGTCGACCCCGCCTCAACGTCACATTCAAGTGCTGTCATAAAAGTTTGAAATTCTCTTTTTTTTTACAGAAAATTTAATCAGCGAATGACTCTGCATATTCTTCCTTCCAAAAAAAATCTCAAATCTTTTCCAGTACAATTTGTTCAGCATTATCCTCAGTCTCCATGCCATCAACATAAGTAAAGGAAGCAACAATAGGAAAATGGTCAATTCACACCCGTTTGCCACGTACATATCAACAACAGTACAAACAATAACTGTGAACAAACAAAATAATCTACGACACTTTTACCCTGGTTTGCTATGCATGTTTAAATTTCACCGTCACTATCCCCTTCAGTTCTTTTCCCTTTACAATTAACAGATCATATTCTATACATAGTTCAATAAGTCTACGACCAAAACTATTGACACCACTGTCTTTAGATTTACGAATAGTTTGTGGCACATTCTGCATTAACATTTCTGCATCTTCTAGTATTTTTGCGTGTCTATTTTCACCGACGTTATCCACATCAGAGAGTTCAGACGTGCGGGGATTAAATCGCCACACAGTAGCCAAGGTAAAAACAGGATATCGGTCCATCACCTCTGACATACGGTTTTCTAACAAATCATACCGTTTTCACTGTTCTTTTCATAGATCACTGAACGTTCAGGAGCGATGTAAACAAAAGCAGCAAGAATGTCAAATGGGAATTCAAAACACACTTACCAACCTTCAGAAAACACAGTCCTCTGTTGATTGTAGCAGATACTCCACATGGCACATAACAGATTTGTGTACACAGACAACAACACCACCTTTCAGTTTTGTCATTGCGTGAGGATAAAACACATGAAAAAACCGGAAGCATTTCTATATCACATTTTTTACATAGCCACACTTCGGAGAAGGAAAATATTTTAAACTTTTCACAAAAACGCCGGAACGAATAACTTTTTAACTTGTAAAATAAACCTTGAACATTCCACGCCATTATCTGAAGCACTGAAAACACTTCACAAGGGGAAGGGTGTGGGGGTATGAGTGGATGAAATGGGTTTGGGGTGTGTGTGTGATGTCAGCCGACGACCGAGGGGTGAAACAGGAACGTTGGAAGAATTTGTCTCCTCCGCTGTCCCATTCCGATGACACCGGCCTGCCCGTCATCCTCGCCTCGTCGCTCCACCAGACCGCTGGTTGTGGAGTCGTAGGCGAAGGACTTGCCATCGATGACCAGGGTGTCGAAGCGGAGGAAGGCTTTCTTGTTGGCTGCCTTCGCTTCCTTCAGGAAAGGCAGCACTGACGACGCTGGTCCTCACCCGGGGAGTAAACTCCTCGGAAACAACACAGTAGACCCTTTGTTTTTCAGCCCCGAACGCCCGGCCAGAACTCTCTCCTTGTCTTTGAAGCTGCTGAAGCAGACGATGATGGGATGTGGCCCCTTTCCTGATCTAGACGATGTGCGCGCTCAATCTCGACGTCGTCCTCAATCCCCAACTCTTTTCTCAACAATTTTCTTGACAGATTTTTCACAATCTGCCCATGACTCAGACTGTCCTTGGGGTGGGGAATGCCGTGAAAAATAAGATTGTTGCGTCTGCTTCTGCCCTCCAAATCGTCGACTTTAGACTCAAACTTGTCGATTTTTCTTTAGTTCTTTATTTTCTTTCGCCACGCTATCAAAGTCCACTCTGCAATCTGTCCATTTGTTCTTTCATTGAGGAATGAATACTGTCCATTTTCCTGTCCATTGTTGTCATCTTCTGGTCCCGAGAACTGGAGCATTCAGACAACGTCAGCTATGGTCGGTTTATCAGTAGAACTGCGCTCCCCCCTGCGCCTGGCCCTGCGATTGCCCCGTCCCGCGTGATTGTTTCCTATGGGGCCGGGGTCGCTTCGACATCTCCGCAACCGAAGCAAGAAGGAGAACAGGAACACGAGCACGACAGCCACCGGCGCACGGACTGACACTGAACGGACACGCATGGCTGCTTTCTCCCGAGCGCGTTTCCCCATAAAAGTCAGGAAAGTCCAGTAAAAAGAGCCACAAAACCCCGCTCGAAAACATTCCCAATTTAAACCGCATGTTGGCGGGGAAATGATGTGTGTAACGTTAATCACAAATTGGTTGAAACTTTGCTGTTATTAACAAAAAAAAAAACAACAACAAGACGGAGCTCTGAAAAAAGCGTCCACGACCGGCCGTAAAAACAAGCTCACCCCGTGTGTGTGTGTGTGTGTGTGTGTGTGCTCACCGTCACTTTCTTATTTCCCTTTTGCTAAAACAATGCATGATAACCAAAACACAGTGACATAAAAAAACTTCATGATGACACCTCTGACATTAAAAAAACTATCATTTGAGACACCTCTAAACAACTTCCTTAAAAAGACCACTGACATACCACGTATTTACACACAGGAACACACACACAACACACCACAACACACACACCACACACACACCACACACAAACACATGCACACCACACACACACACACCACAACACACACACACACACACACACACACACACACACACCGCACGCACGCACGCACGCACGCACCACGCACGCACGCACGCACGCACGCACACACGCACGCACACACACCAAATTACACACACACACCACATCACACCCCACACACCACAACACACACACCACACACACACCACAAACAAGCACTCTGCTCCAACACACATATTCAATGACGCGCACGCACGCACGTATTTACTAAGCACGCCCGCCGCACCACACACACACACACACCCCAACACACCAACACACACACACACACCACACACACACACACACACACCCACACACACACCACACAAGCACTCTGTCTCTCACAAACAATTTCACATTCACGCCACGCACGTGCGTGCCGCACGTATTACGTAAGCACGCGCCACAACACACACACACCACACCAAACAAAACACACACACACACAACCACACACACCACACACACACACACACGCACGCAACACACAACAAAAACCACACACACACACACACCGCACACACAACGCACGCACATGCCCACACCACGCACGCACGCACGCACGCACGCGCCGCACGCACGCACACACACACACACACACACACGCACACCTAACCTCCCCCCCCCCCCCCCGCCTTTTCCCATTGCTTCCCCCACCCACACGGCCCAAAAATTAAGTCCCCCAAAAAGGGGATAGAAATTTTTGGGAAAGGGTTTTTTACAAAGGGGGGATAAGAAAAAGGGGAAGCTATAACAAAGGGTTTTCAAGTCGAAAACCCAAAATGCTTCCTTCCATCTTTACGCATTTTCAATATTATTTGGTTAAAAGAAACGCGTCCCCCATGTCAATGCCCGGGGTGAGTCCCATGTTTTCGATATCATTATTGTTTAAATCAGAAAGAAACCTTCATTCCCCTACTAGTTTAACTAACCCCTCTTTAACTGCTCCTAACCGCAAAATTTTCGAAAGGGCTAAGGGATCCGTTCCTTAGTTTTTCCAAAAGAGAAAAACAACAAAAAAAGAAACTAGCAGGAACGGGTGATAAGGGAAAGGGGTCGTAAGAGAAGGTGGATTTGGGGGAATTCATAAGACGGGTAATTCTTCTATAATGCATTTGCACAGCGTGTGAGGGTGTTGTCACTCTACAGTTTTGTGCAACAAAAAGAAATTTCAGATCAGTGGTCTGGAGAAATGTACATATGATAAAACACCACGAAGAGAAAAGTGCCCCATTGACTGAGAATTTTGGTCCATCCCTGAAAAAAAGCATCGTTGGTTCAATGAACTTGTACCCCAGCTATGAATGTGCAGCAGGATGATTTTTAGTTTCCTAATGACCTTTTTCATTCAACCCCTCCCCACACCCCCACACCCCTCCCACACACTCTTCGGTTTAAACAGTGAAAGTGTTAAGAAGGAAAACGATGAGTGTGAAGGAAAATAAGTGTGGGAGGCTGAGTGCATGTATGTTTTGAACTGGGTAACAGCTGAATGGTAATTAGAAAAATACAGAAACCATACATATACATACATTTTTTTTTGGGGGGGGGGGGGGGGGGGGGGGTGGGTGGATCTTTACAACGAAAAGACCCAGACTCATACCCCCCGCATGCCCACACGCAAACTGACGCCAGACGAATCGAACTATCTTTTCTTATAGCTGTGGAAAGACGAGTAAAAAAAAACAAACAACAACAAAAACAACAACAAAACAGGAAGAACATTAAGAGCGTTGTATGTACAGGACAGTGGATAACAGGAGAAGTTTGTAGGCAAAAACAAAAAATGTTGCCTTTTTCTTAACGTGTCTGTATCATCACTGCTTTCACTGTGTCCCTTTTGGAGCTGAACTGTTCTGTTGCCCGATACATCAGGCTGAATGCGGCAGAGTGAAGGGGCCCACTTGTCCGTACTTTATTGATCGAGACTGCTCCCACCAACAATAAAAAGCATGTTGCTTATAGCTGAGGTTCTACCCCCCAATATAGCTGCCCTTTGCAGTGCCTAGCGAATATGACTAAATAAAGACAGCTGGATTAATCGAAAAGGGTTTTGATGAATTGCATGATTTTATAGATTCCATAAAAATATAACATAGAGATGGCATACCCGGGACATAGCCTGTTAAAAGTAGTGAATGTAACTTATGCGAAGTAACGTCACAAGTCATGCATACTGAAAAATCATCTGGGCGTGTGTTATTATCATATCATATAAAATTATAAAGACGCCCTTTCCTCTGTCAAAAAACGACTATAAAAGAAAACAATGTGAGTGTGTACGTACATGATAAGAAAGTCAGTCAGGTCGCTTAATACGTCGTGGGTTATCATATCATTCATCGACGAAAGAAAGGGCTGCAAATCTTTCCATAACCCTCATAATCTGTATATCTTACAACGACACACAACCGCTACTATTCTGAATCTGGCGTTTTGTCTTCTCTAAAAGCAGGGCTGTTAAAGTTTTGTTATATCATTTCAAATGCCCATATCATTACATCATCGAATAAAACGACTTTTTATGTCCATTGATCATACAAAGTAAAGAGAAGAAGGGGTTTTATTTTCAGAATAACCTCTCAAAAGATCACTCCATTTCAACATTGATTGTCACCTCCGAGTGTACATGTTCAACTTGCTATTCAAGTCCCCCCCCCCCCTTCTGTAAATGAAAATGAAAGTATATCTCCCAGCTTTTATGGTAGAAGTTTTCATGATTGGAGGACAGAATTCCTTCAACGTAAATATTACAAGAACACGTGTCATTTAAGATCCAGTTTGCCTATATCATGTATAAATGACATTCTTTTATTCACTGTTGATTGCTCATTTACAAATTAATAAGAAAGGTTTTATGCACAAACTATAATCAAAAAGAAAATTTCATTTATATTGCTCAGCCAGCATCCAATAATATTTCAATTATGACAGCAGGCCCATTATAAATAGAAAATTCAATTACATGTTGGATACGTA
>CM031612.1:29337813-29340313 GCA_018398815.1 Conus ventricosus | reverse complement strand
AAGTATGGTTCTATTGATAGAGTCAAAAAGCCCTTTCTCAAAATCGATGAAAGCAACATACAACTTACGGGTTCGCCCAAAATTGTTTTTGATGAAAGCCAATAATGTGAACATATGGTCTATGGTGGAACGATTCTGTTTAAAAAACCCAGCTTGAAACTCACCTGTAATGTTTTTGTCCTCAACCCACCCCTTGAAGTCTTTTATTAAATTGCACTATACAGTTTGCTGCAAACATTGCACAACGAGATTCCTCTGTAATTATTTGGATTGGTAACATTACCCTTTTTATATAGTGGCACAACAATTGACCACACCACTTTCAGGATATATGCCTCTCTCAAACAGAGAATTAAAAAATTTTACCCAAAAAATTTCCCTTACCAAGTTTGATTTGCAGGCATGTTAATAAATTCCCCCATGACTTTACCGGACCGGCAGCCTTGCGACTTTTCAGAGTTTTCAGCGCAATCAAAACTTCCCTACTAAGATAGGTTGATTCAAATTATTTTCGCCGTCACCATCGTTATTTTCTCCATCACATCACCATCATCATCATCATCAAAAGCAGCAGCCGGGGAGCAGCATGGTCATCATCATCATCATTATCAACATTGTCATAAACATCATCATTCTTAACAGCATCATAAGCACTTTGGTCACTATTACTTCTCCCTGAACCAGAACATTATCAAACTTGTCTTTCCTTTCTAACAAATTTTTTAAAGTGTACATACCAATCGTTAAGCTAATATCATTCGATGTCTGCCTTCTTGTTGTAGATATTTTACGCACAGATTCCCAAAATCTTTTTGATTATTTACAGATCGTAATAAGTCAGTTAATAGAGTCTCATTAAATTGCTTTTTCCCTTTTTTCTTTAACAAATGTTTATATTCACGTCTTGCTATACATAAAGAAGTGCGATCAGGTGGAGACAAAGTACGCTTAAATTTCGTCAACAAATTACGTACAGTTTTCTTTCTGCACGACATTCTTTATCATACCAGTCGTCATCTTTCACGTGCCTACCAATGTATATTTGTTTCTTCATAAAGTCTGCTGCACTTTTATAAAAATGATTAAAAACCTCAAATGCTTCGTTGATATTTATACTATTAAACTGATCGCCATTTGAAACTGCCTTTGCATATCGTTTGAACAGATGTGTCTCTGAACACATTGCTATGGGTTTCGTCCCATACAAACTTTTCGAGAATTTGAACATCATCCTGAACACAAATCTCATTATCATAGGAAGTGAATATATAATTCCAAAGACAAATGGTCAGATTCAATTCTATCAGACACATTCATTCTGATGCTATCAGACACTCTTGAAAACAAATCATACGACAGTACAAAATAATCATCTTAAAACTGTTACCATTATCAGCTATGTACGTGTAATGACCTTGAAGGTCATCCCCACACATACCGTTTAAAATACACAGGTAAAAAAAAGTGCACATGTTAAGTAACATTTTGCCATAATTATTAATCACACGGTCTTCAGAATTTCGTTCAGGTTCAAAGGCCCACCAAATGTTGATTAACAAAATCACACACATTGGATTCTAAGTCACAAGATATATTTGAGGTTCTGCTATTTAAATCTCCATTAATTCAATGTACATACATGTTCTTTATTATAAAGCAAACAATCACATAAAAAATCTTCCAATAAAGAAACACCATTTTCATAATCAAAATGCACATAATATGGTGAGTTCTCTGGCGGTATATAAGCACAAACATACATAATGTTTTCTTTCAATGCCGAAAAGGCATTTATCCAACCAAAAGCAATAAAAAAGATGAGACTCCACACATATAGGTTTGACAAAAGAACACAGCTCACTTCTTATCAAACATATAATTCCACGCGAACGTCTTCCGTGTGTCGACAGTTTAACAGCAGGCTTTCAGAACAAGGGGTACCCCTTTAAAAAATAGGCACCTGAAAATCTTCTACAAACGTCTCAACTAAACAAACAAAATCAAAAGGGAAAAAACATACGAAACAAAATCATATCATGTATTTTTGTGAGTAGTCCATTAACGTTCCAATGAAGGGAAAAAAAAGGGTTTCGTTTTTTTTACATACATTAGCATCATCAAACTCATTATTCATCACTGACGAGGTCGATCCACACACATTTCCATTTGACACATCGTCTACAGAGCTGTTCACGTGTACCGGGGACACAGAAACCCGTCACAGAACACGGGGGCACAAATTCTCACGTGGCGCTAACTCGCTGGGCACTGGTCGCGCTGTGACAAGGCCACCGGCGTCGACTCAGTAAAGCGTTCCTTCCACAGCAGCGGACAAAAACAAGGATAAATACAGGACCGGCCGAACCCCTATTTCATTACCACAAGACGATCACCCGAGTCCAACGTGTAACGAGTTCCGTCCACAAGGGGATGATCATGGATCATTGCGGCACGTTTCCCGTCACTTCTTGCCTGTTTAAGATGAGGGGTTAGTTTTCTT
>CM031612.1:29302813-29310313 GCA_018398815.1 Conus ventricosus | reverse complement strand
TTCCCTGTTTGTTTGTTTTTCATTCTCTCGAGGATCACAACTATGTTCCCTCTTTTCCCCAGGAACATCATTATTATCGGTATTACTCCTAAGGATCACACATGTGTTGCCTATTTTCGAGTGGGGGGAGGGACGTTATCATCCTTGAGGAAACCTACGAAAATGGGGAAGAATTATGATTATCAGGATCACAACTATTTTCTCTACTTTTGTTGAACCTATCTGCGCTTGCCATGTTAATAATGGTTGCTTGTAGCTATTTTACTTGTTGACAACACCTTCTGTACGGTAACACCTGCTTTCCTAAGGAAAACAAGGACAACAGTTATTACCCCCCCCCCCCCCCCCCCCCCCTTGGAAAATAGGGAATGCAATTATGATCCTCAAGAAAACATGGAAAACAGCTGCGATTCAAAAGAAAGTTTTACTCCCCTAGATAATTCTTCCCGGTTTCCTCTTCAACGGGCTCAGTTCCATGAAGCCAGAAAGGTGACGGAAATTCACTGATAGGAAGAGAAGAAAATGTAACCGCAGTGTACCAGAAGTAGAGACAGAGAAGGGTAATACTGGTGGCATATACTTTGTTCTTTTTTCATCTATTTCTTTGATTTTCACAGCAACATGGACGATTGTATTATCAATACAGCTTATGTTGTCATTGATTTCTGTTTCACGTCAGTGGTACACAGAAATGAGTCACCCATGGACAGCTCCATGGGTATAAAGTGTAGTATTGTCTGCTCATCCATGGATAACTGAATGGGTATAAAGTGTAGTGTTGTCTGCTCATCCATGGATAACTCCATGGGGATAAAGTGTAGTGTTGTCTGCTCATCCATGGATAACTCCATGGGATAAAGTGTAGTATTGTCTGCTCATCCATGGATAACTCCATGGGGATAAAGTGTAGTATTGTCTGCTCATCCATGGATAACTCCATGGGGATAAAGTGTAGTATTGTCTGCTCATCCATGGATAACTCCATGGGGATAAAGTGTAGTATTGTCTGCTCATCCATGGACAACTCCATGGGGATAAAGTGTAGTATTGTCTGCACACGATGACGGTCTTATCCTCAAAGGGAGAGCATCGCAAGTTCGCTCATCTTGTATCCCTTCTGTAAATGTCTCCCTGGGATAGCAGATACTGATCGCTGATTTCTTTTTCATTTTGTTCAGCCTTTGGATAACAGCTAAGATGAGTGATGGAAACTAGAAAACAAAAGAAAAAAAACGGTGCGGTTTAAATGTGCTTTAAAGTCATGAAACTGGAAGCTGAGTAACAACGTGTGGTGTATGATATTTCAGAAAAAAACCCGTAGTATTTAATAACCAGTGTGATTACTTGTTGATGAGAAATTCGAGTTTTTGCTGCAGTGTTGCATAGAAATTCTAAACGATAAAGAAAAGCAAATAATAATAATAATAATGCGGAGTGCTTTATTATACTGATGGATTTCCGCCTCGAAAAGACCCAAACTAACTGCATGAACACACGCAAACTATCGCCACAGCAGATAGGAATCTGATTTTCTGACAGTCGTGTAAAGATAGGCGAGGAAAAATAAGACAAGAAAAAAAATCAGATCACCTGACAGGAAAGTGAACGAAGTAGAAGTTTATAGGCAGAAAAAAAGTATTTCTTTTTGCTCATTTTACTGAACTTTTCTTTCTTTCTTTCTTCTTTCTTAGCTTCTTTCTTTCTTTCTTAGCTTCTTTCTTTCTGTCTTTCTTTCTTTCGTTATGACAGTAGCTGCACGATAGCATCTCAAACAGTGCGTGTGTCATCCTTACATTCACTGTGTCTGTTTAGAACTAAATTGATCCCTGCCCAGAGAAAGCAGTCCCTGTACTGAATGCTGCAAAACTAAACTGCTCATTTTCCCGTGTATCATTACCCATGACTACTCCCACCCTAAATGTAAGTAATGTTTTTCGTTGAGCTTACACCTAAAAGTAACTGACTTTCCAATGCCAATTCATATTGTTTCATATCCTCCTCATGTTATCGCACACACACACACACACACACACACACACACACACACACACACACACACACACACACACACACACACACACACACACCCGACCCTGCCACCTCCCAGCATACAAACTCTCACCCCATCCCTTTCTGCCCCTCTTGTGAGCAAATCTGAAATAAATGTTAGCGAACCGCAAACAAAAAACAAAAAAAACACCAACAACAACAGCAACAAAAAAGTGGACAAACGAATCACAAGAGCGTTTTGTCTTGTGATTCGTTTGTCCACATTTTTTTTTTTTTTGGGGGGGGGGGGGGGGGGGGAGGCGGTTCGCTAACATTTATTTCAGATTTGTTCAGATTTCCGCCTGCAGTCATCTCATTTTGCAACTAGAGCCCTTTTGAGAATTTAATTTTTTTTTCTTTTTTAACAAAGTCTACCAATAGCCAGTATAAAGCTGCGCCGGAAGAGGAGAGACACACTGCCATGAATGGAGTTAAGAATGCAAACAGAAAACGAACAAACAAACACAAAACAACGGAAGTTAACATCCATATGCTCGAGGATCACAATCTTTATATTTGGATAAAAATTAAGTACGGAGTTATTTCTTGTATTCAGAGATCTCATTCCTGCTTGTCTGTAATTGCATTTAACAGAGGGTTCTCTCTCTCTCTCTTTCTCTCTTTCTCTCCCCCCCCCCTCTCTCTCTCTCTCTCGGGTGGCTTCCCTTGTCTGGCTCTCAGCAAGACGTTTCAAGCTATCCTTCTAAATTTCAAACCGCGTTGCATGTAAATTGCACAGTATGCCTGTTGAGGTTTCCTATGCCATTTAGAAGCCACGTTCAATGCTGCTCTCTCTTTCCTTCTCTCTGACTCTCTGTCTGTCTGCTGTCTGTCTGTCTGTCTGTCTCTCTCTCTCTCTCTCTCTCTCTCTCTCTCTCTCTCTCTCTCTCTCTCTCTCTCTCTTCTCTTCATAAATCAATTCCCAGTTCTTTCTAACTACGTTTTTATCTCTTTGTCTTGTTAACTTGTTCACTAGTTTCAGCGTTGCTCTTTTCTGTCTTGTCGATGGGGATGAACAACGGCATTAAAGCTAAAGAGACGACAAGAAAACGGATAAGGAGAAGAGAGAGAGAGAGAGAGAGAGAGAGAGAGAGAGAGAGAGAGAGAGAGAGACAGACAGACAGACAGACAGACAGACAGACTGTCCTGAAAACAAGACAATTTTTCTGTCCCTTCGGATTTAACGCATGATCAATGCACAAGGAACGTTTTAACGTGTTCCTGTTTCTGAACTGCAAATCAAAAGAGTTTTCTCTCAACAGGGGCTTTGAAGTAAAAACAGTTTGAAATCGCGAGTTCATGCGGATTTATTGACACACCGCAACCACTATGCGCACACTAATAAGGGTGACAAAAACCATCTATAACCGCGCGTACACACACACACACACACACACACACACACACACACACACACACACACACACACACACTCACACACACACACACACACGCGCGCGCGCGCACGCACGCACGCTCGCACGCACGCACGCACACACACACACACACACACACACACACACACACACACACACACACACACACGTGTATGTTCAAGTGTGGGCACGCAGAGGGTCAAAGTCTCCGAGCAAACCGTGCAAGAATGGTCACGGAATTTCTATGGATGAAGCAAGCGAAATAAAGAAGAGAGAAGAAAATGATGCCAAAGAAGAGAGAGAGAGAGAGAGAGAGAGAGAGAGAGAGAGAGAGAGAGAGAGAGAGAGAGAGAGAGAGAGAAGGAAATCCCCCGAAAGTAAGCGAGGATGAAATTCTAAAAAAAAAAAAAAAAAAAAAATAAAATAATAAAATAAAATACCGATGAAGATGACGTCATGAACGCTAGCTGAGCAAAAGATAGCAACAACCATGCATCTAACCTGCAGGCCATAGTTAAGTCAAAACACAAGCCATAAGTTGCACCTGTACACTTCAATAGAAAGAGAGAGATGAAAAGAATAATCAGTAGGAAACAGGAGATAGAATGGAGGAGAACAAAAGTTCGCGAAAAGACTTCAATAACACATAGGTCACAGACCTTGGCTGTAATGGGAAGGGGAAGGACATGGTTTTCTAGGCGCCAGCATTGACACTGATTGAGGAATCACAAAACTAGGCCACTAAACGGAGATGAGGAGAGAGAGAGAGAGAGAGAGAGAGAGAGAGAGAGAGAGAGAGAGAGACAGAGACAGAGACAGAGAGACAGAGAGAGACAGAGAGAGAGAGAGAGACAGAGAGAGAGAGAGAGAGAGACAGAGAGAGAGAGAGAGAGAGAGAGAGAGAGAGAGAGAGAGAGAGAGAGAGAGAGAGAGAGAGAGAGACGGGGGGGGGGGGGGGGGAGAACCGACAGACTGACAGACAGAGATGGAGAGATACACACAGAAAAAGAGAGGCAGAGAAAGACAGAGAATGACTGAAAGCTATACGGGATTCAAGAGTAGGGGAAGTACTATTAAGATCACTAGACAGATGGACAGAGGCGCAGGAAAAAAAATGTGACCGATTACTACTGTAACCAAACAAGAACCCATTCGCAAGCAAAGCCATGGCCAGGCGAATTGACAAATATGGTTTTGCTTTGAATGAACAATATTCATTTTTCCACTAAAGGAAATCTGGGGATTATTTTTAACATTAAAAAAAATATATTGAAGACTGCGAAATTAACGACCTAGTAAAGAATGTGCCAAATTCAGACCCTTACAACGCTAACGATTTTGATGAGGACTTTCGCAGTAAGCGGCAACTTAAGCACTGAAAGATATGAAAAACGATTAGAGTCTAGGCACAGACAGGTTTGCTGCCTTTTTTTTTTAATGGTTTCGGAACTGGACAAAGTTGTTTTTTTTCTTTTTTTTTCTCTTTAATTTTATTTTTTTGGTCAGAGCACTTAACACAGGATTTAGAAAAGATGATGATTTTTGTGTTCGGCGACAATGCTTTCTAAAAGGAATCAAACCAAGAAACTGCATTAAAACAAACATAAAATCTGATATCATTGCTAAGTGTAATGTTCTTCATGCTGGCTTTTTTTGGTTACCAGATGGATTTCACATCTTCTTACCGGATACAAAATACTATAGAGGTGACCCCCACCCCTACCCTTCCTACGTACATTTTCTATCATTTTACAGCTCCGTTTTTTTTCTGTCTGTAAGTACAAAGAGAGTAACATATGTTCCGCGCCGGAATGTAATGCTTATCACAAAATGTCAGTATCGCGTCATGCTTTTTTACACCCCAACGTCATTACACTGGGAACAAAAGAACTAAAAAAACAGTCTCACTCTTCTGTCTGTCTACGAGTTGCTCTACCTCTCTGTCTATAAAGAATTGACTCTTTCTGTGTGTATGTTTTCTGCGTCTTGTCAAATCCTGTCTTTGTCTCCCGTGTGTTGTGATTACCATTATGTAGTTATAAAGTATATTTGCTAACCCTTCTTTATAAACGAACATTAAAAGAACAGTTTAAAGAAATGAATAAACAAAGAAAAAGACAAAGAAACAGAAACAAATGGAGAATGAAAAAAAGAAAGAGAGGGAGAAAGAAGGAATGCGAGGGAGAAGGTGTGTGTGTGTGTGTGGGGGGGGGGGGGGGGGGGGGGGTAGGCGGTGAAGGGGAATAAGGGGGATATAAGCGAGAGAGAGAGAGAGAGAAGAGAGAGAGAGAGAAGAGAGAGAGAGAGAGAGAGAGAGACAGACAGACAGACAGACAGAGAGACAGACAGAGAGAAAGAGAGAGAGAGAGAGAGAGAGAGAGAGAGAGAGAGAGAGAGAGAGAGAGAGAGAGAGAGAGAGAAGAGAGAGAGAGAATGGCATAAGCAGGGCCAGATAGGGAAGTGGAAATAGAGTTAAGGACGCCTAGTAGTAAAATTAAAATACCCTGTGTTCTTCATGCTTAGTTTCCAAGGTGAAGATCTAACTGAAGTCTGGAGGGGGTTGCTTCCAGACACGGATGCTACTGATTCTGGAAACGATATGAAGGAGACAAATATGTCCATAACGCGGCCAGCAGAGCTTGGGACTGGTTGGGGATTACGTGACTCGTCTCTAGCGCCCATTTTTGTCGTCTTTAACCACTTTTGACGTACCTCACGAATTTTGTCGTACCTCACGCGTTTTGTTCCCAATTTGGTAACCATTTTGTCGCCCTGAACTGCTTTTGTCGCCCATGGGTCCAGGCAAGGTCACGAGATTTGTCGTCCCCATGAAAAATGGACGACACACGTGGTTGTGGCGACATAAATGGTTGTTAAGTGACGACAAACATCGTAAGTGCGACATAAATGGTTGAAATGGACGACAAAACTCGTGAGGTGATACCAGTGGTTCAGGACGACAACAAACGGCGCAACACTCGTCTCCTTGCTTTTCTTCGACCTTCGCTCACGAAGGAGCGTAGGCCACAAAGGTCAACACTCCAGTGACACTCGATTCTGAGTTGCCATCTCCATCTCTGCCCTGTTGTTTCCTTCTCCCTCTATCCGCCCCCCCCCCCCCCTCTTACCTCCCCTTCTGACTGGTTGTCTCAACAATCACCAGTTACAAGAGGTAGCCTTGTAGGCGAACCTGTTGATGATATGTACAATAACAGAACTGGCTTAGCTATGATTGTGATTAAAAAGACAACCAGAAAGAGGAAATACCATCAACCATCCACATCATAGCATTCACATGAATGGTTACAGGACTGCTGCCTTCTCCACTAAAGATTGAGTCGGAAGACAGCCAAAGAAGAGACAGTCTTGTCATTGCTCACATTACGAGACAGTGTGTGTGCGCACGCGCGCGCACGCGTTCATGTGCGTGCCTACGTGCGTGTGTGCGTGCGTACTTGTCATTGCTCACATTATTACATTCTCATGTCTTCTCATGTTACGGTGAGTGTATTCTCTTCTTTTTTTCCCCTCCTTCTTTCGATCAGTGAGAAATTCGTGTCTAACCATCAGCAGTACCAAGAGGTCCTTTTCGATCAATAGCGATGACGTCACAGTGCATCTATAGTTTTCAAACTTTGCTTGTTTGTATTCTCTGTTGAATAATTTGGCTGCGATCTAGATTCCGTAGCCGAATAAGTAGTTGAACTCTCCCCTGACTGAGGGCACAAGGATCAGTTCACCTCCATAACTTTGTTTCAATTCAGATAAGGGGCTGGAAGGAAATGAAGGTGCAAAATATGCATACGTCGAAAGCGTTTGGCCATCATGAATAAACAAAATGGGACAAAATCTTCGATGAGGATCGCCCAACGAAGAAACTAGAAGCTGAACTAGAGACAGAGATGAGAGACAATGCTGACAAACAAACTGATGATCTCTTACATGCTGATGAGAAAGCATCATATATCCAAATAAATGATGTACATAATGGACTCAAGTGTTTGAAAAAAAGGTACTTCTCACTGAGTATGAAAGAAAACTAGATCATCAATCTCTGATCAACTAGTGGCATCGT
>CM031612.1:29290313-29297813 GCA_018398815.1 Conus ventricosus | reverse complement strand
TAATCACCATATACACCACAACAAACAATAACAGTGGCACTGACAATGATGATCATCCACAACGACAAGCATATTGTACTGAACAGAAAATTTGTATCCGTGACAAGGACAAGGTGGACAATTATAGCCATTGCTTCAAGTTCTGAAAGCGCTCAAGCTGGAGCTGAAACTCAAGCCAGTCATGTGCGAAACAAACAATCCTCCCAACACTATGGCAATAGATGCACTCCATATACCCATCCATCCATCTGCTGTCCGCAAAGAATTGAAGAGTGGCATATATTCGCTTTGTAGTCTTCTTACTGCATTTATACACGCTCAGTGGGATTGGTTGGGCCACTAATTCAAGCGATCATTTTCAGCCGTCATTGGACGGATGTAGTAGTGCCCTCCAGTGGGAACGTCTGTTCACTTTGGCTGAGAGACGAAGCGATGGTTGTTAATAATGGGCAGTGAATGTTAGACCAGTGCAGGCGTCACTGACCACCACCGAAATGACCCAGCAGGAGTGCAGTGTCTCCATGCTAGATTGCCCCTTGACTACTTATGATTGATTGCACCCCGTGGGCTGTTGCTCTAGGGGCTGCACCGGGATGACCATTTGTCTGGGTGTGAATGAAGGAACCAGAATCAGTGGATTGGGATCACTGCTTCTGTGGGAACTTGGGAGATGGGGAAGCAAAACAACAATGAAAGCAAGAATTTCAGTAGTCGTCTATATAACGGATTACTCACGTATGCCTGGAGACGATTTCGTTTCTATATCGGAAAAGCTGATAACTTTTGTTATTCCTATATTTTTTAACAGTCCAAGTCACCTTATTTGTATGTTGTTGGTCCCCAGACATACAAAAATGTTCTCTATCTCTCTGTCTCTGTCTCTCTCTCTCTGTCTCTGTCTCTCTCCTCTCTCTCTCTCTCTCTCTCTCTCTCTCCTCTCTCTCTCTCTCTCTCTCAAGACACACACATATCTATCTGTCTACCTATCTTTGCATTTATCTATGGATAGATAGACAGGCAGACAGATGGCCAGACAAACAGACAGTTAGATAGATGGATAGATCGATCGATAGGTAGGTGGGTAGGTAGGTAGGTAGATTTCGGGAAGAGAGAGAGAGAGAGAGAGAGAGAGAGAGAGAGAGAGAGAGAGAGAGAGAGAGAGAGAGAGAGGAGAGAGAGAGAGAGAGAGAGAGAGAGAAGAAGAAGAAGAAGTGGAAGACAGCCAATGGGGAGAACAATTCAATTAGCGAGCAAGTGCCAGTAACTGAAAGCGATGACGAAATTGTAAAAAGGGAAAGTGTGATTCGGAAGGGAAAAACTACCTTCATATAAGTTACCACTCTGCATTGCAGAAAGACAATGAGAACTAGAAGAATTTACAACATTAATTTGTTTTGTTTCTGCTGGCTGTTGGAACGAGTTGAGTCTGAAAAAAAAAAGATAAACAGAAATAAAGTATTATAATGAACTGACACAAGTTAACCTCAAGGATACCGTCCAGAAATTGAAAATATTCTTTTAGATATATACAAGAAGCGGGAACAACACAAACAAACAAACAAAAAACGCGAAAACAAACGAAAACAAACAAAACAGAACAATGGCAGCAGCACCGCTACCATCATACACCAACAAAAACAACACACAGCGACACTGGCATAATCATCATCTACATCGATAATCAGTGCAACATTAAACTGAGCAGCAAATTTGCATCTATGAACAAGACAATAGATGGAGAATTATAGCCATTGTTACCAGTTCTGATAGTACTCATGCAGGAGCTGAAACTCGAATCTAGTCATGTACAAGCCAGACAGTCTTCCCTACAGCATGGATATAAAAGCACCCCGTATAAACACCCACTTTATCTGCTGCCTGAGAAGAATTAAAGGGTGACATAATATTATTTGCCAAGTAGTCTTCTCGTTGTACACCTAAATTCACAGGCTTTTGCTCCGTGTGGTCGGTTGCCCCATGATAAAAGGCAAACAGACATTCCCAGCCATCATTTGGAAGGATGTGGTGTGCCCTCTAGAATGAGACGCATTCTCTGTCTGGCTGAGGTATTAAGTCTGCACGAGTGTTGACTGCCAGAACCCAGTATCTCTCTTCTATATATGTATATGGATACTGGGTTCGGGCAGTCAACCCTCGTAAGACTAAGACTTAATCACTCAGCCAGACAGAGAATGCGTCTCATTCTAGAGGGCACACCACATCCGTCCAATGATGGCTGAGAATGTCTGTTTGCCTTGTCTGATAGTGACAATGGTCGTCAGTGAGGGACAGTATCATACTGGCCAGATTAAAGCAAGCACCACTGAAATGACCCAGCATCAGCGCAGTGTCTCCATGCCGGGCATCCTGACGATGTATGATTGATGGCACCCACTGAACTGTGCTGCTTGGCGCGGCGACAAAATGACTATTTGTCACGGTGTGAATGGAAAAGCCGGAATCACTGGGTTAGGGATTACTGCTTAGACTGTGGGAGCCTGGAGAATGAGAAACAACACCAATTTCAGTCGTCGTGAATGGCCAGTATGCATAGCGATGACTAGTTTCTACATTTAAAAAAGCTAACGACGTTCGCTGTTCACATAGCTTTACCACTTTAAGACATACTATTTGTATGATCCCGGTCCTCAGACACGGGAAAATGTCAATTTTAAATTCTCTCTCTCTCTCTCTCTCTCTCTCTCTCTCTCTCTCTCTCTTTGTGGGTGCAATGCTTGTAGATTAGTGTGTTTCCACATGCGCAACATGTGCAAGTAGCTTGAGCGAGAGAGCAGAGACAGAATGGCAGAAGAAAGAGTTAAATCCGTTCATGTTTTCTATAGCCCAGCTGACCTACTCTACAGAGGAGAGAGGCACGGAGAGAGAGAGAGAGAGAGAACTCTGAACTCTGAACTCTGAATGGTTTAATGAATAGGCCATAGGCCCATGTCATGGTGGGTTTTCACAATAGCAAACATGATGGACATCTTAGAACGTAAGACTACTCAGTGAGCATACACACTCACAGAAACAGATACACAACATACACGCGCGCGCGCACGCACGCACGCGTACACACACACACACACACACACCACACACACACACACACACACACACACACACACACACACACACACACACACCCGCACACACACACACACAAAATCGGTTGTCTGTCTAAAGCAAATTCACTCATGACTCAGGAAGTGTGGCGTATTCTAAAAGCTTTTTCAATGAACAGAGCAAGGCGAGTGATCATTGATTTGCATTCAGATGCAACAGCATGGTTAACTTAAATTGGGAAGGACTGTTGTAATACTTGGCTGGTATGTATTGTTCTCTTAACTCTTGATACAATGGGCATTGTAAAACAAAGTGGGTCTCTGTCTCTATTTGAAGACCACAACATGGACACAGCAACTCATTTTCGGTCACATTTCTCCGGAAACGCATTTTATGTACATTTAGTTGCGACACACCTAATCTTAATCTGATTAGACTAGTTCTTGCCTGTAAATGACTAACTGAATGTAGGTATGGGCCAAAATCAAATCACTTTTAAATGTCCTGTAAAAATGGAAACGATCACTCTGTGTTATTTCGGTATGCCACTGCGCTTTGTAATCTTGAATCAGTCTCTCTCTCAATGTCTTCAAGAACTCTTTTTCATTACCAACCCCTTGATTCCCCCACACTTCTTCAAAACCATATTTGTAAAGAAAGAAGCAGACGGTAGATGCCCATGTGTTCTTGTCTCTATGGTGAAAAAATAGCAACATTTTATAAGCTTTATACGGAAGTCGATGAGGTTGCATTTTTAAAATTCTCAACCAGTATTTGATACTCTTTATATACAAATTAACACACAACGGGAATCTTCCCAATTCTCCATAAACCATTGCATTAGGAGTTCTTAAACTTACATTCAGAAACCTTTTCAAGGCAAAAAGGTGTACTTTTTCTAGAATGTCAGCATTTCCAATCATACCCATATTTCTGCACCGTAACTAAGTACTGGCTTGATTTGCGTGTCGAAGAGTTTAAAGAACACAGCTGGTGATTTTTCTCCAATAGACCACAAGAGTTTGAATATATTGATCACGCCTATTTTTGCTCTGCTAGACATATCATACAAACAATGAGAAAAGGAAAGTCTTGGACATGATAATTCCCAAATATTGTACATGTTCACCACTGTCATTTTGGTTTGTCCAAAGAACCATTGCTCGTGTTGAGAAATATGTCCACCATTTCTAAACACGACAACGTTTGATTTTCTAAATTAACTGTCAGACCAAGTCTTCCAGCTGTGTCATGTAAGACGTTCAGCTGATTTTGCAAACCGGTGACTGAATCGGAGAGCAGGATAACGTCATCAGCAAACATAAGAATTAAGATTTCTACAAAATCCGGGATAAGTTGAATTCCATGTTTACCTTTTTTGATTACTTCTACAGCCAGCTCATTGATAAACAGAGAGAACAAAACGGGACTACACACCTCCCCCTGTTTTAAACCCAAGGGCACATAAACGCGTCACTTAAATCGTTTCCAACTCTAACTCTTGCCTTCACAGTGTTATATATACTAGTAATAGCTCCGTACATTTTCCCATTAATTCCTCTTTTCTTTAAAACACGCCATAAATTTGCTCGAACAATGGAGTCAAAAGCTTTTCTGTAATCTATAAATGCAACAAACATTTTTTTGTGTAACAGTAACTGCTTTTGAGCAATGGCAAACAGTGTAAAAACATGATCAATGGTACTGTAATTTTTCCTAAAGCCTGCCTGACTTTCGTTGATAGCATCATTCTCTTCGATCCATTTATTCAATCGTTCATTAAGTATGTGGCTGTATAATTTACTGCACACATTCAATAATGATATTCCTCGGTAATTATCAGGTACATTTCGATCGCCCTTTTTATGCAACGGTTGGATGATAGCTTCTGACCACTGTGAAGGATAATCTCCGGTAGAAAACAATTTATTGAACAGAATAATCAGAAACGGAACAATCACTGTAACAGAGTTTTTGAAGATCTCTCCAACAATCCCATCAGGGCCTGCAGCCTTACCATTTTTAGAGAACGAATTGCAGCATACAGTTCACTTTCTGAAATATCACATTCAAGAGAATCTATATTAAACTGGTTTTGGTCTACATCGATTTGTTCTTCCCTCTCATCAACAGTCTCAATAGTTTCATTGAAGGACAGACCAGACTGAAATACTTGTGAGAAGTGTTGGTACCATTTATCCTTGCTGATATTATTTTGAACAGGTCTTTTACATGATAGAGATTTCAACTTACTCCAAAATTTGGCAGAATCGTTTACGTTATCGTGTAAAATTTTCACTATATTTGCACGATGGTCCTTCTTTTTCAGTCTCAGAAGCTCTTTGTAGTCTCTGCGCTTCTGGTTATAAGTATTTCTAATTTCCTCGTCGTCATCTCTACTTATGTAGTATCGTCTTAGATCGTGACGGAGTTCCTTTTTGTGTTGAGAGCATTCCTTATCAAACCACGGTCTTTTCTTTCTTTGCCAACAGTAATTGACTTTCTCATACATGAACTGGTATCAATCAGTGATTCATTGAACACTTGTATTGCTTCGTTGATATCAATATCAACAAGGTCAGATGCTCTTGTCATTTTATTCCTAAACTCAGCAGTTGACAATTTGTTTTTAAAATCGTCAATTCTGTCTTGGTTCCAGACAATCTTTTCGAACTTGAAAGTACTACATATTGCATTCGTTGGTTAGCTACGTTGACATTAGCATTAAATAAAACTTCAACTGGCATGTGTTTAGATTCTACTCTTGGCGTAATGTTCAATGACACACAATAATTCAACAAGCATCGAGACACAATGGCATAATCAACAATACTGCATCCTGTAGGAGAAACGTAGGTAAAGTGGCCAAAATCAATATCACCTTGAATGGCACCATTAAGTATAAACAAATCAAAAGAATTGCAGACATTTAACAAATATTTCCAAAATCATTCTGTATCTCATCTTTTGAGGTACGGAAAACAACACTGTCAGCGTTTTCTTCATGCAAAGGGCACATCCTTTCATCGTCATCATCATCATCTGTACTGTTTTCACCCCAGTCCGTGCATTGAAGTCTCCGAGCAACATGAATGGTAAGTTTCCAAAAGACTCTATCACATCCATAATACACTGCTCCAACATCCTAATACCATTTGTTATGTCCGTATCATGGTAATAGGAAGAGTTGTTAGGCGGTACATACACACAAGCAGAATCACTGGTGAAATCGTGCCAAAAAGGTCCTTAGACAGTTTTAACACTATAATATTGTCATAATCCACATCGATCTTTTCAATGTACTTAACGAGGTCTTTTTTCACTAGCAGAGTCAATCCTCCTGATAATCTAGCCGTTACAACCGTCAGACAGTTTAACGCCTGGTATGACGTAAGCACTATGTTTTGGAAACAAATGATCAGGAAATCTAGTTGCAAATGTTTCGACTACAAGACTAAAGTCAAATTCAGCAATATAAGACCTTACCTCAGGATCGTAAATCCGAGACAGACCTTCAATGTTGTAGGTCATGAACTTGAGACTTTGCATGACATGAGCCTGGCCGAGCCCTATAAATCGCTGCGTTGTGTAGTTTTACTGTGTTTAGTGGTTTCCTGAATGGTTCCTTGGCGTTTAGCTGTGGAATTCGTGGAACAACTCCTCAGCCGAGTTACAGGTCTGCCTCGTGCAATATTGTTACCCGAGGCCGAGTCAATCGCTCCGTCGAGGCTGTGGTAGATCGGTCGTCCTTGTTCCGCTCAGTTATTGTCCGTTCTTGCACTTGTCCAGTTGGTGTGTATGTCTCATCATGTGTATTTTGGTTAACTGGGTTTGTCACGTTGTCTGTCATTCCCATGTCCGTATTCTGTTCGTCATCCTTTTCGCTGTTGTTGTCTGGGGAGTCTGTCGTGGGGTTTGTCCTTCGGGCTGGACTTGTTTTCCAGTGGTCTTAGTGATGATCACAGTGCCATTTTCTTCATCACTTTCACTACCCTTGGCAACATCAGCCACGGTCAGCGGTGGCAGTGTGTCATCGTCAAGTGTCTGTCCTTGCCCATCGGTTTTGGTCTCGTCAAATCGTTTCCTTTCAAGATTTGGTTTCTGTCAAAATCTCCGTCTGTCCCCTTTCCATTGCCATGCACTGAGTCTGTCGCCTCATATGACTGTCCCGCATCGTCACCTTTCAAGATGTCGTTTGTGTCAAGATTTCCGTCTACCACCTTTTCATTGTCAGACACTTGCTCAGTCACACTGTGTGATGGTGTCTTTCCCTGGGTTGTCCTGTCGCTCGTGCTGTCTGTCTGGGTGTCGGTAATGTGAGGCTGAATGCTGATAAGATTGCTGTCTCGTACCGATGGCAGTGGGGGAAGTGGTGCATAGAGCTGTAGTTGTAGCTGTAGTATGGCTGAACCGGACAGCTCCAGTCCTGTACCC
>CM031612.1:29237813-29285313 GCA_018398815.1 Conus ventricosus | reverse complement strand
AACGCCGCAGGGCTAAAGTGGCCACTTGTCCAGGTGCCATTACTGTGTCTGGCCCCAAACGAAACCTTCGTCGCTTCGCTGACCCTGTACCTCTGCAGTAATTGTCTTCAAGGTCAGTGGACATTGATTCATGGTTCCTTCCTCTCCTTGTTCAGTCCCTGGGGCCAAGCTAGGCGAGAAGGGATTTTTTTAATGTATAAAGAACAGAAAAAAAAGTAATAAAAAAAATCACAGTATGACGCAGACGCAATTGTTCTTGATAGTGACAATAATGTTTTGAACAAGGTTGGAGTTTATGAGATATGATAAAACAACAACAGCAGCATTCTCAGCAACAATAACAACAGCAGTTGATGTGTCTATTTTTGAACAATGACATTGATTAATGAGGAATAAATAGATCAAGTTGCAAAGTGACCCAACTGCAGGCGGAAATCTAAACAAATCTTAAATAAAAAGAAGAAATTAGAGTGAAGAGATCCAAGCTGAGTAACAAATTCGTTCATTTTCGTTGTCTTATTTATTTGTGTCTTGCCTGAAGAAGACCTAAGAGGTCGAAACGCGTCGTGTTTTGTCTTGTGACTCGTTTAGTCCACGTTTTCTCTTGGCGATTCGCTGATATTTATTTAAGATTTGTTGAGGAATAAATAATTTTTTTTTCTCTCATGTCTTTGCTTGTATTTTTTGTTTTGTTTGTTTTTGTGTTCCTGCAGCAAAGTAAATAACAAATGATCAGTAATATTCAATACTGTTATACTGAAATGTCAATCGTTCACCTCATGAATAGGGAAAGAAATACACACTTTGATATTATTATTGTTATGGAACAATGACAGCAGAAGTAGCGACAGAAATGCAATGACTGATAACAAATAATATCACAATGCTTCACTTTCTTTATGCCCTGCTGTACAAATGGACAGAATGGCATTAATATGCAAAGAAAATTTAGTCTGTGATAAGGGAACGGAAGGGAATTGAGGAAAAGTTTTCAGGAAAGCAAATTCTACTTGCTTTTTCTTTATGCTTTTAGATGCAAAATCTTAAATGTGTTTGAAATAAATCCGCCAAACAACATGGACAAACGAATCACAAGACAGAACACGACGCGTTTCGACCTCGTAGATCCTTTCAGGCAAGATGAACAACACGCAGGACAACGAAAGTGAAGAACGAGCAATCACTTGTCTGGTCAAATTCGGCTTAAAATTGGCCGTTGAATCAAGATAAGCACTTGCTCGTGTCTTTTAAAATTTGGGCTGGGGGTAAAGCCCATGATTGAATCCGAAACAAAATGAAAGAAAACGTTAAATCCTCCCAAAACCGTTTTTGGTACTCTGTCCCAAATGGAGTTAGAGTTTTTTTGGGGGGGGCCCCTCATCTTGCTCGCTCTTCCCCCCCCTTTTTTCCACCCAGCCCGTCTGCTGTTTATCACTGCCCCCCCAAAAGCTCCTAAATTGTGGAAAATAAGGAATAGGGGGGAAAAGGGGACAGGGGTTTTGGGGGATGGTGCCCCACTGGGGAAAGGGGGGGGAAGGGACGGGGAACCAAAAAAAAAAATACCCAAGAATTTCAGAATATCATTTTCCCGTAGAAACCTTTTTTTTTTTTAAACATCGAAAAAAATAGGAAAATGGTAAAATTTCCCAAAACGCAGCGACCCAACATAATGTTTTCTCTGCTTTCCCGTGGCCCAGAAAATTTTTTGGCCCAGGGTTGAACCCCCGGGTTAAGTGCCCGTTTTGCCTCGTATCGCTACTACATCCAGATCATAACAAAACTATATAAAGCTTCGGGTGGTTTTTTTATCCCAGAAATGCTGTCTTTAAAAGCCAGGGGGAATTAAAAACTTTTTTCCTTTCCCGGGGGGCCCCGGTTTTTCTGGGGATCGTCAAATGACAAAATAGCTTTAGCAAGGTGGAAAGGAAGCAAAAAAGGGGGATGTAGCAAAAGAAAGGGCCCAGAAAGGGGAAGGGGCCAAGAATAAATTTTAAATATTTACTTTTTTTCCAAAACCCTATCCCCCCCCTTTTTTTTTTTTAAAAATTAAAATTCATTTTTTTTTTTAAAAAAGCAGGTGTTAACACCAAGCATAGTGTCTTTAAAAATTTTATTTCTTGTCTCGTCGGTATTTCTGGAGGAAAACCCATTAAACCCAAATTTCCCAAGGGAAAATTTTATATTTAGTGCCCCCTTTTTAAGGGGCCCAAAACTAGTTTTTGCAACCACCACTAACCCCCCCCCCCCCCCCCAAAAAGCTTTTCCTCCCCTTTTCCCCCGAAAAAAAAAGCAGCTTGGGTTTGGGATCGTTTTGTACCCACAAAAATTTGTAAAAATATTTAAATTTTCTATTTTTTTTCTTCTTAAAATTTTCTTCCTTTTCCCCACCCAACTCAGAGGAAGCAGGGTAATGTGGTAATGTAGGGGGGGGGGGGGGGGGGGGGGGGGGGGGGGGGGGGGGGGGGGGGGGGGGGGGGGCGGAGGAGGGGGGGGGGGGAGGGGGGGGGTTTTAGAACAAATATTAAAGGGTTCAAAATGGATTTTTTACAGTTTGTTTTTGTTTCCTCTTCTAGAAAACGGGGGTAAAACACTAATCAATAAAAACATTAGCGTTGGCTGTGGGCCCTGGGTTTAAAAATTTTAATTTGATAATAGGAAAAAGGGTGGGGGGTTGGGGTAGTTGGGTTGGGCAGGTATTTTGGGTAGGTGGGTAGGTAGGGTAGGAAAAAATAGTAGGTAGGAAGGGAGGTTGGTATGTATGTATGAATGTATGAAATGTTTATGAAAGGTAAGTTGTAGGGTAGTGTAAAAGTATGTATGTATGGATGTATGTATGGGTTGGTAAAAAAGGTAATAGGTATTTAGGCAGACGGGTG
This sequence comes from Conus ventricosus, assembly GCA_018398815.1. Taxonomy (NCBI): domain Eukaryota; kingdom Metazoa; phylum Mollusca; class Gastropoda; order Neogastropoda; family Conidae; genus Conus; species Conus ventricosus. The sequence continues at coordinate 29,282,437 of CM031612.1, read as the reverse complement.
GTTTAAATAGCAGCTAGCTGGGATGATCCACACCCCACGCGCGCTCGCAGCGCACGAAACGCCCGCACGCACCTTTTTAACGCCCGCCCCACGTACACAACACAACAAACCCACACACCACACACACACACACACACACACACACACACACACAAACCCCACACATGGTACTTTGGAAAGGGGTTTGGTGGGAAAGGGCAGGTAGGGGGTAGGAAAAGTAATAGGCCCTTTGGGAATGGGGTGGGAGCAGGTAGGTAGGTTTGTAGGTGGGGTATTTGGGGATTGGGCAGGTAGGTAGGCGGGAGGAAAGGCAGGTACTAGGAAAGGGGGTTGGTGGGTAGTATAGGTGGGTTTGGGTTTGGGTAGGCAGAAGGGAGGAAGGTAGGCGGGTTTGGGCAGGTAGGCAGGTGGGTGGGAAGGAAGGTAAAGGAAAGGGAGTAGGTATGGGTAGGTTGGTATGAAATTATTATGTATGAAATGTATTTAATTATGTATTTATGTATGTAGGAAAGGTAGGTAGGTAGGGGCTTTAAGGCAGTTAGGCATTGGGTGGGTGGGGAGGCGGGTATATAGGTGGGTGGGTAGGTGGGTTTGGGTTTGGGGTTTGGGCAGGCAGGGGGTTTTAGGTAGGCAGGCAGGGGGGGTAGGCAGGTGGGTAAGTAGGTAGGTAGGTAGGTAGGAAAGGGAGTGGGAAAAGGTGGGGGAGGTAGGTAGGGGGCCCGGCAGGTAGGTACGTAGGTAAGAAAGGTAGGTTGGTGGGTGGGGGCGGGTTTTGGAAAAGGAATTTATTTGGGTTTGGGGGAAAAGGTTTGGGTGGGGAGGGAAAGTGTGACTTTTTTAATAAGACCCCTTAAATAAAGGGGAAGGGTTTTAATTTTCCGGGGCAAAAACGATAGACCGTAGTAGGAAAGCCCAAGCTTTCGCCCCACCCTTCACTTTTTTTTCCAAACAGAAAAAATAAAGAGGTTTATCTTTGACCCCAACAACAAAATTTAATTAAGTATAAATAAAATGAAGATTTTGCGGTAAATATGTCGTATGGTTGCTTTGTATGTCGTTTTTCCGGGTTTTTTTCCCAAAGAAATGAGTCACAAAACAAAAGAAATAAATCATCACATATACTAAAAACCCAACAAAGCCCTGTCCTTCTCCCCCCCGCTTTTTGCAGTAGCACAAATAACGGGTTCCTGTGCACAAAAAAAAATCTTCCGGAGAAAAAACGCAGAAAAGTTATACACAAAAAAAAAAAAAACAAAAAAAAGGTCTAGGGGGGTTTGGAACCCTGCTTGATAGGGGGGGGAGGGGTTTTAAAAATTTAATTTGCATCAGTTTCACGGATCCTGTGCTTCCGGAGTTCCTTTGACGCTTAGGGGCCCCACCCCCGGGGTTTCCGAAAAGGGTTGAACACCAGCACGTTCCCCACGAAAAAATGCAGCAAATAAGATGTTTTACGAAGATGGAAAATAAAAAAATGCAGTGATAACTGGGTGGTCGTCCAAAGGAAGAAAAAAGGGTACGAAAAAAAACCTGCAAATAACGATTGGGGGGGTATTTTTGCACTAAAGGGGGCACATCACTTTTTCCACTCCTACACGCTCTAGACACACTTTTAAAAATTGCACTAGCTTGCTCAAAATCATTTAAAAATTTTTTTTCCCTTTAAAAAAATTGCTTTACGATAAAACTCGTTAAAAAGGGAAGGGAAAGGAAACAGGAATATTCCAATCTGCCTTGACTGAGTTATTCGCCAAGGTTTAGTGCTTGAAAATTTTAAAATTTAAACTTTTAAATCCTTAAATTTTAAAAATTAAATAAAAATGGGGGTCAATCCATATTATACAGACACTTAGACCACAAGAGGGCTTCGTTCAAAAATTGAACTCGTTTACGAATAAATTTTCATTCAAAAACAAAATCCCAATCCCCCAAATAGGGTTCCCCATCCCAACGGGACAAAAATTTTAATTTTCCCTAGAAGGTTTAAAGTTTTTTGGAAACCCACAAAAGTTGAGAGAGCCAAAACCAAAATGAAAAAAACTCCCCAAAAAACAATCTGACGGGTTGACCGAAAAAACCTAAAAAATTTTTTAATTCAAGAAAGTTAAATGATCGCCCCGCACAAAAAATTTTTGAACGGGGTAAATGTGCCAAAGGGCATTATTTTAAAATAATTTTTGGGTTGCCTTTTACGAAAAAAAGGGATTTTCGTTCCATTTACCTCAACATAGACTTCTTGTAGCCACGGGTTTTGGGACTCGCCCACGGAACATGAGACCCCCGTTCAGTTTTCCCCCCAAAAAAAGTTGTGGATGTTGTCGAATGCCGGTGGAAACCCCTTTCACCCGGGCCCTAGACTGTTTCCCCAAAAAGGGTTTTCTTGTTTCTTCAAATAAGGGGAAAACCTTTTCTACGGACCAATTGCACAAACCTCCGGGGGTTTCAAAGATGGTAATGCAAGGGTTTACATCTATGCACATGCGGGGCCCAGAGACACTACTGACACTTGGACGGGCCGCATTGGTCAGTACAGGGTTTTCCAAAGCCATACTTTTTAAAAAAAATTTTTTTAAATAAACAAAGCAAGTCTGCATGACCTTGAAATCAAAACGAACGGCCGAAAAAGCAAAACTAAAAAATTTATTTTTTGGTCTTTTGGGGACATAAAAATATTAACAAGCGCAGAGCGTTAACGTCATAATCGATTGGTCTTTTTCCCTTAAGGGAAAAAAAAAAAAACCGAGCTTAAGAATGAAGGGGCCCCAAAAAACCCCCCCCAACTTAGCAAAAAAACCTTTTAAAAAGCAAAACACAAAGAAAATTTACATCCTTTAATAAGTCGAATAAGTAATATGCTGAAAAACCTCAAAAATAACCCCGGGATGCGGGATCAACAATCAAGTTAGCAAAATTCCCTTTTGCATTCCACAATATATAAATATAAAACATCCGAAAGGTTCGAAGGGCTTCACCTTCAACAACAGTACTCCCGGGCCAGTAGTCCTTGGATTACGGCATTGTTTGCCCAACATTTTCCCCCAAACCCTCAGAACGTTTTAAAATATCATCAATAAATTTTGGGGGAATCTTTTAAATTTTTTTTCACTCAAAAAATTTCATCATCATCCCCTGTAAACCGGCTTTTTGGTTTTTCCCTCAGGGCCAAAGGGCATACGTTTGCACTAAATATTGTCATGACATGAACAATTTTTCCCATTTCGGTCTTCCCTTTTTCCTTGGTCAGATACTCTTCACGATCCTCCTCCTTCAAAACCCAAATGCGACGTAATCTTGTTATCAAACCTTCCTTTTTAAAGGGATTCTTTGAGGGGATTGACGGGGGAAAATTTTTCTCCTTTCCGGTTTTCTCAAAACTTGTAATCGACTTTGGTTTTACTCTTCGGGGAAAGGGGAAAAGGGCCTTTTCCAGTTAACTGGGCTTGGTTATTTTTCTGTTGGGGAAATAAACCCCTAAAACTTTTTTCCCCGGAAGGGGATTTTCCCCCATCTTTGTTTTCCCGGGGGAGTGCTTTTCCCCCTCGTCCGGGGAGCCTGCCAATTGTCCGAGCAACTTGGGAAGTTTCTTTGAACCTCTCCTTCAGATCGTGACATATTCCGCCCTTGTTTTTGAAAAGTCTGTCCCCAACTTTCCCCGGCTGTCCATATTTGTTTTAAAAAAACCTGCATTGGTCCCACGCACGTGTCTCCCATATAATAGTTCAAAGGGGGGGGAAATTGAGTTTTTTGGTGGTTCTCTGTAAGCGAACAAACTGCAGGAAAAAAAACTGGGCCCCCTTCTTTGGGTTTAAACCAAACAAAATTTCCCCAACAAAAACAACGGCCTTTAAAACTTTCCACCCAGTCCCTTGGGGGGAGCGTGGGATGGCCCTTGGGGTGATACCTTTAATTTCCCAAAACCTTTTTGACCTCTTGCATCGTCCCCAAAAAAAAATGACACCTCTGCCGTGAGAATTTGTGTTGGTATTCCCACTCGCGGCCAGAATTTTTTCCCCCAAAGCTTCAGCCACTGCTCTGGGGGTTTATGTTAAAAGGAGTGCTGTTGCCTCGCGTAAACGCGTAGCAAAAAATTTGATGACGGGAGGGAAAAAATCCCCTTCCCCATGATGGGCATGGGTTTATGGGTCCGAAAGAGGGGCCCCGGGGAACACGAGGAAAAGGTTTTTTCGACACGGCATCCTCTGAACTTGGGGCTTTCCTAAAACTATTTCTTCCCATACCCTCCGGAAAATCGCAGGGCGCACTATTTTTCGGGTTTACCCCCCCTTCCACTCCTGGCCCAAAAAAAACATGTACGACCTCTTTCGTTCGCCTTACACCGAGGGGTCCCGCCCTAGGGAGGGCCAAGGGGCTACTTTTAGACGTTAGATCCCCAGTTTCCGGGTACCCAACTTGGGGATGCTGGTCGTTGGGTCCCCAAACCTTTCCCGATAGTTTTTCCCTTTTGGGGTCAAAATGATGTTTCAACACCCGTTTTGCTGGGACGTGCGGGGGGGCGAATTTTCGGGGCCCAAATCAAACAACTTCGGGGGTGATGGGTCCCTTTTGGGCTTTCTTTTTCCCCAAAATCTGCAAAGGGGAAAACAATGCTGCATGTTTCCTTTTTGGGGTCTTTACGGGTTTTTTCCCCGCTTGCCGGGAACTGGCCCTGGGGGGGGGATAAACGGGTAAAAATTTAAGGTCCCCCTCTTTCTTTTGGGGGCGTATTCCCCCTTTAATACTGGGCAAACGGGATTTTTTCCCTAAAAAGTACTTCAGGGGCTTTTCGAAAAATAGGACTCCAAATGGCACTCGCCACAAAGGGAAGATTTTGTTTTTCTGATGACGATGGGCCCGTGGGTACCTCCTTTTTTTGACCCGTGTAAAAAATTTTCTGGAACAATCCTTTCCCCAACGACGTCCCTGGGAGACCCGTATCTCTCACAGCACCACCGTTTCCCTTCGACTTTTAAAACCCTGCAATAGGGTTTGGGAAAATCCCATCCCTTTCAACTTCATACAACGTTTATCATCTTTTAGTTGGGCACTGTGCAAGGGGCGCGTCGTAGTGCACATCCTTTTCATTTCTCCTTTTTTGGACAATCCCTCGGTGATGTTGGGGCCCCACATCCCGTAACATTTTATCTGGAAGCGAAATTTCTTCCTGGGCGTTTCCCCCCTGTCAGGTACAAAAACCCCTAGGCTTTTCCTCCTTCCGAGCTTCCTTGTGGGGGGGGAAAAAAATAAAAGGGGGGATAGGGGACCCCCGAAAATTTCCCACCAAGCCGGCGTTTTTAAAAAGGGCTTTCCGGGGGGGCAAAGGCCCCCGGGCTGGCCCCCCTAACCAAATTTCCCCCGGCGGGCAAGCTTTTCCCCCCCTTTTCCTTGGATTCATTTTCTTTTTCCTTTTCCCTTTCCTGGGGGCAAGATTTTCCCCCCCCTTTGGGGTTGGGGACTTGGGCCATCCCCTAGTGCCTGCTATATTTCTTTTTCCTTGGTTGGGTGCCCTTTTACCGGAAACTTCTTTTCTGTTTGGCCTGGGCCCCCCCAGTTTTTATTTGGGGCCGGGGGGTTGGGGGGTGGGGTTGTTTCCCCCCCGGGGGCCGGCCGCGGGTTTTTTTCTTCGGTTTTTAGCTTGGGGCCCCTTGGTTGGGCAACCCTGGCACCCCATTCCCCCCCTCATTCCCCCTTTTTTGACTCCACCCTTTTTTAAATTTGGGCAAAAATGGGCCCCAAGCGCCTTTCCAAATTGGGGCTTCCTTCCCCCACAACTCACCCGAAAAAGGTTGGGCCCAAAGACTTTTTGGATTAACATTTCTTTAAAATCCTTTCTCCCGTGTAAAAGCCCCCTCCTTTACCACTTCCCAAAAATTCCCCCTTTCCCTTACGGTTTATTTTCCCCCTTGGTTCTTTTCCTTTTTGGGTTTTCCGCATTTTAGTTTCTTCTTTCCTTTGATGGGGAATGACCCATTTTGCCCTTTTACCCCCAAACCCTTCCCCCGGGTTCCCCGGGGGTTTGGGAAATTGGGGCCCCCCAGTTTTTGAAAAGTTAAGACTGAACCCTTTTCAAAATTGGGAAATATGACGCGGGCCTTGGGGCGGAAGTGGACCCCTGAACCCCGAAACCAACAAATTTTAAAAATCCAAAAAGGGGGTAAACCGGGGGAAAACCCAGGGTTCTTTAAATTGCCCAAATGATTTGGGCACCCCGGGTTTTTCCCCTTTTTTCAAAAAAAACCCCTTTTCCCCCCTGGGCCCCACACTTCCAAACCCCCTGAGGGAAAAAGGGGATTTCCAACCACCCCGGTTCCCCCAAAACGTTTTAATTCCAAAAATCCAAACAAACCCCAAAAACCACGGTATTTTTATTGGCCAACCCCTCAACCGGGAAAAAAAACTACTAACGCGGAAACCCAAAAGTCTGGAAAAAAACCCAATGAATTCCAAATTTTCAAAACAAAGGCCCAAAAAAAAACCCTGGGGCCCTCCACCCCCCGGGAAAACACCTTTAAAAACCCCTTTTGAGAAAAATGGGGAGAAAAATGGCCCCCAACCCGGACAAAACACCAACAAACCAAACCCCGGTTTGCACCACCTGGAACGAATAAAAAACCACAACGGGCGGGGAAAAAAAATCTAATAAGGGGTGAAAAATTCGGGGAAAAGACCCCTGGGGGCCAAGGCCCCCTTAATTCCCCCCGTTTTTGGTTGGGGGCCTTTTCTAATTAGGGAAATTAAAGAAAAAAAGCCTTTCCGCCTAAACGAAATGAATCAAATGAATTTTTTAAAAACCCCCAAAAAATGTGAAAAATTTTAAAATTTGGGAAAAGGCCTTAAAAACATTTCCCCAAAGGCCCCCCCCTTTTAACCTTTTTAAAAGGGAAAAATATGAAAAATTGGGCCACAAAAAATGAAAACAAGATTTTCAAAAAAATTTAAAATTTTTGGCCCCGCCTTCCCATCCACCCCCCCCGAAATTACCTTACACCCATTTTCCCGATCCCCCTCAAATTCCTGCAATTCCCAAACCTTTCCCCAGAAGAACCTCCAAAAACCCCAATTTTTTACCAAAATTTCCCGGGCTCACCCTCTCCTTTGGGAACCACTCAAAACCTTTTTTCCAAACCCCCCAAACCCCCCAAACCCCAAACCCCCCAAAAAAAAACAGGGACCCATACTCACCCAAAAACTCCCGTCTTTGCGACTCTGCCCCATGAAGGGAAAACTTCACCCAAAAAAAGCAGGGCCCAAAAAGTCACAATTCTGCACCAACCCCCGGATACCCCGGTTTTCCCTCAAAATGCAGCACTCCGCCGCACCATAAACGGGATCCAGAAATTTTCTCGGGGCACCCAGGCCCTCCAACCCCAAAACTGACAGACCCACAGCCACCTCCCCTACCACCCGCCCCCAAACCCCCCCACTGTAGATCCTCAAATTCCCCAAATTGGGGACATGTAAAATAACCCCAAACCCGCCTTCCATAACCCAAAACCCCTGACCCATTCAAAAGTGACAAAAAACCCAAAGACCCCCCGTGCGACCAGTTTTTGGGAAAAGAACCACAGCTAAAACCCCCATTTCTCACCCCTGCCCAAACCCAAATACAAAAGCTGGGCCCCCCACCAAACCAGACAAACCCTTTTTACAGGCCCCAAAAAAATCCTTCACAGTCAAACGCCATTCTCAGTCAGGAGCCGCAACATTATTATCCAAACCACTTTCCGCTGTGTGGCAAGATCTACATAGGGGGAAACGGGCAAAGCACAAATTGGGAAAAACGCATTTGCGGGAAAACCTGGCTGATATCCGCCCCCCACCCCACCCCAAAAAACCCTCGCCCCAAAAACTTTAACCCCCACCCAAAACAACACGACCATGTCAAAAATTATGGGACTCTGGCAGCACAGATTGACAGCTTTTAACGCACAACCAAAAATCCCATCTCATTCCAAAAGGGGGACACTACAAAACCCCCCCCAAGGGGAAAAAAAAATCCCAAAAATAACCAAAACACACATACCCACCTCTTCCACACATTGGCAATACCCCTACCCAAAACACACACCCTAAACACACACATACACACACAAATAAAATACACCACCACCAAATTCCCCCCTTTACCAAATTCATACAGTGTTAAAAAGCAACCCCCATCTTATCAATCTTAATTTTTTTTGGGCCTTCCCCTTTAAAAAACCCCCCCCCCCACACACAACACACAAACCTTTCTTTTCCCTTTTTTTTTCATTTTTAAACTATCCCACCTTTTCCAAAAACCACACAAAATACACACCAACCCAATAAACTAACAACCAACCCTATCATATCACACACACCCCACCCCCCCCGGAAAGCAAAAAACCCCCCCCCCCCCCCCCCCGTTTCCCTCCCATAATTTCCCCCCCCGGCCTCATGTCCTTTTTCCGGGCCCTTTATGGAACAATAAAAGATGAGTCCCCTTTTTCATTCTTTTTCGTTTTTCGGATTTTGGAAAAGGGCCCAAAAGGTTTTAAAATTTATTTATTTTTTTCGCCCGATGAAGACCCAAGTGGGTTTAAAAACATCGGGTCCCCTTGGGCTTTTTTCTTTGGGGGTTTTTCAATGTCATTTGGGGGGAAGTTCTTTAAAAATCATTCCTAAAACTTGCTTCGTTCGCCGCCTTCATCACCCCCTTTTTTTAAAATTTAAAAATTTTTTATATAAGTTTTTGATGGGCAACACAATAAAAAGATCATAGAGGGGCTCCGCCCAACCCCCACGGAAAAAAAGTGAAGGTTGGGCCTACAATTTTTTCCTGCGCACGGGCGCTCCAGGTACTTTCAGATTTGAAAGGGTCCCCGGGACAGCCCCCAAATAAAAATGTTTTTCCCTTTTTTAATAAGACCCCCATTTATAAAAGAAGGTTGGAAATGCCCAGGCAAGAACGATAGACCGAAATAGGAAAATCAAGCTTTCGTCCCCCCCAAACCCCTTTCCCCTTTTTTTTCCACGATGTAATTCAAGAGGTTTGATCTTGTTTCCCAAAAAAGGGAAATTTTTTTAAGTAAAATTTAAAAAAGATGAGGGTCTGCGGGGAAATGTCCCTTTTGGTTTTCTTTTTAGGCATGGCCGGGGTTGGGGGCCCATGAAAATGAATCACACACAAAAGAAATAAATCAAAGCCATAACTAAAAACAACAAATCGTTCCCCCCCTCCGCTTCTTGGGAGTAGCACAAATAAAAATGTTCCGTTTTTGCTACAAAAAATATCTTTCCCGGGGAAAACCGCAAAATAGTTATAAAACAAGAAAAAAAATAAAAAGAAAAAAAAGGGGCGGGGTGTGTTGTAGCGGCCTTTAGTATGGGAGGGATTTTTTTGAAAAAAATTTCACTCAGCTCCAGGACCGGGGCGTTCCCCGGGGGGTTCCGGTTTACGCTTTGAGTCCACCTCGGGGGGTTTTCCCATAAAGGTTGACACAAAACCGGGACGTTCCTCTCACGAAGAATGAGCAGAATAAGATGTGTGACGAAGTTGGGGAATAAAGGGCCGTGTGAACTGGGTGGGGCGCAAAGGAAGAAGAAAGTACGAAAAAAAAACCTGCAAAATAACGATTGTCCCTTTGGGTCTTGCACAAAATTTTGGGGACACATATTCCACTCACTACCCGCTCTAGACACACTTTACAAATTTTTACTAGCTTGGGTCTAAACATTTACCAATTTATTTCCTTCAAAAAATTTCTTTAACGAAACAACTCGGGTTAAAAAAAGAAAGGAAAATTTACAAAAATATTCCAATCTGCCCCTTTTCTGAGTTATTTGCCAAGGCTTAGGGCTTTATGAATTACAATTCCCTTTAATCCTTGAATGGATTTAAAAAAAAATGGGGGTCAATCTTTAATTTTCAATCAAATTAAACCCCCGAAGATGCTTCCCTTTATAAATTGAACTCGTTTACGATTCTTTTTAAAAAAAAATCGGGATTTACCCCAAATATCACACCTCCCAAATATGGGCAACAAAGGTGAGCTGAAATTGAATTTACCTATGTGGGGTTAGTAAAATGGCAAAAACGAAATGATGAAGCAAACAGATGAAAAAACAGCTCTACGAATTTAATTTATACGTGTTGACCTTTAAAACCCCGAAATAATTTTAATTTTGAGCAATTTTTAAAAGATCGCCGCCAAAAAAAATTATTTTAACTGGAAATGGGGCCCTTAAAGCGATTTTAAAAGAAAAAGATTTTGGGTTTCCTATACGAAAAAAAAAGATTTCGATCCCCTTTTCCTCAACATAACTTCTTTTAGCAAAAGTTTTCGACCGACCACGGAACGAAAAGACTCGTTCAGCTTTTCCCCCGGAAAAAAAAGGGGGGGTTTGGGTGTTGTCGAAGCTCTGTGGGATCCCCCTTTAGGTTTCCGGGCCCAGACGAACCTTTCCCAAAAATTTCTGGGTCCCCAAATAATTTTGGGGCCTTTTTCTACGACCAATTCCCAAAGACCTCCGGGGTGATCAAAGATGGTTTTTAAGGGAACGGGGTTTTCCATCTAGTGCACATGCGCGGACAGGACACTACTGACACTTGACATCGCGATTTGGGCATTTCGAAAGGTTTTCCATGCCCTACAATTGGAAATTATTTAATTTAAAACAAATTCCAAATCCGCAAAGACGCTTTTTAAATCAAAAAAGGACTCCGAAAACCCAAAAATAAAAAATTAGTTTTGGCGTTTGGACATAAAAATATTAAAACAAAACCAGACGAATAGACGTCTAATCGATTGGCGTCAATTTCTTAATGAAAAGGGAACCCAGCTTATTTTTTTAAATGAATTTTCACCGGGAGGGAGGGAGGTAAAAGGTTTAAAAGGCAGGGAGGTAGTAGGTTGGGAAATGGGATGGGGTTTTTATGATGGATGTAGAAAATGTATTTATTAAAGGGAGGGAGGTAGGTAGGGAAATAGGTAGGTAGGGAGGCAGGTAGGCAGACAGGTAGGTAATAGCCAGCAAACTAGAGGGTCCCCACAAAACGCGCGAACGCGCGCGGCGCCCCGGGGACCACGCCCACGGGACGCCCCACGTACAAAAACACACACAAAACACACACACCACACACACAAAACACACCCCCCACACACACACCCACATACCCACACACACACACCCCACACAAACCCTAAAATCCTTTCACAGTTCTGTTTCCCCCTCAATTTTTTTTCAACCGTTTAACATGAAGCTTTTGGAAAATACTGAGAGGGATTTAAAAAAGTTAAACTGTATGTGAATTTTAAAAAAAAGAAAAGTGCTGATGAGAAGAAAGAAAAAAGAAGAAAAAAAGAAGAGAAGAAGAAAAGAAGAAGAATTTATTATGATAAAGGATGATGATGGATAAGATGAAGATGGGTGTACAAAGGAAGTTTAAGTGTCTAATTTGGCCGGGAAAATATATTACTAAACAGAATCATACCCGAGATGTAATTAAAGAAAAGGGAAAAAAATCGTACATTAAGATATATGAGACCTTTTAGTCCTTTTTTTTTTTCCAAAGGTCACGCATAGGAGATGAGAAACGGGATTTTGTTGCTGTGTGTGACGACAATATACCACAATAAGGGAAGTGTTTGTAGCTGTGAGTTACGATGCTGTATCATAATATCAACACAAAGCTAAAAGGATGGAAAGGTTAGAGAAGGGAAGTGGATTAAGGATAGTGGTTGATCGGGGTGACTGGGGGATGGGGTGTTCTAAATATAGCAAGCCAATCCCCGAACGGAAAAGATAACACATTTCAAACCGTTCTTATGGAGGACATATAAACAAAGTTAATATGAGAATCAGCAAGAGTAGGGAATGTGGAGAAACGCCGTAAAATAACCTTTTAACTTCTAAATAATGATGGCGATCGGAAGTACATTCGAAATTAAAGATTTGTATTTAACGATGAAAGCAGTAAATTAACAACATTAAAAGAAAACAGATGCCCGGATTGCGGTGATGAAAATATGTTTCATGCAGAAGCCCTCCATCCTTGAATTAAATAGAAATTGAGACAATTTTAGAAAACCTTCCACAAACAACAACAACAAGACCCAACACAATCAGTAGGCACACACGAAAGCGCAATACATCACTATTGCAGAAACGAGTTTTATGACGTTTTTAACATCTTGAACACACACACACACACACACACACACACCACACACACACACACACACACACACACACACACACACACACACACACAATCTGGTACATAAAATGGGAAGAGAGGGAACAGTGGAAGATGTTGGGCATAGGGTCAAGAAAAAGAGATAAATAGGGTACAGGACAAAAAGATGTTTATGTTAGTTTTGCAATATTGATTTTTTTAAGGGAGCATCACAACAAACTCCTCATGTGGCCACCCTTTTATCTTTTGCTTCACTGCCCTTTTGAAAATAATAAAAAAAATTAAACAAACAAAAAAAGACGAAGAAACGCTCATGCTGAATGCCACAGAGTTACGAGGAGATGTCACACTGGGTTGTCATTTTGTGCAGAGTCCAACGTGAAAACAGTGTCGTTTCTTTGACCTGGTGTCCCAGTAATGATTGCCTTGCGCGATCTGTGACATTTGACAAATACAGCCTTTTAAAATAGACCAAAGTATAGTTGTGTTGAAAGAAAAGGCAGAGAAGGGGAACGTAGGAGGCAGAGGATTTCAGGTAAGGTTGTTCATACTTTCGGCAGCAGAAAATGATTTCACCAGCAGCATTTTGTGCCATGACCATTGTCTCTTTTGCCTTGGTGGCCAGGAGAAGTGAATTATCAAAGGAATGACAGAGAAACCCAACTTAAAGCGCCCATTGTCCTTGTATTGTTACTGAGCGCAGACTAGATTAAAACCGTCATCACATTATTGTCCCTATTACACTGAAACAACTGTCCCCAGGACCCGTGGATAATGTTTTCCTCCTAATTAAGAACAGTGCACGGTGGGCACTTTTAAGATTGATGGGGGTAGTTGGAGAGGAAAAACGATGTGGAAAGTTGTACTGCTCGTTCTTACAAAAAAAATCATAATGATGCTGTGAATGGCTGAAATGCTTGCTCTTCTAAATGACAACAACCTTGTGAAACCTCTTTTTCAGGTTTTCATAGGGCACAATCAAAAAGAGAAACAATTAAAAGTAACCATTCTACTTCTAATTTATCATGATGATCTGTAGTGAATGCGAAATAAGGAGGTCTTTCCTCTGCCGCACAGGGATGATAATAAACAAAGAAGAGAAGAAGAAGAAGAAGAAGAAGAAGAAGAAGAAGAAGAAGAAGAAGAAGAAGAAGAAGAAAAAGATGGAGGAGGAGGAGGAGGGGGAGGAGGAGGAGGAAAAAGGAATCTTTAAAATCTATTGACGTTTCCTATATAAAGCATAAAAATGGTAACAACATCAAAAAACAGCAACATACTTCCGACAATCAGCACACTCAAATCCAAACAGCATTAAAGAACGCCATCTCTTGCGTTTCCAAGAAGTAAAGGAGATAGGCCTAATCAAAATAGTGTTAGAAAGATGAAAAACGCAAAATGTTGTGGTAGCACAGGCAGAAGATGGAGAAATTAGAAGACGTTTTTCCTCTCGATTTTTATTCTTATCGCACATTTTCAGATTTTATTATCATTCCGTGAAATGTACGGTGGATTATCGTTATCACTTGGTGTTGTGAATATTTTCATATTACTGTACGTTAATATGCAAACATATTCATACTCGGAGAAACGAATCGTCGGCCTCCAATGCTGCAGGATGTGTTCATTTGCCTCCACATCGTTGCTGCCCACAATCAAAAACGGACTTCGCATCACTTCATCGACTCTGTTCCCCTGCAATCACTGTGAGACGAACCAGGGGCAGATAATTAGATAAAACAAAGTGAAACAAATGGTTCACTCAAAGACAAAGAATGAATTGCATGAAGTCAATTAATCGGTTTATCTTATCTTCTTTTCAACTGTTATTTGTTTTCCATCCACACACACACACACACACACACACACACACACACACACACACACACACACACACACACGCACGCACGCACGCACGCACGCACCCACGCACGCACGCACGCACGCACGCACGCACGCACGCACGCACGCACGCACGCACGCACACACACACACACACACACACACACACACACACACACACACACACACACACACACACACACACGCGAGCGCGCGCGCGCACGCACACTAAACTCAAACATACACGCACGCACGCACGCACGCACGCACGCACGCATGCACACACGCGAGCGCGCGCATGTGCACATACTAGCTTTGGCGAGCGCGTGCTCTCTCTCTCTCTCTCTCTCTCATCTCTCTCCTCTCTCTCTCTCTCTCTCTCTCTCTTCTCTCTCTCTCTCTCTCTCTCTCTCTCTCTCTCTCTCTCTCTCTCTCTCTCATTTATGTAGATGTGTGCGCACTCTCTAAAGTATCTTGGCTTTGTAAAAGGTTGTCGAAATAGGAGAAGGAAAGTTTATTAATAAAATAGCAATCAAAAGCTGGAAAAAAAAAAGAAATTCCCCAGTAGAGAGTGTGTTGTATCAAAACAAGTGTCTTGTGCTACCGTGACTTGCTATGTTTGTCGTAGTTGGGCTGTGAGTGAAAAATGAAACAGAAGTAATGTCAAACTCATTCCTAATAAACGTTAGATATAGGAAATAAGAAACATGATTTGTTGGTGCTGTTGCGACGACCATGTCCCGGAGAAGAAAAATATAAGGAGGAGAAGAAAGGTATGGAACTAGGTTGAGGAGGCGGGGGTAAATGGGGGAGGGGAGGGGATGCAGGGGTGTTTTGAACATAGTTTACCAATAAAGAAAACGAAAAGATTGGAAATTCTGACAACGTTTCTTATGGAAGACTTAAGAGAAAAAAAAATAAACCAAGCATGGGTGGGAAAGCGCATCAAAAATAAAACGCAAACTACTTTTTTTTCCTGCTACTAAGTAGCATAAGTGTTTGTTTTCAATGATAAATGCAGTTTACAAAAACTCAGTGGTGCTGCATTGTAGTGATGATAGCTCCCTATATGCAGAAACACTGACATTCTTACATTCCGAAACTGAACCCCTTTCACTGACATTCTTACATTCCGAAATTGAACACCTTTTACAGAAACAATAGGAAAATACTGTCAAAAACAAAAAAAACAGCAAAACTGACCATCTGTGAGCGCACACCAACGAATAATATAACAACAGAAACAAAAAAGCCCTTTTCAAATAGCAAGAAATGAAAATGTGGAGGATGGTCGGCATACGGTAAGCTAAACAAGAGAAAATGGAGTAGGACATATGTTTATGCTATCTTCGGTTCACTTTTTTCATGAAAGAAATGATGTGGAAGAAGGAATATTACCAACAGAGTCATCATCGTTTCCCCTCTTGCTTCTAAATCCTTTAAAAAATATTTGGAATTAAAATTAACCAGCTTATGACAGATGAAAAGAGAGAGAAACGAAACAAATCGCTCAAGTTGAATTCCGCAGAGTTGAGAAGAGGCTTCTTGCTTGTTCGTCATTGTACACAGTGTCCAACATGAAAGCAAGGCTGTGCTATTTCAGCAATAATTGCCTTTCAGGGTCAGCGGATATTGATTTCTGATTACCTCTACATATTCACAGTTACATTGTAAAGGAGCAATGGGAATTGCATGTGTTTGAATTGAATGTGTTTGATATAAGAAGTGATCATGAACCTTGGAATTAAGTGACCTTCCGTTTTACTCAAGCTCTCCCTCTCACGTATGTATACATAGAGAGAGAGAACAATAATTTCGCAGTGGGAAAACAACAAGTTCGTCCATCATTGATAATTTGGCAAACAGTGGGGGTGGGGGAATTAAAAAAAAATCAGTGCATCATGAAAGTTAAAAATTTAACGTCCAGTCTATGGACGCCGTTAAAACCCATCTAAATACAACTATTCATCCTACCTGCTTCAGCACCTTTCGCCCACTGAATCGGACCCGTTTAGGGTCATGACGAAAGTTGTTTACGACCTCTTGGCATCAAATTGAAATATACCACAGTCTACAATCCCATGGTATTCTCAGTACCAAGGGTTCAAAAATGGAATCCAACAGCACCCCCAGAGCAGCCAGCGAAGAGTAAACAAGCAAAACAAAAGAAAGTGTGGTAAAGAAATAAGTTGCTGAAAAACCAAAATCGTGTATGAAACATGAAGGTAAATCTTTGAGCCTATGCTTAAGGACCCATTAAGAATGCCAGGGAGATAAAAAGAAAAGGTGTCAACAGTCAGAGTGATCAGCTCAACTGTTAAATAACTCAGCCTTTTTCAGCAGCTAAACATTATGCAGAACAGCCTTCACTAGGATCTCTTGGGAGATGCAGTCTCCCACTGATTGAATAACAGTAATATCTTGAACAATTTAGTGGTGGGGCTAAACATGTGCAGGCTAATAATTCGTCCATCATTATAGTAATGACTTGGCAAAGACTCGATAGAAAAAAAGCCGGGGTGACGGGGGGGGGGGGGGCATTAAGAAAATGAGAATTAACCACAGTCCACCATTCCATGATATTCTCGCCACAATGTGTGTGTGTGTGTGTGTGTGTGTGTGTGTGTGTGTGTGTGTGTGTGTGTGTGTGTGTGTGTGTGTGTGTGTGTGTGTGTGTGTGGTGTGTGTGTAAAGAGTCGTTAAACACTAAATCCATAAGGGTGATGTCTTAGAGAAGTTGGAGTGAGAGAGGAGAGAAGAACGAGGGGAGGAGGTGTACGAACGACAGTTGGAGTTCAGATAGGGCAAGAATGGATTAGAGAGCTCTGCATGATATGACACTAATGTCCTCAGAAGAGAAACAGACAAGAAGAGTCTCAAAATATTCCTTACATAAGATTTTGAAGAAAACAAAACAAAACAAAAAAAAAAACAATGGGGGTGGGTGCAGAATGAAAGGGGGAGGGGCTTAAAGTAAAATAAGTGCCTCGTTTCATCATCACTCTCTCGTCCATTACACTGTCATCTTAGAACTCAACTCATTCGTGACAGAGAAGCGAGTCATCCATGCTGAATGCTGTGGGTTGAAGTAATCTTGCATGAGCATCATTACAGCCGCCAGTGCAAAATGAAAGAGGCTTTCTTTCAGCGACCTTGTACCCTTTTAATAATTGTCTTACAAGACTGGTGAAGATATTGATTAGTATTTCCAACGTCATCACGTTTGGTGCCCTAGGGTCGTAGTTAAGTTGCGCTCGTGATGATAGAGGTTATACAGGGATTAAAGAAAAATCAGAATAAGAAAAAAAATCAACATGAACATAGAAACAAAGGGAAGAATATAACTTAGGTGAAGAAGGACACTAACAGCACAAGGAAAATGGCGTGTGGGGTGTGTGTGTGTGGGAGGGGAGCAACACGAAAGAAGAAGAAGAAGAAGAAGAAGAAGAAGAAGAAGAAGAAGAAGAAGAAGAAGAAAGAAGAAGAAGAAAGTCAAATGGAAAACATCAGATAGCGGGAAAGTGCTAATAATTGAAAGCGATGATGAAATTGTGACGAGAGGTATTGTCATTTTGAGGAAAAAGCACCTTCAAACAAGTTATTACCTAGCACTGTAAACAAAAAAAAAGTAAAACTAAAAGTGTTTATTGCGTTGTTTTGTTTTCTTTCGTTTTGCTGCTGAAAAAAAAACAGGTTCAGAAAAAAAATAACACCAAATAAAGTGTTATATTGTAATAACACTTTTCCCCTGTGGATACAAGCCAGAAATTGAAATTTTCTTTTAAAAAGGTCGGAAAAGCGCCCATAGAAACCGCGATGATAGCAGCACCAACACCATAACACACACGAACAAAAACAATAAGAATGACACTGACAATAATCAGCAACCACAATGAAAACCAGTACAACATTAGACTGGACAGGAGATTTGTATCTGTCATGAGGGCAGTAACATCTAAAACCATTGCTAAGAGTTCTGATAGCACTCATACAGGACCTGAAACGCGAATCCACTCATGCACAAAATAAGCAGTACTCTCTAGAACATTGACAGTAATACATACCACATACCCTATCCATCCTCTGCGAAGAATGAAATGGTAGGAAGTATTCTTTGACTAACTTTCTTGGTATACTTGTATATTAGCAGGGTTTTGTACAGTGAGGTCGGTTGGACCATAATAAAACACAAAATCCAACCATTCACAGTCGTCACAGGACAGATGTGGTGGTCTCTCCAGAAGAGAATGCATCTTCAGTCTGACTAAGAGATTTAAACGATAGGTAGTTAGGCTGATCTCCCGATCGAGCGTCTGTGGCGTACTCCTTCCACTTGCTCCTGTCAAACATAGCTGCCTTGATCTCATCGATGTTTTCGAGGCCAGTGTCCCTTTTGAGAAGATCAATGAAGTCCGTTGTCTTCCTTCCCCTGTTTGCTCTCCCTCCAGTTGGCTGCCACATTACAAGTTGTGAATATGCAACTTCCTCTGGATGTCGCATACAGTGACCGGCTAGGCGAAGCCTACATGGTCTTATCTTGCCACTAGCTTTAAGGAGGTATCCGTATAGCTCTTCGTTAGTCATTGCTGCTTCCAAGAGAAAAGCCAAAATGATTAAAGCGAAAATTGTCGTCAGTAGGAGGCCGTATATGGTCGGCCAGAACAGGTGCCACTGAACATCACTGAAATGGCCCAGCAGCAGTGCAGTGTCTCCATGCTTGGTTGCCTCCTGACGACTTATGATTGATCTGACTCTGTGAATTGTCACACTGGTGGGGGGGGGGGGGGGGGGGGGGGGGGGGGGGGGGGGGGGGGGGGGGGGGGGGGGGTGGTGCAACAGAATGAACATTTTGTCTGGATATGGATGGAGGAGCTGAATTGGTGGGTTGAGATTAATCCTTCTGTGAGAGCATGGAACATGGGAGACCAAAACAAAAAGAACATCGACTTAAGCAGTCAAGTTCTGTGTGACAGAATGGCCATGTATGCCATGGTGACGATTAGGTTTCTGTATCTAAAGAAGCAAAAGACTTCCGTGTTCACACATTCTCACCATTTTTAACGACCCTGTTTGTATGTGTTTGGTCTTCAGACATGAAAATACACTCTCTCTCTCTCCTCTCTCTTCTGTCACTCTCTCTCTCTCTCTCTCTCTCTCTCTCTCTCATAACTGCCAGATTTTGCTTCTGTACTGTACAATTTTTGTATACAGTGTTACCATTTTCTCCTACAAGAGCTCAACAATAGGTACATGAGATAGGTGTGGGTATACAGAACGGGTCTGAGGTTGTCAATCTCTGGGCAGACGGTGGAACTGGAGAGGAGTTATACTCATCATCAGTCACCTGTAATAATTGAACCACTTCACTGGAAGAAGAAACTGAGAAAAAAGAGGAGCCAGATTTATTACTCTACAAATCAGTTTGAATGGTCGAACGAGTGCACACACATACACACACACACACACACACACACACACACACACACACACACACACACACACACACACACAACACACACACCACACACACACACACACACACACATGCATGGAGAGAAGAGAGAGAGAGAGAGAGAGAGAGAGAGAAGAGAGAGAGAGAGAGAGAGAGAGAGAGAGAGAGAGAGAGAGAGAGAGAGATAGAGACAGAGACAGAGAGAAATAATTATGGTGCACATTCTTCTTCCTACCCCCACCCCCCACCCCCATCCTATTCTTTGGATCTGTTTCCTGCGTATGTGTGAGTCCATTTTAAAAATGTTCTCTTTTCTATTATTGCAATTTTTCCTCTTTACTATGAGTTTTCCCAGTTCTCCGAATTTGAGAGCTTGAATACACATGTTTCTTTTCACTTGTTAAAATCGTTTATCCCCTTTTCTTTCTTCACACACACACCACACACACACACACACACACACACACACACACACACACACACACACACACACACACACACTGATGTAAAGACGAAGATGCAGAGGATGACAGAGATGGGGAAATGCTGGGAAGATCAGTCAGGAGGTTAAAATTGCATTAAAAGAAAAAAAAAAGACAAACAGGATATCATGGCTGCCTTCTCGGTGTCATCAAATTCCTCTTTCGCGTCAGTGGTCTGGAGAAATGAGTCGCCCATTTGGAACGCCGCCGGGTTAAAGTGGCCACTTGTCCAGGTGCCATTACTGTGTCTGGTCCAAACGAAACCTTCGTCGCTTCGTTGGCCCTGTACCTCTGCAGTAATTGTCTTCCGGGGCCAGTGGATATCGATTGCGTTTCCTCCTCCCCTTGTTCAATCCCCTGGAGCCATAGCTAGGGCAAAATAAAATTCTAAAAGGAAAACAAAATGCAAAAACACATTAAAACATTGACGTGATTATTCTTGATAGCGATAATGACGTGTTTTTTGGTGTGTGTTTTTTCTTTCTTTCTAGATAACGACGTTTTAAACAATGTTGTAGTTTATGGGGTAGGATAAAAAAAAACCCACTAACCCTCATCAATAACAACAATAACAGTTCATATTTCTAATTGTTTGAAATGGTCACAGTAAATGATAAACAATAAATAGTTGGGGGGTTTTCAGCACGTTTCTTTCTTTCTTTCTTTCTTTCTTTCTTTTGAATTTTGCAGCTGCAAACTAAATAATAACAATCAATGCTGTTATATTGAAATATCAAACATTCCCTTTATGAAAAGGAAAAAAAAAGGAAATTTTACACTCATCTTGAAATTCTAAAAGTAATCGAACAGTAACAGAAGCCACAGTAACAGCAATGCAGGAGTGGTGACAAGTACAAATTCACACACACACAACATATCACTACAACAAGTTACATTATCCCCACCACCCACCCACGCCATCTGCCACCCCCACCACGTAGTACAAAGAGACCCGAGGGCATTACCTTGGGAGGAAAATTTAGCGTGCGATATGGGGAGGTGGAGGAGGTGTGGTTTTCTGGGGAAGATCCCATTAGTTTTTTTGTTTTTGTTTTGTTCCCCACTGTCTCATTTCCCGTAATCGAGGATCATCATCACAACCCCCTTATATCCTTTTTTTTTTCTTTTTCTTTTCTTTATTTTTCTTTTTCTTTTTTTTTTCTTTTTGGCCTCACTGTGCTTTCTGGAATAAAATAATTCATGCGTGAAATAAAATTGGTGCAGCAGGCCAATATTTCACGATCTATTTATCAAACGTGTCTCCCTCTCTCTGTCTGTCTCTGTCTGTCTGTCTGTCTCTCTGTCTGTCTGTCTGTCTGTCTCCCCTCTCTCTCTCTCTCTTTTTGTGCTCGCGCGCGTGCGCGCGCGCACGTGTGTGTGTGTGTGTGTGTGTGTGTGTGTGTGTGTGTGTGTGTGTGTGTGTGTGTGTGCGCGCGCGTGTGTGTGTGTATGTGTGTGTGTGTGTGTGTGTGTGTGGTGTGTGTGTGTGTGTGTGTGCGCGCGCGCGCGCGTGCGTCCTAGAAGACATATTTTGGTTAGAGTCCAAAAATGCAGCAATTATTGTAGTTTCACCCTACATTTCCCTTCCTCTCCACCCCTCCCTGTATCTGAGTAACCCATTCATTCTTTTTACTCTCATCCATGTAAACAAAACTAACCCTCCTAGCCCATGTACAGCTCGCCGTTCCCTGCTCGTAGACGTATTCAGGCCACGAAAATCACGTGAAAACGCGTGCAGATGCGTCTGTAGCCCATTTGTCATCTGTGTAGCTATGACATATCGTGTTATGCATGTGTTGGCTGGTCTTTGCTTGAGGTGGAGAGAACTGTAAAAGGCGGGTTCCAGCTCACCCACCCTCAACCAGTTTCTCTTTTCTCTTTTTCGCTATTTGCTCTTCCAAATGTTCTTTTTAAAATGGAATACTGGCCAAAAAACTTTCACCAGTTCTTGGTGTTCCCGATGTTGTTGCCTGATCCGACATTTTGAAACTAACTGCATGTCTCCAAGAACACGTAACTATAAACAGTGCCAATACCTTTTTATATGTCAACAACAAGAAATAATGTCACGGTCAAACCAAAGTAAATGGGTTGCACAGGTAGAAATAAGTCACAGAACTTGCTTTGACATATATTTCGTTACTGCTGCCGGCAAAAAAAATTATTAGCTTTGCTCTCTCACGCGAGCCCGCGTGTCTGTGCGAAGGTTGCAGTCAGCTAATTACAGGTATCACAGGAGCCCACACGGACCACTGTACCCGTTGCTGCCTGATACACCCTGCCACAATTCACGAACCCTGTAATTAGGTCTGCGCGCGCTGGTTGGGGGGCGTTGGGTCTAGATTGTCATGCCCGGTCACACAGTATTGCACCTTGCCAAGTCATAAGACCCAACACCACAAATTAAGCCATCAGGTGTCAGCCTAATGACGGGTCTCTGTATTTCCATGTCTGTGCAGTATTCTGGCGGTGTGGGTAAATTTCCTTCCTTAGGCAGGCCGATAGTGTTTGTCTGTCTGTCTGTCTATCTACTTCGTTTTATAAGATTTATCATGCTAGAATAAGTGTGTGGATTTTAAAAGACTTTAGAGAACAATTAAAGACAGAGACGCATTTGATGAATGTTTGCGCGAAAATGATGTTATTGAAAATGATCAGGAAAAACGCAGGATTAAGCAAAAACTAAAATCTGAAAATTTTTGTAAATTAGTATTGAAAACGGTTAATCCTATACGTATGCATGTTTGTAGGGTTTACTAGTTAGCGAACTGTAAAAGGCGGGTTCCAGGGTCAGCCGCCCGAAACTAGTTGAGGGTGGGTGAGCTGGAACGCGCCTTTTACAGTTCTCTGGTGGGCTCCTCTCTGAACATGTATTTATGTGTGAGCACAGGGAATAAAATCCTGAAGTGTGTGTGTGTGTGTTAGTGTGTGTGTGTGTGTGTGTTAGTGTGTGTGTGTGTGTGTGCGTGTGTGGGGTGTGTGTCCAGGGCGTGGGAAATCGTGATGGTATTGCTTAAGTGCACTAAGTTGATGTATTATTAGTCAGGCTTAACACACCAAGGTTATCTTTGCACTAATACACGCATATGCACACTCATGCGCACACCAAACATTCACCTCTCTCTGGGAATGGGATGTCACGCATTCGTTTCTCTCCTAACACAACTGAGAACAAGAAATACAATTTCTATGCTACTTATAATTAATCATGTACAATCAAATCACACACAATGAAATATCAAAACATAAAAGATCAATACATCCTAATCCCGGATTATAATAAAATGACTTCTTACCTGGCCAGGTTTTCACACACACAACCACGCTTTCACACCACACCACAGTTCTTGAAAAAAGTCTCTTCACGTCTTCTTCAGCACTGCTTGATGGTGATGCCCTTGGGTTTACTGGCTCCAGGCTTCAGGACTGGGTCTTCGTGGTCGTCTCTGGGATCTCGACGTTGAACTCTTCTTCTTCGTCTTCTTCACCCACCTCTGGGTTCAAATTCAGTTTGTCTGTCTTCACCCACCTCTGGGCTTAAAATTAGTTTCATTCTCTTCCAGCTTGTCTTTTAACTCTAAGACCTTGCTTCTATTCGATCTCCCAGGACATCGTTTCTCTCGACCCTTTTCTCTGTCATGACTCACTCCTCTACTCTCTTTCTCCTCCTCTGCACCTTATCTCTCTCTTCCTGGTGTTGTGTCTCCCGACACGTTGTTCTCCCTCATGTTTTTTAGGGAGGGAGGAAACAAAGGTGTCCCCTTCGGGCCATGCTTTGTCCCACCGCTGCTTCTCAAGCCCCTAGTTACAAGTACCCTGGTATTCTCCCACATCGCTACATGCCTCACACCATCAGCATTTTCACTAATCACCTAACTTTGTATTAGCAAACACACACTTTGCCCAAGATGGAAATCGATTATATGCCGCCGACTTTCTCACGGTGGGAAGGTATACACAGTATTTATCGTATGGGGGGGTTACTACATCCTCACAATCGCATTCAGACCTGCTGACATTAGAACCATCAACTGTGATCCCTCGGCAACCACCATCCGATCGATATCTAGACCCCTGCTCTTCAATGTCTGTTTACTCAAGTACCTCAGCATGACCGAGCATTCTGAGCTTCACTTGGGGCCCCGAGTGAGTCGTAGTGGTTACAACCTTCCCCCTTCGCCAACTGGCAGGTCCGAACGCTTCTCTAGGTGTGTTTGTCATCTGACTCTTCGGCCGTGTGCGGTGGGTAACGTAACATGGTTAATTCGGTCTATTAACTATTTGTATACAAGTACAATGTCCCCTTTGTCTCCAATCGTCTAATGCTTTTGTGTAAGTGGTTTCACGCTACCTTGACAAATTCCCCCCACTCGAAGAACAATGCCCGCACTGGGCTTAAAACTTAAACATGCTAGGAGATGATACTCATAATTTTCCCATTTAAAACCAGTGCTAAATATCGGACCATCTCTGACAGCCTTACTTACACCAGAGAACGAAGCAAGATTTGTCTCTATTGCAACACAAATTTATAGAAGGTATAAAATCATTACATTCACCACTATCAAAGCAATAATTTCAACATAATATCTGAAATCTCATCCTGCCTCAAAGTCGTGCGGCCGCATAATCACCATTATGCTTATACGGTATTTCTCTCCATTCTCTTCATACAAGTGGCCTGAACCTGCCACGGAACGAATTAACGATACACTGCTCTAGACCACGCACCCACTACCGACATTTTCGCCCGACCTATTTTATTTTTGCCTCGGTCCCGTACTCTTCTTCTCTCATCTCACCACGTTGTGTTCGGCGCGACATGTGTTTGAAATGTGAACAGAATCCGCACTGATATCACCAAGGTTTAACGGGCCAGTAGTACTCTAGCGTCCACTGCCTTTGGTGAGGCCTTCCTACCGAGAGAGGCCCGAGGCGCTGACTTCACATGATTTGTCGAAATCATCACCCGCCTTTCTGCGTTACCTCGGAACAATCGGATCTGTCTTTTTGTCTTCACCGATCTCAAGTGAGTGAAAGTTCGGTACAATATCCCGTTCCTTTATTCTCAAAACCCTATTGTCCATTCCTTAAAACTTCTTTGCTGCCCCTATGTGAGCGAAACCTAACAGTTTACTGAGCGTTAATAGACTCCGACCTTTTGTTCTGCTCGCATGTGTGAGGGAGTTGCTCCTACTGGACACGCTCCATGGTTCTGGAGGTGTTTGACTGACATGGGGCCCGTTTTCTCATCGGATTTCCTTTCTCTGTCTCAAGACAGAAATCACGGTCTGGGTCTCCGTAACCACTGTGACCTCCTAGGATGTTTCATAATTAACAAATCGTACGGCGGCTTCGGAAAAGCCAAAAGCCTGTACACTTCCACTATATATGGCTGTAGCAATTAATAACATGGGGCCGTTTTGTATTCTGCTACTGAGTCCATCTATTTGTCTACACTCCGTGTTTTACCTGTGTTAGTGTCCCTTCTCATACCTGGGGATCCTTTCACCAATGACACCATGCGGCACCAGAGTCTCTTTGACATTAACCCACATATGTCTCCTTCTATGCTTTGTGCACATCCATGTTATAGCCTGAATCTGTGTCACACTCAGCACATTCCGACTTATATTATCTCTGTATGCTTGTTCATCTTTTTCTACCCTGCCTCTCTCTGGGGCCTGTGATCCTCATTGCTGCTGCACTTTCTGTGTCTTGATTATTCTATACACTATGGCCAAGTGCCCGGTCTTTTTGCACAGAGAAAAATAAGGCAGATAAATTCCTAGCCAAGGAGGGCTTTCGGTTTTCGCCCTTTGTTTGCTCACGTGTCGCGTGGGCCTTAACGGGTGTGATTACGGATGGACTCTTTTTTCGTGAGTCAGGGGCTGGCATAACCGTGCATCTGATATGCCTCCAGGGCCCTCTTCTTGTTGAGGCAATGTCGCGCTCGCTTTCTCGGGAAACCTCTGCTGATTCTTGTACTTCAGCTATTGTTCACGACACCACTCTCCTTGGTGTGTTTTGGAGGCCCGGCCCACATCCGTCAAGTATCCTGTTCTCTTTCATCACAGTGTCTTGAGCGCCTTCTAAATCACAGTCACTTCACTCAGTTTATCCCATGGTTAAAGTTAATGATTCTAGTATAACATCTCGAAGCCTGTGTTGTATGTCCTCCCACCTGTTCGATCTCGCCTCGCGGAAAACTTACGCCTAAAAACCTTCTCAGTCAAATTTCATTACGCCATTTTAGTACTGCTTGTGTCACACTTGCTCAATAAATCTCTGATCTCCTTTGGGGAAGGTGGATACCTGTGTGTAACGCACGACCTCGTCAAACAGCAGAACAGGTTTTTTGCCCCAGTTATCTTCGGGCCAGCCCTCGGGGTGATCGAGCAACCGATTCAAACCGAACTGTTATAGGCGTTCGTTTGAATCAGTTTCTTCTCTGAACACGTGGGAGTTTAAAGTCTAGGTGCAGCAACTTTGTCTGCGGCCTACTGACTCAGAACTGGTCGTCTTTTTCACGCGATTTTCAGACTGTATTTTTCCAACTCCTAGTTGGTTTTGGCTAATTATCTATGATTCTGCTTCTGCTCTCAGTTCTGGCCAAGCTGCCGACCTATGCATCTGCTTTAGCCTTTGACGCAGTGGTTCTCTGCCTCTTTTCGTGCCTTTTCTAATATTCCTCTCTTTCTAGCCCTTTCATCTCTCTCCCAGTTTCGGCTGAGTTTCAATGGGAATCGACGCAGTTCTCTCCTGTATATCCTAGTTTCTCTCCAAAGCTATTCTGGTTCAGCTATGGGGAGGTAAAACTTCCTTCAGCCATTTCTTTTGTCGGATATGTTTTAGCACCAATATTATACAGTTATGCTTTTAGACCCAGGTATAAGTCAGTCACACCGTTTTCTCTACTAAACGTTAAGAGTAACCAACAATAGGTAGTGTACCTCTATCTAAAAGGAGCCTTACCGTATACCACAGCGTTGTGAGAGTTATGGACTAGAACCTCGTTCTTCGTTTTCTCTGTTCGACCTATGTTATACATACCACCATACACACGGAGACAATTAACTCATCACTCAAAGAACATTCTAATACTAAAGGAAAGAATTAGAAGAGCTAAGTTTAATTGCTTTTGTGGACGCTTCGACCCAGTTAACTATCTATAGTTCCTCACTTTGTTTCCCTCCTGAAATAATTTGGGCCATGCAAGCCTGGCAGGCTCGCCCTCTTTGTTCCAGGTGGGGGAAATCGTGATGGTTATTGCTTATGTGCAAGCTTAAGTTGGTTGTATTATTAGTCAGGCTTAACACACCAAGGTTATATTTGAATAGAATACACGAATTTGAAACACTCTTGCGCACACCATATACATTCACCTCATCTCTGGAATGGGAGGTCACGGCATTCGTTTCTCTCCTTAACACATATCTGTGAAATGAATGACAATTTCTATGACTACTTATAAATTTTTCATGTACTCAATCAATTCACTCTCAATGATATATCAAAACATAAAGTCAATACATCCTAATCCCGGGTTATAATAAAATGACTTCCTTACCTGGCCAGGTTTTCACTCACCACAACCTGCTTTCTCACCTCAACAACCACAGTTCTTGAAAATAGTCTGCTTCACGTCTTTCTTCAGCATCTGCTTGATGGTGATGCCCTGGTTGACTGGATAATGGCTTCAGGAAGGGGTCTTCGTGGTCCGTATCTGGGTCTCGACGTCGAAACTCTTTCTTCTTTGTCTTCATTCACCCACCTCTGTGGGTTCAAATTTCAGGATTGTCTGTCTTCACCGACCTTCTGGGCCTTCAAAACTTAGATTTCCTTCTCTTCCAGTTGTCTTTATCTATAAGTCCTTGCTGTCTCTTCTATATCCCTGACACGTTTCTCTCGACCCTTTCTCTGTCCTCGCTAACTCCTCTCCTCTCTTAACTCTCCTCTGCCTTTCTCTCTCTATCCTGGGTTGTTGTTCATCCCGACACGTTGTGTTCTCTCCTCAGTTTTTTATAGGGAGGGTAACAAAGGATTCCACTTCGGGCAATGACTTTGATCGCCCACGCTGCTTCTCGCAGCTCCTAGTTCAACATGTACCCTGAATTTCCTCTCGACTACATTCCACTACATCAGCATTTACAACACCCTCCCGCTACCTATTGTATTAGCTAAAACACACTTTAAGCCCCAGTTGGATCTAGTCGGATAAATTTCACCTCGCCGATCATTTCGCTGCTAGGTTAATATTGGGTAACACAGTAATTTATCTTATTAGTGTGGAGTTACTACTAAGCTCTCCATCTATCGCTAATTCTGCACAGCATGACAATGAAACCAACTCCAGTGGACCTCAGGCAAAACACCATCCGAACGAAT
The DNA here is from genome assembly GCA_018398815.1 of Conus ventricosus. Classification (NCBI taxonomy): domain Eukaryota; kingdom Metazoa; phylum Mollusca; class Gastropoda; order Neogastropoda; family Conidae; genus Conus; species Conus ventricosus. The sequence goes on along the minus strand of CM031612.1, from coordinate 29,254,122 downwards.
CCAAGTACACATGTGCTCTTCACTGAATGTTGACACAAGAACCTCAGCTGACCGAGCATTTAGAGCTCACTTGGGGCCCCGAGGTCGTAGTGGTTACAACCCTTCCCCCTTTCGCACCAGGCAGGTCCGAACTCTCTCCTAGGTGTTGTTTGTCATCTGACCACTTCGGCCGTGTGCGGTGGGTAACGTACCCTGGTTAATTGGTCAATTACCTATTTGTATACCACGTACAATGTCCCTTTGTCTCCAAGCGTCTAATGCTTTTGTGAGAGGTTTCACGCTCCTTGACAGTGTGTGTGTGTGTGTGTGTGTGTGTGTGTGGTTGTGTGTAGTGTGTGTGTGTGTGTGTGTGTGTGTGTGTGTGTGTGTGTGTGTGTGTGTGTGTGTGTGTGTGTGCCTGCATGCGAGCATGTGTGTGTGTGTGTGTGTGTGTGTTGTGTGTGGTGTGTGTGTGTGTGTGTGTGTGTGTGTGTGCGTGCATCTGTGTGTGTGTGTGTGTGTGTGGTGTGTGTGTGTGTTGTTTGGTGTGTGTTGTGTGTGTGTGTGTGTGTGTGTGAGTGCGTGTGTGTGGTGTGTGTGTGTGTGTGTGTGTGGAGAGAGAGAGAAGAGAGAGAGAGAGAGAGTGTGTGTGTGTATGTGTGTGTGTTGTGTGTGTGTGTGTGTGTGTGTGTGTGTGTGTGTGTGTGTGTGTGTGTGTGTAAAAGTATATGCCTTTTCGTTGTATGTGCCTGTGCTTGTACATGTGTGCATATGTGAGTTTGTCCGTGCATGTTTGTATGCGTGTGTCGTACATGGGTCAGCTGGGCGGTGTGCTCACACAAGCGAGTGCGTGTGTGTGTGTGGGGTGTGTGTGTGTGTGTGTGTGTGTGTGTGTGTGTGTGTGTGTGTTTGTGTGTTGTGTTTTGCGTGCGTGCGCGAGTGTGTGTGTGCGCGCGAGTGTCTGTGTGGCCGCGAGAGTGTGTGTGTGCGCGCGCGAGTGTTTGGTGTGGCCGCGCGGCGTGTGCATGTGTGTGTGTGTGGTATGTTGTGTGTGTGTGTGTGGGGTGTGTGTGGCGCACGTGCGTTTGTTGTGGGGTTGTGTGTGTGTGTGTGTGTGTGTGTGGTGTGTGTGTGTGTGTGTGTGTGTGTGTGAGACCATTGTAACCTGAGATGTTGAAAGTGCCGGACAGTCATAAATGAACTTTACAAAAATGTAATTGACCAGCATTTTGGTGTTTTGGTGGATACGTGCTTATCTGTGGAAAACGGCAGGGATCGGCTGAAGACTTACAGAAATCGAGAATCTCAGTTTTTAAATTGTAACTTTTTTTTTTCATTGAAGGAAGAGGGAAAGTAGTGTAATCACCGACACAGAAATGTCATACACACTTACTCCTCTGCGTCGGTGGGTCAGCAAAATAAAATGAGTCACCCCAATTTTTGAACGCCACAGGATTAAAGTAACCACTTCCCCACGTATCACTACTACGTCCTGCTCACGCCAAAAATGTCATAGCTTCACGGGCTTTATTTCTCAGCAACAACTGTCTTTGGGCTGGATTAGCTCAGTGGTAGAGCGCAGGACTCGTACTCTTGCTGACCCTGGGGTTGCGGGTTCGAATCTCCGCCGGGCCTTTTCGGTACAGGGAGATTTTTCCCTCAGAGTTAACATGGGTTTCACACCTTTTTCCGCTACAGTCTTTCGAATGAGAACTGTAAACAGAGGTTCCGTTTTGAATGCACGCAAAATATCTTGCGCACACGTAAAATCCCATCACCAACTTTCGGAAGAGAAGGCCAGTTTGGCCGTTGGTATGGATGACACGTTACACATAGCATGCACCTTCGCCGAAGTTGGAGTATGGTGCCCTTAAAGGCGGAACAAACAAAACACAACACACACACAAAAAACGGTAATACACACAAAACTCCACTCCCTTTTTTTGGGTGGTGGGATTAATCCTTGCCTGTCCATACAGGGAGTGTCCGCAGGAGTATCAGCCTGTGTACGCGTGAAACATAAAACACAAGAACTGTCTTAAGAAAACCAGCGGGTATTCACCCCTGTTTTCCCTTTTCAATGAGCTTTTTTGGGGGAAATTTTGAAAACGAAAAGGGATATCCAAGCCAGCTGAGAGAGAAATATAAAAGGATGTACGAATGCATATTGCCGATAGAAACCTGGCGAGAAGAGAAACAGGAAAAGTGCGGAAAGCTAAAAACGCTCACTATAAAAAGTTCTATGACGATGTAACTGCAGAAATGCTCGCCCTTCTCAATGACAACAATGTCGTGAAAAGAGTGATTTTCACGGGTAAAAAAATTTAAAACAAGAAACAACTTAAAAACCAACTCTTTTTTTTTCCTCTTTTGGAATCATCATATGATTTTAGTGAACGAAAAACATTTGCTGTGCCATAGAGACTGAAAAATAAGGCAAACCAAATCTGAAAAATCCATCGAGGTTTCCTACAAAATTTACCACATCAAAAACAACAATCTAGCCACAATTTCAGCGCACGTAAACACAAAACACCACGGTAGAATTTCTACACCTTATGTGTCCACCAGGTGATAGCGATGCGATTGAAACAGGATTGGAAGGATGAAAATTTTGAAAAATTGTGGTGATACAGAGAAAAGATGGAGGAATAAAGAGACTTTTATATATCATTTATTTTCATCTGAGATTTTTGATTTCAAAAAATACATTTCATAACTTTGGAGTGTAGATTGTCACGATTATTTTGTGTCATTTTATACTCTCACTTCTTTTTGCCTTCAGCTCCAAACTCAATCAGACTCAGACGAACGAACCGTCAGCGTTCAATGCCGGAGGGTTTGTGATTATTTGTTGCACATCATTTCCTGTCCACAGCTAAAACCGGAGCTGGTATAAATTCATCGATTTGTTTCCCTGAAATCACTGTGAGACGAACCCGCGGCTATATTAGGGTATAGCCATGTCAAATGTTATCTCCGCCAACAAAGAATAAATTTCATCTACATTCCCTTTAAAGTGTTTGCTCTTCTCATCTTCTTATCGTCCATCTCTCTCTCTCTCTCTCTCCCCTCTCTCTCTCTCTCTCTCTCTCTCTCTCTCTCTCTCAAAACACACCACACACACAAACACACACACACACGCACGCACGCACGCACGCACGCACGCACGCACGCAAAGCAAAACAAACACACACACACACACACCCACACACACACACACACACGCACACGTTTATAGAGTGTTGTGCCAATATCATGGGTTAAGTGAAATGGAATGTTAATAAGGATCGTAGAAACAGCAGAAGCAAGATAGGAAGAAATAGGTTCTAAAGCTGATGCTTTTTCCCCCAGGAGAGAGCGTGTAAAATCAAAGCAAATTTTGTTCTATAAACATTTGTCGCACTTGTCATACTGGGGGTGGGGGGGGGGGGTTTTAAAACAAAGGAAAAAAACACGTTTCTTACTTATTAACAATTAATGTCAGATATAGGGAATAAGAAACGGAAGTTTTTTCTAGTTGTTGTTTGGGGACTATGTAGCATAATGTTGGAGAAAAATTAAAGAATGAGTAGGATTAGGGAAGGGAGGTAGGGTTAGAGGTAGAGATTTGATAGGTGAGACTGTGGGAGGGAGTGTTGTAAACTTATTATGCCAATAACTGAAAGGAAAAAGATAAAAAATTCTGCCAGCATTTCCTACGGAGGACTTAGAAAGCAGAGAATAAGAAACCTAGTAGGGACACATACACACACGTACAAAAACATGTGAGGTAGGGAATGCCAAGGGGAGGGTGGCAGATATCTCTTGAGGGACACTGATATGAAAGGTTTAGTTCACACGGCACGTCAAACTTCCAGCCTTATGGGTGACTACGGGTCAAGCCTGTGTCGCCAAGACGGCGCTTCTGGAGATGTAGGGCAGTCAGTCTGCGGGGAAGAGCTGCCTGATAGCAATTGCCGGGGGCCTGGGAAACCATGCTTTTTCCAGGTCGGGCATGGTGGTACCCTTTTCAAAGTTGGGCTGATAAATTGCGATCTTGGTCATAGTCAGTGAGAAACGCCTAAGGGACTCGTGCAAAGTGCTTCAGCCACGTCCACTCTGCGGACGCTTTTTTGGCAGCCTCTTGAAGCACAGAATTATCGCCACCCCAGCATAACGAAAGATTACTTGTAGCCCTGAAACAGGGTCTTTGAAGGGGCGAAGAATGCCGATACAGTCACCCGACCAACACCACTTCAAACAGTACCACAACCAAGTGCTGGACCCATTCCAGCACAGCAAAAGAAGAGGACCAAGAATCCAGTCTGGGATGAAAACCAGGAAGCGATATGACAGTCCCCATGACTCCTGCAATCAACCAGACATTCTATCTCTGTATCTATCTATCTGAAATATTATAATCTGAACAATTTCGTAGTGGGGGGGGGGGGGGGGGGAAGCAGGTGCGGGCTAACAATTCCTCCGTCATTGCATTACTGATTTGGCAAAGTTTGAAACATAAATTGGAGGAGAAAAGAACGAGTGAAGAAATGAAATAAGAACGGCAATTCAGGGAGATACATTATGAATATGAATTTCTTTTCTAGCAGCATTTGGGAACACATTGTAACCATCGTGAAGACAGCACCATTCCTATCGCCTGCTCTGAGATATTTCGTCTAGTAGATCGGACTCATCAGGAAGGAACGGCTGACTGCTTCTGTGCTCCCTTGGCATCAAATGGAGATGCTTCTGTGCTCCCTTGGCATCAAATGGAGATGCTTCTGTGCTCCCTTGGCATCAAATGGAGATGCTTCTGTGCTCCCTTGGCATCAAATGGAGATATTCTACAATCTATAATTCTGTGGTATTCTCACCACCAAGGGTTCAAAAGTAGAATCCCACAGCACCCCAAGGCAGCCAGCGAAGGGTAGAAAAGTAAAACGAAAAAAAAAGCGTGGTAGTGAACTAAACTGTTATAAATTAAAACCATTATGTGAAGAGTTTAAAATGAAGGGAAGAATCTTTGAGCCTATGCTTGAGGATCCATTTAAAGATGCAAGGGAGGTCAAAATGTGTCCAACAGACAGAGTGGTCAGCACTGCTGTTTAATAAGGCAAGCATTGTCAGCAGCTAAGAATTCTGCAGTACAGCTTTACTTGGATCTCCTAAGCGATGCAACCTCCCACTGAGAGACCAAACAATATTATGCTGAACAATTTAGTAGCGCGGAAAACAAGTGCAGGCCAACAATTTGGCAAAGATTTTTTTTGTTAAGTTAAATGAGGCCTCACGTTGGTTCACACACAGTCCAACATGAAAGTGGTGCCGTTTTTGTGACTGCTATCTCAACAACAGTTCCCTTTCAGGATCTGTGGATATTGATCCTGGTTCCCTCTTCATATTGACAGTTGATATGTAACGGGGCAATTAGGAGGGTGTTGCAGGTGGAATTCAATGAAGTGGGAATTTGAAGTGTTTGCTCTAAGAAGGGATGACGAAGCTGGGGAATAGAGTGGTTCTCAGTAGAGTTTGATTCACACACACACACACACACACACACCACACACACACACACACACACACACACACACACACACACACACACACACACACGAACACATACACGCGCGCGCGCACACACACACACACACACACACACACACACACACACACACACACACACACACACACACACAAAACACACACACACACACACACACACACGCACGCACGCACGCACACACACACATACGCGCGGGCGCACACACACACACACACACACACACACACACACACACACACACACACACACATACACGCGCGCACATACACACACACCCCACACACACACACACACATACACACACACACACACACACACAAAACACACACACACACACACACACACACAAGAGCACGTGCTTACGCGCACACACACAAACTCAAATGCACACAGCACACACGCACATGCGGACACGCACATGCGCACACGCACACGCACTTTCACTTTACATGCAAGCAAGTACACAGGCATGCATACATGCGCAATGCATGCACACACACACACACACAGACACACGCACTCGAATGTACCTGCCTGTAGGTGCAGGAATATGGGTGCGCAATTACTGTCAACCTCGGTGTAATGTCAGTGGAGGAAGGACTAGCGCACAGCCCAAACACACTCACAGCTTGCCTACAATCTCATTCATATTATCATGCATTCGTCACATCAAACACTAGTAAAGTCTATAACTTTACTATACATGATCATAGAAAGAACATCAATGCATATAAGAATCAAACAAAATAAAACATTCTCTCTTTCCTTGAATTTCACAAATCATTTATCTAAACATCATTAACTAACCGGGTATAAATAGATTTCTACTTTACCTGGCCAGGTGATCTTAACTATTCACGAATCACTGTCTTTTCTTTTCTTTTCTTTTCTTTTCACTGTCACTTCACAACACGACACAACTGCCGGCACTGGTGTTGGTCTGATGGCGCTGGTCAGGTGAGACTGTTGGCGTTGGTCTGTGGTTCTGCTTGGCGAAGTGACGCTGCCAGGTATGAGGTCGAACCCCGGTTAGGGTTAAAATCAGTGACTATCAACATCGATCTGTTCTCCTTTCTTTTTTCCCTTTGCATTAACGCATTGCACTCTCTCTCTCTCTCTCTCTTCTAGTCTGCTCTTATCAAATGGACATGGTTGCTTTTCTTTTCTTTTTTCTTTTCTTTCTTTTCTTCTTCATAAATTAGCAACTCTCCCTCTTTTCCACATCTCTCCTCAGTCCTTCTCTGCAGACTATCTCATGCTAATCTCTCATACTTGGTTCTCTGTTCGTTCTCATCTCCTGCCTTCCTGTAGGCGAGAGCCTACTCTCCCCGAACTCCTCCCTCTCTCTCTCTCTGTCTGTTCGTCTTTTTCCTCCTTTTCTCTCTCTCACTCACACATTCCTTTATCCTTAACCCCGTGTCCAAGGGCCAGTACCATTGGTCAGTATTTTTACCTGACACCCCGAAGTTGTCTCCTCTAATTCCATTGGATATTCACATCACGACAGTCCCGTCTACACGCCTTACTCTCTGTGGCGGTCAATTGGTCATTTAATTGATTAGCTAGTTTTTCACCCCAACCACACACTACCTTCCCCCCTTCCCTACTTCACTGGCGCGGTGTGGCTTAAGTGGTGGACACTGGTCAATCTAAATTGGCCAGCTGTGTCTGGGTAGGCACCACGACGTCCGAGTAACAATGACGTTGGTTCCACAAAGTGGCTAGATGAGCTTGAGCTCGGCTCTGCGACTCGTCTCGCTAGACATCGAGGCGTCGGTCAAAGCTGCTTAGCCCGTATAGCCGGACGGGACCGTCTTCCTGAAGCCTCTCCACTAAGCTTAATTGGCGGACCCGACCTATGGGGCCCGTTCTCTCTGACGCCTAGAATGTTTGAGTTTGGAACTTAGGCCCGAACAAATTGACTGGCGACTCCCAAGTTAGGTTGTTCCCCAAGTTAGGTTGTTTCCCCCAAGTTAGGTTGTTTCATTTTTTTGTCCGTGACAATTTCCCCCTTGCAAAAGACCATGCTCCGCATTGTCTCAAAACAACGGTACAAAAAGGACAACAAACCGAATTTGCTGACACACAGCTACACGCGCAAAGTTTGGAAAATTACTTTACAACCAACGGTTTTATAAGTTATAAAATATACAATTAGTGAATACCCACTCCAATGAGTTATTCATTGACGTGCGCTCTTGCGTTATTTCACTCATTTTTATAACGACCTCTGTGCACACTTATGAAATTTCCCCCTACTGCGGATTTGCCACATCTTCTTTTCACAATTCTTATGAAAAGCAAAATATAATATGATCACGATCCTGACACTTCACTGAGGAATCTCCATCCTCGCTTATTGCAAATAATGCATCACTACACAAGCGACTGTATGCTCCACGCATAATACATCCACATGAACAAGTCTCACAAAGAAAATATGAACAAGTCTCACACAAAAAAAATATGAACCATAGCCAACTGGGAATGAACCCATATCCAATCAACATAACTGGAATCAAAACATATTATCAACAAAGCACCCCCGGATACGACTGACTTCCTCTGAGTTGCAGCTTGCTAGACTACACGACTTAAATAGTCAGCTCCGACATTCTGTCGACCGGGAATGTACTGCACTCGATACCTGTAGGGCTGCAGTGCCATTGCCCAACGCAGAACTCTGCTGTTTTTCAGCTGTGCCTCCTGCAGGAATTTGAGTGGTTGATGATCCGTCTCGATCACGAACTCTTTCCCATACAAGTATTTGTGGAACTTCTGCACGGCCCACACAACAGCTAAACACTCCTTCTCCACCGTTGCGTACCCTTCTTCACACTTTGTCAACTTCCTGCTGGCATATCTCACAGGAAACTCGACCTCTTCATGCTCCTGCAGCAATACTGCACTATCCCACCACCTGATGCATCTGTCCGCAACAAAAAATGGTTTGGACATATCTGGTTAGCTTCAAGATGGGACGGGAACCTAGTCTCTCCAACACCGTCTGCAGTGCTTGCTCTGCAGCGTCTGACCATTCGACCACTGCCGGTTTCCCTGCCTTGACCAAATCACTGAGAGGACTCGTGATTGCTGCGAAATTTGGAACAAACTCCCTATAGAACCCAATAAAACCTTGCAGACTCCTGACTTCTGTTTTGGTCTTTGGTCTCTCTGAATTCATCCTCTTCTCCACCTTTCCCCTTTCTGGCTGCTTTGTGTCGCCTCCGACAACAAAACCTAGGAACTCCAGGCTTGGAAAGCCAACCTGGCACTTTGTTGGTCTGGCTGTGAGATTGGCTTGTCTCAACCTCTCCAAGACTGCTCCTAGCTGCCTCATATGCTCCTCCCATGTCTCGGATGCTATTCAGAATGTCATCCAGGGAAATTCACAACACCTTCCAATCCCGTCAATAGCTTCCTCATCATTCGAGAAAAGACCGCAGGTGCGTTGACCATCCCAAAAGGGAGTACTCGCCACTGGTATAGCCCATAGGAGTGGAAAATGCTGTGACTTCCTTTGAGTCCTCACTCAAGGCTATTTGCCGTAACCCTTGCTCAGATCGATCCTGGTGAAATACTGGCTCTTGCTTGTGGCGATCTGAGCGAACAGGTCTTCCATGTTGGTATGACCTCTGCATCGACCTTGGTGACACTGTTCAGACGTCTATAGTCGACACAGAATCGATGCTCACCTGACTTTTTCCTCACTAAGACGACGGGGTGCACTATATGATGATTTGGACGGTTCAATCACCCAAGGTCCACATCTTTTCTACCTCCTCCTCGATCACTTGCTTGGTGGCATATGGGATCGGTAGGCTTTCACATGTACGGGTTTCTGTGATGTCAACTCCACCGTACATGTCTTAGAGTTGTCCTGCCTGGTTTATCAGTCAGGAACGCCCTATACTGTTCTAGGAGCCCCCTAACTTCCTCCTGTCTCCTACTGTCTAGCCCTTCATACAGTGACACATCCCTGTATGACTCTTCCCTGGAAACTCAGGCAACAAAATCTCTCCTTCTTCTGCTGGGTCTCCCTCACCCCATCAATGATTGCTGCTGCGCCTATGTGCTGACTCTCACGCTGAATATATTTGCGGAGTAGATTTGCATGGAAAAGTTTTGATTTCCCATTCACATCGATTCGGTAGTCCTGATCTACCTTTTCAATGATGGTGAAGGGTCCCTTCCAATGCATCAGCAGCTTGTTGTGATCCGTGGGAAGCAGTAACAGGACTTGATCTCCACCTTGAGGATTGCTTCCTCACCTTCTGTCATACTGCTTCTTCTGGACGACCCTAGCCTCCTGCAAAACTCTCCCTTGCGACCTTACATGTCTCCTCGAGCCTATTTGCGTAAGTCTCCCAAACATACTGATATGTGGTTTTGACTTCTTCGGACCCCTGTTCTCCGGACCACAGCTCTTTGAGAAGGGCACACCGGTCCCCGAACTGTCCGCCATACAGCAGCTCAAATGGCGAAAAGCCTGTGCTTTCCTGAGGGGCTTCCCTGTAGGCAAACAGTGCCGCTGGAATGTAGCGGTCCCAATCTGCTGGCCTTTCCTCACAGAGCTTCTTTAAGATCCCCTTCAGCACACCATTGAATCTCTCCACCAAGCCATTGCATTGTGGATGGTATGGGGTTAGTGAGCAGCTGTGTGATCCCTAGCAGCCTGTTGACCTCCTTCATCACGCCTGAGGTGAACTGTGACCCCTGTCACTGAGAATTTTGTGCTGGCACCCCCACGCGAAGAAAAGATGTCTACCAGCCCCTTCAGCGACCTGTTGCGTATCTACGCCCTTCAATGCAACCGCTTCTGGGTATTGGTCGCGTAGTCCACAAGTGTCAACACATACCTGTGCCCACCTTTGGAACAGGCGCGATTGGGCCAATCAGATCGATAGCCACCCTCCTGATCGGTGTGTCAATTAAAGGGGGATGTTTAAGAGGCGCCTTCCTCTTCACCCCTCTTGTGGCTGACGTTGACACACGTCACATGACATGCAGAACCGCTTTACGTCTGCCATTGCTCCTGGCCAAAGAAAGTCATCAAAGACTCGGTTAGCTGTTTTGCTGGTGCCGAGATGACCCGCCATGAGCGGGCTCGTGACCACTGACATGACAGTGTCACGATAACACGCTGGTTCCTCTAACTGAGTGGTCACCTTACCCGTCTTCCCCTTGGTGAACACTCGGTACAACAGCCCGCCTTTCACAAGGAAATTCTGTCTCACCTCCTCTAACCTCCTGTTTCTCTCACTCTTGCCAACTCCAAGACTTCACGAGCGAAGGGTCTTGTTCCTGTGCTGCCCCAAATCATCAGGCGACACATCTATGCCTGACTTCTTCCTGGAACAACTAACGGTTTAACAACCTTTTCCTCCTTCTTGCTCCGTGTTTGAACTGCTGCCCTGTAGCAGTCAACAACTCAGGATCCCCTGGATCCTTGCACCCGGAATATTCCAATGATCAAATCATGAAGGGGTTTCTCCATCACCAACGCAGACAACTCGCCTGAGAAGTAAGGGTACGTACTTCTATCTTAGCAACTGGAACTCCCTCACAGTGCCATCGATTAGAGTACAGGTCTGGATTTGCCCTGTCAAATCCCCTTTATCGACCAGCGTTGTTCGTACTACACCCCATGAACAACCAGTGTCTCGTAACACTTTCACCCTCTGCTGGCCAATCCACCCTTCTTCCACTGGTAACGAACCACTCAGCCTAGTGCCCTCCATCCTGACACTGACTGCTGCCCAGTGCTAGCCATAGGCTGCACTCTACCCTCTTCGACTGAATCCCTTTGGTTCCACTGCAGGTCGTTTCCTTGACGACCCTTATCCACCTCTTGCAAGGCTGCTGCCTTCTGGAACCTCATGCGACATCCTCGCCACATGTCCCTTCTTGTGACAAATGAAACACCTAATGTCCTTTGCCCTTCCTTCTGCCCCTCACTGGGTTTGCAGACTTTGCAGAAAACTCCCCTGGTCTCCTTGCACTTTTCTCCCTGTGCCTAGCACCTGTTTCTCCTGCACCTTAGTGCCCAAACGTGCCTCTCTATACACCTCTGCGAAACTTCAGCAACTCTCTGCTGTCTCTGGCTGTCTCTCTTTCAAATGTATGGTTAACTCAGGGCCGCAACCTGACAAAATCTGTTCCTTCATAACTAGCTCTTTCAACTCAGCGAACTCCTTTTTCGTACCGCTCAACTCTAACCATTTCTCAAAATAGTGATCTAGACGTGCACCAAACTGAGTGTACGTCTCACCTGCTTGTAATTTAGCTGAACGAAATTTCTTCCTGAACCCTTCCTCTGTGAGGTCAAATCCCTTCATTAAAGACTCCTTCACAGCACCAAAATCAGACTGTTGTTCTGCTGGTAACGCAGTGAAAATCTGCAACGCCTTACCCGTCAGTAACGCCGACAAAATGACTGCCCACTCTTCTGGGGGCCCAAACCCCGACTGGTCGCAAACGTTTCGAAACGACTGATGTATGCATCAATCGAATCGGTTCCTTCAGAGAATTTTGGCAACTTGGGTCGGGGGCATAGCTGCGCACAGAGTCACTGGAAAGTGAACTACCATCATCGGTGGTCTCCCTTTGTATTCTCACTTTCTCCAGCTCTAATTGAATCTTTAAATTTTCTGTCTCCTGTGTTGCCCTTATTCTTTCTGTTTCCTGCGCTTCCCTTATTCTTTCTGTCTCCTGCTTCATTCTTTCTGTTTCCTGCGCTTCCCTTATTCTTTCTGTTTCCCGCTTCATTCTTTCTGTTTCCTGCGCTTCCCTAACCTTTTCCCGTTCTGCTATTTTCGACTGCGTTACGGCGTCTTTCTGCGCGTTCATCTCTTTCCATCTTTTGTTGGTTTTCAACAAATGCACGCAACTCATCTCCTGAGTAACCTAAATCACGAGCGACGCTCACAAGTTGTTCAATAGGGGTGTTCTTTTCTTCCGCCATTATATTTTCTTTTTTCTGAACAAGATTTTATAACAACGACAGCCAAACTGGTGGTTACCGACACGAGTGACGTAATAGCACATCCTATGAATGATAATATTAGCTTGGGAAAACGTAGTTAGTTTTTATAAGACGCCCAGCGCCTGACCAACTATGAGAGCGAATTATAGGAAATCTGTGCGAAATGAGTACTTGGGGCTGAAATGCCAAGCCTAGTATTAACTATCTTGGAAGCAATGCCAAGCCTAGTATTTAACTATCTTGGGAACATACAGTAAGACAACCCCGTGTCTTAGGATTACATACTTGAATCCCACCAGCTTCCTCTCTGAGAAGTTGAACAATTATAATAAATGGGCCAGAATATCCTGGCAGCTCGCCAATAAATTGTCAACCTCGGTGTAATGTCAGTGGAGGAAGGACTAGCGCACAGCCCAAACACACTCACAGCTTGCCTACAATCTCATTCATATATCATGCATTCGTCACATTCAAACCACTAGTAAAGTCTATAACTTTACTATACATGATTTATAGAAAGAACATCAATGCATATAGAATCAAACAAAATAAAACATTCTCTTTTCCCCTTTAATTTCACAAAATCATTTATCTAAAAACATCATTAACTAACCGGGTATAAATAGATTTCTACTTTACCTGGCCAGGTGATCTTAATATTCACGAATCACTGTCTTTCTTTTCTTTTCTTTTCTTTTCACTGTCACTTTCACAACACGACACAACTGCCGGCACTGGTGTTGGTCTGATGGCGCCTGGTCAGGTGAGACTGTTGGCGTTGGTCTGTGGTTCTGCTTGGCGAAGTGACGCTGCCCGGTATGAGGTCGAACCCCCGGTTAGGGTAGAACAGTGACTATCAACATCGATCTGTTCTCCTTTCTTTCTTCCTGCATTAACGCATTGCACTCTCTTTTCTCTCTCTCTTCTAGTCTGCTCTTATCAAATGGACATGGTTGCTTTTCTTTTCTTTTTTCTTTTCTTTCTTTTCTTCTTCATAAATTAGCAACTCTCCCTCTCTTCCACATCTCTCCTCAGTCCTTCCTCTGCAGACTATCTCATGCTAATCTCTCAAACTTGGTTCTCTGTTCGTTTCATCTCCTGCCTTCCTGTAGGCGAGAGCCTTCTCCCGAACTCCTCCCTCTCTCTCTCTCTGTCTGTTCGTCTTTTTCCTCCTTTTCTCTCTTCACTCACACATTCCTTTATCCTCTTAACCCGTGTCCAAGGGCCAGTACCATTGGTCAGTATTTTTACCCCTGACACCCGAAGTTGTCTCCCTCTAATTCCATTGGATATTCACATCACGACAGTCCCGTCTACACGCCTTACTCTCTGTGGTGGTCAATTGGTCATTTAATTGATTAGCTAGATTTCACCCCCACCACACACTACCTTCCCCCTTCCCTACTTCACTGGCGCGGTGTGGCTTAAGTGGTGGACACTGGTCAATCTAAATTGGCCAGCTGAGTCTGGGTAGGCACCACGACGTCGAGTAACAATGACGTTGGTTCCACAAAGTGGCTAGATGAGCTTGAGCTCGGCTCTGCGATCGTCTCGCTAGACATCGAGGCGTCGGTCAAAGCTGCTTAGCCGTATAGCCGGACAGACCGTCTTCCTGAAGCCTCTCCACTAAGCTTAATTGGCCGGACCCGACCTATGGGCCCGTCTCTCTGACGCCTAGAATGTTTGAGTTTGGACTTAGGTCCGAACAAATTGATGGCGACTCCCCAAGTTAGGTTGTTCCCCCCAAGTTAGGTTGTTTCCCCCAAGTTAGGTTGTTTCATTTTTTTGTCCGTGACAATTACTTGCACACACTCACAAGCACATACATTTGAAAACGCTGTATGAGGATCAACATCAAATTGAAGAAGAAGAAGAAGAAGAAGAAGAAGAAGAAGAAAGAAGAAGAGAAGCAGCAGCAGCGGCGGCAGCAGCAACAATATAACAATAACAGTAACAACAGTAGCAGAAGCAGCAGCAACAACAGCAACAAAAGGAACAGCAGAAACAACAACAACAAAACAACGGCAATAACAGCACACACACACACACACACACACACACACACACACACACACACACACACACACACACACACACACAACACACAACACACACACACACACACACACACACACACACACACACACACACACACACACACACCACACACCCCACACACACACACAAACGCACGCAAGCACGCAAGCACAGATAGCTTTGACTCCCCCCCCCCCCCATATATTATATATATATAAGTATATATGTATATATGTATATATTATATATATATATATTTATATATATATATATATATATATATATATATATATATATAAAATGAAGGTAAAACCCTGGAGTAGGCTGGACACCACTCAGTGATGTGTGGGTGCACTGCTGATCCAGAAACTGGCCAGTCACAACGCAAAAAATAAATGCAGGCACACCAACCAACACTCTTCATGAAGAGTGTGTGGTTGGTGTGCCTGCATTTATTTTTTTGCGTTATATATATATATATATATATATATATATATATATGCACGAAGCAAGCACACACACACACACACACACACACACAACACACACACACACACACACACACACACACACACACACACACACACACACACTCACACACACACACACAAGAACACGTGCTTACGCGCGCACACACAGACTCACATGCACACAGCACTCTCGCACTTTGCGCACACGCACACGCACGTGCACTCACATGCAAGCAAGTACACAGGCATGCATACATGCGCACATGCATGCACACACACACACACAGACACACGCGCTCCAATGTACCTGCCTGTAGGTGCAGGAATATGGGTGCACAAAGTAACTCTGATTATATATATATATATATTTATATATATATATATATATATATATATATATTATATATATATATAATTATATATATATATATATATTACGTACACACCCTCACACACATACATACACACGTACAAAAGCGGTTATATTCATTCCTTGAATTCGTTGGACACTTGAGTCACAAAGAGAGGCGGTGGGGCCTAAGAGGTGGCGGGAGGAAAGAGAGAGGAGGAAAGAGGGAGGAAGGAGAAACGATGGCTGGGGTTCGAGTAACGTAAGAATAGACATAGAAAACGCTGCATAACGTGACACAACACATCTCCTCAGGAGGAGGAAGAGAAAACACATTTGGCAATATTTCCTACGGGGCATTTCATAAAACAAGAAAGAGCAAAGACGGAGGGAGGGAGGGGGATCGGGGGTGGGGGGGTGGGGGGGAGGGAAGAAGGAGAAGAATGAGAGAAGGGAAGGAGAGAGGCGGGGGGTGGGGGGTGGGGAAGGACCTCAAGTCAGGTACCTTGTGTCATCGTCGCTTTCTCTTCCATTACACTGCCTTTTTAGAACTCACCTCATTCGTGCCCAGAGAAGCGAGTCACCCGTGCTGAACGTTGTGGGGTCAAAGTAATCTTGCAAGGGCATCATTACATCCACCGGCTCAAAGTTAAAGCGGCGTCTCTTCGCTAACCTTGCACCTTGCAGTTATTGTATTACACAGAGCCAGCGTAGATATCGATTCGTGGTTTCAGCTTAATCTCGTTCAGTGCCCTAGGGTCCTAGTGAAGCTGTACCCATGATGCTAGAGATTACAGGGATTTAAGATAGATCAGAAGCAGAAGAAATGTCAACATGAACAAATACATAGAAACAAAGGGAACATGTGTGTAGAAAGGAACTAACAGGGCAGGCAAAGGAAGGAATACACGAGAAGAAGAAGAAGAAGAAGAGAAGAAGAA
>CM031612.1:29210313-29212813 GCA_018398815.1 Conus ventricosus | reverse complement strand
CACGTTACATATAGCATGACTGTGACACGTTACATATAGCATGACTGTGACACGTTACATATAGCATGACTGTGACACGTTACATATAGCATGACTGTGACACGTTACATAATAGCATGACTGTGACACGTTAAATATAGCATGACTGTGACACGTTACATATAGCATGACTGTGACACGTTACATATAGCATGCACCCTGCGTGGGAAATGGAAAGAATGAAGGAAGAAAATTGAGTGGACGAGGCCGACTAAATGACACTCTAAACGGTTGAGTGAAGCGCCGGTGTCGTATATAATACTGTCGCCGTGGAATTGTATCGCAGCGATAGCATTTCACGTGAAATATTGTTGCAGCGACAATATTTGCTGGAAAAAATTGTCGCGCGACAACTTTTCACGAAAAATGTCCTATAGAATATTGTAGCTGTCCATAAAATACTGTCGCTCGAAATTTTGCGACAGCTTTTTGCGACAGGACACTGTGAAATATTGTAGTCAGTGAATACTGTCGCTTGCGACACATTTTCACGTGAAATCTTACTGCTAGAGTTAACATTTCCTGTGAAATATGGTCGCAGCGTTAATATTTCACAGCGACGATTTTTTCTGCAAAGTGAAAAAACGTCGCCGCGGTTGAGCGTCAAAATATCACAGAAAATAATGCAGCCTGCCATATTAAAATAAAAAAATTGTCGCAAGTGATTTTTTTTATCATAAATGTTCTCGATGAAAGTCAAATTTCCATTCGTGTGTGTGTGTGTGTGTGGTGTGTGTGTGTGTGTGTGTGTGTGTGTGTGTGGTGTGTGTGTGTGTGTGTGTGTGTGTTTGTGTGTGTGTGTGTGTGTGTGTGTGTGTGTGTGTGTGTGTGTGTGTGTGTATGTGTGTGTGTGTTGTGTGTATGCGTTTGTGAAGTGTGTGTTTGTGTGTGTGTGTGTGTGTGTGTGTGTGTGTGTGTGTGTGTGTGTGTGTGTGTGTGTGTGTGTGTGAAATGTGATGTTTTTATCAATAATCGTAGGCCTAGGACATTCAGCACAACGAAAGTAGGGGAAGATTGGGTAAGTTAGAACCCCTAAGAAATGCAGCCCTACCTCCTTCACTAATTTCACTTCACTCAAGGTTAATTATTTGTAAAGCTTACCATAAGAGCTTCATATAGTACAGCCATCAAATGGCTATCTTTATTTCAAAAAGTTCTATATAAGAAATAATAAAATTCTTAAAGAAAAGGAAGCCCACTTTAGACATCATTTCGGGTTAAATGGACCAGGGTGTGGTAAATATTGGGCCACGGGCCTATATTAACCGACACGCATTAGGCATAAACCCAAACCAATATTGTTTGTCTGTTGGCCATAATAAGAAGTGTGAGATTGTTCGATAATCCGTTTTAAAGACACCTACGGTCTCAACACATTCATAAACTAAACTTAAAAAGTAAATGATTATCCTTAATTGTCAGAACAGAAACACAAACATAATAGAGTCTAAAAGCTAATACAAGACCAAATCGCAGAACAGATACTTTCAGTTGTCTTGCTTTAATTGCAGTGCTTCTAGGGCACTTAAAATCATGAATTTACAAACGAGTCAAAGTAACCCATTTTAGTCACAAGTAACCCAAAAGTTATCAGACGCCATAATGCAGAGCTTCAGGCATCATTTGGCTTTGTTTTACTGCAGTCCTTTTAAGGCATTCAAAGCTCCAAGGAAGCCGTGATTTGAAATCAATTTACATAGTATTTGGTTGAAAGGATAATCCATTTCTTTTCTAAAGCTTTAATCTAGTTTAATGAAACAAACAACGCAGAAAAAATGCAGAACGTGACGTTCAAAATGGTTTTCTTTCATTACGCTCGTTTTAAGGCACCTAAGGCCTAATATAATCATGTTCAAAATGTACAAGAAGAAAGAACTATGCAAAATCTTCCAAAACCACAACTTAAAGATTACCATTGAAGCAAACAAAAAGGTAGTGAACTACTTAGACATAACACTGGATCTCAACAATCACATATATAAACCATACAAGAAACCCAATGATACACTTCTTTATGTACACACCAAAAGTGACCATCCACCATCTGTATTAAAGACCATACCCCATGGCATAAACAAGAGACTATCAAACCTGTCATGCAGTGAGAGTGTGTTCAACAATGCAGCAGTAGAATACCAGGAGGCACTGCAAACAAGTGGATACAATTACAAATTACAATACAACCTAGACAACAACACAAATAAAAGCAAGAAAAATAGGAAAAGAAAAATCATATGGTATAACCCCCCATACGACGGGAAACTCAAAACAAACATAGGGAAAGAATTCTTCAAAATCCTAACAACTTCATTTCCAAAAGAACACAAACTGTCCAAAATATTTAACAAAAAACACTGTCAAACTATCGTACTCATGTATGCCCAACCTCAAAAACCTAATTGACGCATCCAACAAAATGAAAATCAACACAGCAAAGAAGGGTGAAGAAAGGAAATCTTGC
>CM031612.1:29185313-29187813 GCA_018398815.1 Conus ventricosus | reverse complement strand
ATCCAAATTCTTAAGTGGGTCTTTTTGACCATCGTTTAATCACATTACCCGGATTTTCTGACGTATTTGATTATATTTTGGCTAGATATTCAGTCTAGTCTTAATCTACAATTGCTTAATCGCCTCACCTGGCCTTTTCAACTGATCTAAATATGTTGTGGTCAAATGCAAAAAAAAAAATGGTGCATACCTTGAAATGGATGTCAAGACTTCGGTAGTTGATATTTTGCATGTTTGGTTGACATGAAGTCAACATTGAACTGAGTGTGTGTCGACTTTCCTTGCAATGTCTGGCCTCCACACATTGACCCCATGGTGGACGATCCTCCTTTTCGCTACAGTGTTCGTCACCCTGATGGACGTCCTTTGCCGGTTCTGCCCCTAACGTCGTCAGGATGGATATTACTCTGCTTCTCTTTTGACTCACTGTAACGAACATTCCTCCCTTGCTTCTGCGTTCATCCTCATGGATATTTCTCAACTTTGTTATTCCACTTGTCTAAGGACGCTCTCCTCCTCTACATTTCGAGATGGACGATCCTCAAGTTTGCTCCTTCACTGGTATAAATATATGGATGCTCTTCAGCGGAACAAACTCAGGTCCATTGCCCGTGATTCCTAGCCACTCTTTTCGGCTTTGTCCGCGGCTGGGGTTACATTTTGTTCGGATGGCATCATGACATGTATCCGTTCAATAATACAATAAGTGTCAATGGTCTGCAAATAGATGTATGAGAGAGACCGACACAGACAGACAGACGACAGACAGACAGACAGACAGACAGACAGACAGACAGACAGACAGTCCTTCTTTCGTTCACAATGCTTTTATTAGTTTCGTCCTTAAAAGTCAGAATGAAACTGTAAACAATTGAAGTGCTTTCCCTACATATTGACAAGATTGTTTTCAAAAGTGTAATTGTCACAAGGTACAATGAAAGCAATAAGCAATTGATAGTAAGCTTTCTGTTTTCGAATCATTCTGAAGACATGTAGTAAATGAGAACTTGAACTTTTTGCTGTGGCATCGGGAATGAAAACAAACAAAAATGTAATCTTAAAAATCTATTGACGTTTCCTACAAAGCATGATAATGGTACATAAAGCATAATTACGGTAACGGCATTAAAAACAACAACATACTACCATCACACACACACACACACACACACACACACACACACACACACACACACACACACACACACACACACACACACACACACACACACGCACGCACGCACGCACGCACGCACACACACACACACACACACACACACACACACACACACACACACACACACACACCACACACACACACACACACACAAACATCACTATGGAGCCTCCACCTCTTGTGTTTTCAACAGGCTAAAGGGATTGAAATAGGACTGCAACGTTAAAGATGTAAAGGGTTATGGTGGTCAGGGAGAAGAGGGAGGAATTCAGAGACGTTTTCAACTGGGTTTTTATCTTAAACTTAGATTTTTAGGTTTTACTATTATTATGTCGTGGTGGAATATCATTATTGTATAAAGTGTCATAAACACACTCCCTTCACTGTGCTGTGAGATTCAAACTTATTTATACCTGGAGAAACGAACAGTCAGCGTTACATGCTGAAGGATGTTTTCATTTGCCTGTAGATCATTATTACCCATATCTAACATCGGACCTGACGTAACTTCATCGACTTTGGTCCCCTCCAATCACTGTGAGACGAACCAGGACTGATATACAGATATAACAAAGATAAACAAATGGTTCTCTACACGACAAAGAATAAATTGTATCCTATATTTTTTCATGTGACGTGCATACAGTGGCGCGTGCGACCGCACGCGCGCGCACACACACGCACACACATGCACACACACACACACACACACACACACACACACACACACACACACACACCACACACACACACACACACACACACACACACACCACACATTAAAAGGATAAAATAGTGTTAAGAAGCTGAGAAGTTTCTTTCCCAGGCGAAATCATGGTGTATCACAAGTGTTTTGTGCAATCATGACTTGTCATACTTGTCATATATGTGATGTGAGTAAAACAAAAATAAAAGAAATCCTATTACTAATAAATGTCAGACATGGTAAGTAAGAAATATGAGTTTTTGTTGTTGTTGTGACGACCAAGCAGCATAACAGCAGAAAGAAAAAAATGAAGGGATGAGAAGGATTTGGGACAGAAATGGGTCGAGGCGTAGAGGTGGACTAGAGATTCTGGGGGCATAGCTTGTTCTGCGTATAGTACGCTGATAAAAGAAACGATCAGATAATTCTGTCCATATGTCTTATGGAGGACCAAAGACAGTATACAATAATCAAAGCAGCGTTGGTAGGAAAGAGCAACAGAAGGTAAAACCGCAAACTATTTACAATTTCTAAAAAAAGTCGTGAGGATTAGATGTACATGTGAAACTGTTGTTTCCAGTGATGAAAGCAGTAGTATCAATCTGCCTGTTTATCAT
>CM031612.1:29167813-29170313 GCA_018398815.1 Conus ventricosus | reverse complement strand
CCTGCTGCGTATTGACACCCACCCACACCCACAGAGAGAGAGAGAGAGAGGAGAGAGAGAGAGAGAGGAGAGAGAGAGAGGAGAGAGAGAGAGAGGGAGGAGAGAGAGAGAGAGAGAGAGAGAGAGAGAGAGAGAGAGAGAGAGAGAGAGAGAGATGGATACGGATACAACATATACAACACAAAGTTCTTATGAAAAGAAAATAAAGTGCCTTGAAATTGAAAACAGATACGAAAACCATCATGTTTAGGTCATTGCCCCTCAGGAAGGGGTCCATACATACAAAAATGTGTCCAGCCTGGCATTTATTAACAATGACATCGAGCATAACACACTTTGAAGTGATATTAAGAAACAAGGATAAAATGCAGGTTAAAAGCTTTGTAAAGACATACTGACAAATTTCTGACCGTTTTCTTTTCATGTATGTATGCCGTAGGCAATACTAATTTAAACTGACTCGGTACCTTATAATATTTCGACAGTATGTATTGTGCTCTTAAGTCGTGTATAATAGGACAGCGTAAAGCGAAATATATCTCATTCTCTTTCTCTTTTTGACAAAGACTGTTCATATTAGGTCATCTTCACTGTGTTTTGTATAACGATTACGATGTACTGCACTTTCGGAAATTCCAAGCCTAAACCTTATCAATATATTCCTTACGTGTCAGTCTAAATTGACTAATATAAATGTTGTAATATCAGGGACAGAACTGAAGGTTCTATAAACGTTAAACCTATTGCTGTTATTGATGCGATAATTCCAATCGTGCGCATGCCATCTGTGTAAAATTAACCTTTCCCTAAAAGTTTTCAGAAACTCACTAATCCATTCCGCGTATTGAATCAGCCATGTATATCCGAATCCAAACATATACAGTTTGCAGCAAATATTTGAGGCCCAGTTTTTCTTGTCACGCCAGTCCAATCACACGGCATTCTAAAGGTCTCAAAGGGTATTTAACGTTTGTCCATTCTCGTCAGCTTTAACCAGTACCTTACACACTTTACAGTTGAGCTCATGTACATAGGAAATTGATACGTTTCTCCATATGTCATGTCATCAAGTGTTCACATTTCTACGTCTTAGAATCTTTCAATAGCGAACAAATGCATTTTAAGCAAGAGAGTGGTGCATTGTCGAGTTCCCATAGTTCTGCACCATACTAAACAATAGATCCACTGCCCTGCCACTCCAGACTGACTGGATTTGAGAGTCAAAAATACAAATAAAAGACAGGGTGAGAAGAATGCTTCAGCTTAAATGGCTTTTGTAAGACGCATAACAACGAGGGTTTTTTTCTGCTCTTAAGATCACAACATGTAGCAACAAAACTTAACTTTTATAGGTCTACCTTTCTTTGACAGCTAAATACTGCTATTTCCTGTTTACGACTATGCTGTTTTTATCCATACTGGCTTTTAGTTGCAAAGAAGCAGCCACACGTTTAAAACAACCTGCGTTCTTGAATGACAGTTTCTGAAAGTAAAGCCACATCATCAGCCAGAAGTAATACAAATAATTCAAAGTAATCAGGTGTAGACATTGCACCATGTCTCCCCCCTTATCAGCTCAAATGCCTGATCATTAATAAATAAAGAAAACAAGACAGGGCTGCACGCGTCTCCTTGTTTAACTCAACGGATGCAGTTACTATAATCTGTTGCACTACTTCCGCATTTAATGCTGGTTTTGACATTGTCAAACATACTGTGAATACATCTAAATATATCGCCTTTAATGCGATCCTTCAATATGATGTGCCATAAAAAGTTCTTTTAACAGAATCGAATGCCTTTTCAAAATCAATGAAAGCCACATACAATTTACGATTAAAACAAAACTATGTTTGTGCGAGTACCAATGATGTAAACATATGATCAACTGTGGAAAAAAATCAAACCCTGCTTATGTTCTTTTTTTTCCCATTCTTACAGTCTGTTATCAATAACTGTTCTGTGAATTATCCAGCTCGTATGGCTTTGTGAAATGCCTCTATAATCGTTAATGTCTCCCTTCTTAAAAGAAAAAAGGTTGAATAATAAACCTGATCCAGTTGTCATGGAACGCGCCTTTATCAAATAACGTATTAAAAAGTTTTACAAAAAAAAAACAGCAACTCGGTCCCCACCATACTTCAACAATTTACACAAAAAATCATCTGACCCACAGCTTTTCTGTTCTTTAACTTATATACAGCAAGCAAAAGTTATTCTCTTGATATTTGTCGTTTCATTGAACTAAATTCCTCCTTGTCGACATCGTTGCCATTTTCAGCCCAGTTTGTTACATCTGTTGTTACGTCTTATTCAAGTATATCTTTGGCTTAACTCTACCTAACCTACATTTTCTTTTCATATTAATCCCTGTTTATATCGCTTTTAAAAAAAAAAGATAATTATCTTCTTCATACAGTTAACTTGCTTTTAAATCCAGTCATTAAACCTACGCAGATTACCATCAAAATCATGATCAGTCACGTTTGTGGCATGGTCT
>CM031612.1:29162813-29165313 GCA_018398815.1 Conus ventricosus | reverse complement strand
TGATTGCTCGTTCATTTTCGTTGTCCTGAGTGTTTTTCTTTCTTTCTTTCTTTCTGCGTACGCAGGCTGATACTCCTGCGGATACTGCCCGTATAGACAGGCAGTGGAGTTTTGTGTGTATGACCGTTTTCTATCCGCCATTAAGGCAGCCATACTCCATCTTCGGGAAGGTGCATGCTATGTGAAACGTGTCATCCTACCAACGGCCAAACTGGCCTTCTCTCCGAAAGTTGGTGATGGGATTTTTACGTGTGTGCAAGATGTTGTGCGTGCGTTCAACACGGAACCTCGGTTTATAGTCTCATTCGAAGGACTGTATGGGAATGGAGTCAGAACCAATGTTAACTCCGAGGGAAAAATCCCCCTGTACCGAAATTCTAACCGTAACCCAGGATCACGAGTCCGGCGCTCTACTAACTGAGCTATTCCGGCCCCGAGTGTTTTGTATCTTGCCTGAAGAAGACCTAAGAGGTCGAAACGCGTCGTGTTTTGTCTCGTAATTCGTTTGTCTACGTTTGGTTGGCGGTTCGCTATTAATTACATTTAAGTTGAAAGAATTGAAAAAAAACACGCTCTTATTGCCACGACGTATTAGATGTCTGAGCTTAGGATTGTACATCTTGACGGGGGGGGGGGGGGGGGGGGGGGGGTTGAAGAAACCATCGTCAACAGGCTCATCCGTGGCATGCTCAGTTCTTCACCCCAACGTCTTTCTTCGCCTTAGGAATGCAGTGTGAGCCAGAAACCCTGGCGTATGTTAAATTGCCATGACAAACGCATGTATAACCAACGTTTGCAGAATTGCAGCACTGAAGTGAACCTCTGATCTGTGTGTGAGTGACCCTTGCTATCATTGCAGCTTTCTGTCAGTTACCAGCCACAGTGGTCGGTTAGAGCAGTCCATGGCTTGGAAACCACAGGGTCAAAGCCAGATAGAGCCATAATCACTGTGCAGTCGTTCAGCGCCACCGGCACTCATATGGATTTCCGCGCACCGCGGTGCCGTGCTGGCTCAGACTGAAGGTCACACATGAGAATCAGTTCGAGGTTAGAGGTGTGTGCCTCTGGCTGTGTTGCTCATATTTCCAACTCAATGTAGCAGGTATCCGTATCTCGCTTGCCTGGTTTTGACTAACAGACAGAGTATCAGGGAGCGTAACAGACAGCAGTGTGGTGTCTTGCACGGAAACTGACCTCTGAAGTGTTATTATCCTCCTTTTATCGTCGAATGTCATCCGAATAAGGAATATCGTGTCTTAGATTATCGGATTATGCGGCGTCTTCATGGTCTAATCCATGGCGAGCGCGGTTTCGATGTCCTGTCCCAAATCCGCCATTGTGTCTTCCTGTTAGAAGATGACACTAGTATGGGAGGCGAACAACTGGACATTTCTCCCGCAGACAGTGGAATGGAGCATGGGGGTGTTCGCTCAGTGAGGACTGGCGATTAAGCAATGCTTGTAATCTGCGAAGGGGTAGTTCAACAAGTCCTGCATGTCTGGAATAAAACAATGCATCACAATATCATACTGAAGTCAGTCGATGAGAGCAGAGTCTTTCATGAGTGTTTTTTTTTAGTGAAACAAACCCTGAGAGGGACACAGAGAGAGAGTGAGAGAGAGAGAGAGAGAGAGAGTAGAGAGAGAGAGAGAGAGGAGAGAGAGAGGAGGGAGAGAAGGAGAGAGGAAAGGAGGGAGTGAGGTAGGGAGACAGGGAGGAAGGGAGGAAGGGAGAAGCACACAGAAATGTAATAGGAGAGACAAAAAAAAGAGGTGAGGTGGGGGGGGGGACTTCTTCTTGTAAGCCATCATGATTTCTAAGTCTTCTAAGCTACAAACATAACAAAGCAAAACAAAACAAAACAAAACAAAATGTACTCATGTATGTGTACAGTAGGTGTTGTATTATGTATCGTGTATGTGTGAACCGGTTTTTAGCTGTAACGTTCTTTTTAACATTGTGACCTTTTTCTCTGAATGAGATAGCCTGTGGATGGCTTAATTCATTTTGTGTTTCATTGTTTAATTCCGATACTTGTAGCAGTCGGTATCTTCAAAATTAGATTACAAATTACAATGGGCACGGGTGGCCCGTGTTTCTATTCATACTTGGCAAATGTATTTCATTCGTCATCTCTTTTTAATCTGGTCCCTCAGTTTCCTAGAGTCCACCGCACTTCAATGCATCATGCTGAAGTTCAGTTGCGTTGAGTTTCGCTCGTCCTGCAAATTCAGCGAAAATTCTGTTGTCGTTCTTGCTTCGAACTTCTCCTGATTCAGGGTCAGATAGAATCAGGCTCGCATTTAAACCGTCTTTTTATTTTGAAAAGTCGTAGATTCGGTACTGTTCATGAACTAAAGTGTCAACTGGAAATTGTCCTTGCATCACGTTCGGAGCCGATCTCGGGTCACTCAGTCTTGACTGATAAAGTATTTGTGTTATAGGTATTGTGGCAGGCCGGACATAGCCATTCTACGAAGTTGGTACTCGGAAACATAAC
>CM031612.1:29144791-29152291 GCA_018398815.1 Conus ventricosus | reverse complement strand
TTTTTAAAGTTTTGGGCAAAAATTTAAAAAAGCCCCAAGTTTTAAAAGGGAAGGGGAAAGGGAAGGCAAAATTTCCCTTTTTTTAAATTTAAAAAAAAACAAAAAACACAAGCGAATGGTGAAAATCTTGGTTTCCATGAAAATCGATTTTGACATAAATTGATATTTTCTTTTTGACGAATCAGACAAGTTACCGAAACAAGATAAACAAGTAAGAAGAAACCGATTTTTCTGCGTAATTCCCCATGAAATTGGGAAACCATGACACGGGCACCATTCAAACAGCAGTTTAAAATTTTGCTACTTTACTAGGACAAAAAAGAAGTTTCGATCAACAAAAAATTTTTTTGCAAATAAAAAGGTACGAAAAACAATAGAGCAAAAAAAACCCCTTTTCCCAAAACCCCCACGGGCTGTAACAAGGCAAAAGGGTTCTTTGTTTAAATAAATAATTTTGTCCCCCATCCACAGCAAGGGGTTTATAATCAACGAAAAAATTAGCTGGAATCCATTTTAAATCTTAAATTGGGAAAAAATTTCCCCAAGGAAACCTCTTTAAAGGGCCAATTTTCAGTGCATTTTAAAAATTATTTTGTTTAAAAACTATACTGGGGAGAAAAAATTTGTCCTTTTAAAATTTTCAAATTTAAAATATTTTGGTTTTTATCACCTTTTTTTTTTTATACAGCCCAAACCGGACTTTTGGGTTTTTTTTGTTTTTTCGGTTTTTTTTTCCCTTTTTCAATGGGAAAAAATTTTTGTTTTAATTTAAAACAGTTTATTTCATGATCCCCATTAAAAAGGGGTTTAAACACACACACACAAACACACACACCACACACCACACAAAACACACACACACACCCACCCCACACACAAACCATACCGTTTGTAAAAAAGGCCCGCACAAGCACCCCTACGTTTGTTACCCTTTTCTCTCCCCACTTTTCTCTCCTCTCTCTCTCTCTCCTCTCCCCTTTATAAAGAAATAATTGAAAACAATGTTATAGTGACAAATGATAAAACCTTCTTTCCCCATACTGCCCCCTGGGGTGTACCAAAAGATCGAAAGCTAAAAAACCCCAACACAAAACACACACACACACACACACAAACACAAACAAAACCAACACACACACACACAAAACCACACTCGGGGGCGTGCGTGCGCACGGCCCGCACACAAAATGAAATTAAATACATGCCTTATAAAACCTTTTCCCGTGAAGCGCTCTCAAGGCATCAATGGGAGCAAAAACCTTTCCAAATAAATACAAATTATAACTGAACAAAAAACTCTTGCATTTGACAGCCTTAAAAAAACTTGCTCTTCCTCCCCCCCCCCCCCCCCCCAATCCATCGTTTGGGGGTGTGTGTGGAGTTTTGTGTGGGGTGTGGGGTTGTGTGTGTGTGTTTTGTGTGTGTGGTGTGTGCTTGCTTTGGCGGGCGTGAATCGTTGCATGAGTTTTTCGCGCGTGAAATGGTTTGGGGGTAGACTTTTTGGGTATTTTTTTTTTTCTTAAATTTTTGTCCCGTTTCTTCCTTTTTTTCGGCTCTCTCTCTTTTTTTTCCCCCTCCTCCTCCTCCTCCTCCTCCCCTCCCTCCTCCCCTCCCCTCCTCCTCCTCTCTCTCTCCTCTCTCTCATTTTTTTTGTTTGTCTCTCTTTTCTGTATCTCTGCTCATCTGTCTGTCAGTCTGTCTTTTCTCTCTCTAAAGTCTGCCTGTGTCTGGTTTTTTTTTTCTCGGGCTGGCGGGCCCTGGCTGGCTGGCTGCCGTCTCTCTCTCTCTCTCCCTCTCCCTCTCTCTCCCTCTCTTTCTTCTCTCTCTCCCCCCCCTTCCCCTCCTCTCTCTCTCCCCTCTTTTCTCTCTCCCCCTCTCTCTCTCCCTCCCCACCCCCACCACTTTCGTTCGGCACTCGTTTACCGACCAGGCCTTGGACACCCCCATTTCATTTACACTGCCCAACATTCTCCCCCTAACAGATCGTGGGGTAAAACGTTACCAAGGGGGTTCATTATCACAAAAAAAATCATCAGCGCATTTTTTATAAAGGGTCGGGTTGAAGGGGGGGGGGGGGGGGGGGGGGGGGGGGGGGGGGGGGGGGGGGGGGGGGGGGGGGGGGGGGGGGGCGCCTCCTAAAGGGGTGATGGGGACCGGCCTTTTCCCCTGCCCATCCACCCTCGAGGCGATGGTGTGGGTGTTTTGTGGGGTGGGGGTGGGGGGGGGGGGGGGGGGGGGGGGGGGGGTGGGGTGGGGGTGGGATGATTTAATGAGGTCTCTTGTGCTAATTTAAAGTGTCTCGCCCCCTTTTCTGGGCCGCTCCCCCGCTTTTTTTTTTTTGGCCCTTTTCCCACACTAACTCCCGTCCTTTCCCCTCACCACCTTCTATTTCCTCCTCCTTCCTGTCTTTCTGGGGGAAATTTGCTCCATTTGCAGGCCCAGAAAAAATTCGGATCGTGCTTTTTTTGGGGAGGGCTTTTAGTAAGAAGGCACTGGCTGTTTTTTGTTTTGTTTTTTTGTTTTTTTTATGTTTTTTTTCTTTCTTTCTTTCTTTTTTTTTTTCTTTCTTTTTTTTTTCTTTCTTTCTTCCCCATATGTGTTAATCAATCATTTAACTATAAATTTCTTTAATTTAAATTTTCTTTTAAATTCTTTCATTCGTTCAGCATTTGTCCATTCTTTTCATTCATTCATCCACCCATTCTTTCATTCATTCATTCTTTTTTTTTTTCCCTGTTTTTTTTTTTTGTCCCCTGAAACCCAACAAAGGGATTTCCATACGTTCCTGTCGCGTGTGTTAAAGAAAGGGTTTGGATCTTTTTTTTTTGCCGGGAATCGGGGCAACATTGCAAAGGGGCGGGGGAAAAAAAATTTATTTTATTTATTTATTTGCTTGTTTCTATTATTTATTTATTTATTTCCCTTATTTTTTT
The DNA here is from genome assembly GCA_018398815.1 of Conus ventricosus. NCBI lineage: Eukaryota > Metazoa > Mollusca > Gastropoda > Neogastropoda > Conidae > Conus > Conus ventricosus. Next base: position 29,149,358 of record CM031612.1, on the reverse strand, counting down.
ATCAATTTTTGTTTATTAATAAAGGAAATTCTGTATCAAATTTATCAAACCCATTTTTTTCATTCATTTGTTTGTTTACTCGTTTATAGTACAAATTGACGAATTTAAACTTTTTTTTTAAACTGATTTTCTCATTTAATTCCCCATTTTTTCCCAAAAGGGGGGAGTTCCAACTTTGTAAACCGTCCCCCTCTGGTTTTTTAAAACTTTCGGAGGGTACTGTCAAAGGCACCATTTTTTAACATCCCCATTCCACACTCCACCCCAATCCCTAATTCCACACACCCCCCCCCCCCTACTATCAGTATCCTCTTTGGGGCGGGCAAATTTATTGACTGACCCCCAACCACCCGTTTCAATCTTCTCTTTTCTTCCCCCGAAACCTAAACTTTAGTCTTTGGCGGGGTCCCCCATGGATGGCCACTGTCGTTCGCAGTGTGGGGGTTAAAATTTTATTGATGCAAGTCTCTGTACAAAGAAGTAGTGTGAAAGTGAAAGCATGCCCCCCAGCCCGGTACCCCCACCCACCAACCACGAAACCCCTCCTCCCTTCCCCCCCCTCCCCCCTCCCCCTGGGTATTTCTCCCCCCCCCCCCTCCCGCCAATACCCCTCCACCCTTTCCCCCCCCCCACCAGAGGTTTTTCGGGAAGACATCATGCGGGGTGCCACTTGGGGGTTCTACAAGTAGGCTTATTCACACTTCCCAGCCCCCCCCCAACTTTCATAAATTCCCAAAATTTATTTTGATTCAAAACCCTGAGGGCTGCTTTGCCCTAAAATTTATTATACCCTCTCTCTCTCCCTCTCACTCCTCTTCCCCCCCTCTCCCTCTCTCTCTCCCTCTTTTCCTCTCCACCCCTCCTCTCTCTGGCTGTGCGGGAGTCTGCACAAGCGCGCGCCACACACATATTGCACACATACATACATACAAATAAATACAATCAAATATACAAAATACATACATTTAGAAGAGAGACAGACAGACAGACCCGAGACAGAAAAGAGACAGAAGAACAGAGAGAGAACAGAGAGAGCCCCGAACCCACTGGTGAAAACAGTGTAAATAAAAAGTCCACTTCCTGTTTCAAGCAACGTAAAAAGGAATGTTAAGAAAACAAAAAAAACAAAAATTAAAAGGGAGGGAGATTTTTTATCCCCCCTCACCCTAACACCCCAAAAAGGGCTCCCCCCTCCCCCCCTCCCCCGCCTGGGACCCCCCATGGCCCTTTCCAAAATTCAAAAAGGCAACAAAAAATGGAAAGAAGTTGGTTTCAGTTTCCTGCTGTGCTGACAGATGTTGCTGTTGAGTCGGAAAAGGGCGCAGGTTCTAGGGAAAACAGGGGTTGGGCCCGATCTTTCACCCTTTAAAATTTTTTTCATACTTAAGGGGAACAAAAAGGGGCCAAAATTTTACCTTTGAATTTTTTTAACCCGGTTTTAAAACAAATGGAAAAAAACTGAAAATACCTTTACACCAAAAAGGCAATGGGCTGCACAGCCCCAAAAAAAAAATCCCATATGTTTTTGGAAGGAAAAAGGCTTAACAAAAAGACAAAAAAAATTAGAAGCTTGTTTCGATCAGTTAAAAATTTCATTCCTCAAATTTTTTCGTTAAAAAAAATTTTTTTTCAAAAAATCCCCCTTTTGTTGCCGGTGAAAATTTTAAACCCCCTATAAATTACGTGGGAAACAGTAGTGACTTTTTAAAAAAAGCGTGCATCGATGCCCCGGGATGAACATGGAAGCTGTTTTTTTTTTGGTTGTCAAAGGAAAGCTAGCTTTTAAACAGATGGGATGATTTAAACTTTTCCCCCAAAACTCACAACACCCTTTTTTGGGAGGGAAAGAAAAGGCAGTTTCGTCTGCTTGGGTTTTTTTTTTTTCAAAAGGGTGTGGGGAATGGAAAGGGTTGGGGGTTTTGGGGGGTGGGCCATTTATTTTGTTTAAATTGTGTGCTGGTTTTAAGTGAGCAAAACGGTTGGGTTTTTTAATTCATTCGTGCGCGCGTTCTGTTTTTTTTTTTGTTGTTGCATTTGTAATTTTTTGTTTTTCTTTTTTTTCCTATTCAGTGGGGGTGTTTGCGATGGAACGATTCCTTTTACAACTCTTTCCCGCTAAAAATTTTTTAAGCCATAAATTGTAGGGGGTCTGACACACAAAGATCGCGCGCCCCGCGCGCGCGCACCTACCCCACACACACACACACACACACACACACACACCCACAAAAACACACACACACACACACACACAAAACACAAACACCACACACACCCACACACACACCCAGCCACACACACCCAAAACACACCACACACAACACACACACACACACACACACACACCCACCGCGCGGGGCCCCGGCCGCGTCTTTAAAAGATTTTTTTTACGCCAAAACGTCGGAAAACTGTATTACCCAAAAAATTTTTTTGTTTTTTTTCCCCACGGCTTTCGGGGGTCATTGACTCAGAAGTCGTTTTTTTTTCTTAACCGGCATCAAAAAACCCTTTAAAAAAAAGTTTCCCCGCCAACAAGACTTTTTCACGTGAAATAATTCTTTTCGCATAAAATTTATCAGTTTTTCATGTCATATCCCAAAATTTTTTTAAAATTTCCCGTAGTAATTAAAAATATTCAGAATATTGTTTTCTAGAAAGAAGACTTTTTTCGGGGGAAATCACAAGTGACTGACCCTTTTTAATCCCCGTAACTTTCCCCTGCATACCCGCCACCCCTTTTCCCCCGATTTTGTGCAGGCCATACCCACAATTTGGAATTACGCACCCAAAACCAATTTAATTTTAATCCAAGTAGGATTTTGAGGGCCAATAAAAATTTGAATACAGCATTTAAAAAGACCAAATTTATCACTGATCAAAAAACAACTCCCCAACCCAAAAATTTCCCCTTTGAGGAATTTTCAAACAAAAAAAATCACAACCCTTTAGAACATTAACCTTTTCCTTAGTTTTCATCACAAATTAGGCCTTTGCACTCTCACCACCCCAAGACCCTAAATTTTGGGGCCTGCGTGAAGCGGCGGAACATCCCCCATCACTTTTTTAAATTTTAAACAACCCGCATAAAAACCCACTGGCTTTACCTTGATGGCCGTAAAAAGAAACATGAGGAGAATCAACATTTAGAGCTCAACGATCTGCCTCAATTTTGTCCCCCTCCCCTGCACAATCACAAAAGCCCCCTCAAAATTCCCTCCCACTTCAATGTGTTCGGCAATGAGACGGGTGCAACCTTGGCAAAGGGGGGCATACAAAGGGGCAGAAAAAGGGCAGATCAAAAAGCTAAAAACCGAATCCAGGAACCCTCATCAAGGCCAAGCGCAGAACAAGTGAAGCACAGCAACCACGCCACAACAGAGCAACCCGTACTACCTACGACTCGACGAGAGCAGGTAGTCATCCTTTAGGCCCCAGGACAGGGCCCAACCGCCTGAAACCCCCTATTTTTTTAAAATCCCCCATCGGAAAAACAGAGCATGCCCCTGCAAACAGGAACCAGAAAAACAGAACATCTTTCTGCAGTCCGGGGCCCCCTCCACCAAGCGCTTCGAGAAAAAAACCCGGCCCCCCCAATACCAGTGGGCCCCGGGAAATCTCACGGAGGACTGGAAAAACCGGGGACGTACTGCCAAAACCTTTTCGAGGAACGGGGGAATCCATTTAAAAACATGACGAACGAGACAACAACAACAACTTTCAGACACAATGAAAATTCTCAAAACAATCCGATGGCGCCAGTCTATAAATATCCGACTTCTGACGCAAAACTTTCGCGCATTATTTTTTTGGGTGTGCAGCCTGCATAACGAACAGTCAGTGTTAGCGAAGGATGATGGACGATCTCGGGCCTAACTAAAGATGTTGCAAGTCAGTGATGATGTAATGATCTGTGCGTTAAGCACCCTTTCTCCGCTTTCTCCTTTCCACTCCTTTTCTGTCCGTTCCCTGGTATTATGTGCCCGAGCGTGCGAGCGTGCGTGCGTGTTCGTGCGTGCTGTGTGTGTGTGTGTGTGTGTGTGTGTGTGGTGTGTGTGGTGTGTGTGTGTGTGTGTGTGTTGTGTGTGTGTGTGTGTGTGTGTGTGTGTGTGTGTGTGTGTGTGCGTGCGTGCGTGCGCGCGAGTGCGCTAATTGTAATATTACTGGGTTTTTTTTTCGCCCCTTTTTTTTCTCCAGGGTACTCATTATGTGTCTGCGTCTCTTGAATAATTCATGAGGAATGAGTCAACACTTTCACATTGACGACTATGTTCTAGCCTGGTGTAAATGAAAAGGTTGAATGTTCTCGTCTGTTTCTGTGTGTGTCTATCTGTCTGTCTGTCTGTCTGTCTGTCGTCTGTTGTCTCTCTCTCTCTCTCTCTCTCTCTCCTCTCTCTCTCTCTCTCTCCTCTCTCTCTCTCTCTCTCTCTCTCTCTCTCTCTCTCTCTCTGTTTATGTATGCATGTATTGCTACTTCTTGGAATGTGCGGAGAACAAAGCGGGAAAAAGATTAAGAAGAATAACTTCATAGAGAAACTGGTTCTTATTATTATAATGTCTATGGTTAAGT
>CM031612.1:29139791-29142291 GCA_018398815.1 Conus ventricosus | reverse complement strand
GCAGAAAAATTGCTTTACAAATGGCGGTTGTTAATTTTGATCGTGTTTTGGAAATGTTATTTCATACAAAACTCAGTCGTAGCAGTGACGGGTGAAAATGGCAGGCGTGATCCTCTAGGGGAAGGACTAAGAGAGTGTTCTCTATTAGAATTATAGGATAATGTTCTTATCAAAATTCACCTCCGCCCACTTTCTTACTGATAGTGGAAAAAAAAAAACTCTCAGATAGTGGACATCAAAATGATTTTTTTAAACTTTGGACTGTTAAAGAACACTCAACAATGGCTCAGTAATAATTCACCTTCGGCCTGTACACTTAGAATTGCTTGTTCTCCAAGTTACAATAACGAAATAGGAATACGTCGAAACATGAAAAGGTGTATAAACCACACATAAACTGATACAAATGCATTTTCACACACACAAAACGTCACTTCACACACACACCTTGGCTGTGTACATAAGATTAAAATATACATATCCACATAACTTCAAACAGAATCAGTATGTCTTTGCTGGAGCTGGCTTCACCACATGTCATCCCATTAAAATGGAGGGAATATTTTGATAATTTGACTTGGAGTCCAACGGGTACATGAAGGATCTAGCTATGAGGTGGTGAGGTGTGCGGATCTTTCTCCACCTTCTGGTGACTGATCCCCCTCGCCTGGCAGGCTGAATGAACAATCTGACGTCTGCATGGCCATGTGGCTGGACCAGTTGCTGCAGACGTACCAGGGTCTAAGGTTTGCGAAGACTACAGAACACTGATCCCCACTGCATAACCCACATCTCTATATCTGTGGTCTGGCGCAACAGCACTGGTGACTCCTTCAAGAGAAAGAACATGGAGAAAGAGATCATCCACCATCTCGGTACTACAGCACCAGATGGCTTCAACATCAAAGACTAAACCAAATCACAGTTTCCACCGTCTCCACCCTGCCCATTTCCCCTTTCCCTCCCCTCCCCCTCGTTTTCCTCTTCCCCCACTCCCCACCCCTTCCCTCTCACTATTCAGATTCTTTCTCACTTCCTTCCCCCATCCACCTTTTTGTTTTAGCAGTGAACTGTTCTCAAGACAAGTGAACACCATTCAACAACTAGAAGACTGCGCTTGTGACTGCTGCTATCTTCAGTTGCTTTGAAGACTCTACGAGTCGACGTACACAACTCCTCCTCTCCCAAGTGGGTTCAAAGTATTTTTTTCCTGCAGTGCTTTGTATCCCGTTTTGAAAGAACTCAGGCAGTCTAACTTCTCTATATTCCACAGAACCTGATTTGTAGACTAGTGGCTTGGACTCCGACCTGATGAGTCCTGACACTTGCACCCTGACATTCAGGAAAAGTGTGAGGTCTCAGTGGGCAAGCAATACTAGCTTGATTGTGTTGCTTTTGCTTTTCAGTCTCCATTTTAGTTCTTCACTCAGGGTTGGAGTGGATTTGGGTAAGTGGTATGGGATAGTAAGAAACTCCTAAACAAGTGAAGGAAATAACTTTTCAATGTAGTCAAATATTCAGGTGATTAGAGTCACCTACTGCAAAACATGGAAACAATCAACAACATTCACAAATCCTCTCAACAGATTTGACAAGTATGTTCATTAAGTTATCCAGTCAAAAACTAGTATTCATTAATATCTCAGCAGATTTGATAAGTACAAGCAAAACATTCTGCTGTTAAAATATACGGCATAAATACAAGCAATGCACTGTCTGCGGGCTTAGAAACTTGGGTTCAACTTAAATTTCTTCTGGGATGAATGATGAAAATTTACACGGGATCTCAGAATAAGAGAAATGAATATTCCCCGCTCTGCGTCTACATTGTGCTGAATTTTACATGCTAAAGTTGGACTGTGATCAGTCTTACGGTATGTGGTGGTTCAATGAAATGGGGAGGCTTGATCTCTGCCTCTTGAATGCTAATCTCACCATCATGTCTCCGCTGCCTGGTGTTCTTCTTTGCTGATTGTAGTGAGTGTCTGCATGCTTCTTGCAGGTGTGAATAAAGAACTGTATTCATCATCACAAAGGCTGAAGAACAGAGCGAGTAGGGGGGGGGAGGTAGGGAGAGAGAGAGAGAGAGAGAGAGAGAGAGAGAGAGAGAGAGAGAGAGAGAGAGAGAGAGAGAGAGAGAGAGAAAGATGGAGGGAGAGAGAGAGACAGCTAGTCAGCCAGCCAGCCAGCCAGACAGGCAGACACACAGACAGACAGACAGAGGATGGTGAGAGCTGTCAAATGTCACATCACAGTAGTTATCCGTGTCATAATTAGTCAGACAAACAAAAGCGATCTGCATTCAGCCGTGTGCTAGTTTGTACAAAAGTAATAGTTATTCATAGGTATTCTACATATTGTTCAATGCACAGGTACAGCTTGTTTGTTACGTGGGACCGAGTTTTGCGATCGTTATGAATAGCCAAATCCATAATAGAAAATGTTCCGCTATTTGTGTTGAACAAATCATATCCAGGAGTCATTTACGAACACAAAATGA